>CM068581.1:8342351-9059363 GCA_035048485.1 Pteria penguin
CCGAGGTCCCGTGTCACGGTAGGCATGGCACGTAAAAGATCCCTCACTGCTTCGGGTGGGTCCGTTGCAAAGGTCTAAATTTGTATGCAATGCATCAGGCAGATGCCGTCACCATATACGTGAATAATCGTGGAGTGACGTAAAACAATAATCAAACAAACAAAATCGGGCACTTAAATTTCAACTAGACAGAAATTCCTTACAAACTATGTATTTCTCATTTATTAGACCACTTTTGGAATATGGGGATGTTATATGGGATAACTGCTGTAATTACGAAAAATTTGATGCAGGACGGATTGTAACTGGAGCAACAAGGTTATGCTCAAAATCTAAATTGATTGAAGAAACTGGGTGGGATAGTTTGGAAATAAGAAGATATAAACATAGAATGATAAATTTCTACAAAATGGTAAAAGGAATTCCTGGAAGTTCAAAATTTTATACTCAAAATTAAGAGTAATGATTAACGTAATTATACTACTAAGCTCCACTGTGTTGAGATTATTGTTTTGTGAACATATTATATTGTCTTCTCACTAAATACTTGGGTACATGACCAAACACTATCATTTTTCTTCCTTCTTTATTCTTCATTCTCTTTCCCTTCCAGTTTCCAGTAATTTATTACTATAGTCATATTTCATTATTTAATTATGGTTTACATATTATTTCTCGATCATCTTGTCGACAACAATGTACGTTAATTAAACCTCTTGTTAGGAGATGACTTAACATAAGATTTTTAATCTTGTTGTCAAATCCTTTAATTCATATGCTATAATAAGTACATGTTATGATGATTTATTTGAATAAATACTGTTTAAACCAAACATGAACGGACATCAGTTTGGAATACACCAAATCACTACTTAGTAGGAAACATAAACGGACACCTTTCTGGAATACACCAAATCACTGCTTAGAAGCAAACATAAACGGACACCAGTTTGGAATACACCAAATCACTGCTTAGTAGCAAACATAAACGGACACCATTTTGGAATACACCAAATCACTGCTCAGTAGAAATCATATACTGTAAATTGGTTATTATTCGTCATGTACCAATATTCGCCATTTTCGTCAGTGTCCTCAATGACGAATTTACGTACTGACGAATATGAATACCATTGATCAAGTAAAGGAGGTTCTGGGGCTTATTATTATAGAGGCTCAGTGACATGATTAATCTTTATTGCATCGTTTATTGCTTCACATTGAAATACAGTAAAGAAAGAGACACAGATTAAAAGGTTACTCGTTTAAAGAACATGAACGTACGTTATAAAAGATAGTCAGTTCACCAAAACTGATAAAATCTAAAATCGTGTCAATTTAAATCCCGGCTTCAAAAGATTAAAAGGTTCCTCGTTTTAAAAGCATGAACGTACATTATAAAAGATCGCCAGTTCACTAAAACAAATAAATTCTAAAACTCTGTCAATTTGAATTCCGGCTTTGGCAAATCCAGACGCTATAAGTGTCCATTTGCTCGACATTGTCTTGTGGACGGAGGGCGCAATTGAATTTTGCCGGTTTTAAGCCAACGCAACATTATGGTACTGGGTAACACAAAGCACTGACTGAATACCAATCGAATACTAGTACATAAATAGTGTGTTTATAATGAGGTAATTGCTATGACAAGTAATCACGCTTGGTTTAAAAACCACAAGGTAATTATATATCCTACCTGTACTAGTAATATAGCAAGCGTTTTGTTTGATTATCTAATTATGAGCAATCATAGCCAAACAGTCATCGATTCTGTCAACATTTGTAGTGTCAAAAATACATTATAAAGAAGAGTTTCCATTGACGAATTTACGTTCTCGGGGTCCTCAAATGACGAATTTACGTAGTGACGAAATTGCCTTTTTTGACAATTTGACGAAAATTGGTACTGACGAAAATAAAGCAATTTACAGTAGAGGCACCAGTTTCGAATACACCAAATCATAACTTGGTATGAAGCATATTCGAGCACCAGTCTGGAGTACACCGAATGAATGCTAAGTCAGTAAGACTATAGCAGAAAACTAGAAAGAAATCTCCGCACGATGATATAATTAAGTGTGTTGTAAGAGTAAGCATCTCTCACCGAACATGTATATCCACCATATATAATTCTTACTTGAATTTAGGTGTAAGATAAGGAAAAATGCTTCGGGTAAATGAAACAATAACAAAATTATGTAAAAGGAAAAATAGTTTTGAATTACAAATTTGATGAAAGGACAAAATGCATAATCTGAAGGAATTGAGAGATGAGATACAAGTTACCTAAGCCAAACAATAACAATTTTTTTTTTCAAGAAATCTGAATATGAAGTGTTATCTTTAATAAATACAAAGAAACTGAATGCAATACATAGACCAGAAAGAAAAGAGGAGCAATGTCTATTCCAACGCGACTGTGCTGCGGCTATGTACCGTAGTGAATATTTATGAACCCTTGAAATCAGGTGTCTGGGAGTGGTACGTTGTAAGACAGTCGAGCTGTTCACAGACTGCACATGCTGTGTTAATTGACCGGGTTGACGTGATTTAAAAAAACCATTCTGGTATATTGCGACTTGAAAGTAGGAAGTACCAACCTTTTCAACTTAGTTGCGCAATCCGGGAACGTTGTTCTGTGATTTTGTTAAATATTACACGAATATAGGTCATGCGATTATGAACAGCAATAATGTATTTTGCATGCATGTGTCTAACCTGCTCTGCGTTCTACAAGCTTCATAGGGTACCAAATGGTTAAGATAATAGTTAAAACCCACTCAGTAGTCCAAAACTTATGATGAAAGCAAAGAGAATATGATCAGGTGCCCTGGGATAATAAGCATATCCTGCTACACTCGTTCAGTAGAAATCGCTAAGTCGGGTAAATACAAAGTATAGAGGGTGTCAAATTGGGTGTTCATTGTGGATGAAATAGGTTTAAATTCACAGAAAAATTCAATAATCTGGATAACGAAGTGTTAAACTATATGATAAAAGTCTTAAATAAAAACACGTAACTCCTCAGTGACGTCGTTAGCCCACCCCTCACATACCCCAATTGATCAGAATGTCGTTTTTTTATTGTAATTTGTACTTGTTCTGGTATAATGGTATACTGTACTGACATGTGAATACATCATAGGCAGACGATGATGAGATATTGATACTCATAAAGGAAAAAGTGTTTAGTTCTGAAATTAAAATCGTCACGACTGAGCTGTTCATGTGAACATCACTGCACCAAGTTATCATGTTATCTAGATACGAAGTAGAATTTTGCGTTCTTTGGTTTCCTTAATCTCCACTTGGGTAGATGAGGATATCCGCAAATGCAAGTCATCTGCAAGTTGAACTTTTTTTCTACTGAAGAGTAGAAACAGAATATTAAAGATGTCCTACATGCATACATGTCCACATATTGAATTTAAAGTAATTTCATATTGGAAGTTACACTGAATTTATGGGAACGCAGAGACAAAAAAAAAAAAGAAAGAAAGAAATGGGTGGGGTGGGGTTGAGACTTATATCAAACGGTTAAGTGCGCACATAAGCCCCCAAATACAATGTATTAAACTTAATCATACATAAAAAAATACAACATATTAAACTTAAACACCAAAAAAAAAAAAAAAAAAAAAAATAAAAAAAAAAAAAAGAAAGAAAGAAAAGAAAAGAAAGTAAGAAAGAAAAAAAGAAACCTCCCTCCACCCCCCCCAAATAAAACCTTTAAAAAAGAGGAAGAAAAAGAAAAAGAAAAAAACTGTAGTACACTTAAACATACATGAAAAAAGAAATACAACGTATTAAACCAACACCCGCAGAAAAAAGGATGAATTTGATCTGTTTACCTAAGATCTCAAGTATGAAAGAAATAACGGAAACAAGTGTTGATAATATCATGATGTTTTCTAAAGGATTTTTTGTAAAGGAAGAGTTGCGGACACATTACGCAAGGTTTCATTGACGCAATCTTATTCCATTCTCTACCCAGAGTTATCGCTCCGTACTCTCGCTTATATCTCTGTCAACGCCTGGGAAATAGTTCCGTGTCACATGGCAGATTTATAAGCTTATCTTCAAAGTTGAAGGAATCATAAAACTTTCCATTGTCTGTCCGTTATTTTCAACGAACTATCACATTCTTTATAAGTCTTATCTACACTGAATTTCATGGTAATCTTTATTTCAAACCTAGTTTCATATGCATAACCAGAGACATAGACTACTTTGGCATACCACACGAAATAGTTACAAATTCAAGGCAATTAAATCTTAATTTTAAATAATTTACATTGAATTTAAATCATACTTTATATTAAGCATATCAGCACATGATTGGATATTTAGTTTTATATTCTAACCATGGATTTTAAAAACTTTTACAAGAATCTTGTAAAATAGCGTTGACAGAGTTGTGACTTTAGCGAACGGAACTCTGGGTACAGAATGGTCTTATTCCTGTAAACTAATAATTAATCACGTGGTTGATATGAATCCCAGTCATTTGTGTAGAGGATATAGCGCTGTACTTCGTATATTCTACATGTAATTCTTGTCATAATGTAAGTTTTGTACATTTTACAAATTAATTAAAAACTTGTTACCAGTCTTTTATAATTTGTACAACTCCTTAATACATACTAATACTCACAACTATAAATAATATCTTTGAATAACTTATATAAAATAACAAACACTAAATAAACGAGAATAAGAAAATATACAAAAAGAGGGTTTACATTTTGAATTCAGGTGATCTGTTGTTCATATTGTTTGTGAATTACAACTCCTCATCTAATCCTGTGTAAATGTTTTCTGGTATAGACCTGGGTCCAGCGCCATAAACTGAGAATATACTTAAGTCATAATTTCAGATTCGTCTGTTCAACAATGAATTCATAACTGGGATCTGGATTTTGTTGAGTTTTATTCTATCAATAAATAGAATTAAACCATTTTGAATGACAATCTGTTTGAACGTTTGATAATAGAATAAATTAAAATGAAATAATTGACTTAAGTATTTTCTCAGTTTATGGCACCGGACCCAGAACTGTGAATAACTCGTAATGCCAAGAGCATTCATCAATATTTATGCACAGATATACAACTGGTTAACGTTTACACATTGTATAAAGATGTATGTACATGTATAGTAAACCAAGGTTAACTTTGGATACTTTAAGTCGCTTATCTTTAAATCTGTATCTTTCTAAACTTGACCAACATCGTCAACATTGACAATTTTTATTTAGAAATCTAAAACGAGTGTTAAGACCATCATATACAGGTTTTTAAATAAATTGGTCGTAAGCACAATAATTCAATTACATTTCAAGATAAAAGTCTCTGTCGGTCACAAAAATCAAACAATTGTAGACATTTTGACAACTGATAAGAACACAATAATAAGTGGTAATATTTGAACCATCAAACGAGGACGGCAAATTACGGTAGGTTGAAACAAGTATTGATCACGCGCATAAAATGAGCGACCATCTCTTAGTAAATTTCAACGCGCGTGCCTAGAAAAAGCGATCACCTCTGTGTAAATGAGTACCCCGTCCCCTAGAATGAACGATCATCTCTTATATGGTGACGACATCTGCCTGATTATATTGCATGGAGTTTTATACTTTTTCAAAGGGTCATCCTGAAGCATTGAGGGATCTTTTACGTGCCACGCCTACCGTGACACGAGACCTCGGTTTTCAATGTCTCATCCAAAAGACAGGGCAGCAGCGTACCGATGCCCGGATTTAAACTTGGGACCTGTCGGTCACGAGTCAAACACCTCGACCACTGAATTACACCAGTTCACTGTTTTAAAGACTCTACAATAAGAGTATTTTGAGAAAGCAGATATTGCAGGTCATATGACCCATTCTTATTGCGGTGGCTAAAAGTTATACAATTCCAGTCCAATGTTTGTATCTATGGGTAGCACAACAACGCTATTGCTGTTACCTATTGACCATCTCCAGCACTTTTAACTGCGGAACGTGAAAGAACATCCTTTTTAAATTGTATGCCAATGGGCATTTTATAAAATTTGTTCATTTAATATGATTTTAATGAACCGTCTCGATTTACCTTCCCGACCAGTAAATGCATAGGGATCTGGTGACGATTAAGACTCATGTTGTATGGATTGTCTCATTTGATATTCCGAGTTTTCTGCGGTAAAAAGAATTAGGTTCGGTTTGTTTTTATATCGCTTTGTACTATATGTGATCAGAAACTATTAGTACTTTATGGATGTAGAATGTTATTTATGGATGTAGACTGTGAAAGTACAAGTCTTCATTCGCTGCTTAAGATAAGATGCTCTTCATATCTTGATAATTTGTTTCTATTTGAAGTTTGCATTGGTGTATTCTGAAATATGCCTTCATTTGAAAAAACAAATTATGAAGAATACTTGAAAATAATTGAAATAAACGCCTCTTGAAATTTTTCATATTTAACTGAGAGGTTTAAGACATTGTATTTCAAGATCAATTAATTCCATTATGTGTTCCCTCATATTCCAAAATACAATGCAGTAGTGGTCCCTGAATATCCACTCTGGGACACTGTGGTGAGTGTCACAGTCACATGACACTAGGGATCTCTGAATCTCCACTGTGGTACATTGTGATGAGTGTTACTGTCACATGACACTAGGGATCTCTGAATGTCCACTGTGGTACATTGTGGTGAGTGTCACAGTCACATAACACATGGGATCTCTGAATGTCCACTGTTGTATGATGTGCTGAGTGCCACAGTCACATGACACTAGGGATCTCTGAATCTCCACTGTGGTGCATTGTGGTGAGTGTCACAGTCATATGGCACCAAGGATCTCTAAATCTCCACTGTGGTACATTGTGATGAGTGTTACTGTCACATGACACTAGGGATCTCTAAATCTCCACTGTGGTACATTGTGATGAGTGTTACTGTCACATGACACTAGGGATCTTTAAATGTCCACTGTGGTACATTGTGGTGAGTGTCACAGTCACATGACACTAGGGATCTCTTAATGTCCACTGTGGTACGACGTGGTGAGTGTCACAGTCACATGGCACTATGGATCTCTGAATCTCCACTGTGGTACATTGTGGTGAGTGTCACAGTCACATAACACATGGGATCTCTGAATGTCCACTGTTGTATGATGTGCTGAGTGTCACAGTCACATGACACTAGGGATCTCTGAATCTCCACTGTTGTATGATGTGCTGAGTGTCACAGTCACATGACACTAGGGATCTCTGAATCTCCACTGTTGTATGATGTGCTGAGTGTCACAGTCACATGACACTAGGGATCTCTGAATCTCCACTGTGGTGCATTGTGGTGAGTGTCACAGTCACATGGCACCAAGGATCTCTAAATGTCCAATGTGGTACATTGTGATGAGTGTTACTGTCACATGACACTATGGATCTCTGAATGTCCACTGTGGTACATTGTGGTGAGTGTCACAGTCACATAACACATGGGATCTCTGAATGTCCACTATGGTACATTGTGATGAGTGCCACACTCACATTACACCAGGGATCTCTGAATGTCCACTATGGTACATGTACATTGTGATGAGTGTTAATGTCACATGACACTAGGGATCTCTTAATGTCCACTGTGGTACATTGTGGTGTGTGTCACAGTCAAATGGCACAAGGGATCTCTGAATCTCCACTGTGGTACATTGTGGTGAGTGTCACAGTCACATGACATTATGGATCTCTGAATGTCCGCTATGGTGCAATGTGATGAGTGTCACAGTCACATGACACCAGGGATCTCTAAATCTCCACTGTGGTACATTGTGGTGAGTGTCACAGTCACATGACACTAGGGATCTCTGAATCTCCACTGTTGTATGATGTGCTGAGTGTCACAGTCACATGACACTAGGGATCTCTGAGTGTCCACTGTGGTACATTGTGGTGAGTGTCACAGTCACATGACACTAGGGATCTCTGAATCTCCACTGTGGTACATTGTGATGAGTGTTACTGTCACATGACACCAGGGATCTCTGAATGTCCACTGTGGTACATTGTGGTGAGTGTCACAGTCACATAACACATGGGATCTCTGAATGTCCACTGTTGTATGATGTGCTGAGTGCCACAGTCACATGACACTAGGGATCTCTGAATCTCCACTGTGGTGCATTGTGGTGAGTGTCACAGTCATATGGCACCAAGGATCTCTAAATCTCCACTGTGGTACATTGTGATGAGTGTTACTGTCACATGACACTAGGGATCTCTAAATCTCCACTGTGGTACATTGTGATGAGTGTTACTGTCACATGACACTAGGGATCTTTAAATGTCCACTGTGGTACATTGTGGTAAGTGTCACAGTCACATGACACTAGGGATCTCTTAATGTCCACTGTGGTACGATGTGGTGAGTGTCACAGTCACATGGCACTACGGATCTCTGAATCTCCACTGTGGTACATTGTGGTGAGTGTCACAGTCACATAACACATGGGATCTCTGAATGTCCACTGTTGTATGATGTGCTGAGTGTCACAGTCACATGACACTAGGGATCTCTGAATCTCCACTGTTGTATGATGTGCTGAGTGTCACAGTCACATGACACTAGGGATCTCTGAATCTCCACTGTGGTGCATTGTGGTGAGTGTCACAGTCACATGGCACCAAGGATCTCTAAATGTCCACTGTGGTACATTGTGATGAGTGTTACTGTCACATGACACTATGGATCTCTGAATGTCCACTGTGGTACATTGTGGTGAGTGTCACAGTCACATAACACATGGGATCTCTGAATGTCCACTATGGTACATTGTGATGAGTGCCACACTCACATTACACCAGGGATCTCTGAATGTCCACTATGGTACATGTACATTGTGATGAGTGTTAATGTCACATGACACTAGGGATCTCTTAATGTCCACTGTGGTACATTGTGGTGTGTGTCACAGTCACATGGCACAAGGGATCTCTGAATCTCCACTGTGGTACATTGTGGTGAGTGTCACAGTCACATGACATTATGGATCTCTGAATGTCCGCTATGGTGCAATGTGATGAGTGTCACAGTCACATGACACCAGGGATCTCTAAATCTCCACTGTGGTACATTGTGGTGAGTGTCACAGTCACATGACACTAGGGATCTCTGAATCTCCACTGTTGTATGATGTGCTGAGTGTCACAGTCACATGACACTAGGGATCTCTGAGTGTCCACTGTGGTACATTGTGGTGAGTGTCACAGTCACATGACATTATGGATCTCTGAATGTCCGCTATGGTGCAATGTGATGAGTGTCACAGTCACATGACACCAGGGATCTCTGAATGTCCACTGTGGTACATTGTGGTGAGTGTCACAGTCAGATGGCACCAGGGATCTCTAAATCTTCACTGTAGTACATTGTGGTGTGTTTCACAGTCACATGACACTATGGATCTCTGAATGTCCACTGTGGTACATTGTGGTGTGTGTCAGTCACATGATACTATGGATCTTTGAATGTCCACTGTGGTACGATGTGGTGAGTGTCACAGTCATATGACACTAAGGATCTCTGAATGTCCACTTTGGTACATTATGGTGAGTGTTACAGTCACATGGCACAAGGGATCTCTAAATCTCCATTGTGGTACATTGTGATGAGTGTTAATGTCACATGACACTAGGGATCTCTTAATGTCCACTGTGGTACATTGTGGTGTGTGTCACAGTCACATGGCACAAGGGATCTCTGAATCTCCACTGTGGTACGTTGTGGTGAGTGTCACAGTCACATGACATTATGGATCTCTGAATGTCCGCTATGGTGCAATGTGATGAGTGTCACAGTCACATGACACCAGGGATCTCTAAATCTCCACTGTGGTACATTGTGGTGAGTGTCACAGTCACATGACACTAGGGATCTCTGAATCTCCACTGTTGTATGATGTGCTGAGTGTCACAGTCACATGACACTAGGGATCTCTGAGTGTCCACTGTGGTACATTGTGGTGAGTGTCACAGTCACATGACATTATGGATCTCTGAATGTCCGCTATGGTGCAATGTGATGAGTGTCACAGTCACATGACACCAGGGATCTCTGAATGTCCACTGTGGTACATTGTGGTGAGTGTCACAGTCAGATGGCACCAGGGATCTCTAAATCTTCACTGTAGTACATTGTGGTGTGTTTCACAGTCACATGACACTATGGATCTCTGAATGTCCACTGTGGTACATTGTGGTGTGTGTCAGTCACATGATACTATGGATCTTTGAATGTCCACTGTGGTACGATGTGGTGAGTGTCACAGTCATATGACACTAAGGATCTCTGAATGTCCACTTTGGTACATTATGGTGAGTGTTACAGTCACATGGCACAAGGGATCTCTAAATCTTCATTGTGGTACATTGTGATGAGTGTTACTGTCACATGACACTAGGGATCTCTGAATGTCCACTGTGGTACATTGTGGTGAGTGTCACAGTCACATGATACTAGGGATCTCTAAACCTCCACTGTGGTACATTGTGGTGAGTGTTACAGTCACATGGCACAAGGGATCTCTAAATCTCCATTGTGGTACATTGTGATGAGTGTTACTGTCACATGACACTAGGGATCTCTGAATGTCCACTGTGGTACATTGTGGTGAGTGTCACAGTCACATGATACTAGGGATCTCTAAATCTCCACTGTGGTACATTGTGGTGAGAGTCACAGTCACATGACACCAGGGATCTCTGAATGTCCACTGTGGTACATTGTGGTGTGTGTCAGTCACATGATACTAGGGATCTCTAAATCTCCACTGTGGTACATTGTGGTGAGTGTCACAGTCACAAGACACTAGGGATCTCTGAATGTCCACTGTGGTACATTGTGGTGAGTGTCACAGTCAGATGGCACCAGGGATCTCTGAATGTCCACTGTGATACATTGTGGTGAGAGTCACAGTCACATGACACCAGGGATCTCTGAATCTCCACTGTGGTACATTGTGGTGAGTGTCACAGTCACATGACACTAGGGATCTCTGAATGTCCACTGTGGTACATTGTGGTGTGTGTCAGTCACATGATACTATGGATCTTTGAATGTCCACTGTGGTACGATGTGGTGAGTGTCACAGTCACATGACACTAAGGATCTCTGAATGTCCACTTTGGTACATTGTGGTGAGTGTTACATTCACATGGCACAAGGGATCTCTAAATCTCCATTGTGGTACATTGTGATGAGTGTTACTGTCACATGACACTAGGGATCTCTGAATGTCCACTGTGGTACATTGTGGTGAGTGTCACAGTCACATGATACTAGGGATCTCTAAATCTCCACTGTGGTACATTGTGGTGAGTGTCACAGTCACAAGACACTAGGGATCTCTGAATGTCCACTGTGGTACATTGTGGTGAGTGTCACAGTCAGATGGCACCAGGGATCTCTGAATGTCCACTGTGATACATTGTGGTGAGAGTCACAGTCACATGACACCAGGGATCTCTGAATGTCCACTGTGGTACATTGTGGTGAGTGTCACAGTCACATGACACTAGGGATATCTAAATCTCCACTGTGGTACATTGCGATGAGTGTTACTGTCACACGGCACCAGGGATCTCTAAATCTCCACTGTGGTACATTGTGGTGTCACATTCGCATGACGCTAGTTACTTTCGTATTTTACTTCAGAAAATTAAGGTATCTAGGATACTTCCGAAATGTAACCTTCAGCATCGCAACTGTCAATATAAAATAAAACTTTGATATGAAATGCCGCCAAATCTCCACTAAATGACTACATTTTGTTGCCCATCACCATATTACGTTAGAGTTTATTCACTGACATTAAAGTGATCTTGAAAAGGGATGTTAACAATCAGTAATCATGAAATGGATCATTATATGTACCAAACATGAATTTCTTGTAGAAACTATCTTGGAAATTATGATCAATTATTCAGTTCTCACAGGCATAATCAACGCTTACTCGTTATACTCTTACAAATTGCTTTACGAAATTGTCCAAATGAGCATTAAATTTTAAAGACATTATCATATTTCTATTTATGACTAAGTTTTTTGTATTACGAATGGATTTTCAGGAAAATGTGAATGGATTATGAGTAAACAGTTAATGAGTTATACATACGTACTACTTCCGGTTGTAATATTCAAAAAGCTCACCTATTTGCAACTTTATGTTCTGTGCGACTGGGCCCAGATAGATGAAGAAAACTTATTTTGTTTTGTTAATTTCAATTTCATATCAGTTTCCTGTTACTAATCGTTTAGTTTTGTTTCTAAATGTCAGATCAAAATAAGCATATATAAATGGATTTACAATATGATTTACAAGAAGCATTCTCTGTAGAGTTAAACAAATATTCAATATAATCTCCTGATCAATATAATTAAACCATATTCTTAAATCGTTCTCATTGATGAATAGAAATATTAGTGACGGGGTATACGAAAATATGTATACTATGAAAATACTTAAAAACATTAGGTTGAAGTTCACTCGAACACGCCTTTTAATATGAATCTTCTTCATCTGAGGATCGTTTGAATGTTTCTCGTCATTAGAGTACACATCAAGTGTTTCTGTACTTCCCGCCATGGATACCATTGAACCGTTTCTCGTAGTAACCGTCTCCTGTCTTAGATTTAAATTTTGACTTGCGTCATGAACAATCCCTGAATCCGGTTCAATTATAGATGGTATTTCTCTTTTCATTTCAGGTTCATTTGTTCCTTGGAACATTATGTTCACATTTTCATACACAGGCCTTATATTCTGATGTGTTACTGTACTTGCAGAAGTTGAATATGTCGGTGTAATAACATTATCTGTAAATGGTTGCAAATATTTTTCGGGGATTGGTTGTTTTTTCTTCCTGTCTACCGTTAGCTGATCGTACTCATAGTCAGAACAAGGGAGAGATACACAAGAGGGTTCGCCCATAGATCGAATGTTTAAGTTATTGGCGAACACTTCACCCGTTCTTTTAAGTTTGGCACTTTGAAATGTTGTATATATCACTTTCCCGACAGCTATATACAGAAAAGACGTGAACACTGCATTGATAATATACACCATAAAGACAAAAGCGAAATAGATTTTTGTTGATGTGCTTAAATCCAAAACTCCAGGAGAGCAAGTTTCTATAGTAATGTTAGCATCGCGTTGTGGATGATTAAACACGTAACTTCCGGTGTACTGTAACTGTGGGACAGAAATAACGACTGAAATTACTGTAATAATACCAAGAGATAATCGTTTCCATAGTAATGTCATCTGTTTTCCATGAGGTCTGCAGATTTTTATATACCTAGATAATGCTATTAAAGTGAGAAGAAATGCCGAAATTGACGTCATGCACCACGTTAAAAACCAGGAAGCGCGACAAACGGCGTCGGAGGGGAAGGCTATCGAGTATGTGTTCTCCACTATGGCGAAGACGGATATAAGAATGCAGGCAACTAGATCGGCTACGGCCAACACTGGAATGAAATATCGGTCCTTCCGCCCACGGCGCATTTTAAATGTATAGATTATTAACACTAATGAATTTCCCAGTAATCCTATAAGTAGAAATAATCCAACGATGATCGTGTTGGGCAAACGTTTTATACCAATTTCGTAATTCCATATTACTTTAACGTCTTCTTCATATGTGTCATTCATTTCATTCGTTTTGTCCTTCAGTACTTTAAGAGTAATATTAATCGCCTGGTGTCCGATGCAGTTCACTGTAATATTTATATGTCTGTCCAGGCGTCACACGGAATCCGGTTTAGCATAATCACTAAAGGAATCCGCCAACTGTGTGTGATGGAGTCATCCGACAGGCATCCTGTGTATGTAACTACAGATAGCATCACAGTGGTATACCGACAGATCCACTCTACCAAACGGAAAGGTCTAACTTAGGGATGGAGCAAATAAAATCCACATGTTACTAAGCAGAATTTAGTATATTAAAATCTAAAATTCTTGTGCTGAAGAATGTTAAGCAGGAAAGGGTTGCTGTTGACGTCACCATTTGTAACTATTGGTATTGACATACATGCTTTCGTACGATCTGTTTGTTTGTATAAATATATACCTTCCTTCTTTCTTATTGTTTATGTTGTTCCTTATCCCCAACCGTCACTCTTATCATCTCAATCAAGGGTTGATTTATTCATGCTCATTGATTATGACAGTAATTACCTTCTTGGAATTGTTATTTACATTATTTACACATTGTACGTACGGTATCTGATTCAGCAGACACACATGACATCATCATGTATGAAATGGACAAGAAAAATAAATATGTATAGCAAATAATTAATAGATTTATTCCTACTGTATATATCACGAGGAAAATATAATCAATTTATTGCAAATATATGATAACATCTAAAGATCAAAACTCTCATTACAGTATATATACATTCAGCATTGTCGAACAAATAGATTTTATAATTTTACAAATAGATGTATGGGAAAAAAAATTAATCCACAATTTAAACATAATAATATCATCACAAGTTTAGTTACCATTCCGAGTGTGCTTATTTATTTATCTACTCTTTATTTCTTTATTTATTAGGTTTTATTTATTTTGATTGTTTTGCTTTATTTTATTTTTGTTATGTATATTATGGTATGTACTACCTGATCAAGTATTGTACTCAAGTAGTTTTTCATCACTTCAAAACCAATGGAGTTGCTGAAAATTCCTTTCTCAAAACAATGTCTTATCTTCAGTACAGTGTATATATATATATATATATATATATATATATATATATATATATATATATATATATATATATATATATATATATATATATATATATATATATATATATATATATATATATATTATATATATATGCGGTATTCCGATATAATAATATCTGAAATAGCTGAAATGCTTATATTGGCTCTAATAGTACTGTGCTTGTACAATCACTGAGTATACCGGTATACCCTGGATGAAAAGATGACGATGAATTTCAAGAAAGTATGTTTGTCGCAAGATTTAACGACAGAAGGGGAACATTACAATGGTTTGCTTATTGTAGGAGAAAGCCGATGTAGCCCAGAGGATGACAAAACCGAAAGGTCCCGGGTTCGATTCCCGACGTGGGCACACCGGTGTTCTGTCTTTCGGATGAGACAGTAAAAACCAAGGTCCCGTGTCACGGTAGGCGTGGCGCGCAAAAGATCCCTCACTGCTTCGGGAGGGTTCGTTGCAAAGGTAAAAATTTCTATGCGATGCATCAGGCAGATGCTGTCACCTTATACGTGAAAAAACCGTGGAGTGACGTAAAACAATAAAAAAAAAATAAATAGATATTGTAGGAGAACATAAATACGCTGTTTTACAACTGAATTTTGGTGTACATATCATCACATCTATGATAGAATATCACGCGTTCTGAGTGATTTGTTCCGCACACAAGCAAAATGTACCTCAGTACGAAGCCGTTTTCGAGCCATTTTAAAGAAGAAAAATTTTTTTTCATCTCGTTCGAACGAGACAATTTCAACTTAAAATTCATATAAATCTAGATCCGTTTCACACTTACAAACACAATGTGCATGTTTATTCTGAAACACACGACTTATCAACGGAAAGGAAATACTTAAGTTAAAGAATAATTTATTACATTGAAAAGAAGAAGAATGCAAGGGCAAAAAAGGGGGGTGTTATTATGCCATCAGAGATATTCTTTACTCCTCTTGAAAATTAAAAGTGTTATTAATAATGATTTATAAATTTGAGAATTGAAATATAAACTGAATGGTACTTACTGATGTACAGTGAAACACTCATAATCATGCACTATTATTTCATTAATGATTAATATTAATTGGTGAGGTTACTGAGCCAAGTTAGGTTGATTCCAGTGGCTTCAAGTAATAAATATAAAGGGTAGGAGGTGAGGTTCCAAACTAAATGTTACAAATATACTTAAGATCTGCCATCTGATACACTGATAGACTGAAATAATACGTATTATGTATTTCAACTAAATCAAGGCCAAACACAGGGGCACGATCAGATGTAGCTCTTGCTTATGTAATTATTTAAACGATCAAACATCCGCTACTAAAGAAATTGTTAGAAAATATCAAAAGATCGATTGATGTACGATATTCATTTCTTCTTATCGGTTAATAACATTTACACTGCAGACTATGGTATGCGATAGTTTTTCGTTCGAACGAGATAATTTTCTCGTTCGAACGAAAACTATCATATACCATTTTTTCTCGTCCGAACGAGATTTTTTTTTTCTCTTTGGAACGAGATTTTTCTCGTTCGAACGAGATAGTTTCTCGTTGGAACGAGATAATAAAAATTATTCTTCTTTAAAATGGCACGAAAACGGCTTCGTACCTCAGACACAATCAATCTTCAAACTTTCGCTACTAGACAGTACTAGACCGTATTCTAAAATATTGAAACGAGCATCTATTAACAAGCGGAATTCAGTTATTTATAGCTAACCCAATCTAAAAATACCATCCATGTAGTTTAAATAAAATAGAACAAAAGAAACAAACATAGTTCACGTATTTGACATAACATGATGAAGTAAAGCCCGAAAACTGAAAAATATAAGATACTTCAACTTTAAAATGACTTTTTCTCATAAGAAAACTCAATTAAAGCGAGTGACCTATATTTAGCGATTGTCATGGGATTTCACAACTGTAAAGGTAAGCGCATGAATTTTACACAGCATTTCAATGGAAATTTGAGGTGTATTTTCAGTACAATATTTCTAATTAGATTTAGATACTATCAGGTCAACAATGCAATGACCCCGTCTAAAGTCAAAATTCATAATGAAGGGAGGGGGGCCTATTGTCATACTGTTCTGACCACTACCAACCCTTCCTAAATAAATTAAAAAAAATAAAAACATGACACTACTATGAGGGAAAACTTACTAAATAGCCAGTTTCCCCAAAGGAAAAATACTATTTAGCCAGTTCTACGGAGGGAAAGACTGCTATGGGGAAAGCTGAAAGGCTATCATACAACACCGGTTCTGCTTTATTTGCGTATTTACTATTGTGTACATCTGAGCCATGTTCGTATACAAAGGACGAATATGGAAAAAAGTGCATACAGCTCATGTAGCGTCTGTTAAGATACCGTGTGGCATAAACGAAGGATTACCGTACAAACATATAAAACTTCCTCATATCCTTGTTGCATAAAATATCGGAAATGTTCAGATGTTAACCCTTCCCTGCTTCTTTCGCTTTGGATCTGCCAATGCATATAGACATATCTTATTATCGTAGGCGATAAAATCTGTATCACGCGTTCAACTTTTACACAGGTAATAAACAAATAAAAGTGGCACAATAAAGAGAACATCGGGTATAATGTAAAAAGTCCTGAATCTTCACACTCACCTGTCATAATGGATACCCATATTATGACAATCCTGCTATTATTGTGTTTTCAGAGAGTATATATGGTCAGAGGTAAGTACCTGATTGATAATCTAATTATAATATATAATAGAGATATCTCTTCGTGTACACAAGGAAACTTGTACCGCTGTGTCATTTCCTTATATGGATTACGAGTAAACATCGGTCCCTACATTGCAGTCATCTGAGGAACTACTGCACTTGTTCCTCTTGCTGACATTGAACGGATATATTGTCGAATGATATTCTTGTACTTTGAGAAGTTAAAACATGCACAAAGACAGTCAGTGAGACTCAAACTAAAATTGAACCCCCCCCCCTTTTCTGGGCTAGAAAGTAATACCGTATACCACATATAGACTATGACCTCTTTTTAGAAATGTGGGATTAAAATTCTATCATATTACTGTTCTGTAAAGGACAATTCTAACAAGGATACATGTATGTCACTCCCTGTGTCAGAAGCAATGCTTTTTATTGTACAATTTATCGGTCCAGACAGTCAGGACCTACCAAGGTCTTGTAACATTGTTGTGTAATATATCATTATTTTAATGAAAGCCCCATGAAACAATGCACACGTATTCCTGCCTCTTCGGTAACTGGAAAGCGGGCATAGGATTAACGCTTTTTAGCTACAACGTGATTGAGACTTTAGGTCCGATTGATGTGTGGACAGCCATCAAGGCACTACTCTACTGAGACTGTAGGTCCGACTGATGTGCTGACTGCCTTCAATGTACAAGTCTACTGAGACTGTAGGTCCGAGTATTGTGTGGATAGCCATCAAGGTAAAACTGTACTAAGGCTGTATGTCCGACTGATGTGTGGACAGCCATTACAGTACAACTGCACTGAAACTGGATCCGACTAATGAGTGGATAACCATCAAGATACAACTGTACTGAGACTAGTTCCGACTGATGTGTGGACAGTTTTCAAGGTACTACTCTTCTAAGTCTGTAGTGCCGACTAATACGTGGACAGCCATCACAGTACACCTCTACGAATGATGTGTGGATAGTCATCAAGATGCACCTCTACGGAGATTGAAGATCAGACTGACGTGTGGACAGCCATCTAGTTACACCTTTACTGAGACTGTAGGTCGGACTGACGTGTGGACAGCCATCTAGTTACACCTCTACTGAGACTGTAAGTCGGACTGACGTGTGGACAGCCATACGGTAAAATTGTACGGAGACTGTAGGTCGGACTGATGTGTGGACAGCCATACGGTATAATTGTGCCCGACTGAAGGTGGACAGCCATCAAGATACACCTTTATCTACTGAGACTGTAGGTCTGACTGATGTGTGGACAGCCATACGGTATAATTGTGCCCGACTGAAGGTGGACTTCCATCAAGATACACCTCTATCTACTGAGACTGTAGGTCTGACTGATGTGTGGACAGCCATACGGTATAATTGTTCCCGACTGAAGGTGGACAGACATCAAGATACACCTCTATCTTCTGAGACTGTAGGTCTGACTGATGTGTGGACAGCCATACGGTATAATTGTGCCCGACTGAAGGTGGACAGCCATCAAGATACACCTCTATCTACTGAGACTGTAGGTCTGACTGATGTGTGGACAGCCATCTAGTTACACCTCTACTGAGACTGTAGGTCGGACTGACGTATGGACAGCCATACGGTAAAATTGTACGGAGACTGTAGGTCTGACTGATGTGTGGACAGCCATACGGTATACTTGTTCCCGACTGAAGGTGGACAGCCATCAAGATACACCTCTATCTACTGAGACTGTAGGTCGGACTGATGTGTGGACAGCCATACGGTATAATTGTGCCCGACTGAAGGTGGACAGCCATCAAGATACACCTCTATCTACTGAGACTGTAGGTCGGACTGATGTGTGGACAGCCATACGGTATAATTGTGCCCGACTGAAGGTGGACTTCCATCAAGATACACCTCTATCTACTGAGACTGTAGGTCTGACTGATGTGTGGACAGCCATACGGTATAATTGTTCCCGACTGAAGGTGGACAGACATCAAGATACACCTCTATCTTCTGAGACTGTAGGTCTGACTGATGTGTGGACAGCCATACGGTATAATTGTGCCCGACTGAAGGTGGACAGGCATCAAGATACACCTCTATCTACTGAGACTGTAGGTCTGACTGATATGTGGACAGCCATACGGTATAATTGTTCCCGACTGAAGGTGGACAGCCATCAAGATACACCTCTATCTACTGAGACTGTAGGTCGGACTGATGTGTTGATAGTCATCAAGATATAGATATAGACCAACGAAAAAAAATCAAAACAAGTAAATTAGAAATAGATAGATGTAAAATAATAGATGTAGCTTAACTATCAAATGAATAAATAAATAAATAAATATAAGTAAACATATTAATTAAAATACCTAAAGGATTATTTTCTTCGTCTGAATTCTAATGAAGTCAAATCATTTATTGTATATACGCAAGTACAGGTTTTAATCTAGAACATCATGTAGAAAAGAGAAAATATTGACATAAATGGCAGAACTATATCGTATAGCGTACGCCTTGACTTCAACGAAGGCGATCTAATTGTTGTAAGCAGCACATTAGGGCATACGTCTTGACTTCAGCGAAGGCGATCTAATGGGCGTAAGCAGCACAACTAGGGCGGTCTTATGGCTGTAACAGGCACATAAAGGCGTACGCCCCGAATTCAACTAAGGATGTCAAATGGTTGTAAGCAGCACATAAGGGCGTGCGCCTGGACTTTAATTAAGTCGGTCTAATGGCTGTATCAGCACATGATGTCGTATTTTTGGACTTCTAATGCGGTCTAATATATGTAAGCAGCACATAAGGGCTGTTAGCAGCGTCTGTTCTGAATCTTTGTTTCATTGCATATATTGCCGACTGAAACAGAAACTCACAAAATATTGCTCTTCAGAGTGTTACGCGCGACGCAGAATTACGACCAGGCGTAAAGCCTACGTTGTGGAATGACATACATTGAGAAGTAATAAATTTGTTGTAGGTGTGTCATCTGAAGATCTCTCAGTTCGCATGGTGTTAACAACAGAGGAGGATACTTCATCAAGTGGCACAACTGCCTCACCAATATGTGCTCAAAGTTCCAATTTAAACATTACTTCATGCGCTACACACAAGGAGTGTTCAAGTGGTCAAAGTTGCTGTTTACAAAACGAGACATGGATATGTGGTCAACTACAGCCAAACACAACACACACGTGTTTATACAATGGAACTGTATATGCATCGGGTGACTCGGTGTTTAACAACGGCTCAGTACAGTGTAAATGTACTTCATCTGATCACTTTCTTCCTGGTCAGATCACGTGTTCTTCTACAGAAGGTTCATGTCCAGAGATGTGGACACTTACACATAGATCAGAAGGTAACATTTACTTAACTGTATTCATTTACAATGTTCCATACAATGAGTTAATATGTTAAGACTGAAGTATATAAATCATTATACAAATGAGAGAGAGAGAGTGTGTGTGTGTGTGTGTGTGTGTGTCAGGATTTGCCGTCCGTTTGACTTTTCGGAAAACTATAGCTACATAACAATTATATTTCTGAATAAGATATTTTGTAGACAGGTGGTAACAGACATTGATATCAAGAGTTTCCCTTTTATGATGAGTTGTTAATCTCATTGTAAGGTTTACCATTAAGATTTATTGTTTTATTATGACTATTGAAACCATAAAGTGATATCATTCATGAGCACAGATCTTGTAGCTCTAAATACACTCAATCAATATATTACTTCTCTACATCTTTCTCACTTTTGACCCAGAACATTTCGGTTCTAATACTGACACAATATCCACAAACTTGAATTCCCATTGCAGTTTTTGAAAATGTTTAACCAATCAGAATTAATGCGTGTTGCACACAGATTGCATTAGAATAGCACGTACAGACATTGGTTGCTAAAATAATTTGATATTACTAACAACCTACCTTCTCAAAAAGTTAGGGGAAACAAGTAAGTTAATGCACACACTTTTTGATAAGAATTTTCAAATGGCCAAAACTTCACACAAACAACTGACACAAAAATACACAAAAACACAAATTTAGCTCGATTCGCTTGCAACAACAAAATTTTGTCTCTGATTCCCTCTTTTGTTAACTACTTTACCTGTAACAGTATATGCTATTTCTCTTTTAATGCACACGTGATTCTTACGTCATATATTATTATATTTTATTATATTTATACTTGTAATTTCAGAGGGAGACCTCTGACACAGGCAGAGACTTGGGGTTTTTTAATTATACCAGAGCTAGAGGGTCTTACGAGACAATCGATATTACAGCCGAGCTCATGCATGTTGAAAATAAATTATCCAGCCGACTGAAATTTGCACCCCCCCTCTCAAGAATAAATGGCCATGCCATTCTCTAGCAATATGACGATATGATAGTTATATATATATATATATATATATATATATATATATATATATATATATATATATATATATATATATATATATATATATATATATATATATATATATATATATAATAATAATAATAATAATAATAATAATAATAATAATAATAATTTAGGATTAATTATGGAGCTGTGAATCTTATTTGCTATTGTATAAGGTAAAAAGATAAAAGGGAATGAATAAAACATAATCCTTATAATTTATGAAAATTTCTTGCACTATATACTATGAGGAAAATGCAATGCAAATTCATTAACTGTCATGGTGTTGAAAATATACTGAAAGCTACCACACTAACTAAAAAAACATATTGTCACTGACGAATACATTATCAAACGTGTTTGTAAATATCCACAAAATCACTGAATTTTTCAGATTTACCTCCACATTATCAATGTAAGTAAACCTTTTTTTTTTAATTGTTGCTAAATCTAAGTTAATTTAAGCCAAATCCTCCGACAATTGCTGAAGTAACATAAAGATCCTTGTCATTAAGTTGAGTTATCCACCCGTGTATATTAAGATGAGTTATCCACCCATGTATGTTAAGGTGAATTATCCACCCATGTATGTTAAGGTGAGATATCAATCCATTATTTATTAAAGTGAGTTATCCACCCATGTATATTAAGGTTACTGTTCGCGCCACTCCTTTTGTAAACCGAAAAATCTGGATTTTCACTTACATGTATTTATCTTTAAAACAGATTTACAAAATTAATATCAATCGACAGATCTTGTTTAGTCGTAACTTTTGATGTATGTCATATGTTTCTACGAAGAAGTATTCGTATTTTATAGGGAAAAAATCATTTTAGATGGGGCGTTTTCTGTGTTAATTTTGACGTGACGTCGCCGATGTTTAACATTGAGTCTATGGGAAACTTGGCGACGTCACGTCAAAATTTAACATGGAAATCGCCCTATCTAAAATTGATTTTTTTCCTATAAAATATGAACGCTTCTTCATAAAAACATATACCATACACCAAAAGTTACGACTAAACAAGATCTATCGAATGGTTTTGCCTTTTTGAAATTATTCTTAAGATGAATAATTGAAAATCCAGATTTTCCAGTTTCTAGAGTGAGTGGCGCGGACAGTAGTTATCCACCTATGTATATTAAGGTGAGTTATCCACCATTGTATATTAAGATGAGTTCTCCACCCATAATTGTAAGATGAGTTATCCTTCCATGTATGTTAAGGTGAGTTATCCACCTATGTATGTTAAGCTGAGTTATCCACCCATATATGTTAAGGTGAGTTCTCCATCCATGTATATTAAGGTGAGTTATCCGCCCATGTATGTTAAGGTGATATATTAAGGTGAGTTATCCACCCATGTATATTAAGTTGAGTTATCCTCCCATGTATTTTAAGGTGAGTTATCCACCCATATATGTTAAGATGAGTTATCCACCCATGTATATTAAGTTGAGTTATCCACCCATGTATATAATGTGAGTTATCCACCCATGTATATTAAGATGAGTTATCCACCCATGTATATTAAGTTGAGTTATCCACCCATGTATATAATGTGAGCTATCCACCCATGTATATTAAGTTGAGTTATCCACCTATGTATATAAATGTGAGTTATCCACCCATGTATATTAAGTTTAGTCCATCCATGTATATTAAGGTGAGTTATCCACCTATGTATATTAAGTTGAGTTATCCACCCATGTATATAAATGTGAGTTATCCACCCATGTATATTGTCAGTTATCCACCCATGTTTATTAAGGTGAGTTATCCACCCATGTATATTAAGTTGAGTTATCCACTCATGTATATAAATGTGAATTATTCACCCATGTATATTAAGGTGAGTTATCCACCTATGTATAGTAAGGTGAGTTATCCACTCATGTATATTAAGTTGAGTTATCCACTCATGTATATAAATGTGTATGTTTAGGTGAGTCAACCACCCATGTATATAAATAGGAGTTATCCACCTATGTATATTTAGATTAGTTATCCACCCATATATATTAAGGTGAGTTATCTACCCATGTATATTAAGTTGAGTATCCACCCATGTATATGTGATTTATCCACCCATGTATGTTAAGGTGAGTCATCCAACCATGTATATAAATGCAAGATTCACTCATGTATATTAAGATTAGTTATCCACCCATATATATTAAGGTGAGTTATTCACCCATGTATATGAAGTTGAGTTATCCACCCATGTATATGTGATTTCTCCACCCATGTATGTTAAGGTGAGTCATCAAACCATGTATATAAATGCGAGTTATCCACCCATGTATATTAAGATTAGTTATCCACCTATGTATATTTAGATTAGTTATCCATCCATATATATTAAGGTGAGTTATCCACCCATGTATATTAAGATGAGTTATCCACCCATGTAAATGTGATTTATCCACCCATGTATGTTAAGGTGAGTCATCCAACCATGTATATAGATGCAAGTTATCCACTCATGTATATTAAGATTAGTTATCTTATATGTATATATTAAGTTGAGTTATCCACCTATGTATATAAATGTGTATGTTTAGGTGAGTCATCCACCCATGTATATAAATAGGAGTTATCCACCCATATATATTAAGGTGAGTTATCCACCCATGTATATTAAGTTGAGTTATCCACCCATGTATATGTGATTTATCCAACCATGTATGTTAAGGTGAGTCATCCAACTATGTATATAAATGCGAGTTATCCACTCATGTATATTAAGATTAGTTATCCACCCATATATATTAAGGTGAGTTATCCGCCCATGTATATTAAGGTGAGTTATCCACCCATGTACATTAAGGTGAGTTATCCAACCATGAATGTAAAGATGAGTTTTCTTCCCATGAATGTTAAGATGAGTTATCTTCCCAATTAAATTAAAGTGAGTTATCTATCCATGTATATTAAGATAAGTTATCCACCCGAGTAAATTGAGGTGACTTATCCACCCATGTATATTAAGGTGAGTTCTCCACCCATGTATGTTAAGATGAATTATCCTCCCATGTATATTAAGATGAGTTATCTACCCATGTATTTGAAGGTGAGTCATCCACCCATGTATATTAAGGTGAGTTATCCACCCATGTATATGTGATTTATCCACCCATGTATGTTAAGGTGAGTCATCAAACCATGTATATAAATGCGAGTTATCCACCCATGTATGTTAAGATTAGTTATCCACCTATGTATATTAAGATTAGTTATCCACCCATATATATTAAGGTGAGTTATCCTCCCATTTATATTAAGTTGAGCTATCCACCCATGTAAATGTGATTTATCCACCCATGTATATTAAGGTGAGTCATCCAACCATGTATATAAATGCGAGTTATCCACTCATGTATATTAAGATTAGTTATCTTATATATATATATTAAGTTGAGTTATCCACCTATGTATATAAATGTGTATGTTTAGGTGAGTCATCCACCCATGTATATAAATAGGAGTTATCCACCTATGTATATTTAGATTAGTTATCCACCCATATATCTTAAGGTGAGTTATCCACCCATGTATATTAAGTTGAGTTATCCACCCATGTATATGTGATTTATCCAACCATGTATGTTAAGATGTGTCATCCAACCATGTATATAAATGCGAGTTATCCACTCATGTATATTAAGATTAGTTATCCGTCCATATATATTAAGGTGAGTTATCCACCAATGTATATTAAGATGAGTTATCCACTCATGTATATAATGTGAATTATCCAATCCTGTATATTAAGATTAGTTATCCAGTCATGTATATAAAGGTGTGTTATCCACCCATGTATATTAAGGTGAGTTATTTACCCATGTATATTAATTTTATTCCACCCATGTATATTGAGGTGAGTCATCCACCTATATACATTAAGGTGAGTCATCCACCCATGTATATTAAGTTGAATTATCCACCCATGTACATAAATGTGAGTTATATGCCCATGCAGGTTGAGGTGAGTTATCCACCCATGTATATAAATGTGAGTTATCCACCCATGTATATTCTGATTAGTTATCCACCCATGTATATTAAGGTGAGTTATCCACCCATGTTTATTAAGGTGAGTCATCTACCCATGTATATTAAGGTGAGTTATCCACCCATGTATATTAAGGTGAGTTATCTACCCATGTATATTAAGGTGAGTTATCCACCCATATATGTTAAGATGAGTCATCCACCCATGTATATTAAGGTGAGTTATTAAATTTTACCCATGTATTTTAAGGCGAGTTATCCACACATGTATATTAAGGTGAGTTATCCAGCCATGTATATTAAGGTGAGTTATTCACCCATGTATATTAAGGTGAGTTATCCACCCGTGTATATTAAGATGAGTTATCTGCCCATGCATATTAAGGTGAGTTATACACCCATATATGTTAAGGTAAATTTTCCACCCATGTATGTTTAGGTGAGTTATCCACCCATGTATATTAAGGTGAGTTATTTACCCATGTATATTAAGGTGAGTTATCCAGCCATGTATATTAAGGTGAGTTATTCACCCATGTATATTAAGGTGAGTTATCCACCCGTGTATATTAAGATGAGTTATGCGCCCATGCATATTAAGGTGAGTTATACACCCATATATGTTAAGGTAAATTTTCCACCCATGTATGTTTAGGCGAGTTATCCACCCATGTATATTTAGGTGAGTTATTTACCCATGTTTGTTAAGATAAGTTACCAACCCATATATGTTAAGGTGAGTAATGTTATTCACCCAAGTATGTTAAGATGAGTTATCCACCCATGTATGTTAAAGTCAGTCATCCACCCATGTATATTAAGGTGAGTTATCCACCCATGTATATTAAGATGAGTTATCCACCCATGTATATTATCATGAGTAATTCACCTGTGTATAATAAATTGAGTTATCCACCCATGTATGTTAAGGTGAGTTATCCACCCATGTATATTAAGATGAGTTATCTTCCCTTATATATTATGATGAGTTATCCACCTGTGTATAATAAGGTGAGTTATCCACCCATTAAGGTGAGTTATACACCCATGTATATTAAGGTGAGTTATCCACCCATGTGTATTAAGGTGAGTTATCCACCCATATATATTAAATTAAATGAGATATCCACCCATGTATATTAAGATGAGTTATCCACCCATGTATATTAAGATGAGTTATCCACCCATGTATATTAAGATGAGTTATCCACCCATGTATGTTAAGGTGATATATCCATCCATGTATATTAAGATGAGTTATCCACCCATGTATGTTAAGTTGTGTGATCTTTATTATCTTCTCTTGAGTTATTGATGAATCTAATAGTGTAGTATCAAGAACACCTATTCATAAATCAGACTCATCATTAAGTAGATCATTTTCCATGTTGTTATTATTCCACGCCTGATATGATGATGTGAATAATAAATTCAGTTGTAAAAATGACAACTTCATGTTCCTCTGCAACAAAACAAACGACCAATTGTGATAAAATGGCCCTGCCTATTTGTACTTTTTGAACGTTGTTGTTGTTGTTGATTGGTGTTTTACGTCGCTTTCAACAATTTTTCAGTTATATCGCGACATGGAAGCAGGAGGTTACCAACCTCTTAAACATAGTGGCGCATCCGGGAATCAAACCCGGATCGTCGGCGCCGCAAGCCAAGTGCTTAACCACTACACCATGCCTGCCCCTATTGTACTTTGGTAACGCCTTGTTATAGAATTTAGTTCTACATGTTACTAGATCTATAATGTTTTATATTTGTTACAACACATTTTATAGTTACAACTACATCTTTTCTTCTTTTCTACAGTACCTTTCGTTGAAAATTGCCCGACCAGGGGAGAATATGTCCTAGTACGAGTTCAACCCGATCGAAATGTCGGTTATTTAACTCATCAGTTCCGCTTCACCGACTGGCAAAACCGAGAACTGGAATATAAAGTGAAACAATTCCAGTATCACATATGTAACTGTACAACACAACCAGTGTATGATAACATAGCAATCTCAGAACCAGATGTATACGGAAACACAGCAAGATGCTGCTTCAAAGTAATCGTTGATGGTAGATAAGTACAAATATATTAAATTCAAATACGAGCAAAATGAATGAACTGGATGGGTTGTAATTGGTAAAGATTGTGGTTACCAAATATATTTACTTTTCGAAAATCTCGACTCCATTCATACAGGGTATTTTTTTCTATTAAAACATTTAATTGATTATTTTTAATATTGATACTTTGGATACCGCCTTACATTGACCTTTAACTGATATACAAAAACATATAGGAAAGGTCTTGGACGGTATCTGGGCTTAACTTACAGCGATTAAGAAGCCCATTTATAATGCAACATTTCTCATATTTTCAATGAATATCACAAACGTACACAAAAATCAGCTTAAGATCTTACAAAAGATAACATGTATATATTCAAAGAATCCGTCTAAATACGTTGTGCATCAACTTTTCCTAACATGTATTGCACTTTAATTTAAATTTTCATTGATCAAGTCACACAGTAAATGGACTGTTCAACGATGAAAAGCTTTAAACAACAGCATTTTGATATATGCAAGGAAAAAGAAAAAGTAAAGTTTCTTACCTTGACACCTCTTGCTTGACTTTTCTTTCAGGCATGATACAACGTTAATGCATCTTGGAAAAATGATAAATTGTTCTCTATTCATTGCTTATTTATAATATTTTAATTAATTCAAACGAAGTTGTTTTTTGGTCATTTACGGCAAATCAGATCACGAGCACGTGACTTGACCGAAACTCAAAAAAGAGTGAAATATGTGTTGGAAAAAGTTTATGTAAAAATGTTATAGACAGATGATGTGAATGTATGCATGTCCTCTTATTAAATCTTTAGTTAATCTTTGCTTGTGCGTGTATGTGTGTGTGTGTCTGATTTTCATTGGAAAAGAGAAATATTGCAAAAATATTCTTTTCAATCGCCGTAAATTTGGTCACATTACTTTCATTTATTTTAGTGTGTCAGTTCAGGACCGATGTAAGGGGGTATTTCAGATGTTGCAAACAGATTTGGAATTCACACATTTTGGAAGGTCGCAACTCATAATATAGTGTTAAATCAGTGATGCAGAACTGATTTCCACAATCAGCCTCATTCATCAACTAATTCCTCTCGATTCTCATTATAGTGTTGCCTCACATACAACACTATTTTCACACTTATCTTTCATTATAGTGTTTTCTCATTCAACAGTATTTTCACGCCTCTCATTATAGTGTTACCTCATACAACACTATTTTCACACTTATCTCTCATTATAGTGTTGCCTCATACAACACTATTGTCACACTTAACTCTCATTATAGTGTTAATTACCTCATACAACACTATTTTCACACTTATCTCTCATTATAGTGTTGCCTCATACAACACTATTGTCACACTTAACTCTCATTATAGTGTTAATTACCTCATACAACACTATTTTAACACTTATCTCTCATTATAGTGTTGCCTTATACAACACTATTTTCACGCCTAACTCTCATTATAGTGTTACCTCATACAACACTTTTTCACACCTATCTCTCATTATAGTGTTGCCTCATACAACACTATTTTCATACTTAACTCTCATTATAGTGTTAATTACCTCATACAACACTATTTTAACACTTAACTTTCATTATATTGTTGCCTCATACAACACAATTTTCACTCCAAACTCTCATTATACATGTAGTGTTGCCTCATACAACACTATTTTCACACTTAACTCTCATTATAGTGTTACCTCATACAACACTGTTTCCACACTTATCTGTCATTATAGTGTTATTTTTATACGCCACTTTTTCCACACTCGGCTCTTATTATGATATCACATCAAGTAACACTTTTCATTTTATATAAAAATTACCATAACATTTCAGATATATTTCATCCTATTTTCTACAACTGTCCTCAATGGATACGTGTAGAGAGTGGCAAACCAGTTATATGGCAAGAACCAGTAGCTCTAGACAATGTAGGAATAAAGTCTTTGAGTGCTACGTCACACAGCAATGGCACTGCATGGGCTCCCGGATCCTATATGGTCACATACGAAGCGACTGATTGGTCTAACAATGTCGCTAAGTGCAGCATCTTCATCACAGTATCGGGTGAGATCTTTTAACATATATTGATATAAAGTTAAATGAACCATCTAAAAGAAATAAGCCGGCATGAAATGGACCATCTAACAGAAACAAGCCGGTGTAACATTAAAAAGCGGCCCCGTTGAACACTGACCCGTGAGTCAGTAAGTGTTAAAAAGTGATCCAAGAGTCTGTTTACTTGGTACAATTTCCATGGGGTGGAGCTATTTTTAGGAAATACACCATATCGCCTTTTACTTTGTCTTTAATCCGTTATGCATATCACTGGATCAAGTTAGAAGCGTCTACATCAAAAACATCAGCGGATCCAGAACAGAAGTGGGGGTCGGAGTTATGGGAGTGTGGACTTATGGTCAGCCCCTCTCATTTTTACTGATTTTTTTCCACAGAAGAATGATTTGTTTTACATATTGAGGGACTACAAACCCTCAGGACAAACGTATAACATTTGCCATCATGATTCAACCCCTTTTGTATTTAAAAATTTCCTCAACGTTTAAAATATACATATCTGCATCAGAACTCTTCTACATGTAGTTCTCTGGATTTATGTCACTGGGCAGTATTGCAAGTTAATTTTTTATACTCTTGCCAAAACATACATGCATTCCTCTGATCAACCCCTTCAACGGAGAAAATACACTTTAAAGCATGCGCCACCTAGGGTCTTAGTGTAGTACCGTTTCATTTACAAGATGTGGATAACACATTATCGAGGCGTGACGTCAAGTATACCTATATCAATTTTTTATCGTATTATTTTCAGCATCTTTTGTTACAGGAAACGGTCAGTTCCCGTACAGACTACGTGTCAAAAGTCTCGCAGTTTAAAGAACAGGGCAATTGAAACAATCATCTTAACGACGCTGTTCGTTCTGGTGTCCGTCTGTCCAAAAGTCCTTGATGATTTAAAGTCCTTGACACACTTTATGTCATCTTTGAACAATTAATTAGTGTATGTTATTTTAGCGCAACATAATTTTCATTCAGATGTTGAGGGTTAAGGTTTTAGATATACATGTACATTGTATTAGCGTATTCATGAATAAGCGTGTTCTGTGATTGTCCTTCATAATGTCTTCACAAACATTTTATTAGCGAAATCATTAATTAGCACACAGAGTACAGCACTAACTCCGCTTAATAGCACTTCCGAGAAAATAAGTACACATCCAGTAAATAGTCATTTTTGCTTTAACTACAAAACAAGTTCGATTTACCTCGAGTTTGAACATACTTTTACAGGTAATTTAAGGTGCTTTATTCTAACTTTGCTGGGATTTCTAAAATGACAGATCATACTCAGATACCAACATTGGCAATTTACTCCCACCGAAAAAAAAAACTCAAGATAGGTGACACTGTTACACTTTAAGTCGGTTACTGGACTTTTTTGGTAACGTGTGCTGTTTCCAAATTATCTTAGTTAAGAATTATCATTATGCATATGGACAAATATATGTTATTTCAAAAAAATTGATAATATGTGAATGAAGCGAATGCAAAGTGTTAATGAAAAACAAATTCATAAAAATCAGGTTAGAAAGTGGAAAATAGAATGTATACTCTAGATTGATTGATACTTATTTAACGTCAATCCACGATTATTGCACGTATTTGGTGACGTCATCTGTCTGATGCACATCTTCGCTAGCCAAGGCTACTGGAAGCACAGGCGATTATGTCGCCTGGGTTCGCCTCTTTCCTGTGTATAGGGTTATCTGCTCCCTAAAACCCGACTTGAAAGTTTCAGCGTGATAATATAGATAAAACAAGTACTGTATCTCTTCCTTCTCTTTGCTCTTCTATTTGCATAATATATATCAACATGGCCAGCAAATTTCATCGAAAAATTCCTAGAACTTCCCGAGATATTCAGCATCAAAGTTCAGGGTGACCCAGTTTTGAGGTTACTCGAAATTAACTTGGGCCCAGAAAGGTGTAAAGTTTCAAATGCTGTTTTCAAATGCAACGGGCGAGTACGCTACTTACGATTATTCTAAAAGCATTTTACAATTGAACACCTTACCTCGATTCGACTAAAACGTCCCTAACTATTCTTAATCGCAAAATTCTTTGCTAGCTGCATTGCTTTTCAAACAAGACGCCATTATCATACACCTGTATAATGCGTGTGGTCCAATCAGATGGCTTGTTCCATTTGCCCATCTAGGTTGCATTGCATAGAAATTATAACTTTGCCATGGACCCATCCAAAGCAGCGAAGGATCTTTTACATGCTATGCCTACCGTGACGCGAAGCATCGGTTTTCACTGTCTCATCCGAAAGACAGGACACTGGTGTGACCAGGGCTGGAATCGAACCGGGATCTCTCGATCATAAGAAGAGACACTTAACCTCTGGACCTGGACCACACTCTACTTATATATCTATACTCTAGTTATTGACATTACCCCCCCCCCCCCCCCCCCAAAAAGAAAATGACCTTCGCACCTCTTCGGTCAATAGTTGATTTTCTTGTAAATATTATAAGTTATTGACTGGGATTGAGGGCATCAGATTATGAGTTTAACTCGACGACAAACTGTCGCCAGTGACCCAGTTTTTAAACAATTCCTTGATATCAACAGTAACTGGACCTTTTTCTTTAGAATTTATTTAGAAACTATTTTATAGGGGTATAACAACACAGTATATTTACCATGTAAATAGTTCATAATTTTATCAAGTGTCATAAATGACAAAACAAAATGTAAGGGACAAATCTACTACCGAATAATTAATCTAAATGCAATTATTGTTCCAGGCATTTCTTGTACAAAGACATTTCATAGGCTAATAAAGTGTTCATACAATAAGTAACGTTAAAATATTACCCCACGGAAAGTGTAAATAGCCAAGTACATGTGGTGGAAAAAGGAGATATTCTCGACTTGGGGTCGTTGAAATTTTACCCTACCTGTAATAACCAGTTTCAATTTCATTATAACTTAACTATCGAATAATCGAATAGTCACACTATCTGATAAACTGGAGTTCGAAGCTTTTTCATATGGAGTCATTAATCAATATTGAAATATTACCTCCTCCCTCTACGATGTAGCTATTGTCCTTGCATTGTCTTCACAAAATATTCCTTTTTATTCAACAAAACAGACAGTGTACTTAGCTAAATACTTGTATTTTACTAGGAGATTTTGTCGAAATGGGGTCATTTTTTAACGCTGAAATTTGACCCTACCTCTAATGAGCATTTTTCAAGTTCATTTTACTTACTATCGAATAATCGAATAGTTACATTCATAGGTGGTATGTATATATGTAGACAGAGCCGCTGTGGCTCACCTGGACGAGATACTTGGCTCATGATGGAGAGGACCCGGGTTCGGCTCCCGCCATGAGTGCCTGTTTTTGGGATGAGATGTCAAGTTGTGGGTTTGTGGTTCTATTTCTGACTTGACCTGTGAAATGATGAATGAAGTAAACCGGATTACATTGTAAAGGTTGGGATATTTATTCTATCAACGGCAAATTGCAAGTTACCAACAAATGGCAAGTGCGTAGTACGGAAAAGATCCATCTCTGTTGTGGGTGGGTCGGTTCGGTCACGAGCCGTGCACCTCATCCACTGAGCTACATCTGCTTTATTGTATATAACTCTCAGATTACTGCAATATACTTAATCTTTCAGGTTCTACAACTTCTTCGAGAGAAACTCATCCTACAATAGCAATAAGTAAGTATGCTAAGTATTGTTAACTTTTTTATACGCCCGCATATAATGTGGGCGTATTATGCTACACGGCTGTCGTCCGTTTGTTAGTCTGTCCCTCCTATATTGTCTTCGCAACTCCTTCTAAACACTTGGTGGGATTTTGATGAAACTTTGTACAATGAAAGAACACCATATGAAAATGTGCATATTGGAAGGGGAATGCTGTACTAAAACCAATCACAGGAGTTATGGCCCATGGACTTAGATGATCTTAAAATACTTTTTTCGCAACTTCTCCTGAACACTGAGGGGAATTTTGATGAAACTTGATACAAGAAAGAACACCCTCTGAAGATGTGCATATTGGAAGGGGAATGCTCTATGAAAAGTTATGGCTCTTGGATTTAGAGTTTCTTAGAATTTCCTTTGCGAAATATCTTAACTTCGCAACTACCCCTAAACCTTTGGAGGATTTTGATGAAACATGGTACATAGAAAGAACACCAGATGAAGATGTGCATATAGAAAGGACAATGCAGTCCAAAAAGTTTACAAGAGTTTTGACCCTTGTACTTAGATTTTTCCGTGCAAAATATCTTGTCTTTTCAACTTCTCATAAACCCTTTGGTGGATTTTCATGGTACAAAAAAGATGACTTTATGAAGATGTGTATATTGAGCAGGAATTGTTACATCTCAGTATTTAGCTAATTAATTGTAGTCGGTTTATTTATGAAAGGAAGAGGCGTGTGAACATGGGAAATGATGGCTTCGCGAAGAAGATCAATTAACTTACAAATGATTGAAGAAGAAAAGTGAACTATTATACAGTATCAAGGGTAATCTACATTTACTACGATTAGAAATCTAGCTCTAGTTTGTATAACCCCCAGGGTAATAAAGTGCCGGTGTACTGTGTGCCCTTCAACGGTGCCCTATTTTTTTTTTAACATTTATTTATTTGCCTTTTGTTTTGCTCATTTATATCGATCCAAAGAGAATATATACGTCACTTCCATATCTTTGTCCTGTTATATGATATTTCATTGTAATTTATTAAATCTTATTTGTATTAATGTTTAAGTAAGCTCGACTGTCGTTGTGCATGAGCACTATCCATGTACATGACATGCTATTGATTGATTCTTACATTTCGTAAGCATGACTTTCGTTGTACATGCGAGCTATCCATGTATATGACATGCTTTTGATTGATTCTTACATTCATGGGCATGACTATCGTTGTACATGCGCGTTATCCATGTACATGACATGCTATTGGTTGATTCTTACATTTCGTAAGCATGACTTTCGTTGTACATGCGAGCTATCCATGTATATGACATGCTTTTGATTGATTCTTATATTCATGGGCATGACTATCGTTGTACATGCGCGTTATCCATGTACATGACATGCTATTGGTTGATTCTTACATTACGTAAGCTTGACTTTCGTTGTATATGCGCGCTATCTATGTATATGACATGCTATTGATTGATTCTTACATTACATAAGCATGACTTTCGTTGTACATGCGCGCTATCCATGTACATGACATGCTTTTGATTGATTCTTACATTACGTAAGTCAAACTGTCGTTGTACATGCGCGCTATGTTTTGTGTGCATGTCCTTGGTGATTTTTGTCATACAGCTTTGTCAGATGTCTTCAGTTTTCTCTTTTACATTACTTAAGCACGACTGTCATTGTACAAGCGCGCTATAATGTACATGACATACCACTGATTGATTCTTACATTACGTAAACCGGATTGTCGTTGTATATGCGCGCTATCCATGTACATGACATGCTATTGGTTGATTCTTACATTACGTAAGCATGGCTGTCGTTGTACATGAGCGCTATCTATGTACATGACATGCTATTAATTGAATCGTTAATTTCATAACAAGATTATTGCACTCATGTGGTTCCCTTTCGATTGGACCCATTCGAATCAGTGAGCGATCTTTTACGTGCCACGTTTACCATGACATAGGAACTCGGTCTTGATAGTTTCCTCCGAAATACAGGACCCCAGTGCGCCCACGGTGGGAGTCGAACATGGGTCTCTCGATCCCGCAACGAGCACCTCATCCATTTCTATATTTGTGCCATATCTGTAACAGAGAAACGAATGAAAAAAAAAACAGAACCAAACCATACAAAGAATAATATTAACAAACATTACAACGACAAGCAAACCAAACGAAAAACAAACAAATATCTCTTTTTTATATAACCACACCCCACCCCACCCCCTCGCAAACAAAATTATAAGGATGTATAATGAAATATCCCTGTTTGTCTGTCCGTCTGTATATCCGTCACTGTAAATTATGGCTTCTGGATCATAACCGAAATCCCCCTTTACACTTAGGACTCCCCCGTCCGTCAAGAATGCGTCCTGATTAATTTGGAGGTTAAAGGTCAAAGGTCAAGGTCACAGAACATTATTAACTGTCTATAGGATCCGGACCATATCTGATTTCCCGATTTACATATCGACGAGAAACTTCACACACAGAACAACGGAGTCATGGAAGTGCATTGTTGATTTGGAGATCCGATGGTCAAGGTCACAGAGCATGGGCAAGTGAATATGATATCTGGACGATAACTGAATTTCCTTCACACATGTCGACGTTAAAATTTATACACAGACGCACCGTGAATTAAGGATATGCCCTTTTGATTAAGAGTTCAAAAGTTTAAAGATCAAGGTCACAAAGCGTAAATAACTGAAGTGAATTGGCCTCTGTACCATAACTGAATGCCATTGGAACCTATATTGGGAAAATTACATACACAGAATCCAGTCAAAAATGTGCTCTGCTTATTTATCAAATTTTCAAATTTAATGGTCACAGAGCATGGATAACCGAGTATAGTCTATGGATCGTAAATGACATATTAAAAACGAATTAAAATCGCAAAATGCAAAAATAAAATCTATTTACATAGATATTACTGGTCCAGATAGGTCCACTCAGCTGTTCTCAGTTTTTACATGAGAGATGCCCAAAATGTAGAAATTGCAAATCATCAATATTTTTTTCTAAGTTTATTGCGGAATGTTACATAGGTTTCACAATTTTTTTGAATTATCAATTTTAACCCAAAGGTATACATGTATGTAAATAGACCCTTTCACTGTTACTGCGGGACTGACGTTTTGGTTGGCAAATCATAACGTATTCCGGAAATCTTTGACGTCATAATACAAGTATATTTATAGTTGTTTATATATATACATGTATAATTAAGTATCACATTTAAAAGATTTGATTTATGATCTAAGAAAACTGCATGTTTATATACTGAACAAAAAAGAAAGGTATAATTCTAAAGAAAATGAAAATTAAGTTAAATTTAGTACGATTAAATTTTCTTAGAAACGAATACCAATATATTGCGTCTCATGATGATTTAGAAGTTTAAATGCCAGTGTTCAATGGTGCATGACGTCCGCTATCACAAAGTGAAACAAATTGACAAATTTCGTGCTGGGCTAAAAAAAATCCCCAAGCTTTATCTGTTCTTCACGCTCATTCTAAAGAGGAAAGCAGGAATAAAATCTAAATTCCAAACGCATCAGAATGCCAAGGTTGCCAAAAGAATCGCGCGAGCGAGCCGTTGGAATGCTTCAAGCAAGGATGACACAAAGTGCCGTTGCAGCCGCTGTTAACAGCACACAAAACTCCGAACAACTGGATCGACTGACGATCGGAAAAGAAGCGGAAGACCCCGGGCCACCACTCCTCGTGAGGACTGCCGTATCCGTAACATCCATTTGCGAAATCACTTTGTGACTGCTGTCCATACTGCTGCGCATGCTCTAGGATGACGAATCAGTGCACAGACAGTGCGAAATTGGCTTAAGCAGTGTGGCTTACGCGCTCGGCGCCCTTACAAAGGAACAGAATTGACACCACTCCATAAACTTAATTGGCGAAATTGGGCACAACATCATCTTCATTAAAAATATACCTTTCTTTTTTTTTTTGTTCAGTATATATATCTATATTTAATATTACAAGTATAGACCTTATATCCTTAAGTAGCTTTTTCACTGTATCAATGTGACTGGTCCCTAATGGTTAATGCTTTAAGCTATTTTTCGGAACATTGACGAAGTACATTTACTAAAAATCGTAATCTGCTCAGTAGCCAGAGGTTACGGGTTGTCATATTCCCTGGGAAAAATTAAAGAGCTATTACAGGCTTCAGGGACTCTCATTCACCAAAGAAGAAGTATATATATGTAAAAAAAAAAAAAAAGAAAAAGAAAAATATATATATATATATATATATATATATATATATATATATATATACATATATATATATATATATATATATATATATATATATATATATATATATATATATATATATATATATATATATATATATATATATATTCTTCACAAATTGAAGGAAGCAAAAGTGACCTAGAAATATAATTTTATAGATAAATCAATGCTTTGACACCCTGTCAAGACTTAACACTTTGAACACTAGCTGCATTTTCACATGGTAAACTCATGTTCCTTATTGTGTTGAAGAATTACAATCGAAGTTTAAGGCCAAATAATTCTTCTTGATTTTATTGATTTTCCGCCAAATCATCACTGTTATTGCCCTGAATTTGACGTCCTCCTGGCATTTGTTCTTACTTTGTTTCGCTGTTTTAATTTTCTGAGTGGATTTTATCCTATGATCGATCCATATCTTTTACATTTTGTTTTGATACAGGTGCTTCCGTCATCAGTATATTATCGTTGGTGATCCTGGTGATTGGGATGTTGACAGTGAGGAATGTGCGTCATCGGAGATACGTAAGACGCAACAGAAATATCTTAACCAGAATTCGCAATCAGCAAAGATCAAATGAAAGGAACGAAATAGGAGCGCATGGGAACAGTGTATTCACCGTCTTTGATTCCGAACCACCTCCATATGATATTGCCGTTAGTGATAAACTACCAGAATACGTCCCCGAGGATTCACCGCCGCAGTATTGTGATGTGATAACACCAGAAACAATAGACAACGGCTCTACTGAGACATCAAATAACGTGCGACCTGATAATGATATTGCAATAGATGACAGTGCAAGGATCTACTGTTCGTATGATGGCACGTCCAGATCTGCTTCCACAGACACCACTCAGATCTATGTTTGATAGATATGGTACCAAAAACACCACTCTGATCTATTTTTAAGAGATCAGAGATTTATCTTTTTAATTTATCGAATGGTTGTGACATGACAATGAATATGATGAAGCATGGCTCACAACAAATCCAACAAATACAATCTTTATGTCATACATGAACGTTTATTGAATATATTTTAGCTGTGTCTTCGTTTCAGTATACGGTTTTTTTATGGTTTTGACAGGAGGTAGTTGTTTTTGTGCTAGGCCATATTTCTGATGACTTATGCAATTCCATGAGTCAAGAATTGTAATTGTTCCACTAACACACACGACATTTGTCATTTATTGATTGTCGAATTGTTAATCCGCGATTTTGGTGACACTAATCATAATGCTTAACTTATAGAAAATGTGGAGAGGAAGTTTTGAAAATAGGATTTAACAGTTTCACATATATGGTGTATATTTTGTTTATTACATCATCACATAATCGGAAACCTGAACAGAATATTTAAAATTCTAAGTGTTAGCTAAGAATATGACAATAGAACCAATATCAAATGTGAAGAAATAATAGTATGGTTAGGTCCTTTACAATGGAGTTACAAGCGACAACTTAACATGAATGACCTCAGACGGGCGGCAAAACCTATATCGAGTGAGGAATACGCAATAATTAGATTCCTCTCGATCTAGGTTTTGACTTCTAAAACTGCCAAACTGTGGAATGGTTCACCTTATGCTTTTTAAAATGGCATTTAACAAAACAACTCTAATGTCTTTCGATACAGAAATTTGTATTTATACATGTAAATGAGATGATCTGCAGTGAATATTTATTTTCCAGACCTGTCGTATAAATATTAAACACATTTCATTTCGTATATATTGTATATATGCTAATAGTTCGCGTCAATGAATTTGTCACGTTTATGGCAGTGTTCAGAATTTAGGTGTGACAAAAATCGGATTAAATCATAATGAACTTCGTGAAATCCTACCTTCAATCACATTGATAACCGTAGACATAGCAAGATAAAACCTTTACTTATTCAAATCTATCATATCTCACCTTGCTAACTTTCATTGACCGCCTATTTATTACATGTTGTATATTTTAAACTTAAAAAAAGAGGGAGCATGTGACCGGGGAGAATATGCATCTCCTGCTAGCTGGCAACACCCATCATTCCCAGTGGAAATATTCGAATAGATCGATAGGTAGATATAGGTATTAAATGCGGCGTTCAAAATGGTAGGAATACGTCTCCTATCAGAATATCATTCAGTATTTTGACTAGCGACATGTCACACTGTATGACAAGAGGCTCGTATCGAACTTCCTCAGTGGCGTTGTTAGTCTACCACTTTAGCAGTTGCACATCCATTGCCGAGCAATTTATATGAAAATTGTTTTGTCCCTCGGCTCATACTGCAGTTAAAGACCATGTTGTAATGGCGGCCTTTTTCATCCCTTGGCAACAGCGTTGCAAGTGGGATATTGTAACGGTACCATTCGTGTGTGAGCGCGTGCGTGTGTGGATGGGTGCTTACTTGCGCGTGTCTGTAACAAAACATGGTAGACACTCTAGGAGTCACAGTTTTTGCCCTATTGGGTTCACAGTGCAAATATAGCTTAAATATAATGAGGGGAAAATGCCTATTGATTTATTAATTTAAAGGTCAAAGGTCAAGGTCACTAGAGGTCATAATAAAAAACCTTGCAGACACTCTAGAAGTCACAGTTTTGGCCCCATTGGGTTCATACTTCACGTATGGTTTTAGTATAATGAGAGGAAGATCCCTATTTATTTTGGGTTCTATAGGTCAAAGGTCAAGGTAAATTTAGTACCATTGGCTTTCCTGCCGTGCAAGGGGATGCCACGCTTGGCGTTGCTGTTGTTAACAATAGTAACGTCAATTACTTTTGGTCAATCAATTGAAACAGTCTGGCAAATTCACGGAAAAAATTCCGTTTGCGAAATTTTGAAGCAAATCAAGTTCCTACATTTGATTTTCGCCACTAAATACCTCTCTACGTCATGACTTAATTAAACCAAATTGTTGTCTTGCATGCGCTGTTGTTTCAACCGAGTCTAAATCATACGTCTGTAATTCAGATACACCTGGATTTTTCTCAGATAAGCAATATGATAATTATAGATATTGGATTTGTACCGAGTTATATAATGCTATATAATGATAATCACATTTTTGATAGATAAAAATTTATTGGCAATATTTATCAACAAATTATTGGGATTCCTATGGGCACTGAATGTGTTTTATAACAGATATATTTTCATATTGTTATGAGAGTGACTACATACATTCTATTCAAACTTTGAAACGTTTCGACCTTAATGACGTGTTCATTGACACCTCTAGATATCTCAAAGATATCTGAGTAATCGATAAACCTGAGTTTGAAAAACATATTACTGACATTTATACAACTGAACTTTCAATTATACAAAGCCAATACTTCTGATAAGGAAACAACTTTCTCGGACTTAAGTATTAAAAATTATTATCAACTATATCCATACACATTTTAAGATAAACGTGACGACTTCGGATTTCCTATTGCAGTATTCTCTCATTTATTACATGGTTGAGTCCCCAGACTCCATCATACTGTATTTATATTAGTCATTTGGTTCGATTTGCTAGAGCCTGCACTAACGTTTTGTATTTTCATACAAACATTTTCGAATCAGTTTGAAACTTCTGACTCAGAGTTATAGAAAATTTGAAAAACTTTTGGTAAATTTTTACACATTTTATTTTGAAGTTTAATCTAAATTCGGAAATGTGACTATTTAACAATATGTTTCCATCGGTCTTTCTCATCCCAACTTTTTTGTTGTGATCTAGTGTAAAAACTAAGAAGGATCAAGGTTCCGATAATTTCCATCTCCTGGGATTCTAAAATAATTAATTAAACGCCTTCGACATCGACAGTATGACCCCGAGATCATCGTAAAGACCATAGATCTTGTATTAGGCCCCTCCACAGCCTTATACAGACTACTTGAGCGTTGTACTCTGACTGACAGGGTGGTGGGGACTCGATGATGGGCCTTGTTCAAACCTGTTCAGAGGAGACAAGGTCCTGAGCTTCGTCCCCTCTGACTGTTCATCGGGACTCCCTATGTTACTTTAATTGACCGTTCTAAGTCGGTATCGTTATTGTACAGTCTGATTAAAACGATATCTTTATTCCACTTCTCTATTTGTCCCACTGCGGATAAATATCTGGCGAAACTCCGTAAGGGGTCATGTTCTGGTGAACTCTGATGATGTTTCCGTCACCGAAACCGTTATTTCCCATAGCCAAACAATGACTCGGCTAGGCACGTGATAGTGACGCAATATGTAACAAACACTGTCCAAAATCTACGTTGTAGGTCACGTAAGCTGCGGATGTTAATTTCATTCCTAGGAATTTGTAGCCGACCCACTGATTGGCTGAAAATCAGAGTTCACCAGAACATGACCCCTTAGGGAATTTCGCCAGATCTTTATCCGTAATGGGACAAATAGAGAAGCGGAATAAAGATATGGTTTTAATCAGATTGCGTTATCATGGGCGGATCTAGAAATTTTTAAAAGGGGGGTCGGCATTTTCCCGCAAAATCAACATTGCTTTATTTTATGAAATTCAATATATAAGACTTTCATGCCCAAAGTCGACAATCCAGACAATTTTCAAATTTATATTTTATCTATTATTTTTCGGAGATGTTTGCTTCGGTATTAACACATGTACCGTGTGAAAGAAAAGGGACTGGGAGAAAGCTAGAACCCGAACTCGCAACCTCCACAGTGCTCTACAAACAGATATTCTCAATTCTGATGAACATTACTCAACATTCGTCACATAAAGTCATATTACACATTTTCAGCACCTGCGACCATATATAGGCAGCACAGTTCATATCATGGAATTATTGACAAGTGCAACCTTGTATGAAATTTGCAGCATAATTTTGATTACTACTGCTTAAAAATCATTTTACACATGTTCCATAATAAACAAGATGTGTTTGTGAAACGCAATGCCACTGGCGGCAACAAAGTCCGGAAAAAGCTATTTTTAGCCTCAAGGTCACAGTCAAGGTCAGAATGCCATTGACCTTGGTGTCATTTGATAGGGCTTTATTAGTTGAGTATGCATGCTAAATATGAAGTTTCTATCTGTAAGAGTCATGGTTTATAAGTCAAGGCGAAGGTTTAAGTTGACAACAGACAGACAAACAAACAGATAGACAGGACAAAACAATATGTCCCCGATGATTCGATCCGGGGCATAAAAATGTACGTGTCCCGTGATTGGGTATTATCACGGGTACTACTAGCCTGTCCAACCCCGTCGGTCAGACTAATATTTTAGGTAAATCCGCTCACTTTACACATAAAGAAGAACCTCAGTATCAGAGGGGCGAATCAAATAGTCGTTTTTATAGGTTGATTAATTGATTGATTTTTGTTTTACGTCACACCACGAATATTTCACGTATATGGTGACGGCATCTGCCCGATGCGGGGCATACAAATTTTGACCTTTGCAACGGACCCACCCGAAGCAGTGAGGGATCTTTAACGTGCCATGCATACCACGACACGGGGCCTCGGTTTTTACTGTCTCATCCGAAAGACATGACACCGGCATGACCAGAGCGGGACTCGAACCCCGGCCTCCCGATCAGGAGTCCAACGCGATACCACTAGGCCACGCCGGCTTCGTTTTTTATAGGAGCAATCCGTTACTAAGCCAAAAATTATGAGAGAATGCCGAGTTTTCTTACAATAATTAAAATTTTCGAGTATTTAAGTTACAATATAACATATAAATTGTTTTATTCTAAGGCTATTTAATATGCCTTTCGAACACTCTCTACCTCATTACATACAGCAAATTCAAAAAGACGTGATCCGTCGACAACTGTACTATTTTTACCAAGTCGGGTATTGAGTGACATAACATATTGTTGAGTATTATTTCTTATACATTATTTGAATATTTCATATGTTAGAAATGACTTTAATGCACTTCATCAATCAACAACACATAAAAAGAAAGTACGTATAATGCATGTAATTATCTATAATGCTACTTTTAGTTGACATTAATCCACAAATTCTAGGAGAAAGAACGGTTAAACCCAAAAATGTTGGAGGCATCCTAATCACACATAGCTTTACATATCGCTTTATCAGAACATGTACATGTACTTTAAACGTGTATGTTTGAAATTATTGCGTAAGCGTGCATCGGCATATCGTATGGCATATTGCGATGCATTTGCTCAAAATTCGTAGTGCGATATAATCCCTATACGGTTTTCTCTTTTTATAGCTTGGGATACTGCTTAAAACTTTTGGGTCAATAGTATCTATAGTTATAATGTACATGTACAATACATTAAGATTACTGACATTTTAACTGCAAATGTTCAAAACGTAATACGAAAGTGAATAAAGTCATGTATCTGTGGCACTCACAAAAATGTACCACAGTGATCATGCATGGGTCCCTGAAATTTAGAGGTGAGACCAGCACCCGAGCTAAAACATAAACTTTTACGCGTGTTCGATTCTAAGCCTGTATTCAAACTCCAAACCCCTACTCACTCTTGAGTTTGAGTACGGGTGAGGTTATAATCTTTACGCTTTCGATCCCGATTCCTGTGAGTGCATACAAGCACGGTTCTGAATATGGTCCAATCCGATTTCGAAATTTTTGAGAACATACTCAAGATTGGAGCACGCCGTCATGCTCCAGATATTCTATAACCTCGATAAACTTCGAGTTCGAGCACATAGTCACTTTGGAGCACCGAGTCGTGCTCTAAAATGTTTTACAAAGGTTCTGTTGGGGAAGTGAACGTCTCCTGTTTAACTAGCCACACCGCCACGAATGTCCAAAACATACAAGCTTACATAATATTACCCCCTGTACGTAACATTTAATACGACGAAACACTGTAAAGAAAAGGTCATAGCCACACACAACATATGAAGAGGGCGCAGTGACATTTTAGTGCTATGAATAAAAAACTCCTATAAATATTTACCTAACCGTTCTTACTCCTAACTTTATCGTCTTGATCCTACAAATTCGGAAAATACTTTGTACATTTTAAGTCTAGATTTACCAATTTTAATCTCATTTCTACACTCAAATAAGTAATTAGATTGTATATGCATAAACAAATTGAGGCGTTGTTCATAAAAGTTCATAAAGTTTAGAGGAAATTCGGGCGAATTTTTTCATTTATCGACGCATCGCGCTTTATAGGGAGGTTCTCATGTTCCAAGTTTTAAGGCAATTGGATCTTTATCAATATCATTAAAGAATAGGCATGGTTTGAATAGAAATCTTTCATTTACAAAACAGAAAAAAAAAAATAGAACTTATCGAAGCGACTCTTTGTCCACTCAATGAGTCTGCTCCCATAAAAAACGACCATTTGATTCGCCCCCCTGAATATGTAGCATCAAGGAGTATAAAAGTTAAACTTACCATTTTCATTCACCTTATATTATTTTATATGCATATATTTTCTTTATGTCCGTCTGACGGTTACATAATTGCAAAACATGACCACTCACCATGTGTAAACTTGCCTCATTGATCGGGAGTTTTACTATGTTGCATTGCATCTCGCAGAGTAATTAATAAAATTGTGACAGTTCTAAACCGTTAAAACGACAAACCTTATCCGGCGAGCAGCTGTAGACAGCATGCACCGGCGCTCTGAGTGACGGCATAACACAAATATTATACTATTGTTTATAATGCGTGGATTCCTTCCTTCCTTCTCTCTCTCTCTCTCTCTCTCTCTCTCTCTCTCTGGACTCTCTGGACTCTCTGGAAGGTCATTTATAGGAATCTCAAAGGGGTTATTGTAATACAATCGAACAGCTAAGTCTTATGTCGTCTCTTTTTAACAAAATTATGGTATATTGAAGTCTGAAATAACGTGTTAACTAAGATATGATTATACAGAAGATAAACAATGATGGGATATTGCTACACATAAATGAATGTGTGTAATGCTGAAATTGAAATTGCTATGTTTATCGTATTTTGTCAGGAGTTAATTTATTTCTATATTGCCTGATCTATGGAACAGAAATTTCTACCCATGTAATTTACCCACCCGTGTATTGTGGCTGAGGACCTTCGTTTGCAATTTTTCTGCCGACAAATAGGATGCTAAGAATAGTCAGGCATCACTCATATACTGAGTATAATATTTGCCAGTGAAGCATGCTGCCAACTGAAGTATGTTGGTACCACATTATCAGATCGTTGGTACCACATAATTAGGTCGTTGGAACTAAATTATTAGATCGTTGGTATACTTTCTGTCTGATGCAACATCTATGTTACAATTCAATATTTTTTCTGTCTCTTTAAAAAGACAGGACAACAACCAGACGCTCGAACAAAAAATTCTCATATGCTGGAGCTGTACCATCGTATGCTGGAGCTGTATCATGATATGCTGGAACTGTACCGTGATATGCTGGAGCTGTATCATGATATGCTGGAACTGTACCGTGATCTGCTGGAGCTGTATCATGATATGCTGGAGCTGTACCATGGTATGCTGGAGCTGTACCATGATATACTGGAGCTGTACCATGATATGCTGGAGCTAAACCATGATATGCTGGAGCTGTACCATGATATGCTGGAACTGTATCATGTTATGCTGGAGCTGTACCATGGTATGCTGGAGCTGTACCATGCTATGCTGGAGCTGTACCATGATATGCTGGAGCTAAACCATGATATGCTGGAGCTGTACCATGATATGCTGGAGCTGTACCATGATATGCTGGAACTGTATCATGTTATGCTGGAGCTGTACCATGGTATGCTGGAGCTGTACCATGCTATGCTGGAGCTAAACCATGATATGCTGGAGCTGTACCATGATATGCTGGAGCTGTACCACGATATGCTGGAGCTGTAGCATGGTATGCTGGAGCTGTACCATGGTATGCTGGAGCTGTACCATGATATGCTGGAGCTGTACCATGATATGCTGGAGCTGTACCATGATATGTTGCAGCTGTACCATGGTATGCTAGAGCTGTACCCTGATATGCTGGAGCTGTACCATAATATGCTGGAGCTGTACCATGGTATGCTGGAGCTGTACCATGATATGCTGGAGCTGTATCATGATATGCTGCAGCTGTACCATGGTATGCTGGAGCTGTACCCTGATATGCTGGAGCTGTACCATGATATGCTGGAGCTGTACCATGATATGCTGGAGCTGTACCATGGTATGTTGGAGCTGTACCATGGTATGCTGGAGCTGTACCATGATATGCTGGAGCTGTATCATGATATGCTGGAGCTGTGCTTTGTTGATAGTAAGTTATCTCAAAATTAATAACCATGAAACGACAAATACTTAAAATGCTATAAGTTTATTGCAAAACTGGTTGGGGTGCCTTCTTGCAATGTGAAATTATAGTAACAACCCACTTTGCAATAAAACCCTTTTTGCAATAATTTTTTCCCAACAATTCTATCGACTCCAAATGACTGGATACTTTACAATTAAGACTTAATTGTGTGTGTGTGTGTGTGTGTGTGTGTGTGTGAGGGGGGAGGGGGGGGGGCTTAAGACGTGATTAGTACAGCTAGACAGGAACATCAAGATGTTCGAAGTTACATTTACATGAACAGAAATGGATAGTGGTCTATTTAATGAAAAATGTGTCAATACATATCAACTTACGCATAGTAAGCTATCTCAAAATGAATCACCATGACTTAAACTTAAAATGCAGTATTTTTATTTTATTATTATTATTTTTTTTTTTTTTTTGCAAAACGGGTTGAGTGGTCTTTTTGTAATGTGAAATTATTGTAACAACCCACTTTGCAATAAAACCCGTTTTGCAATAATCTTTTAACAAACAATTCTATCGATCGCAAATAATTGGAAACGTGAAAACAAGATCAGATGGATGTTTTATGACGCGATATACAGTTGTAAATCGCACGAGATGTTAAATAATTGCTTGAAAACTGCGTTCATACACGTATCTCGATTAAAATATTCTTCAAAGAATGTACTTTTACATGAAGTATAGGGGGCAATGTTTCTGCGCTAAGGCCTAGTTATAAAAAGCAATAATTAATAGAATTCCAGGAATTTCGATTTAAATATCATGGCAATTTCTCTCAGAAGCGCGCGGCTTCTTTTTAATAGATTAGGAGGGGGGTTGCTTTGTTTTTAATTTTTGTTTTGTTTTAATAGCTTTTAACAAAGGGCATAAATATTCCTATTCATATAACTACAAGTAATACTAATTTAAAAATAATTCATACAGATATCAGAAAATCCAAACGACCATATATACTGTATACATGACTCGTTTCGTGGTACCTTCAGAGAAGTTCACCTTCGAATAGCATCTCCATAGAAGAAATGGTAATGATGGTAATGGTAATAAACCTCGAAAAGTAATAATTCTACAATACTCCTCTTGCTCGGGTTTGTGCAAATTTATTAATTGATGCTGACATACTTAGTAGTTTTCCATTCGTAGATCTTGGAATTTTAGCAAGAATGAAATCAATGAAATAATTGCTTTTGCTCCAAGTTAAAACAAGTATTTAGTTTAATCTACCTGATACTTCGTTTGAGCACATGATGTAGATTTGTATAATTTTACTGTTTTCTTCTTTATATTAGCCTTCACGATCCGATCCTGTCTGATTTTATTTTGTGATATTAAGTTTTGGCATTTGAAGTTTCTATTATCTTGATTTGTTACTTAAAAATATTGAATTTAAATTCAGTTTTGGCATTTTAGCAATCTAATTAAAATCAGATCTTTTCATATCGCTACGATACTCTCCGCTAGAAAAGGCTTTTTCTAGCGGAGAGTATCGTAGCAATATGAAAAGATCTGATTTTAATTAGATTGGGCATTTTAGGTTTCTATCATCTTGATTTGTTAGTTAGTATCGATTTTTAATTCAGTTTTTTGTTTTCTTGCTTGTCTTGTATTAAATTTGGTTTTGATCAGATTATACTCTTGTAAATACCACTCTTGCCGTATGTTTGTATTGACATTACTCTAATTGTATTATCGTCCTTGTGCATGTACTGCTGTGTGCAAAGATATATTGAGATACGTTGCCAGTTTGCTAGAGTTTTCATCCTTACGTTTGAAATGTGTATTAGCGTTTTGTTTTCTGTTCTTTTATTTAAATTTTGTTTTATTGCTATCGGTAAAATACCTCTGTAATCGCAACTTGACAGAATTGTCCATTTGTGTTTTATGTTAAAAGTTGAACTCTGTATGACTAATTTTTGACTTATTTCTTTAGTTTTTGATTAATGTGATGCCATTCTTGTACTGTTGTCTGCAAAGATAGGTTACAATTTCGTTTGAATTCCATTTATTATTGTTTGTGTGTGCTCGTTCTTTTCTTCCAGTTTTACTCCCAAGTCTTTCCGTAGTTTTAAAGCTTTTAAAACGCAACATCATAATATTCAACCAAAGTTTCGTATTATCATTGAGAATGGGTGGCATGTTTTCACCTTGTCTCATCCCTCTGTAGCCTATGAACTTTTCATATTAAACTTATTTTACTTCCTCTTAAGTTTTCATTTCCTCGTTTCTGTTTGTCCTGAGTGAAGCATTTGTCTTAATAGGTATATTCTTTCATTTTCAAATTGAGGCCTCTTTCAGAGGATGCATATTATGTGTTTATTAAAATGCTAAAAGGCAATTACCGAAAACCAGTTAATCAGAGAAGTCGAGCTGAAAAGAATGCAATAATTTTGTTTTGGGGAAGACGGGCTGGCCTTGAACTAAAAGATGGTCTCCTCTTTTACGAAAGGAAAAAGGTCTTTAGAGAAGTGGATATTGCAAAAAAAAAAGTGAAAAAGTCAGCTAGGGCAACGCAAGGTGGTGGGGCATGGTCTATGTTGGTGTATCAGAACGACGCATAGGACAGGTTTTAGACAAAAGCGATCGCCATGGACAAAAGTTTGCAAATAAACCTCCCCTTACAACCATCAAGGCAGACCGCGTCTTTGAACCTGTACAGATTGATCTCTTAAGACTGAGAGATGTACAAGAAAATGGAAAAGCAGTGTGCTATATACTGTCAGTAGGTGATGTTTTTTCAAGGTATTTGATGTGTCGTTCTCTGCAAAGGAAATCAGCATAAGAAGTTTCTAAAGACTAGAAGACATCTTCACAGAACACGGTTATCCATGTATAGTGCATTGTGATAATGGACCTAAGTTCTTGGGTGAAGTCAGAGATCTTATGAGACGACACACGGTTAAAGTAGTTAAAGGCCGGCCATACGATCCTCAAAGTCAAGGCAAAGTTGAAAGACAAAATAGAATAATACGTAAGAAAATTAATTACGAAACAATGAGAAGTGGAGATAAAATTTCAACTGGGCAACAAGTTTGAACAAGATCACTTCTGCTATTAATCGACAACCGAAAGAGGTGCTTGGATATCCGACACCCTTTTCAGTATATTACGGAAGATCTGTTGATAACACTGCAGATTCCGTAAGGCAAAAAGCTGCTTTGGCATCTCAAAAATGCGCCCAAAGAGCATTTGCAAGCCATCTGAGACGTAATTCTTGCTCTGTTTACAAAAAAGGCGACAAAGCGTTTGTTCGACATCCATTTGGAAGAAGGGTACCATACAAACGATACATACTGAAGGGCAAAATTCTTTAGCAGAAGCGTGGATATGCTTTGTATAAAGTTGAGTTTAAAACACCTGAAAATGAATGGAAAAGGGATTGGGTCAATGTAGAGCACATCACAAGTCAAACACTTGAGAAAGAAAAAGAAAGGAGAGAGCAGTCTGTAAAGATGTTTAATGACATTGAAAAAAAAGCGTAAACACAAAAAAGTATTTCATAACTATTGACCCTGTGGTTGTCTCCAATGATCCATCGTCAGACAAAAGTGATGAAAGTTGTTATGAATCAAACAATGTTCAGACTTTTGGTCATTACCATTACATTGTTATAGATTATGATCCAATTGGAGTAGGCAGTTGCCAATTTTTGGCGATAAGTCATCAAATACATAAGATAGGATTAAACATTTCGGGACAAAATCTTCGAAAACTTGCTGTTGATCACATAAATCTCCATAGGTACCACAATGCTGAATTTGTTGTAACTCCTATAGGAACATACATAAGGCAAATGAAAAAGGAAACCACATTTGGAGATAATCTAACTCTTATTGCAATAGCACGAGAGTTGAATTGCCAGTTTCTTGTCATTAATGCTAGAGGCCCAAACCTCAATGTTCTCGTCTCTAATACAGGAGAGTTCGACCCACATCGTCATACATTGAATCTTGGATTTTATCCAGAAATACATTATGTTTCAGTAGTTTGTCATGAAACAGTCTTTCAATTTGCTTACATACACTGTATTTTAATATTTCTCGGAGAAAATCCCAGAAACCCCCAATCGACCCTTTCGGCCTTGCAGACTTTCCCACCCGAGAGATGTGTACGCCCCCCTCCCCCCCCCCCCCCGTCTTATAGCTGTTGAGGTTCTGGATCTACCCCGAGTTTCTGTGTAATTCCAAATATGCAAATCAAGTCATTTACTCCCAGTGATAGTACGAATATACATCATGTCCATTAATTTAACATTATTTTCGATACTACACATACACCCCCTCAATGACCTCATGTAAATACATATATACAATACACATAAATATGTAAATGTATTAAAGATAAAATAATCGCTTTTAAATACGAGAATTTCGTCCTGAGAGTGAGGCTTCTTGCCACGAAATACTCTCACAAGGATATATTGAGGAACGTTTGAAATTGTCACTGAGGAAGTTCTATGGTCGTTATAGGGATCTATTGCGATTTCAGATTCCTCTTTCAAGAATGTTAACCGATATTTAGGGACCCGACCATACAAAATAACTATCTTAAGCTTTTGACTACATGTATACTTGATTTGACATAATACGTATTTATATACAGACATTTGTTCACATGCGTTTCCGACATCGAAATTGCAAGCAGACAGTATTTCTTGCCTTGAATGGGAAAATTTGACTTCGTGTTCTTATCTCCTTCGTATGTTCATGCGTGTGTATTTATGTATCTACCTCCTTGACTTGAAAGGTTGTTGCAGGACGTTTGCGACGGGTGTTTCATGCAACCAAGGGACGCTTACTCCTACCGGGCACCTGGTCTCATCTCGATTTTATTGGGGTTCACATTTGTCTGAATATGACACTTTACAGAATATTGTCCTTTTATTTCATGGACTATAAGATATGGTTTACCCTTCGGTACTTCTTCGTTTTTTGCTTAAGAACAAACCAATGTCTGTCGGACAACACAATAATCGGAATAAAACGATAAGTTTTTGTAAATAATTGCGGGGTCAACTTTTAAATACAACACAAGTAATCATAGGATAGAACTATACACGAGGAAACTAAATATGTACAGGCGCCGCCATGCCTACAATATTTAGATAGGACAATATGGAAAGAATATCAAAGAATTCTACAAAAAATATGATAGGAAGTCAAAGCTGTATGATGCCATTATTTTCAATGAAAGCGTTAATTTTGAAAAATAAGGATTTCGTCTAGTTTTCTAGCATAAAAAGTTTTTAAGTTTCAGAAAATGTGAAGGTCAATGTTGAGGAAAGTAAATATCCATGGACGAATCCAAACGTTTAAAAAGGTAAACAAAATAATGTGGAGGGAATATCAATTCGAAAGGGGGATGGTTAAAGAAATTAAGCGATTCTACAAAATAGGATAAAAAAGACAGGGAGCGTAGACAATATATAATTAATATATAATTTCCATTGTTAGTTATGAACCCACTAGAATACAAATTAAACATCGAATTACTACACTGTCCTTCTCGTTAGCTTTTAAATACATGTATCTAGTAATTTTGAATTCTTCACATTATAGTTCTTTTCAATCATAAAAGAATGTATTCCGACACTTTGCCTTTTTTTCCCTATATGCTATTGTAGCCCAAATTTCTAAATATAAAGACGTGCCTTATAGTAACCGATAAGACAACGTGAATACAGTGCAGTTTTGGAAAATGCTTTCTTAAAAGTAATCAAAACTCTTGTCACTAGCATTTGTTTACAAATAACGTGTTTTGGAGATGGACTGTGTATTTTGAGAAGGGAATATAGAGACGAAGTTTTGCTTTTTGCATTATGTAAAATCGATGCACACGAATTTGTCATTCTTATGGATAAATACATTATCTCATGAAGATGACATACACTTGTGTGCTTGGAAGAAAGGCCATATACACCCACATGTTGTCCATATCATTGCCCTAATTACATCGCATGATCTATACAAGGTGATTAAAGAATTACTTAACAGCGTAAAAAAATATCGTATCTGCTGCACCCACTCCAGAGTCACATTTTCTTTTACAATTTGATACTGATATTTTGCTGTAAACTGTAGTTAAATCCAAATCTGTCATCCAACATTCTCCGTAGAATTCAATACCGAAATATGTTAACCCTGCATGCTTGGCTAGTCCGGAGCATTTAAGAATGGTGGCATTTAAATCATACCAGTTGATTTCTGGTCGGAGGTCGATCAGTGTACTGTATTTCGATCTACTACCATCTGTAGCTAAACAAGCAACCGGCTGAAACTGTGTGGCCACTGTTGTTAGCACCCCATTAGAATCAAAACTGACAGTTCCTGAAACTGAATGTGTAATATGTCGTACAAAATATTCATATATTATGGAGCAAATATAGTGAATTACCCAGGTCCGAGATCTTTGAACTAGCGAAGTCCATATCCAAGCACAGAACTAGGCGGAAACTTAATAAAATTCGAAAATTACTTCTAATGAAAATATTTTTATATGATTTACATTTTAATTTCCTTAAACTATAAATACTGTCTTGCTTGTGACGCTACATCAACACAAGGCATTGTAATTTTTATTCAGAGTAAGGTGTAAACAAAATAGGAAACATGAAGCGAATAGAATTACATGTATATCGCATACCAATCCAAACCACGATGTTATTTTAAAATGAAAATATGCATATACATGTGTATAATAATTATATACATTGTATATTACTCTTAATGCAACCATAGAACCTTGAGTACCATTTAGCAGAGTATTCATGATATTTACCATTCTGAGGTCCGCAGTTAGCACACCCTGCTTCCCATGCACAGTAGTTTGGGTTGGGTACACATCCCTGATCATAGCTCCCTATGACACACATTTCATCTAGAGCACACGTATGAGAGGTACATTCTCCTCCGATCTCCTGCCAGTACAGAGTAATCAGGATTGTTCATTTATAAAACAAATAAGCTAAAGTTATCGCAATATTCTTCTACTTATGCCTCTACAAAAAAAAGAAAAAAAATGAATAGAAAAAAGAGTGTGTGTATGTGTGTGTGTGAGAGAGAGAGAGAGAGAGAGAGAGAGAGAGAGAGAAGAGATCTGAGCAAGCTGCATGACACAAATCACCAAGGACATGCACATATATAACATGATAATAGTCAGATAAACAGAAAACGACATTACAAATATTTTCGATTGTACTGCAGTTACGATACCGATTTAGGACCATCAATTAAAGTAACAAACGTCACTCAGCTGGTGTGGTTAACTGGTTTACGATCGACTACCTTCCCACTCACCTTAGCAGCAGCACAATCAAAGGACACACATTTAAAATGTGTAAATAATCCTCCGTATAGAGAACAAGGATCAACAGGTTTATCTAGACCAAAGATTACAAAATGTTCACGCGGACCGCTTTATGAAATAATATGCTAGTATATAAAATAAGTTAGATGATGTCAACCGTGGTCTGCCTGTCCGTAAGCGAACTCGGATCCTTGATCTGTAGGAGTCCCGACTAACAGTCAGAGAGGACGAGATTCAAGACCTTGTCTCCTCTGAAAAGATTTGGACAAGGCCTGTCATAAAGTTCCCACCGCGCTGTTAGTCAGTGTGTAAGTAAAATTCTGTATAAGGATGTAGAGGGGCCGAATACAAGACTTATGGTCTTTGCAATTATCTCGGGTCATAATGTAGATGTCGAAGGTGTTTAATTATTTTAGAACTTGTGGATATGAAATTATGGGAACCTTTAACCCTGCTTAGTTTGTACACTAGATTACAGAAGGAACTGGGATGAGAAATTCCGCTGGATACGTATTGTTGAAAAGTTTGCAAATTTACATAAAATGTTTGAATAAAATCTGTACAATTTACCAAAAGGAGGAGTATTTATAAATTTTCTAAATGTGTATCCTTTGAGTGTGGTGCTTTTGCGGTGAGTGTGGGAAGATGGACGCCCGTAAACCGGTTAACCACACCAATTGAGTGACGTTCGTTACTTAAATTGACCGTCCTAAGACGGTATCGTAACTGCAGTACAATCTTTATGATGATTATTATTATTACTATTAACAAAAACTATATAAGGTTAAATTTGTCTGAGATATTCTTATTGACTTTTGAAAATCTCTACTTCTTATATAAAAGTACCTGAAATGAAGTATTAAGAGAACCTTTTACGTCAGTTTTACATATAATTCTAACCTTAGAACATTCATCAACTACGTGTTTTGTGTTTTCAATTTCAGTATAACTGTATATACAATACATATTGATGTCATCCTTCTGTTTACTTCAGTAATAATGGTCATACAATATGTTAATAACAGATTAGAATTTAATCAGCTGTATTTTTATCTATTACTCTGTGATTTTATTCTCATATATGGTACTCCAAGAATTTATTTCTTTGATCTCAAATTCTATTGAAAGAGAAATTTGATAAATTGGTTTATGAAATTTCCTATTCAAAAAGTTAAAAACTATTTGCTGTTACAGTCCTCAGTTACACGGTATGTTTCATTTAAAATGAAGTAGTTTTGTTGAAAATATTGATATTTTGCTTCTGTGTACAATGTTGTATTAAAGATCGTCTATGTAATTAATGCTCGCTATCTGAGCATTTTATTGACTCACATGACATAGTCTATTCTAAAACAAACCAGCAATTAAGGAATTAAGAACAAACACACAGAGAACATGATAAAAATAATCGATAAAACTACCCCGTACCAAGTCAAAACAACGCTTTATTCTTTTAAAAAGTCATTTATTTGGTTTATCTAACTACCAATAAACTGACATACTTCCAGAAAACACTAAGATCTGACCTTATGATTAACTTTAACAACCACATACCCACTCATATACACTAGTACGCAGGTATGCAACCCCCCCCCCCCCCACACACACACACATTTATATATATATATATATTATATATATATATATATATATATATATATATATATATATATATATATATATATATATATATATATATATATATATATATATATATATATATATATATATATATGGCTGTACATTCATTGTATAAGAACAAATCGAACGTGTCGCGTGCGTGTTATAGTGTAATATTATTTATTATTTATGAAAAATAATCAAATGAATAATGAAACATGTCGAATAAAATCGCAGTATTCATTGAAACGTTTATGGTAATGTACGTTCAGTGTTTTCATATTAGGAGATCAATATAGAGACATTTAGGAGATTTTCGTTGATCAAAGATAATTATACATTATGTCAATATCAATATACGATAAAATGTATCGAAACTATTACATTGAAGTTAATCACATAATTGAGATGCAATTGTCTGATATAAAGATATTGTGCTGCGCTATCTAGACAAAAGTGACATTGATTTGAATTTTAAGTACTCTGAAAATGTAATACATAACAAGTTTGGCTTTTCAATTGACAATATATACGTTGTATTCAGTGACCAAGTATTTCAACAAACCATCGGTATTCCTGTGAACACTAACAGTGTACCTTTACCGATTTGTTCGTGTATTCGTTCAAAGCTGAATTTATAGAAAACCTTCTGTGTCAACCAAATGGGAATCAAGGGACTGATACTCATATGAAGATGAAGAGGAATTAGTGTTATCAATAGTATTAAATCAGGACTAGTCTCATTCTTAGAATTAACGGCACAAATTCAAAATGCCCCTTGAATCATTATTGAGCTATTTAAATCAATTTTCTTTTAATGAAACAAAATTGAAGTGGGAATAGTTATACTAAACATACATTCAAGTCTGCATCCCAAGATGAACCATTAGCGCAAATTTGGGAATTTTTACACACTGTTTATGCGAGGTGACTTGGCATACGGCCATGTTATAAGTCTTTTAGTTTTACTAGTTTGTCGCAAACTGAGGTACCCCCAACAAGTTAACCAAATCACTCAAGTGTTAAAAAATGTCACATGAAGCAACAGAACCAGGTACTCTAGTGTGCTTCCCATAAATGAATCATTGGTGCAAGTTTGGTACTTACACTGTCCATAACTGAGATACTCGTGTCCAAAACAGGATACTAAAATGACTCAAACGGAACAAGCAAATTCAGAGAATTGTGGTCCCCTGCTTTCGACGCTCTAACAGTGAGGGTGCAGTGATCTGTGACATTGTCATGGTTGTGCATGTCTACAGACACACATGCCAAAAATGAAGGCCCTACGTCTTACAGTTCAAAAGTAATATTGAAGTAGGCCAAAGGTCACGGTCAGTGTCACATGATAAAAATGGTACCAACGGAAAGTATTGCAATTAGGCACAGACATGCCAAATATGAAGGCCCTACGTCTTACGATTAAAAAAAAGTTATGACCAAGATTAAGGTTTCTGTGACAGACGGACAGACAGACTACATAGTACCTACTCTTTGTCCACGTTGCCTCTGACTCCCAACTATTAAACATCCTGTGTGTAACAACTTCGTGCAGTGCTCTTAACGTCCATCTTAAATGTCATATCAAGGACGATTTGCAAGTTCTCCCATTCACGTACACAATTATTATAATCAAGTTGAACCAACAAAACTGACAACGTACATGACATGATGATGTACCACCATGCAAATTGCTTTCCAGCATGTTATTTCATCTCGCCGCAGCAAACCTGCCTGTTCAGCTGTTTACGATGCGATGTCAAGTCACTCAAGTATGAATCAATTTGTATTTAATAATTTAATCATAAAATTCTAAGAATATGAAAATGAAGAAACTTCCTATGTCGGTGCATTAAATATCAATTCGTTTCTCGGAAGAATTTTAAACATGGCGCTATTCGTCCCTGAGAAACGAGAAATTTGGAGGCATAAAAAAACGATGTTTGTGTTACTGTTTGTGTACTCCGCAATCGTTGCCAGGAAAACTGTTTCCAACAGTATAACCATCGGTACACCTGTCGGAAACAATCAAACACAGAAAGTTTAAAACCTTGAGACTAGATACAATCACAATGAACATAAAATGTTTTGTTGTAGATCGTATAAAATGTAAAAAGTTTTAATCCACGCAATTGCTTTATTGTTATTTTAACTATTATATATAAAACAAATTAAAAATATTTAACACGTCAAATTTTTGAAATGAAAGATTATTGCACGGCATGTCTTGTAACTCTATATATGCAAATTGGGAAAAACGTAGGCTGGAAATGTAGGTCACGTTAACACCTAGCTCAGATGAAACTTTAATCAATTAGAACATCAATTTTTCGGAAAAACGTCATTAAAAGCATGTTGTTATTGTGGTTGGCAAGGGCAGTCGGAAAGGCCCGAAAATATGCAATCAGTGTGTAGTAATCAACGACTGAATGAAAACATAGCTTACATGCCAGTTACTCAAAAAATAATCATCGTGTTTGGTCAGCTGTGGTATAGACTTTCCAAACATCTTCCAAAATAATTTGATGAAAATGTAGTTCTTAACATACTAGCAGTATCAAATGTTCATGAATATTTGCAAATTTAATGCACATAACCATGGACCTATTTTACTTAGTGTAGGAATACATGAGCAAAGGGGTGAATCCTAAGAATTCAATATGGCGGCGCCCAGAACGCGGGGTGATAACAGAGTAGCACTTCGTGTTACAAAAACCTTTAATTTAACATTTAGATATATTGATGGTATATTGTCCATAAAGAATAAAAAATTTGATACAAATGTATACGCAATATATCCTAACCAACTCGATATTAAAGATGCAACAGAATCCAGTTCTTGAGCTTGGTGTTGATCTGATTTCTGTAAACAAACAATCCTAAATGGTCCTAATGTAGAATGGTTAAAATTTGTAACCAACATGCAACGGACAGCACGTTATAATATAAATTCTCTATGAGAATCAAAATCAGCTGGTCACGACATGTCATAGATTTTCTTGTTTTTCTCAATAATTGGTATAATTAATGCACAAAAAGTGAAAATGCATTCTTTTGGGCTCTTTGGTCGCTATAGTTAGGAGATATCTCTTTTTGGCATTACTTCCAGACTGTCAAATAAGTCATTTTTGGACATCTTGTTGCCATAGAAACCAATGTCAACGCTTTTTGATTATAGCATAGTTAAGTCTTGTTAACTCTAATTCTAAAAAGACATTCAAGTTATGTGATATTTAAGTTAGGTAACTGATCATATTAAGTCAAAATAAACAAAAATAAGCTAAAAAATACATGAATTTAAGGCAAATTCTTGCTTGTTTTTAACTGTTTTCAAATTTAATTATCTATCAAAGTAAAGACCATTCCTTTTGTATAAACAAAATAAATGTCCTCATTTGAATTAAATTAATTGAAAATAGATATAAACAGCTTTTAAAAAAATTATTATCAAAAATTGTTGCTATAGCTCATATATTACATATATTCAAATCAGTATACATGTGTATATTTACATTCATTATGACTTACATGGCTAAATGTCTAAGCAGGAGCATGTATGGTATTACTACTTTGCCTGCTAACCTCAATTTTTTCAAGGTCATTAACTTCAAAGGCAAGGTAATGTCTTATTTTATTTTAGATTCAAATTTCGTTGCAATGGGGTTTTTGACAGCTTTTATAAATGAGTTTTTATTTCCAAATAATTTGGATAAAAGTATTTCTAATAAAAGTTTAAGCTTATGAGAAATAAAAACATCACGTTTCATGATTGATTATTTTCTAATATTAGATGGGGGTCCAACAGAGAAAAAACAGAAAAGTTTTGATTTTTAAATTTTTTTTTATAAATAGTCATCGCATTCAGAATTTCAAAATAACGTAACGACTCTGCAGCTTATCCAAACAAATTAAACGTGTATCAAATTGTTAATTGCATGTGATTGATATACGCCAATATAATTACATTTCATGAAAATTTCATTTCCTTTTTATGAAAAATCACAAAAATACATAAAAATCGGTCATTTATATTTTGGCGACTTCTAATTTGAAGCAATAACCTTGAACATATTTCAAGGTCATTATTTCGTTGATTTGTGTCTAATAGATGGACTTATAAAGCTGTGCATCGTCATAATGTAAAGATCAATAAAAATACGCTGCCATCTCCTCCTTTTTATTAAGACTTTATGACAAGATGTCGCCATGATAACTACATTGAATACTCTATTGTAAAAATAGGTGAACTTCCAGATTGTGAGCTTCCAAATTGTGAGTTTCCCTATTTAACTTAGATACTTTTCTATTAATTCTCAGATGATACTTACTAGATGATAGGTATTAGTACTTCTAGCCACCTCACTTTTACAAATTTGCAAAACACGTACAAAATAGCATTCGACAGTTAATAAGATACCGGTAGGACCATTTCAAGACATGTTTTATACTTCTCTTTGATCACATGTGTAAGTTGTATAAGAAGGAAAAACATAATTTTGTTAAATTCTTTTCACTGATGAAAATTTAAAACATATGTTTTTTAGATTCTCTAAATTTTAGCCATGGTTACCATGACAACAGCAACCAAATTGGAAAAATTAAAGTTCATACTTTTCTTAGTACTTCGTATAATTCTTTTATACCAAAAACCATTAAAATTCACACCATATCGTGCCCATTTCCGGGTGTTTGTAAACAGAGAATTGATAATAAGACGTGATATGATGGATAACAATCCGTAAGTTTAGAAATAGTTAAAAGATTTGTAAATTCAAATTTCCTCAAACGTGCGCCAAAATATGTACATTATAAGTAACGGGGATCCATTTTGGGGGCATTATTATACCGGCTCTATAACTACGGTCGTTTTAAGTCAATGCTTTGTACAGACTGAATAAAAAGATAAATATAGAAAACTTTCGAATTATATTTGCAGACAAAAAAAAACTCGGAAATGTTTGCACTAAAGTGTAAAAATGTTTTACTGATTTTACTTATGATAATAACAAATATAGCAATCGCTTTACCTACCTCTGGCCAGTCATCTATAGAATAGTAGACCATAGTTCCTGTTCCGTCAATTTTCATATCCCCTGGCTTCGTCAAGTGATTTTCTCCATTAAGAATACATTTACCATCAGCACTTTGATAATTGAAAGATTTACACATTCTCTGTAATTTACAATTCCTTGCGCAAACAGCAGGGTTGAATTCTATGCTGACAAAATAATCATGTCCATGAAGATACATGTTTTGTTTGGAATGGGCAATTTGGTCAAATCTAAAACACATATCTCCATTACTAAAAACAGAAAATCGAGATATATAAAAATGGATGAGGACCACCGACAACCTTCTCCTTAGTATCATCATATTGATCATTGTTAAAAATGATAGAATGCGGTCATTAAATCACTCCATATTTCTTTATCATTAGCATTGATTGTCTCCGTGGTGTTTATCCTCGAAATAAAGTTTGAGTATTATATGTGGATGTCTGCAGTAACTGCTAGACTGTAACAATAGGATGTAGCAGTGACTGCGATTACCCAATCAATGATCGACAGATACTCGTATCACGTTAAATCCTCTTTAGAACATGAGACAATTGATATTAGTTTTAATTATGTGAAAATAGTGAAACAAACTTAGAGCAATAAATTTGATATATTTCGAATACAAAGAATGGAAATTGCAAAGTAATTCGTTTTTCTTTCATTATATTCATTTAAAAAGCTTATCATACCATATGAAATAACTCCATAACGCAACCATTTCAAATTGCCAATAATATCAATATTATTATATTATTATTATTATTAGTAGTAGTAGTAGTAGTAATAATAATAATAATAATAATAATAATAATAATAATAGTATAAAATATTTGACACAGGAGATGGGTTTGTTGTATACTTATTTTGTATGTATATAGAAAGTTCATGAAATCGAGTGACATATAAAATCAGCAAAACAAGAAAATAAATATAAAACAAGCCAAAGAAGCATATGTGAACACTCAAAAATGATTGAGATCAGGTGTCAAGAGAGAAAACGCATTTCCTGCTTGCTAGTAGCACAGCCGAAAAATTTGTCGTATCAAGTAAATTCAAGTCTGTAAGGTGTCATATTCAGTGATATGAATTCGCCATAAGCAGTGTATGAAAGAATATTTCTACGCATAAAGGGGAAGTTTATATTGCTTACATTCAAATCGTCACTTATGTCATAGATTGAGGTATTAAGGTGACCATCTATTCGTAAAATAATATGATATCGAGATACGAATTAGAATATAAGTTCACTTAGTTAATACCTAGGTACTCTGCGAATGTAGGTTTTTACTGGGAAAAAAGCCATGGACATCTGTATATGAAAGGACTACATTTGTAATTTTTCCCTTTTAGAGATCATTAACTACATTCGTTCAGCTTAATATAAAAATGAAAATCTCAGGGAAGAGATGGGCATAGTTAGTGTCCTGTGGAATGCCGACGATTTGTTTGAAAACCTTTCCATCATACACTCAGAAAAATATTCTGATCAGACAGTTCAACATCTTGAATGACATCTATTTTCAGTGTACATAGGACTAGATGTTTTCTTTACAAAATAAGTAGTATCGTGATTTTACATTAACAGATATGAATTTTCAGCTGCCATTTCTACGAATGAAATCATATAGCATGTAAGCGTATAATAGCGGATAATAGACCATCCTAAGTAGATACAGCAAGCGCTGTATAATAGTCCATACGGTCGTCAAAGTAAGTGTTGTATACTCGACCGTCATAAGTCTACAGAGTACGTGTTGATTACTCGACCGTACTTAGTCTACAAAGCAAGTGTTGTATTTGAAATCATAAGTCTGTTTTAGAGAAAATACCTCCATATTTCAAAAACAAAGGTCCGCCATGTATTTCCTATAGTTACACACCATCAGTTGCATCCAAAATTTATACTTACAAAGAGTTTCTACAGTGTCTTGATCTTAGCAACTCTACATGCCATCCTCAACCGTGTGTATGTTCCTCATCTAATTTTGTATATTCTCCTTGTGGCTATGTCATTACTGGTGATCTTGATATTGTTAAAAACACCAAATTAAGAGAACTTTTACTTAAAGGTCCAAAATATAGAGAACCCAGATCATTCACATGGAGCCAAAATTTTGAGAATATTGTGAACTGCTGCGAGGAATATGCCACAAGTGGGCAAAAAGAGAAGAAGTACAGGTCGGCACTCTTTCGGAATGGATAAAATCTATTGCAGTACTGCTGAGATTACAAATTAAAAAATTACTAGACTCTGTAAACACCAGATTCGAATCTATTTTTAAAGATCCTGATGTTGTCCGAGAACTTACCTTCCTCCAAGAACATTATATCATTACACCAGCAGATAAAGCATCCAATAATTATACATTTACTTGTAAGAAATATTACTTTGACAGCCTAGTGAACGAATTAGGATTAAATTCAGCTCCAGGAAATCTTACTTATACTCTCACGAACTTTTCGGTTTCGGAAGTACTTGAGAATCATAAATCTGTCCTCAGTACGTTTGGTATTGACACAAATAAAGTAAAGTTAGAACTTCCAAAAATCCTTACAAACAACGCTTTATCGCTGGTTCCTCGAAGTGTTCCACAAAATCTGTATCGATGCTACTCACAAAAATATTATCAGAAATTAAATCTGGCCTTCATAGATATTGCGAAACAGTATATTCCAGAGGTGGAATTAATTAAATGTGGATCCTTAAAAATTCAAAAGAGTTGTTAGAACATCTAAAATCAAAAAGTTTACTAAAATTCACTCCATCAAGTCTTTTGAATTTTCGACTCTTTACACAACGATCACTCATCAGAAATTAAAAGACAGATTAGCGGAAATGCTTCGAAATGCATTTACTAGTAAAAACGGAAGCCGCAAATTCAAATATATAGTTACAGACCATGATAAAACTTACTTTCAGTTAAGCTTAAAGCTTAACTTAACTTAATAAAGCTTAACTTTCAGTTAAGCTGCTCAACCAGGGTTATATATGTGCTAGACTAGCATCGTCACTGAGGAAGTTCTACGGTCGTTACGAGACTCTTATTACTCCATATGATATTTCGTTATCCAGACTTTTAAATGATATTCTGGACTGAGACCGATTCCGATCACTTTACACAGATTTGACACCTTCTATACTAGAAGGTTACCTACTTCGACTTCTCCATATATAGATACATATGGAATTCACACGATTTGACTCTTTCTACGGGGTATATGTGACGGGTGTTGCTAGCAAGCAGGAGATGCTCACTCTCCCCGGGCACCTGATCTCACTCCATCACAGGGGTTCACATATGCTCTTCAAGTAGACATATTTTGTTATTTTCCATTTGTTTTTCATTTTCACTGATTTTGTATGTCCTATGGTTTCATGATTTTTGGACTTGTGGTTTGGATTTATCCATCATCTTTACATTGTTAGGGAAAATTCTGATTCCAAAAATAAATACACTGAAACACCTGTCATTCAGATGTTGAACTTTCTTATCGATAACATTTGTGTGGTGTTTGGAGGAAAGGTTTTTCAACAAATTGTCGGCATTCCAATGGGCACTAACTGTGCTCCGCATCTGGCTGACATATTCCTTTACTATACGAAGCTGAATTCATTCAGTCTTTGCTTTCGCAAGGGAAAAATGGCTCTTGGCTTCAATTTCACTTACAGATATATAGATGACTTGCTTTCATTTAAAAATCCTTCATTCGCAGATTACCTTAGTATCATCTATCCAAGTGAACTGGAGGTCAAAGAAACCACAGAAAGTGGTAATTCTACTTCGTATTTAGATATTATTTTGTCTTTCGACATTAATGGTCAATTGAACACCTCACTCTATGACAAACGTGACGATTTCAATTTCGCTATCACAAACTTTCCTTTCATAAGTAGCAACATTCCATTATCGCCCGCATACGGCGTATTTATATCTCAGTTAATACGTTATTCCAGAGCATGTTCAAATTACAATGACTTTATTCTGAGGTATAGGCGACTTTCAGTTAAGCTGCTCAACCAGGGTTATATATATGTGCTAGACTAGCAACGTCACAGAGGAAGTTATACGGTCGTTACGAGACTCTTATTACTCCATATGATATCTCGTTATCTAGACTTTTAAATGATATTCTGGACTGAGACCGATTCCGATCATCTTACACAGATGTGACACCTTCTATACTATAAGGTTACCTACTTTGACTTCTCCATATATAAATACATATGGAATTTACACGATTTGACTCTTTCTACTGGTTATATGTGACGGGTGTTTCGAGCAAGCAGGTGATGCTTACTCCTCCGGGCACCTGATCTCACTCCATCACAGGGGTTCACATATGCTCTTCCAGTAGACATATTTTGTTATTTTCCACTTCTTTTTCATTTTCACTGATTTTGCATGTCCTCTGGTTTCATGATTTTTAAACTTGTTGTATACTTGACCGTTCAAAGTCTCCAGAGAACGTGTTGTATACTCGATCGTTCATAGTCTCCAGAGAATCTGTTGTATACTTGATCGTTCATAGTCTCCAGAGTATGTGACTATACTCGACCTTCCCAAGTCTTGAGAGTGCTGTATACTCGATCGTCCTAAGTCTACAGAGTAAGTGCTTAATACTCAACCGTACTAAATCTGCAGAATAAGTGTTGTATACTCGACCTTCATTAGTCTACAAAGTAAGTATTGTTTACCCGACCTTCCTGAGTCTACAGAGGTATTCAATACTAGATCGTTCTAAGGCTACAGAGTAGGTGTTCAATACTCGACCGTTCTTAGTCTACAGAGTAAGTTTCGTACATTCGACCGTACTTAGTCTACATAGTGAGTGGCCTATACTCAACCGTTCTAAATCTCCAGAGAACGCGTTGTATACTCTACCGTCCTAAGTCTGTAGAGAAAATTCTGTATACTCGACCTTCTTTAGTTTACATAGTCAGTTTTCTATACTCAACCATTCTAAGTCTCCAGAGGACACGTATACTCGACCGTCCTTAGTCTACAGAGTAAGTGTTCAAAGCTCGACCATCCTAATTCTACAGAGTAGGTGTTGTACACTCGACCGTTTTAAGTCTACAGAGTAAGTGTTGTATAATCTACCGTACTTTGTCAACAGAGTAAGTGTTGTATACTGGACCGTCTTAAGTCTCCAGAGTAGGTGCTGTATACTCGACCATCCTATGTTGTCACAGTTAGTGCAGTACGTAAAGATATGTGTTGACCAATTATTGTTTTACGTCACTCCACAATCATTTCACGCATATCTTGACATAATCTGCCTGATGCATCGCATTAAAATTTTAACTTTGCAAAGGACTAACCCGAAGTAATGAGGGATATTTTGCTTGCCACGCCTACGGTGACACAGGATTTTGGCTTTTATTGTCTCATTCGCGAGAAATGGCACCGGTACGCCAACGGCGGGAGTCCAACCCAGAACCTATTGGCCAGGAGCCGAGCACCTCATTCACTTAACCACACCGGTTTAAGATAAAACCAACAAAATAGTACAAAAACCTCATGGTATCGAAGTGCACAAGTAAATACGGAAAAGTCCCCGACATAAACAAAAATCTTCATAAAAGTATTTTGAAGTATTTTTCAATGAAACGTTAAAGTTGATTAGCAAGGCCACAAGGTTATAAATTTTTGTATCAATGGAAACATCATACCACAATAAACATATGCGTAATATATGAACTCCCGCCCTTCTATCACTCGAACTCTAAAGCTTTGGTAAGAATTTTTCTCTATGAAGGCGAAACGTGAAGGGCAATGTCACAAGGAGATGAATTAGGAGAACAATAGACCAATGGGAAGGTCTTACCACAAAGATTATAAATAGAGATAAGAAAGCCCGAGTTCCTATGGTACGTACGATATGGCTGTGGTAATCAAGAGAAGCTATAAGGTGATGATGACGATCCAAGTTTATAAATTCTGATGTCAATGTAGTAGTAGTAATAATTCATTAGCAAAAACCCACATGGTTTATATGCATATACAAGTACAATATCAAACGAAGATTATATTTATAGTGATTGTTCATATGATAAAGGGCATTTAGAGGAAAGACAAACATGACAAACATTTAGATATAAAATATACAAACAATATACAACTTAAGTCTTTATACACCGATATCCAATATATAATAATCGCCTCGAAAGAATAAGAAACTCATGGTCAAATGTTTACTGGATAGGATACATGTATTCATGTTGACGCAGATTTTAGGCGTGAGGCATGCTTCAAGAACTTTCCCAGGTTACAAAGTTGCTTCCTGTTTTCACTTGAAAAATGCTGAACTAGTTTAAACGACAAATTGAAATTCACCTACTATCTGCCCAGTATTACAGCATTGACATAATCTATTATGTCTTTCAATCCTGTTATAATGACCTTGTTCAACGTTAAGTGTATGAGATGACAACCTAAATTTAGATATGAATGTAACCAAATTAAATGGTATGGATTTACGCCAGTAATATTGTCCAGAATGCAAAAAAAATCTCTCAGATATTTATAATGCTAAAACATTCTGTGAAACATCTAAAAAGGAATATCTCTCCTGTAAAACATATTTGTGAGGCGCTGTTTCAAAATGAATAAAAGAGATTTTTCATTCCACATATCTTGATTATTCCAATTATCATTAAACTCCAAAGTACACAAGATATTGCGAACATTGGATAACCAAGTATTAGCATCAAAGTTGGGAAACATTTCATCATTCAAACTTTTTAATATACAGTCGATAGTTTTTACAAGTTTAAGCCAGTATTTCATTATTCTAATTCCACGTATAATATAAAAGGATAGGTCTTGCCATATGTGAAATATCAAAGCCCTGTTTTCTATGGCTTCAAAGTAAAGGCTATTGTTAAAGTTTTTTTATTTGGACACATGTAGGTCAAATTTGAAAGTCAAGCTCAAAAGAACATGAATGTTATCATTGGAAAGGTTTTACCACAATTTCCACACGTGAAATTTAAAATCTTAGTTTCAGAGTAAAACAGTTACGGCCAAGAATTATTTTTATTATTAAAGGTCACACGTAAAGGTTAAGTTCACAAGGTCATAAATAATGAGACACATGTAAAGAGTTTGCCCCACTAAATACTTATGTGAAACATCAAAACCCCTTCTCTTCAAAATTGAAAACAAATGTTTAAGTTTTTAATCAGGATAAATATAGTCCAACTCGACGGTTAAAGTCACAAGGTTGTAAATACCTTAGCTCCAATGGCCGAAGAGTTATTGATAAGAATTTGTAAGTAAAAAAAAAAAGAAAAGAAAGTTTTTACTAATGCAAAGAATGCTTAAACGCGTTTTGGTGCCATTTTTGGAATTTTGGTAATTGTATTGCTTTTATTATTTCGTTTTGGTGATTCAGTTGAAAACATAATTTGTTGAAATGGGCATATAGTGTGTGAAATTTGCATTGTATAATGTATAACATAGACACGTTACAACACAATGTTATCAAAGGGACACACACACACGCACATACACACTCCACCCTCATACACACACAGAGAGAGAAGATGTATCACAATGTATTCTATGAATTTTCATTATTTTTACTTGTTATCACAGGTGCACTGTCATTTGTTTAACTATGAATACACCCTCCTATACAATATTTTGAATGATATTTTTTACATCACAGATTCTTTATAATAATAGCTTATACATATCTTAATTACAGATTACATTTTAATTAGAATAGCATATGACATAATTGCGTAGGAAATTCCCATTATATTGATCTTTAACAAAAACAATTATTAACACTTATAATAAAATTAAAGGATATTTAATTAACTAGTTTATTTACGAATATACTTTTAATAATTAATTAATTAATAGAATTGTCATTAATTTATTTTCATCATTTAAATCCTTCAAGTTTTAATTTTTCTATTTTAATAGGAAAGAGGGGGGGGGGGTTTATATATATTCATAGATATCATATATTTCGAAAAACTTTTGGTAAATTTTATAGATCTTATTCAGACATTTTATCTAAATTCAGAAATGTGACTTTTGAACAATATGTATCCAGCGAAATTTCCCATCCCAATTTCTACGGTAATGTAGTGTACAAATTAAGAAGGGTCAAAGGCTACGATAATTTCATATCGGCGGGTTCTAAAATAATTAAACGCCTTCTACATCGACAGTATGACCCCGAAATCATCGTTAAGACCATAGGTCTTGTATTGGGTCCCTCTATAACCCAATGCAGACTTTTACTTGAGTGTTGCACGATGACATACAGGTCGGTGGGGACTCTATGACCGGCCTTGTCCAAACCGTTTCAGAGGAGACAGGGTCCTGATCTTCGTCCTCTCTGTTAGACGGGACTCCTATTGATCAAGGATCTGAGCTTGCTTACAGACGGGCAGAGCATGGTTTAATTATGTTGATGTCTCCTTACATATTTTTGATAGCAACATATTATTCTATACATTTTTCGCAAGTAATAAAATTTTTATGTTGATCCTTGTTCTCAATATGGAGGATACTTTATAAATTTTTAAATGTGTGTCCTTTGATTGTGCTGCTGCTTTTGCGGTGAGTGGGAACGTGGGCGCCCGTAATCCGGTTAACCACACCAATTGAGTGACGTTTGTTACTTCAATTGACCGTCCTAAGTCGGCATCGTAACCGCAGCGCAATCGACTATTTTTGTAATGTTCCGTGTGTATTCTACTATTATCATTTTTGTGTGTGCAGGTCCTTGGTGATTTGTGTCATACAGCTTTGTCAGATGTCTTCAGTTTTCTCTTTTAATTCAGAAATAATTATATTCCTATCATAAAAATCCCCAAACCTGTATCTAAATAGGAAATCCATAAAATCAGTATTTTCAAAAAAAAAAAAAACCATCTATCGAATGAAGAACGCAAATAAACCCTCCCTCAAGCAAAAACACTTGCGTTGAATATTGTTTCCTTCAGGCATACATTCCAGAAATTAATTATAATCATTTATTGACTGCTTAATTTCTTGTCTATAATTGTAATATTAAATCACAGAGTTTTGTCCATTGATTTCCTATAGCTTATTTCCCACAACCGCAATGATCTCAAATACATTTTTTTATCTTATACTGACTAGACATTTTTCCCAAATTTGGCAAAATATTTCTCCTGAGATATTTTATAACCAATTATCGTTTGGAGTTATTGTTAATGTCTTTATTCTGTATAGGAAGAACCATGTATTAATTATCTTAATCTGTATCCATCTGATCACAATGATTTTTATGTATTATAGTTTACTTTATGAAATATTCTTATTATTGTTTTGAATGGACGAGTGCTTCTGCAAAATATTAAGTATTCTACGTTTTTGTGCTATAAAGGAAAATGTATTTACATTTACATAATACGTTTTTTTTCGCTTTGTACAATCTTATAAACAAATTATTGTCTGAAAAGATAACGCTGTTCTGTTGTTTCGTAGATTACTGTAAAACAGTTGGCGGCGTACACAGATATTAGTTATATTTAAAATTGACACGTTCACGGTAAAATGCATTGCATGTACATGTATATTGTAAGAGCATTGTATTCTAGTATCACACGTGGTGTTCAATATAAATCAGTTGTTTACATTTTCAAGAGGTTTGATACACGGAGAGATGTTATATCATAAAGATATTTTCACTATTTACAAGATTCTCATAGGTTCGTTGAACCAAATTATGATACGTGTGATTTCTACTTTCAACTCTATAGTTTCTACAATTTATTCAGGAAGTTGTGAAAACATTTAAGTGACATCTGTCAGATTCCCATTTTGTACCATGGTTAAGTGTTATAACCAGAACGGACAATATAAACTTTAATGACTTAGTATATGTATTATTAGGCTGAGTGCTATAGCCTACAGACAAATTGTTTATCTAACAATTGTTTTGTTAGTCCTTTCTACAATTATCTAATTGATTTACCCATTTATGTCACAAACCTTTGTTTACATATTTTACTATAGATTCTCGAATTCCAATTTGTAGGCGAGTATGGAAGTCAGACTCGCTACTGACAATACCCGACTGGTCACTATTCATTAAGTAACGATGTCAGAATAGGATCTACCATTACCGGCTGTATTATTTTTGTATTCAGATCCATTGTTGTTATTATAGTAAAGTGCAAAATCCGGACTTTAAGGCTCATTTTCTACTTCTATAACGTATACGATATCATATACACGGGAACAACCGACAGTATACGGCAACGTCATCCACGCCAACATTCCCCGTTCCTCAACGTGTATGCCATATTCAACATACAATATTATGGGCCAACCTTCGCTGTTATAGTTGCATCACATTTTATTTTCCTTATATACATGTATGAATGAATTCCTAAACTATTTGATTTAGCATAATTAACTGCTGAGTGACGTTTCTTTGTTTTTTTGTTAATGTATGCCGATGATACTGTACTTTTTTCAGACTATTACTAGATAACAAAATATTTTAAACAGTTTGCATGAATGTAGTGAAGAATGGAATATATTTGTAAATACAGATACTTTTTTTTGTATCTCGTAATGGCTGTAGACTTAGTAGAGTGTGTGTTTATTAGTTGTAAACAGTTTTTCATATCTAGACATAATTTTGTTATAACAGTAAATTTACAGGAAGTAGAAAAAAAATACAAAAAACGAAGAAGTCCATGGAATAAAAGGAGAATATCGTGTACAGTGTCAGAATGTTTTAGCTATAGGAAGAAAATGCATGTTTAACATTATTAATGATATTTGTGAATCACAATGCCAATACTACTGAAACAAAGTTGTATGTGTTTGATACGTATGTAAGCAGTATTTTACTCTATGGAAGTGGTGTGGGGATTTCTAAGTGAAAAAGATGTAGAAATGGTGCACAGAGATACTCTGAATTAGGAGGAACAACAATGTGTATACCTACGACATTCTCCAATTTTAAATATTGGGTAAAAATTCAAAGTACTGATAACTGTGTCCCAGTGTCTTATACAGAAGGCGCTACGCTACTATCTGCTTTCCTCCTCTGTTATCGACTCGAAGCTGTTTTGACAAGATTCTTTTAAAATTGGGGAAAATCCCATTTAAGTGACTTACACTGTGTACCAAGGAAAAAAGAGGAGTTACTGGCTCAGTTATGTGGCAGAAGTCACCATGGAGCTATACAATTCATGAATATAAATAATAAATGTTTTTCTTAGCTTGTGATATCTGTAACCCTGAGTTGAAAGTTTAGTAGTAATTTGTAAATTTCGTTTATGAAAGTCCAAAACATCGGTGCAGCCTCTAACAAATCGAATCAATTGAGATATATAGATACCATATGATGGGAGTCGAAGGACATCGCCATCCAAGTAAGGGAAATTTACTATAGGAAATCCAAAATCCTCACGTTTATCATGAATATTAGTATATATAAGGTGGTTGATAATTTTGATGTTTAAATCTAAGAAAGGTGTAGATTTATCTCAAGTATTAGCTTTCTTCAATGTGAGCTCTGGTGGATATATTTCTGATATAAATTGTTCGAATTCAGGGTTGTCGATAACCAAAATGTCATCCAGATATCTGCAAGTATTATTAAATTTGTCAATGAGGTCAAAACGTTTTGAGTTTTGAATAGAAACCATAAAATCCCTCTCATAACAATAAAGAAATAAATCTACTATCAGAGCCGCGCAGTTATGCCCATAGGAATCATCCATAGTTACACCCTACTGGAAAGCCTCTCTATTAAAAGGTTATTTGATGTTCAATAACACCGAAAACGAATTCCATTTTATTTTAGTTTGCACATTTATATCGCAATTTGTGTTCAATGTATTTTAGAATAGTTATTTTTATAGAAACACTTCATACTGTTTAAAAACTTGTTCAGTTACCCACTGTGAAGAACAGGAAAGTGCAAAATTATCCAAATTTCTCATTTGTGCATCTAAACTTAGATTTAATGATTGAGGTATATGTTTGTATGTCCTCTGGTTTCATGATTTTCAGAATTATTGTTTGGATTTATCCATCACTTTTACAATTCATACACATTAACCTTTGATTTATTACAGTCATTTCATGCATTTGTTATTCGTTTATACTTACAATACAATGCATTTGTTATCATAGCACTATCATGTAATGGTCCATACCTCCACATTTTCACTCCACTTACTGTTTACATATTTATCTATTTATAGTGTATAGATGTTTTGAAATAACATATGATTTATCTGTTTTCAAGATGATAAGGGGACGACCATTTGATTCTGAAGAAGGGTGGGGTGGGCTTGCAAATTTGATCGAGTCAGATTATTTATTTTCAGATCTTTGAAGGATAGAATATATATTTCCGTAATATCCTGGAACAGATTATTTATTTTCTTGACTTTTTTGTCGCCAATAAATACTTGTTAAAATTGCATTGTAATATATAAACATATATAATATATATAAATGTACCATTAACTTCTATAAGTATATTTTGTTAATAAAACACATTCTAATATAATTTAAACTCAATAAATAATATGCAAACACTACTTTAATTGCATAGGTCTAGTTTCTATTGTGAAGTGTTTAGTCTCTCTCAGTCTCTGGTATCCAGGGGGAGAATTTCCATTTATCACTAAAGAGGGATGTGTGAGGAAGTGTTACTGTTTTGGCTTCCTGTCCAAATGATATTTTATTCGTTTTTGACTTACTTTGAACTATGTTCTTTTAATGCAAAAAACGCATTTTATAAATATTTTTGATGTGTTGATTTTTCACACTTTAAACTTTTCACTAAATTAAATTTGAGAAAGCTTGGTATCAAGCAAAACCGTTCCTTATGTACAATTTTTAAGTTGGAGAAAGAGAGTGGAAATTGGTGGCAAGGGGACGCGAATGACAATATTCCGAACAAGAATCTGCAGAGAAAATCTCTCATAAAGCAGATGGTAGTCCATTATCTGTCCCTCAAAAAAGACATGCAAATATATTTTTTAAAAAGCAACAGTTCTATTAAGTTTTGTTGAACATATTGAATAACATGATTTGTCCAATGCTATAAATTCCGCTGAAATATGAGTTATACAGTTAAACTACTACACATTATAATATACAGAGCAATCTGGTAAGCGAAACGAGCCCAAAAATTAACATGTTTTCTATAGAACATTCAACTTTATATTTTCAATATCTGGTATATGTACATGCTAGTAGCCAGAATATTTATTTACATTTCCGCCAAAGCTATATTCTTTATTTCCAGCATTTTCAGGGTCAGGATATTTATTTTCAAAATGTGCCAGCCCCCCCCCCCCACCCCCCCCACCCCCTTTTCAGAATCAAATGGTCGTCCCCTTAGCCAAAAAGCTGAAGTCAAAATGAAGTGTCAGAACATATAAACATGCATAGATTTATAAGTGTGACAACAGCATGGATTAAATTATAGTCATAGATCATCCCTTATTATAATGTTTCCATGGGAAAGTTACTTCAGGTGGAAAAATTTACTTTTCTAGAAACTGAATTTCAATACTAGTCAAATAATAGTAATTAACGAGCCGTGATTGGCTGATGTGATATAGGGAGAGAGGGACTACTATTCCAATGTATCAGGAGCTGTAATTGGATGAAATTATTTGATCTATCTATAAATAAAGATTGATTCTGCTGTAAAATCATGAACTTTTATCTCATTTCATTAATGTAAAAATTTTATGACCTAAAAAGGGGTTGTTGTTTACGTGTGAATTTTGGCAAATTTTTGGGGGTGACCCCGTTCCAGCATGATTTTCTTGAAAGTTAAGGTGGATGACCTATGGTAAACTGTTAAAATTCTGATAGAGGAGGGTCTGACAAACATTTTGATATATGGATTATATATAGCTAAAATGTAGGATGTTGTTTATATCTTGCTGGAGATTTGGTAACATGGGACCCTGTGGGAAATGGAATTACTATGCTTTGACCTACTGGTCAAAGAAAGGTAATTAACGAGAGCCGTGATTGGCTGATGTGGTGTAGGGAGAGAGGGACTACTATTTCAGTGTATTAGGAGCTGTGATTGGATGAAATTATTTGATCTATGTATAAATAAAGATTGATTCTGCTGTAAAATCATGAATTTTTATCTCATTTCGCTAATGTAAAAATTTAATGACCTAAAAAGGGGTGGTTGTTTACATTTGAATTTTGGCCAATTTTGGGGGGTATCCCCCTTCCAGTATGATTTTCTCGAAATTAAGGTGGATAACCTATGGTAAACTGTTAAAATTCTGATAGAGAAGGGTCTGACAAATATTTTGATATGTGGATTACATATAGCTAAAACGTAGGATGTTGTGTAAATCTTGCTGGAAGTTCGGTAATTTAACATGGGACCCTATGGGAAATGGAATTACTATGCTTTAACCTACTCCACAACATTACAGGATATTGATTAGAGATTACTATCTTACTGATGCGATAACGGAGTAAGTACCGTATGAACCGCCGCAGCTGATGTTCCGGTTATCTTATCATGAGTGATTATTCTTTATTCCAAAAGGCCAAATACGCACGGTAGTGGATCATCTCATTTCCGAAGTAAAAATCAATGACTACGATACTAGATTCTCTATGAAATTCTACAATATCTTCGCCTTTCTTCTCCTGAAAAACTGCAGGGAAAGTGGATCTCTTAGTGGGTATGTTTTAATAAATTGTGATATGGATTCCTTTATAAATATTTATTGTATTAAAATTATATATATATACTTATCCTTATAAAAGTGAAACCAATTGCATAGATGTGTATCTGGCTTACTTAGTATAAATTTTCACCGAGGTATAGAAGCTCTTTATTGTTATCATCACTTTACTACGAAGCCTTTTTCTCGTAAATAATAGTAAGAACGAGAAACTATCTTATATGAATTAAGCTATTTGATTATTTCAAAAAATGGTTAGAAATTAAACGATGTGACCGCCTTAATAATAAAGAAATGCAATGAAATTGCAGACTGAAATAGTTTTTCAACTGCATAAGCTTTACACATAAAGCAGATACGACTGACTCTAGTCACCGTGTTGTATTTACTTACTCATTTAGCTTTACACATGTAGCAGATACGACTGGCTCTAACGTCCGTGTTGTATTTAACTCTACATTTAGCTTTTCAAAATAACATGGCTGATTTACATACTAAATATGTCTTTGTACCTGTTGATGAAGGAGGCAATAATATGACACTTGTTTGAAAACTATATTATTTTAATGTACTTCAATCTGAATTAATTTCTACCAAAAGATATATTGAGAGCATTATGCTGAAAGAAAACACCTTGCATAACCACCTCATGAATATGTCTGATTTCAAAATTAACAATGATAAATATGATATTCCAACCATGTATTGGCTCCCTAAGTTACATAAAAATACATATCTAAATCACGTTTTATATCTAATGCTAGTCACTACCACTTTACTTCAAACATTTTACGTCTGCTCTAACGGCAAAGATCATATTATTAAATACTGTGATGTCGCTTTTCATAACAGTAACATCAATTACTTCCGGTCTATAACAACTCTAGTGAAATTCTGTACGTAATTTCCAATCTATTCAAATCTTTACATATGATTTTTCTACCTTGTATACCTCTCTTTCACATATTTTGATTAAGTTGTTGTCTCTTATACGTTGTTGCTTTAACAGAGAATATAAAACATATCTTTGTACTTCCAACAACTCTGGATTCTTCTCGAACAAACAGTATGTTTCATATAAATACTGGACTTGCGCTGAATTATTTAAAGCCATTAAGGTTTTGATGGATAATATTTACGTGCAATTTGATGGTAAGATTTATCAGGAAATAGTTGGGATTTCTATGGGTGCTAACTGCGCACCTCTTATAGCAGATTTATTTCTATATTGTTATGAGAGTGACTTAACGTAATCTATTCAAAATTCTAAACGTTTTGATCTGATTGATAAACTCAATGATACGTATAGATATCTTGATGACATCTTAGTTATCGATAACCCTGAGTTTGAAAGATATATACCTAGAATACACCCAACCGAACTTCAGTTAAACAAAGCTAATATTTGTGATATAGAAGCACCTTTGTTAGACTTAAACATTAAGATAATTTAACAATAAAATTCATAACAATATTTACGATAAACATGATTTTGGATTTCCTATTGTAAATTTACCTTATATGGATGGTGATGTCCCTAGACTCCCATCGTATGGCATCTATATATCTCAGTTGGTGTCATTTGCCAGGGGTTGCACTGATGATTTGGACTTTCATACCAAACTTTACAAATTGCTTTTAAACTTTTAACTCAGGATTACAGATATCACAAACTTAGAAAACATTTGGCAAATTCTTTAGATCGTATTCAGAACTTTATCTAAATTGGGAAATATCACTTTTCAACAACATGTATCCAATGGAATTTCCAATCCAAATTCCTACTGTGATCTTGTATACAAACTAAGGAGGGTCAAAGAATCAACGAACTTTCTTTCGACGGGATCAAAAATAATTAAACGCCTTCGTCATAGGCAATATGACCTGGAGATCATAAAAAATATAAGTCTTCAATTGGGCTACTCTACATCCCTATATAGACTTTTACTTGAATGCACGCTGACTAACAGGGCAGTGGGGACTAAAGGATTGGCCTTGTTGAAACCTCCAGCGGTGACATGGTCCTGAACCTCATCCCCTCTGACTGTTAGTCGGAACTCCTACAGATGAAAGGTCTGAGCTCGCTTCTACAGAAGAGCACTGTTTCCTCATTTTGATGTCACTTTATACATGTATGTTTTGGATACCATGATGTTTTTCTGCATTACCACATATGTTTATATATCTTTATGACCACTCAACGTGTGACACTTGACCCTTGATCTCTATATGGAGGAATAATTACTTTTTTAAATGTGTGTCCTTTGATTATTCATTTGTTGTCGTGAGTGGGAAGGTGGGCCCGTAAACCAGTTAACCACACCAATTGTCTGACTATTGTCATATGAAATGACCTTCCTAGGTCGGTATCGTAACTGCCCTATCATCGAATATTTTTGTGATGTCCCTATGTGCTTTTCATATTATTACACTATATACTACATATTTCGGTGGTGACTTCTGCCATATGGCTGGGTCAGTAACATTTCTTTCTTCTGCGTTTAGCTTTACACATATAACAGATACGGCTGATTCTAGCCTTGGTGTTGTATTGACCTTTACACGTAGCTTTACGCATATAGCAGATACGACTGAATCTAGCCTCGGTGTTGTTTTGACCTCCCCTACATTTAATTTCACACATACAACAGATACGAATAGATCTAGTCTCGGTGTTGCATTGACTCTACATTTAGCTTTGCACATATAGCAGATATGACTGGTTCTAGCCTCGGTGTTGTATCGACCTCATTTAGCTTTACGCATATAGAAGATACGAATGTCTAGCCTTGGTGTTGTATTGATCACCTCATTTAGCTTTATACATATAGCAGATACGATTGGTTCTGGCCCCGGTGTTGTATTGACCTTCTAATTCAGGTTTACGCATACAGCAGATACGACTGTTTCTAGCCTCGGTGTTGTGACTTCTTTATGTACATTTAGTTTAACACATATAGCAAATACGACTGGATCTAGTCTCAGTGTTTCATTGACTTGTACATTTAGCTTTACATATATAGCAGATGCGGCAAGTTCTAGCCTCGATATTGTACTGAATTGTACATTAAACCGACGTGCAGAAACATTTTACATTTTGTTGTAAAGCTTTATTAGAATATCACTTATGATGTTTGAGTAGAAAGACCTTACATTATTTACATTTACTGGTAAATAACAACTGAATGCATATGCTCTGAGCAAATATGCATCTTTTAAGGGTTTCTTTCTTTATTTCATCCGTCGCTAATATCAATAACAGTCAGATGGTTTAAATTCAGTATTTAGATGAGTAACAGCTTTCGGTTAAATTACGAAATGCTGCGTACTATTCTTTATTTTGTATTCGCAAAATGTGACATATTGATAATCTGACTGATGCATTGTATACTGAAAAGAGATCCACATCTACGTAGCTTTCATTGTAACATCAAAATCAATGCTGTCCTCTCAGCAGTCGGGCTTAACATGAATACATTGATGTTAATATAGTATCATCAGCACACTGCACTACAATAATGGTAATCATAAGGCACACAGTCATACAATAATGCATTAATTGTAATCATCAGGTACACCGTTATACAATAATGCATTAGTAATAATCATCAGACACACCGTCATATAATAAAGCATTAATGGTAATCATATGGCACACCGTCGTTCAATAATGCATTAATTGTAATCATCAGGTACACCGTTATACAATAATGCATTAGTAATAATCATCGGACACACCGTCATATAATAAAGCATTAATGGTAATCATATGGCACACCGTCATTCAATAATGCATTAATGGTAATCATCAGGTACACTGTAATACAATAAAGCATTAATGGTAATTATCAGGTACACTGTAATACAATAAAGCATTAATGGTAATCATTAGACACATCGTCATATAATAAAGCATTAATGGTAATCATAAGGCACACAGTCATACAATAATGCATTAATTGTAATCATCAGGTACACCGTTATACAATAATGCATTAGTAATAATCATTAGACACACCGTCATATAATAATCTATAATACTGTGGATCTTTACACTATCTATGTTTTACAAATTTTAAATTTGTTGTATTTTCAAGGTTATTGTAGGAGAATAAGATTAGGGATAATCAATGATCTTTTGCTATAACTTTGTAATCTAGCGGTGTACCTTTCCCATTTTAATTTGTGATAAATGTAATAATAAGTATTAAAAAGGATACAAACTCATCAATTTTTTATGTTTCAAAAATGCACAAAATTTCTTTTTTCATACCCCAAGTGTTATTTTGAATCCCATCTCATGCCCCTAGTCCATATATCATCAGCCATATTTTCCAAATCGTTAACATCTGTGATATATATCTTATTTTTTATGAATGAAAAGAAGAAATCTTAAGAAATCTTATTTTAAATTATAATAGAGTTACTTCTAACCCTGATATTTCTTCGTCGTGTTCCTGTAAAAATTCTAAATATGTTTATAAACCGGCCGGTCATATTATTACTGGTGACCTAAACTGTATTTTGGACAAGAAAATGCGTACCCTTTTTGGAAAAGGAACTAAATATACGTTACCATCCAGGATAGATTTCAATAAATGCGGTGACGTTATAGAGGATGCTTTAACTACATATTGTAAACGTTGGTGTAAATAAGAACAGGTAAAGGTTCATGCTCTTAATGATTGGAAATACGAGATTTTAAGAATAGTCGATATCCGTATTAAGAACTTTACGGAAAATCTGCATTTATTTCAACAGCCTAATACATTGACAGCAAAATCTATTAAAAAGAGGATAGCTGATTTACATGCTAAATATGTCTTTGTTCCTGCTGATAAAGCAGATAATAATATAATAGTTGTTTGAAAACTATATTATATTGAAGTACTTAAAAACGAATTAAACTCCACTCGTACATATGTGGAAAGCCCTACCTCAAAAGACAGCACCTTGCACGATCACCTCATGACCATGTCCAACTTCAAAATTAAAACTGATAAATCTGATCTACCAACCATGTATTGGCTCCCAAAACTACATAAGAGTCCATATAAATCACGTTTCATATCTAATTCTAGCCACTGCTCTACTTCGGTAATATCGAAACATATAACGTCAGCTCTAACTGCTATAAAAGATCATATTATCAAATATTGTGATGTCGCATTTCATAATAGTAACATCAATTACTTTTCGTCAATTAAAAATTCTCATGAAGTTATAGACAAACTTCTTTCACTAAATTTCAAAGCGACTCAAATTTCTACATTTGATTTTTCTACACTTTATATATCTCTGCCTCATGATTTGATTAAAAGCAAGTTGCTGTGTCTTGTACAATGGTGTTTTCACAGAGAATCTAGGGGGCAAGCGTGGTGTAGTGGTTAAGCGCTTGGCTTGCGGCGCCGACGATCCGGGTTCGATTTCCGGGTTGCGCCACTATGTTTAAGAGGTTGGTAACCTCCTGCTTCCATGTCGCGATATAACTGAAATATTGTTGAAAGCGACGTAAAACACCAAACAACCAACCAACCAACAGAGATATGTACTTCCAATAACTCCGGATTCTTTTCCAACAAACAATATACTTCATATAAATACTGGACTTGCAAGGAATTATGTAAAGCACTAGATTTTCTTATGAATAATATTTTTGTGCAGTTTGATGGCGAGCTATATCAACAAATAGTTGGGATTCCTATGGGTACTAACTGCGCGCCTTTGATAGCAGATTTATTTCTTTATTGTTATGAGAGGGATTTTATGGTTTCTATTCAAAAAGCAAAACGTTTCGACCTCATTGACAAATCTAATAATACTTGCAGATATTTGGATGACATTTTGGTTATCGACAACTCTGAATTCGAACAATTTATATCAGAAATTTATCCACCAGAGCTCAAATTGAATAAAGCTAATACTTGAGATAAATCTACACCTTTCTTAGATTTGAACATCAAAATTATCAACCACCTAATATATACTAATATTTATGATAAAGGTGAGGATTTTGGATTTGCTATTGTAAATTTTCCTTACTTGGATGGCGATGTCCATCGACTCCCATCATATGCTATCTATATATCTCAGTTAGTTCGATTTGTCAAAGGCTGCTCCGATGTTTTGGACTTTCATTAACGAAATGTACAAATTACTACTAAACTTTTAACTCAGGGTTACAGATATCACAAGCCCAGAAAAAACATTCGACAAATTCTTTAGATCTTATTAAGAACTTCTATCTAAATTTGGAAATATTTCTTTTCAGCACTATGTATCCAATGGAATTTCCCATCCTAATTATTACGGTGATCTCGTATATAAACTAAGGAAAGTAAAAGTCTCCGATTTTATCATGTAATAAAATAGTCAAACGTCTTCTAAATAGACAATATGACATTGAGATCATCAACAAGACTATAGGTCTTGTATTTGGCCCCTCTACAGCCTTATACTTGAACGTTGCACGCTGACTGTTAGTTGGGACTCCTACAGATCTAGGGTCTTAGCTCGCTTTCAGACTGGCAGAGCACGGTTTATCATGTTGATGTCGAATATATTTTGATATCGTTATGTGTTTTACAATACCTTACGTGCTTATATTTTTATGACCCCTCAATATGCGATACCTGTTGACCCTTGTTCTTTACATGGAGGATTATTTATAAATTTTGAAATGTACATCTTTTGATTGTTCTGTTGTTACGGTGAGTGGTAAGGTAGGCCCGTAAACCGGTTAATCACACCATTTGTTTCGCTTTTGTCAAATTAAATGGTCGTCCTAAGTCGGTATCGTAATTGCATTACAATCAAATATTTTTGTAATGTGTTATATGTGCTAGTATATTTTTTATATTCATGTATTGTATAGCTCCATGGTTATAGCTTCATGGTGACTTCTGCCACATTACTGAGCCAGTAGCTCCTCTTTTTTTCTTTTATGAAAGAAATATATATCTTTGAATTAAAACTAAATCTTTTCAAGATATAATCTACTTTTTTCTTTTATTATTAATTAATTATTATCTTTTTATTAATTAATTGATGATTAGGAATGTAAGAGTCAATATAGAGTGGTATGTATTGAAAGCCCGTTCGTTTTCAAAGTTCAGACGGTGAAATTCTATTTCTTCTTCATAAAAAAAGAATATAACAGAAGACATCTGACAAAGCTGTATGACACAATTCACCAAGGACCTGCACATAAAAAATGACAAGAGCAGAATATACACGGAACGACATTACAAAAATATTCGATTGTGCTTTGGTTACGATACTACGAAAGCCGATTAGACTCACTTACAAAAAAAACTTTTTATATATTATCTCATATTTTGGAGATCTTCTCTCGTTATTTCGAGATAATTAACTCGTTATTAAGAGATAATTAACTCGTTATTTCGAGATAATCAACTCGTTATTTTGAGATCTTTTCTCGTTATTACGAGATAATTTACTCGATATTTCGAAGTAACGATGATGGATAAATCCAAACCACTAGTCCAAAAATCATAAAACCAGAGGACATACAAAATCAGTGAAGATGAAAAACAAATGGAAAATAACAAAATATGTCTACTTGAAGAGCATATGTGAACCCCTGTGATGGAGTGAGATCAGGTGCCCGGGGAGAGTGAGCATCTCCTGCTTGCTAGCAACACCCGTTACATATACCCCGTAGAAAGAGTCAAATCGTGTTAATTCCATATGTATTTATATATGGAGAAGTCGAAGTAGGTAACCTTCTAGTATAGAAGGTGTCAAATCTGTGTAAAGTGATCGGAATCGGTCTCAGTCCAGAATATCATTTAAAAGTCTGGATAACGAGATATTATATGGAGTAATAAGAGTCTCGTAACGACCGTAGAACTTCCTCAGTGACGATGCTAGTCTAGCACATATATAACCCTGGTTGAGCAGCTTAACTGAACGTCGCCTAGCCCTCAGAACAAAGTCATTGTAATTTGAACATGCTCTGGAATAACGTATTAACTGAGATATGAATACACCGTATGCGGGCGATGATGGAATGTTGCTACTTATGAAAGGAAAGTTTGTGATAGCGAAATTGAAATCGTCACGTTTGTCATAGAGTGAGGTGTTCAATTGACCATTAATATCGAAAGACAACATAATATCTAAATACGAAGTAGAATTACTATTTTCTGTGGTTTCTTTGACCTCCAGTTCATTTGGATAGATGATGCTAAGGTAATCCGCGAATGAAAGATTATTAATTGAAAGCAAGTCATCTATATATCTGTAAGTAAAATTGAAGCCAAGAGCCAATTGTATTTTTCCTTGCGAAAGCAAAGACTGAATGAACTCAGCTTCGTAAGAGTAAAGGAATATGTCAGCCAGAAGCGGAGCACAGTTAGTGTCCATTGGAATGCCGACAATTTGTTGAAAAACCTTACCTCCAAACACCACAAAAATGTTATCGATAAGAAAGTTCAACATCTGGATGACAGCTGTTTCAGTGTATTTATTTTTGGAATCAGAATTTTCCCTAACAAAGAAAGTTTAATCGTGGCCTATTACTATATATTTGAATTTGCGGCTTCCGTTTTTACTAGTAAATGCATTTTGAATAATTTCCACTAATCTGTCTTTTAATTTCTGATGAGGGATATCTTTTCTCGTTATTTGGAGATAATTAACTCGTTATTTTGAGATGTTTTCTCGTTATTTGGAGATAATTAACTCGTTATTTCGAGATATTTTGTCGTTATTTCGAGATAATTACTCGTTATTTCGAGATATTTCTCGTTATTTCGAGATAATTAACTTGTTAATTTGAGATCTTTTCTCGTTATTTCGAGATAATTAACTCAAATTATTATCTCAAAATAACGAGTTAATTATCTGAAATAACGAAAAAAGAACTCGAAGTAACGAGTTGATTATCTCGAAGTAACGAGAAAATATATAAAATTTTTTCTTAGTAAGTGAGTCTAATCGGCTTTCGTACGATACCGACTTAACCAGTTTACGGGCGCCCACCTTCCCACTCACTGCAAAAGCAGCACAATGAAAGGACACATTTAAAATTTTTTAAATACTCCTGCATATAGAGAACAAAGATCAACTAAATGAATGTTAAGGAAGCCTATATACAGAAATGATTTAATTCTGATGTTTAGTTAAAATTCGGGTCATTTTTATATGGTGTTTAAATGAACCTTAATGGTAATTATCGGCACATCGTCATACAATAATACATTAATGGTAGTCATCAGGCACTCCGCACTCCGTCATACAATAATGCATCAATGATTATTATCAAGCACACTGTCATACAATAATGCATTAAAGGTAATCACCAGGTACGCCATCATACAATAAGGCATTAAATTAAATGTAATCAACAGCACACTGACTCACAGTAATGTATTAATGGTAATCATCGGCACATCGTCATACAATAATATATTAATAGCAATCTTCAGGCATACAGTCATACAGTAATGCATTAATAGTAATCATAGGGCACACCGTTATACAATAATGCAATGATGATAATCATCAGGCACATCGTCATACATAAAGGCATTAAGTTATTATTATAATTATTATTATTATCATTATTATTATTAGTAGTAGTAGCAGTAGTAATAGTAGTAGTAGCAGTTTATTTGTAAAGAGCAATACAGCTTATAGACATTACAATACATGTAATAGTACAACTTAAAGCAGAGGCCTCGAGGTATCCAAAATTTCCTATCGATCAATTTCACTGAAAATCGCACAGTAGTTAGCCTTTTATATATACACATTATGACTGTCTTAAATGAATTGATTGAGGGTAATGTTTTGACAACAGCACAAAAAGAGGCATTTTCAACCCATTCTACATGCTTTGAATTGATTATAAAATATTTCAAATGTTCATGGAAACTGATAACAAAGGGTTAGATCGGTATATAAAACTCTCAATGCTTTTGAAGAATATGTGCAATAATTAAAATGCCTCATCATATTTATTCTTTGCTAAGTTATTCAGAGTTGAATTACCCCTTCCCCTCATTCTCTCACTATGCTCAAATGTCCATCCCCCCTCCCTCACGGATCACATTACGTAGTGTTGGGGGTCCATTTATATTACTTTTGCTCTGTGTTTCAAGTATCAGTCTACAACATCGAACTTATCCACTAGAAACTAGAAAAGTAAAAGACGTCATATATATCGTGTATACTTCACCCTATAAAGCCCTTTCAACAAATGACCTTGAAGTCAACGACCTTGTCACCTTGACCGTGTACCATATGCTAGAATTAGCTGAAATTAGCTTTGCATTTTATCAAACATAAAAGACATAGACTTCAATCTGAGAGGTGTGCCCTACTAATGAAACCCTTTCAAATGACACCAATGTCAATGACCTTTCCATGCGGAACAACACGTTTGGCCCATTTCAAAGAAGAATCAACCCACCACTAGATTTATTCACTAAGCCGCCGAGAACAAACAGCTTTAATGAGTATCATATGAAGCACATAAAATAACTGAATGCATGTATATTTGAAAATACTCACGTTGTACTTCACCGTACATAATCAACCACCATAAAATCTTCAACGCCACAGATGAATTACGTCACATTCAATACACAATGACGTTAGTTAGATGCCAGTAACTGGGTCAGCGTCATTTCCGGTAAAGCGCTTGTCGCTTATCTTTCACTCCCTTGTGGAAGAAAGGCTGACCATTTAGACAAATAGTGAGGATAACTGGGAATATGGGAGAAAAGATCGTCTGTTATGTTTACAAACGTCCTAGATCTTTCTCTACAAAATGCTTGAAAACAAGTGCCTACGCCTGTATGATTTAGATAAAATCATTGGTAACTGTTATGTGAACGACAAAGGTCCAGATCTGAAACATGTTTGAAAAGCGTCCATACATGTAAACGTTTTAAACACTTTTCAAAATCACGTCCATTAGATCGCTTCTACTACCTTAAATTCTATAATACATGGTCAGAAAAAAAGACAGTCTGTTAATCATACATAGATTAACATAAGTCTTAACCATACATACATATATAATGCTATACTATTTGTTTTCGTATATTAAAAGCATACCTATTTACCAAGCGAGCCGAATTCTTTTACATATTGCGTTGAAAGTAATTGTATTAATTTAGAGAGAGAAGGTCTTATAGATTGATATATTTTATATATTTTTGCCTTAAATCAATATAAAAAGGACGTTACAAAACAAAGTGGAACTCTTCTTCTATATCTACTTTACATAACGGACATAATCGTCTATCTAGAGGAACTTTTCTTGTATCGGCCTGTCTCTACAATTAGACAGTGGGAGGAAAACCTTAATTTACAAATAAGTTTTTGTACAATGATAACTCTATTATGAAAGTTATCTATCATAAATTTATAAATAGAGCATTTCGATGAGTCATTAACATCAATTAAAATGGACTGCTTGTAAATTTCAATTAAACATAGTTTGGCTATGCCTGAAATATATTCTTGATTTTCTACATATTGTTTCAACTATAAATCCATTGTTGATAATTGAGGTAAATAGTTTGGTCATACAGCTGATTCGTATATAAATACCTAGATCAGTAGTGCTACCTTTCTTATAAATAGGAACTATAAGAGCATCACACAATTTTGCGGGAAAATAACCAGTATTATACATAGCACTGAAAATTGTACATAAAAACGGCACTAAAATATCGCGAAATTCAACAAAATATTCGTTAATCATACCATCCAGGCCATTACTTTCGCCAAATGTTTTTAACCTTTTATTGCATCAATGATTTCATTTTCCGTGATAGCGACCTCTAACTCCTCAAAAATAACATTATCATGTATATAACACCAAGTATTATCTCCTGCAAGGGATTTAAAGTTGACATGTAAATCTTTCAGAGTAACATTAACCTTGTTTTTCTTTTTCCGTACAGACTTTGAGTAAAATAATCTGGGAATCGATTTTCTGATATTTTCAAGTATAATACCTTCTTAAAGTAGATAGACTTTCTTTGCCTTTATTTCCCTCACTTTGTACTGTTTTTTACACAGCTTCAATTTTTCATGATTTTCAGTATTTTTGTTTCTATTGAAGTAATACAATGCTTTTCTATAAAGAGAATATAAATGTTTGCATTCATTATTAAACCATGGCTGATCATACTTATGATCTAAATTAACATTACTCTTTGCTTTAAAGTATTCAGGCTTCGGTGATACAATGAAAGTCAGATTCTTTCCATTTGAATTTAACTTACTCTTTCTCATTGAAACATTTTCTGTAAGTACCTCTGGATGACAAGAGGCAACATTTGAATTAAGTCTGAGTTCTACATGCAATGGTGCATGATTCGAATATGTATTGAAATAATTTACAATGAATCTATGAAATAAGTAGAAAACATCAGGTGTAGTAAGAACATAATCAACAACGCTTCATCCATAGGCACCACAGTAAATAAAATCATTTGTTATTTTATCGACATGTCTGCCATTCAAAATACGTAAACCACTTTCTGTACATAACTATCAATTTCAATCCGTATGCGTCAACTGCTTTATCTAGACATACACGGTTTTATAAAACGTCATTTTCTATATAATCAGTCAGACGTAATAACAGATCAATGATGCGATCATTGATGGTATCATAACCTATGAAATCTTTTAAAACTGAACATCTACTGGTCATATCACCTACAATAATAACCTTTCCTTTTTTAGAAAACTCCGCTATTTGATTTTCCAACACATAAAAACGTCACAATTATGAAGTCTATAAAAGCACGATTTATCTTGTACATGTATAGTCATCTTTGCCAGTGTGAATGACAGGGCCGTCTATACCCATATACTAGTATCAAAGTAAGTATCAATAACTTGCATATAAATTGCAAGATTATCGCGGAAACAAAACGCCATGCCACCTTGGTTTTAGATAGAGATCTTGGGATATATATTTGCATATAAACCCTGGAATGGAAAATTAAAATCCTGTTCAATCCAATTTTCAGGCAAGAAAAATATATAATATGACGAAATGCAGGGTCGTTCAGTTTTCTTGGCAAACCTCCATTTACCTTCCAACTAAGGGATAGTACGATAAATTCGTTATCTTTATGTCTTTGACCCTCTTTTCTTTCCTAATTATATCCAACCCTTGGGCGTTTACGTTTCTGACGGTAAGCCGGGGATTCAAATTGCGGACGGACAGACATGGACGAACGATCTGACATTTCAGGCGGCTCATATTCCACACCGTTGATATACAGTCTTTCACAAATGTCACTTTTTCATTTTTCTTACGGGCTTCGCGCATAACAGGGTATAAAATTCTCTTCTTTGCTCGATTTCCACCGGGAACTGTTCTTAAATATTTGTGGCCTTTAGAGTCTCGGTGCCTGCTATCTCACTAGTTCCCTATCTTTACATTTGGTGAATTTGGCGACAACGGGACGTGGTCGAGAATTTTGGTTACGTGGTTGGAGTCCGACACTGTGTACCTTCTCCAATTCTATATCTTTTCGAACTTTTATAGTCTGTCGCATGGATGCGCTAACAGTGACCTCACGTCTTCTACTTCTTTTCCTGGCAAGCCCACTAACTCTAAGTTGTCCCTCATAGACCTACATTTTATATCCAAAATGTCTTCTCTAAGTTCATCACATGCACCCGTTAATTTACCACTCAGTAGGCTACTTTTTCAATCGCTGACTTCGCTCTAGCGCCTGCGGCATCAGATTATTTTCTTGGTTCTTTGATTTCCATTTTGTTTTCCTTGGTATCTTTCGAAACTCAACCAAAAAGATTACTAAGACCGTCAACACTTTCCTCTTAGGTATTATTTACAATGGATAAACTTTCTTGTAGTGTATCCGAGGTTTCGGTCATTGACACATTCGCTATTTTGAAGACTTATAACTGTTCAGTAAACCGATTATTGTCCTTCAGAAAAATTCTCTCAAAATTGCACAAAAACACATTTAATCCAAAAATCCACAAACTGAACATTATCCATAGATGCATGACGACTCTTCTTCAATTCTGTTGGTAAAATGCAATATTATAATCCAAAAACTTGATTAAAACAGGGGCAAAATGGAAACGTGACTATTCTCCTTCACTGACCATTTCTCCTATCATCAGGTACACCGTCATGCAATAATGCATTAATGGTAATCATGGATCACACCGCTATACTATAATGAATAAATGGTGATCATAAGACACACAGACATACAATAATGGTAATCATCAGGCACATCGTCATACAGTAATGCATTAATGGTAATCATCAGCTATAACGTCATACAAAACAAATTTCTTTTTTTTTTCACAACACGATTCCTTTATTTGCTTATATGTAAGACACCTAAGATATATATTTACAGTTATTACACATTCATTGGGAAAGTAAAAAGTACTGAAGGGTAAACCATATCTTATAATCCATGAAATGAAAGTACAACATCGTGTATAGAGTCATATTCAGACAAATGCGAACCTCAGTAAAAATGAGGTGAGACCAGGTGCCCGGGAGGAGTAAGCGTCCACTGGTTGCATGAAACACCCGTCGCAAAAGTCCTTCAACAACTTTTCAAGTCGAGGAAGTAAATACATAAATATACACGTATGAACACATGAAGGAGACAAGAACACGAAGTCAAATTTTCATATTCAAGACATGAAATGTTGTTTGACTGAAATCCTGGCGTCGGAAAATGCGCGTGAACAAATGTCTGTATATATGTCTGTCAAATCAAGTTTAGTTAAAAAGTTGAGATGGTTGGTTTGTATGGTCAGGTCCCAAAATATCGGTTATCGTTCTTGAAAGAGAAATCTGAAATTGCACTAGATCCCTATATCGACCATAAAACTTCCTCAGTGAAAATTTCAGACGAAATTTATTCAAAAGAGAGTGGATGAGTACAAATATTTTGATACATATAAATACGATACATTGTAGTGTTCATTCCTATTTGGTCATAGTATATTGATACATGTATATAAATATAAGTACGCACGATTAGGATATATATAAACATTTCATATACATAGCAAAGTTTCGGAAGCACATATCTTATATAAATATAGATTTCATATTCATGTCATATTTATATTATGAACTTCGGTAAAGCATACATGATAATCGAATAAGCATCGAGACAAATATTTGAGATGCTTATAAACATTTCATATTGCTTCTGCCCTTCTTTTAAAGCAATAGAAATATATTTTCCGAGTTTTGTAAGTTATTTAACTTTGTTAACACTTTTGGGTTGCACAAATTTGAATGAACATTTTGATATAAAGTGAAATTCATCCTCAATATTGTTAATATTACAAAAAGGACAGATACGCTGGTATCTATCAATATTGAAATATCTACCACGCTCAATAGCTAATTCATGAGAAGACACATCCGAAAACAAATGTATCAAATACAAAACATTTGGTTTTAATATTGAAACATCTTTTGATTTACAGTTAAGTACAAATAAAGCTTTCTGCTTTGTTCATCTGCGTGTTTTTGAGTTAAATTAATTTGCCATTAAGTTTAAACAACATGCCAAGATAATGAAATCGATTTACAACCTCATATATATGTATGAAAAGTGTATACTTGATATTTCTCACAGTAGATTTAACTGGTCACCAAATCCATGGTGTCACGCCTCGCCTGAATGATTTCAGGGAAGACAAAGAGCATATGATTTGAGAACCAAATGACACAACTAGCACTTTTTCACTTTGGCGTCTGCTACCGCAAGAATATGTAGAAACTATGACTTACCAAAACTAAAGCAGAAAATAAAATGGTATTCATGGCGAAAAATTGTTTTATTTTGTATTTTTGTTTATACGCCTTTAAATACTGACTTTTATTTCTTTTCCCTCATTTTGAATAATTACACTTTTGATGTTAGACGGCACACAATTTTTAGTTTCTTAGTTTCAGAAACGTGATTTCACTCCACAAGAGAGATAATTTGTAAAAGAACTTCACTATCTACCTGTCTGTCAATTCATCCGTCCTTCCTTCTTTCTTTCTTTCAATCTTTCTTTCTAGATTTATTCTATTTTATTTTATCTATTAATTGATTTATTGATTGATTTATTATTTATTTATCTATCTATTTTTCTATTACTTTATATTTATCAGTTTTCAACATATACATATCTTATTACTTATATACTTATCTTAAAAGGTATATATGTTCTATATTTATTATAACCACTAGACCGGTGTCACTGCTGGTGGACTGATAGGTCGCCAGGGCATCATCATTCTAGTTTTCAGCGCTTTTGTACTGACATGAAATATATACTTCAAATTTTCAGTCATCAAATTAGGTAAATCACTCTAAAACTAAGGAGTATCTCCCTCATGCATAGCTCTGTCCTTAGATAGATTCTTTGGTTCACTTTTCGGTCATTTTGGCTTCAACACTGCTCTTCATATTTTGAGAATTCAAATCATTTGAACACGAGCATCACTGAAGAGACATACGTTGTCGAAATGCGCATATGGTGCACAAAGTTAAAAGGTATGTATGTTCTATATTTATTATTGTATTCGTGTGCATGTCCTTAGTGATTTTTGTTATACAGCTTTGTCAGATGTCTTCAGTTTCCTCTTTTAACCTGTATTTAATCGTTAAATTTCATCATCCTGACTAAATGATGGTTTGTCTTTAGACAAAACAAAACAAACAAAACAACCTCCCCCCCCATCCGCCCCCCGCAAAGAAAATTCTAACCCCACCCACCCCCCAAATACATTTCGGGTCTGTTGCACATATTGGACACAGATTACATACGTGTAGAATGACAAATTTACAACAGCGAGATATTGTCATAATTGTTGGGTTGCTTCATTGGTCAAGATAATTGTTCAAGGTGTCAAGTATAAACTCAGAAAGTTAGAGATTAGTTTTCTCGTTACTTGGTAACTCGAAACTATTCTCTAACTTACTTTCACAATTATTATATGACCATTTTTCGTTGGTACGTATTTGACCACCATTTCTAAATATAACTACTTCACTTTAGTCTGTGTTTAAAGTAAGTTTCCATTAATTTTTGCAATTGTGTAAAGTGCCAACCCTCCGGCATTTCCGGAGTCGCCATGTAACATATTAATAACTGTAGATTTAACTGATGTGTGGCAAGAATACATAGGGATATGAATAGATACTATTGGTGTAATGCTAATAATGTACCATCTTCAAGAAATGATTATATTTCCTCATTAAAAGGTGATAATATTCTCCTAAGGACACTCATTCTAATAGTATACGAATGACTGACCATAGAGTGATCAAGGCAAAATTTTCTTTTATAAATAATACTCGAGGTACGGATTACTGGAAATTAAATGTATCATACCTTTGAGATGATCAAAAACAGAATATTGTTAATTATAGAAAACATCAATAAAGTAAAGTTTGAAAATAAAACATTAAAGTGGGAAATCTTTAAACAAAAGGTAAAGGACTACTCTATAAGTTATGCCAAAATTGCAATACGAAATTAGAAAAAATTGAAATTACAATACGAAATTTAAAACGGAAATTAACCACACCAAATGAATGACGTTTGTTACTTTAATTGACCGTCCTAATTCGGTATCATAACCGCAGCACAGTCGAATATTTTTGTGATGTTATTCAGTGTATATTCTATTATTATAATGCTTTGTGTGCATGTCCTTGGTGATTTTTGTCATACAGCATAATTGAATATTCGGAAATAGAAAATACTCCTCAGAAAATATCGATTTAGTTCACAAAAATAGAATAGAGGCTAAGCTGAATAACTTATAGCTTAATCAATTTTAGGAAGCCCAAATAAGATCAAGGGCAAAATGGATAACCGAAGGGGAGAAAAACACTAAATTTTGCATGGGATTAGAGTCTAAACGTTAAAGTGAAAATGTGATCAGAGACTTAAAAACGGAAAAAAACCCAATAATTAATACGAACGAGATAATAGAAGAAATGGGTAATTATTATACAAAATTATATGATAAACAATTTATAAGCAATGATAATACAGATGAATATCTATTAGGAATTGATACTATAAAAGTTAGCGATAAAGAGAGACTACAATGTGATGAATTTCCAAGTACCGAGGAATGTGATAATGCTTTATCAAACATGAAACTAAATAAAAGCCCTGGGTTTGATGGATTACAAATACTTGTTTTATGATAATCTCATTAACATTTTTTTAGCAAAAGGAATTAGGATTTACGCAAAGATTGTCAATCTTATCATTGATCTTTAAGAAGGGGGACAGAAAAATTTTAGTAATTACAAACCGTTTAGCACTACAAACATAGATTATAAAATTATTGCATTTATTTTTGCTAAGAGATTACAAACCATATATAAAAGGAAGAAATATTGGTGAAAATGCTAGAAAATTTTAAGATGTATTTGACTATTGCGAAGAAAATAATGAGGATGGTATTTTATTATTCTTATACTTTGAAAAATCTTTCGATTCAATCATGCAGATGACCTTACAGTTGCTGTTAAAACATTACTTCACTAAAACATACATTAGATACTGTTAAAAATTTCTGTAAAATTGCAGGGTCTAAAATCAATATATATTTAAAACTGAATGCATTCTAGGAAAGTTGAAAGGACAATTCCTTCTAATATTGGATATAAACGTAAATATAAATACTGTAAAATGTTGGAAGAAGAATGCTATAACAAAAATTGGATGAAAATTTAAAGGTTTTTTAAAAAATTGTCGGCATTCCAATGGGCACTAACTGTGCTCCGCTTCTGGCTGACATATTCCTTTATTCATACGAAGCTGCATTCACTCAGTCTTTGCTTTCGAAAGAACAAAAAAAAAATTGGCTCTTGGCTTCAATTTCACTTACAGATATATAGATGACTTGCTTTCAATTAATAATCCTTCATTCGTGGATTACCTTAGCATCATCTATCCAAGTGAACTGGAGGTCAAAGAAACCACAGAAAGTAGTAATTCTACTTCGTATTTAGATATTATGTTGTCTTTCGACATTAATGGTCAATTGAACACCTCACTCTATGACAAACGTAACGATTTCAATTTCGCCATCACAAACTTTCCTTTCATAAGTAGCAACATTCCATCATCGCCCGCATACGGCGTATTCATATCTCAGTTAATACGTTATTCCAGAGCATGTTCAAATTACAATGCCTTTGTTCTGAGGGCTAAGCGACTTTCAGTTAAGCTGCTCAACCAGGGTTATATACGTACTAGACTAGCAACGTCACTGAGGAAGTTCTACGGTCGTTACGAGACTCTTATTACTTCATATGATATCTCGTTATCCAGACTTTTAAATGATATTCTGGACTAAGACCGATTCCGATCATTTTACACAGATTGACTTCTCCATATATAAATATATATGAAATTTACACGATTTGACTCTTTCTACTGGGTATATGTGACGGGTGTTGTTAGCAAGCAGGAAATGCTCACTCTCCCCGGGCACCTGATCTCACTCCATCACAGGGGTTCACATATGCTCTTCAAGTAGACATATTTTGTTATTTGCCATTTGTTTTTCATTTTCACTGATTTTGTATGTCCTCTAGTTTCATGATTTTTGGACTTGTGGTTTGAATTTATCCATCATCTTTACATTCTATGAATAAATTATTCGAATCTTGGAAGAAAAGAAAACTAACCATATTTGGAAAATGTGATGTCGTTAATACTCTTGTATTAAATTATTTTTGCATAAATATAAAGCTACTCAGACAATAGATCATAAAGTTTATTTTTTGATTCACCCTTTAAAGACACAGAAGAGTTTTCAAGGCATGTGATATTCTGGAGCGAAATTTTATTCCACAATCATTTTATTCTATCAATGGAGTTATAAAACAACATTAAGTATGTGGAAATGCTTCACTCTAAAACATAAGAGAACATTAAAGAGAAAATTGAAAATGTTTTGACAAAATCTGTATTCTCGTGGCTACCAGTGCATGGATCCCTTCCTACAACAAATTGGACATGCTGACAGGGAGGGCGAAATGTCTTTAGCCCTTTTACTGTATAATGACAAAGAGTGCCAAATTATTAATACTGGTACGGAAGCCTATTTAAAGTGCAATACTTGTAGAAGAGAAAATATTCTATATGTTTATTACTCCAAGACAAACCCAGATAGAATTCGTCACTGTGATATTTGCCCACTTAATTGCCATTGCTTAAATAAAGAATGTTATAATTTTAACTACGCCAAAACACAGATAGTTCTTCAAGTTCTAAATAGATACATGTAAAATGAGTTGAAAATGTATTGTTACCCATATGTTAGTATTAGACCTTTATAGGCTGTAATGAATTATTCATTATTCTATGTTTCTAGTACCTATACATGTACTTCGTCAATAAAAATTTGAATTTGAAAATGATGTATTTTGTATAATGCATATTGAAACTGAAATATAAAAGCCGTATCTCTTATACTATAAGAGGCATCTTACTCCAAAAATCTTTTTCAAGGTCAGATGTCTTGGTATCAATATTTAGTACTTATGATGGTGTGTGGCATATATAAACATACAGTAATCAAGGATTGCAAAGCTCACCTCATAACATATTTGCCAATAAAACATAATATAATCCCTATAGCAGAACCGATAACTTTGGTAGCTGTTCAAATAAAAAATATAACATTTTTTCACATGTTGCTTTTTCTCACCAAATGCACTGAAGTGTAAAATATAGGTCATGACTTACATCTGAAACTTAAATCCATCTCTACATACAAAGATACAGCATTTGTGCAAGTTTGGACTTTCTAGCTGTCCAAATAAAATATAAAACTATTTAACATTTTTCTCAAAGTTTCCTTACAAAAAACTAACCAACTTACTAAGAACATATATAGTTTTTAATTTTGTGCACCAGATGTGCATTTCGACAATTTATGTCTCTTCAGTGATGCTTGTGGCCGAATGGTTGGAATTCTCATATTATATACATATATGAAGAGTTGTATTAAAACCAAAATGACAGAAAATGCGAACCAACGAATCCATCTAAGGACACAGCTATGCATGAGGGAGATGTTCCTTAGTTTTAGAATGATTTACATAATTTCATCACGGAAAATTTTAAGTATATATTTCATGACAGTACAAAAGCACTGAAAAGTAGAACGTCAGTACAAAATCACTGAAAACTAGACTTATGATGCCCTCGGGAACTATCAATCCACCGGCAGTGACACCGGCCTAGTGGTTATAATAAATATAGAACATATATACCTTTTAATTTTGTGCACCAGATGCGCATTTCGACAAGTTAAGTCTCTTCAGTGATGCTTGTGGCCGAATGGTTGGAATTCTCATATTATATAAATATTTGAAGAGTTGTATTAAAGAAAAAAAAAACCAAAATGACCGAAAGGTGAACCAAAGAATCAATCTAAGGACAGAGATATGCATGAGGGAGATACTCCTTAGTTTTAGAATGATTTACATAATTTCATCACGGAAAATTTTAAGTATATATTTCATGTCAGTATAAAAGCACTGAACAGTATACCGTCAGTACAAAAGCACTGAAAACTAGACTTATGATGCTCTCGGGATGTCTTATATAAAATGTACTTTTAAAATTTGCTTTAGACATGTCTTGGCTTGTGGTCTGAGAAATATGACTCCAATACAAGACATTTCCAACAGGCAGCTTCTTTTCTTACATAAACATGATCCAACGTAGAACTGTAGTCTGTTGTTGGTACATTTTGAACAAGTTGGATATAATCAGACATGTACGTAATTATCCTATTATCACGTTTTGTGTAGATATCTATATTTAAGTCACCAATGATAATATCTAAAGAACCATAAATGTGTTCCATTTCTTGGAGGAAAGAATAAAGTTCTTTATTGGGTACACGCGGTTAAGAATACAAAGCAAGCAACTGTATATTTTGAGTGTTTACACTGGTAGAAATTATCTTGATTCGTAAAACAACATTTCAATAACTCCATTGTTAAAGTATTTTGATTTGTATTCACATATATCTCATGTTGTTCTAATATCATCTTTTATATAGACCACAATTCCATATTGAGATTTGGAAGAAGAATGTGGGCAATCAAATCGATGAATTTTACATCCAGTCATTTCAAATGATTTTGTTGAATCTTTTTTTTTGATAATTTAGACTCAACAAAAATCAGCATACTTATGTTTGAAAGAATTGTATCATGGAGAATGTCCTGGTAATGTTTTCTATATGATCTTGCATTCTGGAAGTAAATCGTTAATGAACTATTCTTCATAATTTTTTCTTCTAAAAAAGTTTGCAGGTTCATTTCTGATTTAAGATTTAACTTGAACTTGAAGATTTAACAAGTTCATAAAACGTTTTTGATATGTATTTCTGTTTCCAATGAGCATTTTTTTTTTTTGGTCATTTCTCTATGGATAATATAGGAAAAGACATTCCCTATAAAAATTTTCAGAGTCTTTCTTCGTTGAATCCAACACATCTGATAACTGCTTGATTACTTCGTTTATTTAATTTGTTTGCTTCTAAAATTCTGTATAATGATGTGTAATCAGCAAAGCAAATATTCTCTGCAGATGATGGTCTTTCAATATAACGAATTATGTTATGTGATTCAACAATATCCTTTGAATCATCTGGAAGACTTTCAATTTCTTCTAAACTCTTCAACATAACAACTCTTTCTTCTTCTGCTGCTGTATTAATGAAGATGACTTCTCTTGAAGATTTGCGTAAAGGCATTTGTATGATGTAATATACTGCTTCTTGTGCAGATACTTCTATATGAGTAAGAAATTTGTCATCTATGAAATTTACTTGTTTTCTTAAATCAAAATTTCTCTCTCTTGATTCTTTAGTGGCATTATAGAGAAGATTGCCCATGCCTCGTTGACCGTTTATATATAGCTGACAATATACATGACACAAGCATATGCATCTAGAATAAACTGTAGGTCCATATAAGTACGTCAAAATGTAAGCAATATTTTATTGTAGTTATTTATTCTTATTTCATTTACTGATCTCTTAGGGAAAATGGTTTTTAATTCAATGCTTGATCTCACAGCCAAAATATATTCCTCTTCAGTTAATTTCAAATCCTGTAGAAAATTATCGATTGATTTGTCTTCACCTTGATTCATTTTATCCAACGCTTTACGAATATTTGTCCAATTATTTTTATGCTCCTTTGTATCTTTTTCACTTAATTCCTCATCAAGTGGATAAAGAATAGAAGTGGTTTTCATCGGTGGTTGCGGGAAGTTAAATCTGCAGTCATTTTTGTTTTGTTTTTGCAAGTTCTTCCATGTGAATGCTGCTGATATTCCACAAGCCTTTCAATCTCAGAATCTCTTGAGGAGGTTACATATTCATCAACGAAATTTGATACTTCATTTTCATTTCCATCTTGAAGTTTAGGAGCATTTTTGACCTATATAATCAAATGTATATGAGGAGAGCCTCGCATTTGAAATTCCGCTTTGTAGAAATAAACTAATACATTCCCAATTGGATTAAGATCACTTTTTTGAACTTTGTTTATGAAAATTTGAACTTGATGGTCAAAGTTTTTCTTAGCTGTTCTAGGAATACCTGTTGTTATGATCTTTTCTGAATAATTCAGCTTTTTCAAAAAAAAGAAGGAAAATAGTTGACTTCTTCCTCTATGTATTCCTTTTTATGAAAAGTCTGTGTTATTATTTGCAATAGGTGAGTCCATCGTGATTCAGCAGCTGAAAATGATGCAAACCCTGTTGGTATTCTAAATTGGCGAATTAGTGCAAAGATATCCTTTGTTGCCTGTTGCCAATAGGGAGGGAAGTGTAAAGATGATGGATAAATCCAAAGCACAAGTCCAGAAATCATAAAACCAGAAGACATACAAAATCAGTGAAAATGAAAAACAAATGAAAAATAACAAAATATGTCTACTTGAAGAGCACATGTGAACCCCTGTGATGGAGTGAGATCGGGTGCCCGGGGAGAGTGAGCATCTCCTGCTTGCTAGCAACACTCGTCACATATACCCAGTAGAAAGAGTCAGATCGTGTAAATTCCATATGTATTTATATATGGAGAAGTCGAAGTAGGTAACCTTCTAGTATAGAAGGTGTCAAATCTGTGTAAAATGATCGGAATCGGTCTCAGTCCAGAATATCATTTAAAAGTCTGGATAACGAGATATCATATGGAGTAATAAGAGTCTCGTAACGACCATAGAATTTCCTCAGTGACGTTGCTAGTCTAGTACATATATAACCCTGGTTGAGCAGCTTAATTGTAAGTCGCCTAGCCCTCAGAACAAAGTCACTGTAATTTGAACAAGCTCTGGAATAACGTATTAACTGAGATATGAATACGCCGTATGCGGGCGATGATGGAATGTTGCTACTTATGAAAGGAAAGTTTGTGATAGCGAAATTGAAATCGTCACGTTTGTCATAGATTGAGGTGTTCAATTGACCATTAATGTCGAAAGACAACATAATATCTAAATACGAAGTAGAATTACTACTTTCTGTGGTTTCTTTGACCTCAAGTTCACTTGGATAGATGATGCTAAGGTAATCCGCGAATGAAGGATTATTAATTGAATGCAAGTCATCTATATATCTGTAAGTAAAATTGAAGCCAAGAGCCAATTGTTTATTTCCTTGCGAAAGCAAAGACTGAATGAATTCAGCTTCGTATGAGTAAAGGAATATGTCAGCCAGAAGCGGAGCACAGTTAGTGCCCATTGGAATGCCGACAATTTGTTGAAAAACTTTACCTCCAAACACCACAAAAAGCCTCGTAAATCACGGAAAATTCTAAATCCATTATCAAGCCTGCATAAGTTTTCAATATTCTCTTTATTTTTCAAAAGTCCAGCACATAGTTCATTGCTTTTTTGAGTTTTTCTTATACAAGGATGTGTTTAGCTTGTATTTTTTAAAACTTAAACAAAATGTTTGAAATATGACCAGCAACTCCTCTATCAGCGTTACGCAGCTCTGATTTGCAAATATCCCCATATAAAAGATTTTAAACTTCTCTTTTATCTTCTTCTGTTCTTTTCTGACCACAAAATATAGTTGGAAACTTATTTCTTCTGCATGTTTGTCAAAGAATAGATTCAATGGCGAATTTCCTTCACCTGGCGCAAAGGAAAGCACTTCTTTTGATTCTGTAGATCATTGTGATGAAGAAGTGTATCAAAATTTCTGCATGGAAGTTCCCCTTCAGGCATTTCATTCCAAGAATCTTCCACATGATCACAATCTTTAAGATCCTCTTCTAAAGTTTTCTTTATGTTCCCATAAAGTATCTATAGTTACACCCTCAGTTTTGTAAGAATCACTATTTAAAATCAGCCATTTCACAGCAGACAACACTGTTTCTGCTTGAAAATTAACATGATGCTTATAAGATAGTTTCCTTTTCAATTTCATTGGAATGGTGACATTTTCATTTGCAACTCTAGGTAACTTTGCTACAGTTCTTTTAATGTTGGTAGGTACGTTTACAACATTGCCATGGAGACATTTGCTCTCCTCTGGGTAGTTGATGCAACAGCATGAAAGGAATTCTGTGAGCGACTAATTTTTTCTTCTATTTCAAATCAGGTCTAAAATATCATTTTTTATAGGAAACGTTAGTCCATTTGATTTTGAACATGGCGGAAGCTTATTTTCTTTGATATATTTGCAACATATGAGGCATATCCATTCTCTTATTTAAGGCAATTTGCAGGCAATTTTTGTATTCTTTAGTTTTTGCTGTTCCATTTAATATTCAAAATATATCTTTAAATTTTTATCTTTGAATTTTGATGAAAAATCATCTCCACAAAAAAGATCCTTATTTGGATCATTTAAAGTCTTTGATTCAGTAGTATTTTCTATGTGTGAGAAACTCTTTTGTCTTTGTGATTTTATTAATTCATTGGGAATTACACCGTTTGAAACACTGGTCTTTTTTCATTGTTGTTGTTTTCAAGTCTAGAAATGTCAGGCATAACAACATCATAATGATTAAGATTTTTTTTAAAAGGCATATCTGGTAGGATGAAATGTTAAGATTTTTATCCATAAAGTGCCCAATTTGTAAAAATTGTAACAATCATAAACTAAATTCTAAAAGAAATCTAAATTTTGAAAGATAAAATTTTTCTCAGATGTGCATTGGAGCAAAACATATTGGCCATGACCTAGATATGAAGCCAGCTTGCATATTTGCATTCATAATTACATCATTTGTGCAAGGTTGGACTTCCTAGCTATCGAAATGAAAAAAGAAAATATTTTAACATTTTGGTCATTTTTCCTAACAAGTGCACTGGAGCGGAATATATGGGTCATGACCTTAATCTGAAACCAGCATCCATCTTTGCATACATAGATACATTATTTATGGAAGTTTGGACTTCCTAGATGTACAAATCAAAATATAAAACTTCTTAACATTTTGCTTAAATTTTCCTAACAAGTGCATTGGAGCGGAAAACATAGGTCATGACCTAAATCTGAAACCAGCATCCATTTCTGCATATATAGATACATCATTTGTGCAAGTTTGGACTTTTTAACTGCCCAAATTAAAAAATAAAACTTTTTTTAACATTTTAATCAAATTTTCCTTATATGTGCACTGGAGCGGAAAATATAGGTCATTACTATATATAGGTCTGAAACCAGCATCTATTTTGGCATATATAGATACATCATTGGTGCAAGTTTGCACTTCTTTACTGTCCAAATAAAAAAATAAAACTTTTTAGCATTTTACTCAAATTTTCCGAACACGTGCACTGTAGTGGAAAACATAGGTCATGATCTAAATCTGAAACAAGCTTGCACATCTACGCATAAAGATACATCATCCATATAAGTTTAAACTTCCTAGCTACAATAGTTCTCGAGTTATTGTCTGGACAGCAAATGTGGAGTAAAGAACATTCTATTGTTTCATGGAATGTAGGAAAATGACTTTGTGAAAAATTAAATGACGATGAATTTGTATCACTTTTGAAAAATCATGATGTTATACGTTTATAAGAATGTTGGATAAGTAGAAACAACATAATAGAAGATATACCATTTTATGATAAAGTTGTCTTTTCACGTGTCAGTGGAAGAGGGTTGACATTGTACTACTTTACAAACAATTATCACTTTTGGAACATATTAATAATTCCATGATATGGTTCCACTTCTCATGCAGCAATAGTAAGGTTCTCCTTGCATTTTGCTATATTCCCTCACACTTTCCATACCCACGATCTAATAGACCAATTCCTTGCCAGCAAACCCAACTGCTTCAACCATTACCTGATTTCGTATTCAACAATAGACCATCAATGTTATATAAGGAAACACAAACAAAAGTTAAGTCAAAGGAATTTGAAGTAAAGGTACGCATATTTGAGTAAAGTATTAGAATACATTGTTAGTAAGATTCACATTGTATAAGATTAAGAACACCTTCAAATTTGAGCAGAGCATAAAGGAAAGTTCAATGATGTAAAATCTGTAACAATACTGAATATACTGTAAAACAAAAATGAGTAAGACGAAAGAATTGACACATTTACACTAGATTCTATTCATGATATTATTCTAAATGAAAAGTCTGCAATCCTATAATTAGATTAGTACTTATCTGATTATGGAATTGTAATTTTTGTGACTGAAAATGTTAAAAACAAAACAACAACAAAAAACAAAAACCCCAACAAAAACAAAAACAACCCCCCTCCCAAAACATACAATACAGTGTATTAGTTGAAATTAAGAATTTGCACTACATGTAATCATATACATCTAGAAAAATATTGGCATTGGTGCACAAAATATAAAATACGGACCAACAAAAACACCCTTTAGGTGGATTGAATGACTACTAAATAAGTTTAACAAACACTTATATATGTTTAATGCTGATTTATGTACTAAATCGCACTTGTACTTGTTGTACATAGAACTAATTAAAAACTCTTGTAACTCAGCAAGGCCAATTATAAATATATTGCTAACCTTTCCATGACAGGGCCTTTCTTTTTGTATTTGCATTTTTTGTTTTTGTTTTGTTTTGTTTTGGGGGGTTTTTGTTTTGTTTTGTTTTGTTGTTGTTGTTGTTGTTTTTGGTCTGGTTTGGTTTGTCAAATGTTTTACCTCTTTAATATCAAATATACCCCCCTGTGATCAATCTCATTTTGGTGAGTTCATACATTATTGAATACTATTTCAGATTACTGTAAGGTATAAGGACAACGATCACACAAGGATAGTGAATGGTGACCAAAAAATCAGCAATTAAAGCTTTTGTCAGACTCAAAAATCCAAAAATATGAAAATAGAATTTTATAAAACTGCAGTTTATCAGATTGTGAATAATGACATAACAAATGAAGAACTCATTTGCTGATGAAATGCACAGGACTACTATCAAATGACACACAATGCCTTTTGAATATCGACTGGAACAAAAATAGTAGAATAGTTCAAAATATTGCTCCTATTCTTGGGATTCGTAGCTCTGTATCTTTGCTAAATTCTAAAACATCCCTACCAAAGATGATGACAAGTCTTCATGTTCTGCTGTTTGGAAGAAAAAAGAGGAGTTACTGGCTCAGTTATGTGGCAGAAGTCACCATGGAGCTATACAATACATGAATATCAATAATATACTAGCACATATAACACATTACAAAAATATTTGATTGTAGTGCAATTACGATACCGACTTAGGACGGTCGTTTAATTTGACAAAAGCCAAACAAATGGTGTGGTTAACCGGTTTACGGGCCCACCTTCCCACTCACCGTAACAGCAGAACAATCAAAGGACGTACATTTAAATTTTATAAATAATCCTCCATGTAAAGAACAAGGGTCAACAGTTATCGCATATTGAGAGGTCATAAATATTTAAACACGTAAGGTATTGTAAAACACATAATGGTATCAAAATATATGCGACATCAACATGATAAATCGTGCTCTGCCAGAAGAAAGCGAGCTAAGACCCTAGATCTGTAAGTCCCGACTAACAGTCAGAGGGGACGAGGTTCAGGACCATGTCTCCTCTGAAAGAGGTTTGGACAAGGCCCGTCATATAGTCCCCACCGCCCTGTTAGTCAGCGTGCAACGTTCAAGTAAAAGTCTGCATAAAGCTGTAGAGGGGCCAAATACAAGACCTATAGTCTTTTTGATGATCTCAATATCATATTGTCTATTTAGAAGACGTTTGACTATTTTATTATATGATAAAATAACGTTATCGGAGCCTTTTACTTTCCTTAGTTTATATAGGAGATCACCGTAAAAATTAGGATGGGAAATTCCATTGGATACATACTGTTGAAAAGAAATATTTCCAAATTTAGATAGAAGTTCTGAATAAGATCTGAAGAATTTGCCGAATGTTTTTCTTAGCTTGTGATATCTGTAACCCTGAGTTAAAAGTTTAGTAGTAATTTGTAAATTTCGTTTATGAAAGTCCAAAACAGCCTCTGACAAATCGAACTAATTGAGATATATAGATACCATATGATGGGAGTCGAGGGACATCGCCATCCAAGTAAGGGAAATTTACAATAGGAAATCTAAAATCCTCACGTTTATCATAAATATTAGTATATATTAGGTGGTTGATAATTTTGATGTTTAAATCTAAGAAAGGTGTAGAATTATCTCAAGTATTAGCTTTATTCAATGTGAGCTCTGGTGGATATATTTGTGATATAAATTGTTCGAATTCAGGGTTGTCGATAACCAAAATCCAGATATCTGCAAGTATTATTAAATTTGTCAATGAGGTCAAAACGTTTTGATTTTTGAATTGAAACCATAAAATCCCTCTCATAACAATAAAGAAATAAATATTCTATCACAGGCGCGCAGTTAGTACCCATAGGAATCCCAACTATTTGTTGATATATCTTGCCATCAAATTGCACAAAAATATTATCCATGAGAAAATCTAGTGCTTTACATAATTCCTTGCAAGTCCAGTATTTATATGAAGAATATTGTTTGTTGGAAAAGAATCCGGAGTTATTGGAAGTACATATGTACGTTTTAGATTCTCTGTGAAAACACCATTGTATAAGAGACAGCAACTTGCTTTTAATCAAATCATAAGGTAGAGATGTATAAAGTGTAGAAAAATCAAATGTAGAAATTTGAGTCGCTTTGAAATTTAGCGAAAGAAGTTTGTCTGTAACTTCATGAGAATTTTTAATCGACCAAAAGTAATTGATGTTACAATTATGAAATGCGACATCACAATATTTGATAATATGATCTTTTATAGCAGTTAGAGCAGACGTAATATGCTTCGATAGTACCGTAGTAGAGCAGTGGCTAGAATTAGATATGAAACGTGATTACTATGGACTTTTATGTAGTTTTGGGAGCCAATATATGGTTGGTAGATCAGATTTATCAGTTTTAATTTTGAAGTCGGACATGGTCATGAGGCGATCGTGCAAAGTGCTGTCTTTTGAGGTAGGGCTTTCCACATATGTATGAGTGGAGTTTAATTCGTTTTTAAGTACTTCAATATAATATAGTTTTCAAACAACTATTATGTTATTACCTGCTTTATCAGCAGGAACAAAGACATATTTAGCATTTAAGTCAGCTATCTTCTTTTTAATAGAATTTGCCGTCAATGTATTAGGCTGTTGAAATAAATGCGGATTTTCTGTAAAGTTCTTAATACGGATATCGACAATTCTTAAAATCTCGTATTTCCAATCATTAAGAGCATGAACCTATACCTGTTTTTTACACCAACGTTTACAATATGTAGTTAAAGCATCTTCTATAACGTCACGGCATTTATTTAAATCTATCCTGGACGGTAACCTATATTTAGGTCCTTTTCCAAAAAGTGTGCGCAATTTTTTGTCCGAAATACAGTTTAGGTCACCAGTAATAACATGACCTGCCGGTTTATAAACATATTTAGAATTTACACAAGAACACGACGAAGGAATAGAGTCTGAAACATCAGGGTTAGATGTAACTTTATTATAATTCAAAATAAGATAAAATTCTTTATAGGCTTTTTGTACTGGTAACAAACCCAGACCAGGTGATTTCTATATATATGTACACGTATTCGGGTTAAGAGAAATGAAAAAGATTTTAACGTAATTCCATTATTTTTTTCAAAATGTAAAAACTATTTCTTACAAATCTCAGTAGGTCAGAAACATTATACAATAAATACATGTTATCAAGACCAACGAGTATCCAGACCTGACTTCGGATAAGCTACCTACATATATGGTAATTTAATAGATAGATAGATTGATTGATTGTTGTTTAACGACACACCACGAATATTTCACGTATATGGTGACGGTATCTGCCTGATGCGGGGCATACAAAGTTTGACCTTGCGGACCCACCCGAAATAGTGAGGGATCTTTAACGTGCCATGCATACCACGACACGGGGCCTCGGTTTTTACTGTCTCTTCCGAAAGACAGGACACCGGCATGACCAGAGTGGGACTCGAACCCCGGCCTCCCGATCAGGAGGCGAGCGTGATACCACTAGGCCACCCCGGCTTTACTTTAATAGAAAAGATGAAAATATGAAAAGCAGATTTAAACATTGCTACATGTATACGTTTACAAGTACAAAGAAGCAGTTTTTATCTGAAAAGTGGCTCATTCATTTTAATGAACGATATCCATGTCAGAAAGTGGTTCTTTAAAGGTTTTAAACGAACCAATTCCACTTAATATCAGTCAGATAGCCTTTTTACGTAAAGCATTTGCCAGGAAAACAACATCGTAAGCCTTATCGATAGATGGTCTGCTCCTTTTTTATCTTTAAGAATTAGATGATTTCATCATTTGCTGTTTAATGCTATCAACAACCTCAAGGGTCATACATGTTCTTTTGGCAGAGTTAAGGGATTAGTTTGCACCGTGTGCATTTAATGCATGCTTGTTTTTATGCACTTGAATTTTACACAATTCCCGTTAGCTATGTTATTCTCGATACTTCCCATAAGATTAACGGTCATATTCTATTTGTATTCAAATGCTTCCTTTGCATCCAGTATAAAAATCATATATGCTAGCATTAAATGAAATTGACAACTTCCGTATTTGTACTGCATTCCAAAACTGCACAAAAATCCTTACAAACAACGATTTATCGCTGGTTCCTCGAAGTGTTCCACAAAATCTCTATCGATGCTACTCACAAAAATATTATCAGAAATTAAAGCTGGCCTTCATAGGTATTGCGAAACAGTATATTCCAGAAGTGGAATTAATCAAATGTGGATACTTAGAAATTCAAAAGAGTTGTTAGAACATCTAAAATCAAAAAGTTTTACTAAAATTCACTGCATCAAGTCTTTTGACTTTTCGACTCTTTACACAACGATCCCTCATCAGAAATTAAAAGGCAGATTAGCGGAAATTATTCAAAATGCATTTAGTAGTAAAAACGGAAGACGCAAATTCAAATATATAGTTATAGGCCATGATAAAACTTACTTTGTTAGGGAAAATTCTGATTCCAAAAATAAATACACTGAAACAGCTTTCATCCAGATGTTGAACTTTCTTATCGATAACATTTTTGTGGTGTTTGGAGGAAAGGTTTTTCAACAAATTGTCGGCATTCCAATGGGCACTATCTGTGCTCCACTTCTGGCTGACATATTCTTTTACTCATACAAAGCTGAATTCATTCAGTCTTTGCTTTCGCAAGGAAAAAACATTTGGCTCTTGGCTTCAATTTCACTTACAGATATATAGATGACTTGCTGTCAATTAATAATTTTTCATTCGCGGATTACCTTAGCATGATCTGTCCAAGTGAACTGGAGGTCAAAGAAACCACAGAAAGTAGTAATTCTACTTCGTATTTAGATATTATGTTGTCTTTCGACATTAATGATCAATTGAACACCTCATTCTATGACATACATGACGATTTCAATTTCGCTATCACAAACTTTTCTTTCATAAGTAGCAACATTCCATTATCGTCCGCATACGGCGTATTCATATCTCATTTAATACGTTATTCCAGAGCATGTTCAAATTACAATGACTTTGTTCTCAGGGCTAGGCGACTTTCAGTTAAGCTGCTCAACCAGGGTTATATATGTACTAGACTAGCAACGTCACTGAGGAAGTTCTACAGTCGTTACGAGACTCTTATTACTCCATATGATATCTCGTTATCCAGACTTTTAAGTGATATTCTGGACTGAGACCCATTCCGATCATTTTACACGGATCTGACACCTTCTATACTAGAAGGTTACCTACTTTGACTTCTCCAAATATTAATACATACGGAATTTACACAATTTGACTCTTTCTACTGGGTATATGTGACGGGTGTTGATAGCAAGCAGGAGATGCTCACTCTTCCTGGGCACCTGATCTCACTCCATCATAGGGGTTCACATACTCTCTTCAAGTAGACATATTTTGTTATTTTCCACTTGGTTTTCATTTTCACTGATTTTGTATGTCCTCTGGTTTCATGATTTTTAGACATGGTTTGGATTTTAGTCCAGAATATCATTTAAAAGTCTGGATAACGAGATATCATATATCACAATAATGGTTGAAGCAGTTGGGTTTGCTGGCAAAGAATTGGTCTATTAGATCGTGAGTATGGAAACCGTTGGGGAATATAGCAAAATGCGAAGAGAACCTTACTATTGCTGCATGAGAGCTGGAACCATATCATGGAATTATTAATATTTTCCAAAAGTGATAATTGTTTGTAAAGTAATACAATGTCAACCCTCTTCCACTGAGACGTGAAAAGACAACTTTATCATAAAATGGTATATCTTCTATTATGTTGTTTCTGCTTATCCAACATTCTTATAAACGTATAACATCATGATTTTTCAAAAGTGATACAAATTCATCGTCATTTAATTTTTCACAAAGTCCTTTTCCTACATTCCACGAAACAATAGAAAGTTCTTTACTCCACATTCGCCCTCAGTACACCCCTATTTGTTGTGATTGTTTCTGCCTCGGTTATGACCCTGCGGGGTGTATTGACTACCGTTGATGAAAAGCCTGTTGATCGATAACACAGCGCGTTTATCATTGTTGATAACGTCCTTCGTTACAGGTATAAGTACTCTCTTCCGCTCTTGGATACGCTTTGAGAATTGCTCACTGATGCCTATCTTTGAGCCGGTTAACTTTATGCTTGATTTCCGTATTTGCTCATGATCTTTGAAGTTGTTAAATTTAGCAACAATTGGCCTCGCTTACCGTCTTGATGGTTATCCAATACGACGGGCCCTTTCGATTGAGATTTTTCAGACATTAGGTATTTTAAGTCTGCTCCCATGTAGGTGTAATATTAGGTTTTCCGGGTCCTTGTGCTCTTCCATTCCACGAAATAATAAATTATTGCGCATGGATTTTCCCTGCAACTCAGTGACGCATGCTACCTTAGAAGTGGACACATCTTCTTTTTATTTAATTTTAATTTTCCATCGGCATTAAACAATCTAGTGTTTATCTCAAACTTTCCCTTTTTGTTATTGCTGACTTCAACAGACTTATGAAGATTTTCAGTTTTCGACAGAAGTTTTCCCACTCGATTCCGGATTTCCTGTATATCTTTTTCGAAAACTGCCAACCTCTTGTCTAAAACGTTCAGAGGTTTGACCTTGTCCTCTATGTATGTGAGATGTCTCATAATTTCTTCGTATTGAGAACCACAATTGCACGATGAATGAATTTCTGGTGTTGCAAAATCGGTTTTGTTTTGTGCTTCACTTAGTATCGCTTTCATGTCTCTATACAAAAGATCGCTCACTTCGCCAAGAACACTGCTCACGGTATAGTCATCACATTGCGATATATTCAGATCACTCGTATCACAATCTGATTTGGAATTTTTCTTAATGCATTAATAACAAGCATTATTATTACCGTCATACAATAATGCATTAATGGTAATCATCAGGCACACATTAATGGTATTGTGGTACCATAGTTCAGTAATTCAATAAATCTGATACTGTTTCATCAGCTAAAACCAAAATAATAATGCATTTATATATTGGTGGATTACTCAGATTTCCAACTTTATATGTATTTTGTATTGAGATAAATTTGGAACAACTGCTTTACAGACTATGAATAAACCGATATTGAAAATTGCATCTTAAAGTATAAAGTTTTCAAAAATTATTTCGTAAATTCTCATAATAAAGATGAAACTCAATAATTTCAAATTTGCGCTCTAATTCATCCCAAATAGGGCTCGGAAATCAGTACCGATTATGAAATGTCAAGGTCATTGGTTTGTCATTTGAAGACATGTACAAATGTACTTGTCATTTATTTCATTTAATGGATTATGAATTCAATATATGCTTGAAAACGCATTTTAAAGGAACCATAATTTTTTTTCTGACATATTGTGCCATCCTTTTTACATTATAGCCATGTTTGTCATCGTGAGAGAGCAGAAAATTATGAGACATCATACAACCAGGCGTTTATATGTCAGGAACGATACACTACAAGCTGTGGACACCTAGACTGGAGACGATGTACAAAGTACAGGTATATACAGCTCTACAATAATCTATACAAATAAATAGCGTGAGTATACAGGGGTTACCAAATGAACTTGTCGTGTCTTCTTTTACAGTATACTATAAAATTATTAGATGATGGTGCAAAAGGGTAACATTTATGTTTTTCGCATTGCCTATTAACGTACATAAAATTGCATACAAAAATTGTCCGATAGACGTTGGTACATTTCATTTGCTCTATGAATTCTAGATAACACCGTTAATAAATATATACATATATGTTTACGTTCTTTTATCTAATATAACTTGTTATCAATGTTGTTTTCATCATAGATACAAGCAAGCCCTGTTTCACTACCTCTGCTTTGATATTAAGTGCCCAATGACGGTTTGATGAAAATTTTTCATGCATGTTTAATACTAAGATATATAGGCAATAACAAACCTCTATAATACCAGATCAAAAAGAGATATAGGCTATCATGGATCCTTGAAAGAGAACCAGATGTGGGATTCCGTGACATGGAGGAGTAGTATCCCCTGTTGAACAAACACCCCCGCCGTGATGCTATAGGATTATGTGAGCTAGTATAACTCGTAGAAACAATCGGTGAAAAGAAAACAAACCCCAAAATCAACCATGAATAAAAAGAAAAAACAAACTTTAAAATTTTTACATCGGTATTAAAGTTTTGATTTTAAGTTTTCGTAATTGGTATAAAGGTTATCTGCCCATTTTAGAACAATTTATAAAAAGTGTATGTTCATTTCTGAACACCTAACACGTCTTACGTCAAAGTTTTGCTAGTACTGACCTATACAAAGAATTGCTTACTTTTAAGAATTATAATTGGCAATAAAGGCAAGATGGTTTTATTTAAAGTTGAATGAAAACTACACTTAATAAAACTTTTTCGTGAACCGTGAGACAAAATAAGGACCAAATAACTCTAAAGAACAACAAATAATAATGATAAAATAATAATAATAACAACAACAACAACAACAATAATAATAATAATAATAATAATAATAATAATAATAATAATAATAATAATAATAATAATAATAATGATAGAAAAGAAAAAAGAGGAGTTACTGGCTCAGTTATGTGGCAGAAGTCACCATAGAGCTATACAATACATGAATATAAATAATATACTAGAACATATATCACATTACAAAAATATTTGATTGTAGTGCAATTACGATACCGACTTTAGACGGTCATTTAATTTGACAAAAGCCAAACAAATGGTGTGGTTAACCGGTTTACGGGCCCACCTTCCCACTCACCGTAACAGCAGAACAATCAAAGGACGTACATTTAAAAATTTATAAATAATCCTCCATTTAAATAACAAGGGTCAACAGGTATCGTATATTGAGAGGTCATAAAAATATAAACACGTAAGGTATTGTAAAATACATAATGGTATAAAAATATATGCGACATCAACATGATAAACCGTGCTCTGCCAGTAGAAAGCGAGCTAAGACCCTAGATCTGTAGGAGTCCCGACTAACAGTCAGAGGGGACGAGGTTCAGGACCATGTCTCCTCTGAAAGAGGTTTGGACAAGGCCCGTCATATAGTCCCCACCGCCCTGTTAGTCAGCGTGCAACGTTCAAGTAAAAGTCTGCATAAGGCTGTAGAGGGGCCAAATACATGACCTATAGTCTTTTTGATGATCTCAATATCATATTGTCTATTTATAAGACGTTTGATTATTTTATTACATGATAAAATAACGTTATCGGAGCCTTTTACTTTCCTTAGTTTATATACGAGATCACCGTAAAAATAAGGATGGGAAATTCCATTGGATACATACTGTTGAAAAGAAATATTTCCAAATTTAGATAGAAGTTCTGAATAAGATCTGAAGAATTTGCCGAATGTTTTTCTTAACTTGTGATATCTGTAACCCTGAGTTAAAAGTTTAGTAGTAATTTGTAAATTTCGTTTATGAAAGTCCAAAACATCGGTGCAGCCTCTGACAAATCGAACTAATTGAGATATATAGATACCATATGATGGGAGTCGAGGAACATCGCCATCCAAGTAAGGGAAATTTACAATATGAAATCCAAAATCCTCACGTTTATCATAAATATTAGTATATATTAGGTGGTTGATAATTTTGATGTTTAAATCTAAGAAAGGTGTAGATTTATCTCAAGTATTAGCTTTATTCAATGTGAGCTCTGGTGGATAAATTTCTGATGTAAATTGTTCGAATTCAGGGTTGTCGATAACCAAAATATCATCCAGATATCTACAAGTATTATTGAATTTGTCAATGAGGTCAAAACGTTTTGATTTTTGAAGAGAAACCATAAAATCCCTCTCATAACAATAAAGAAATAAATCTGCTATCAGAGGCGCGCAGTAAGTACCCATAGGAATCCCAACTATTTGTTGATATATCTTGCCATCAAATTGCACAAAAATATTATTCATGAGATAATGTAGTGCTTTACATAATTCCGTAATTCCATAAGTCAGCTATCTCCTTTTTAATAGAATTTGCCGTCAATGTATTAGGCTGTTGAAATAAATGCGGATTTTCCGTAAAGTTCTTAATACGGATATCGACAATTCTTAAAATCTCGTATTTCCAATCATTAAGAGCATGAACCTTTACCTGTTCTTTTTTACACCAACGTTTACAATATGTAGTTAAAGCATCTTCTATAACGTCACGGCATTTATTGAAATCTATCCTGGACGGTAAGGCGACAAAATTTTAATTTTTAGTTTTACGGATTTTTTTTTTTTCAAAAAAGGGTAGGAGGAGGGGAAAAAATAAAAAATAAAATTTGTGAATTTCAACATTTTATTATAAATGGACAGTTTTACAGATTCTTCCAATTTCTCCTGGCTTTTTAAAGTTTTTTGGCATTTCGGGTAACAGGTTCAAGTCCTTTCTGCCAGCATGTTTGGCATATGGGTCGAACAGTTCCGAAGGACTCTTTCAGCTGGTTGATCTCTTGCTTGGTTATCACCTCGGTATCGCCGCAGTGAATGCATATGTCTTCAAAGGACTGCGTTACTCCTGAAATATGAATATGTACAGCAACTCCTCCTCCGTGCGAAGAATGAGTCTGTGTTTTGGCGTTGTCAACTTCAATGCCGCATAGATCACCCTCCTCTTTCCACATTCGTTGCATGCCACTGTTCCTCTGACTTTAGCTGAAAAATGAATGAATTCAAAGGATTTTACCTACAGTGTATATATAATCCTTCAAATTTTTTTACTAAATAATTAATTTGAAGGAAAGTCTTCTTCATTTCTGCAACAGATAAAAACCCCAACCCCAACAAATATTTAGACTGATATTTGGTTTACATAATCACAGGTGACATGCTAAATCGTATTAAATTTAGACAGAACAACAAGTTTATCACAAATCAGTTATTTTTTAAGAGTAAATCAACAGACATTAATTAGATTTGTCTTTCTCACCCAGGAATAAATTCAACATTTTTTAATATAATTTTAATAAACTAATGTGTTTGAGGAACACATGTCACCTCCAGTACTAATAGCTTTGAAAGCATAGTGTGACTATCACTGAAATGTGACTACCGAAAGTGTGACTGAGAGATGAATACTCGGAAAGACGCAATACAAGATGATCACTTTAAAGCGCTTCGCTAAGTAAGTGCAGATGAAAGAAAAAACAACTCAGAGTCAGTATTGGTATATGCAGATTGGGATGTATTTTGATTTCATGTTGTTATTAAGAAAGTTGAAACTCTATGCAATATTGTACCTTTAAGGCCCGCTCCCTGAATCTATCATGAAAGGGCGAGATGTACCACAGAACTCCGCATAAGTCATGGACTACTTTGGCTCCGATATCCTGCACCTGATTCTTCGTGAAGCCAACCCTCATCTGTTGTAGGCAATCCAATAGTTCATTATGCAACTGGTCTTTGGCCGTTTTAGTCTCTCTGACAAAATAGAAATTTTGATTTTAATTCCAGGTTTTAGTCTATATCCCATATATCTTTACATGTTAAAGTAACACCATGTAGTATGTGTATGATAATGTCCCCACATGGATTGTGGGTTGTATCCAGGGATTAATTTGGCTATATTCAACTATAATAGTCTGTTTAAATAGTGATATTTCAGCTACATGTGTGTGATGTCTTTTTGTCCTGCTACCAGTATCAAACAGCAGCTATTCTGATATTACGGTTATTTTTGGTGCCGAGTCTTAGTGTAAAATGCTATCCGACATACCGGTATGGTTCTGTTGGATGGAACAGACCCCTTCATGTATATGTATATCCCCTGGTGCGCGGTTCGAACTTACAACTTGGAAGTACTCAATCCTATATTACATCCGAAGGCCAAATTGAATGCACTTTATAATATCAAATACAAATTGCATGAATATTTTAATGATATTTTTAGGAAATGCTGTTAGTGTAACTGTTCATCACAAGCAGGCCATTTTGATGTATTAAATATTTTTCAACATTTGTTTCCCAACACTTAAAAATACAGACAGACTTAATCAGGCTTAAAATACCTTCTAATTTCTATTGAAACGGTCGGCTCATACCTTATGAGCCGACCGTTTCAATAGAAATTAAATACCTTCTAGCCTCAAGGTGGTAGTTGGTCGCATGTCTTCGACATGGTCATGAGTACATCGAATGCTGACTTGGCTGCTGCTGTTTCTGTCGATTCCTTGGGCTGATCTTTCATTAGCACATATAAGAACCGTATGCCCATGTCGTAAAAATCGCCGAGAGGCATATCAAAGTTTACCTCCGTACCAGAAGCCAAAATCGGACAGCTCATCAGAGCAGATAGTTCTTATAGCACTGTTGATGTTGCCCTTTATAAATTTATTGAGAATCGGCTGTGTGGCCCCTTCTTTGCCGACCTGAAACCCTATCCATCGCGCCATTTCGTCTCGATCGCAATGTTAATGAGTTTGCTTTTCACACAAACATAATCACCGAACTCCAAAACGCTCACGCGAAAGAGATAAAATAACAATACATGTTTAAATCTGTAACAGTCCGGCAAAATTCCGATGATCGGAAGAAAAAAATGTATTTTTAGTACGTTTTATTTTTTTTCCAATCGTAGTAAAATTAGGGTCGGCGGATCCGTAAAACTAAGAATTAAAATTTTGTCGCCCTATAATTTAGAATAAGATTTCTTACAGGCTTTTTGTACTGGTAACAAATAAGTGGAGGTTCTAAATTCTCAAAATATTGGGGGATTTTAGATGTAACTCTATGATCACGGAAAATATTAGAAATGTTAAGTAGATCGAAGTCTTTATTAATAAATTTAATTTTGAGAAATTGCTGCTTGGGTGGAAGAGACGAAATACGAGGAAACAGTTTATTATATGAAAATAAAATAATCAAATTGAGTTTATATCAATCAGAATTGCGTAAACTTCGAAGATCAGCTTCGTCCAGGATAGATTTCAATTTATTAACCGGAATAGAGGATTTTCGTTTGTAATGCAGTTCATGGTGTCGACTAAAATCAAAATGACATTCGTCACACAAGTGGTGTCTTAATCGGTTTACAGGCCCAGCTTCCTCTTCATCAAGTCAGCATCAATAAGTGTCGTTAATCGGTTTAATTTCCCTCTCAGCACAATAGTATAAGCGTATTCTTCTATGGTTATCAACACCGGAAAAAATTGTTGATTCAGGAGAATCAAACGACTGAAATAAGAAGGGTTGGGGTGGAATAATGATCGGTAAAGTTACATGTTCCATTGAAGTATAGAGTGTATTTATATATTTGTAAATACCTCTTGATGTTTTAACTATTGTTTTTACTTTAATCTAAATTGCCCCTTTGATTGTAAACTCCTTTTAACAAAAGCTTTACTGTTTAGCTGAAGCTTTATCACTATGTATAATAATGATCGCATAAAATATTGGGCATAATTCTGAGTTATTGTTCGAATCGCTAGCGTTTTCACATATGTGGCAACATGAGATGCTACATGTGTCTGATTCACGTGTAAACACATTTATGTTTCAGAACAATTTACATGACAAAAGGTCTTTTAATAACTTAGATTCAATTCACATGGTGATTAGCTCCGATAGCTCTTTTCCTTCAATTATGTAAAGCACTAGATTTTCTCATGAATAATATTTTTGTGCAATTTGATGGCAAGATATATCAACAAATAGTTGGGATTCCTATGGGTACTAACTGCGCGCCTCTGATAGCAGATTTATTTCTTTATTGTTATGACAGGGATTTTATGGTTTCTATTCAAAAATCAAAACGTTTTGACCTCATTGACAAATTTAATAATACTTGCAGATATCTGGATGACATTTTGGTTATCGACAACCCTGAATTCGAACAATTTATATCAGAAATATATCCACCAGAGCTCACATTTAATAAAGCTACCGTTAATACTTGAGATAAATCTACACCTTTCTTAGATTTAAACATCAAAACTATCAACCACCTAATATATACCAATATTTATGATAAACGTGAGGATTTTAGATTTCCTATTGTAAATTTCCCTTACTTGGGTGGCGATGTCCCTCGACTCCCATCATATGGTATCTATATATCTCAATTAGTTCGATTTGTCAGAGGCTGCACCGATGTTTTGGACTTTCATAAACGAAATTTACAAATTACTACTAAACTTTTAACTCAGGGTTACATATCACAAGCTAAGAAAAACATTCGGCAAATTCTTCAGATCCGATAATGTTATTTTATCATGTAATAAAATAGTCAAACGTCTTCTAAATAGACAATATGATATTGAGATCATCAAAAAGACTATAGGCCTTGTATTTGGCCCCTCTACAGCCTTATGCAGACTTTTACTTGAACGTTGCACGCTGACTAACAGGGCGGTGGGGACTATATGACGGGCCTTGTCCAAACCTCATTCAGAGGAGACATGGTCCTGAACCTCGTCCCCTCTGACTGTTGGTCGGGACTCCTACAGATCTAGGGTCTTAGCTCGCTTTCGGACTGGCAGAGCACGGTTTATCATGTTGATGTCGCATATATTTTTATACCATTATGTGTTTTACAATACCTTACGTATTTCTATTTTTATGACCTCTCAATATGCGATACCTGTTGATTTATAAATTTTTAAATGTACGTCCTTTGATTGTTCTGCTGTTACGGTGAGTGGGAAGGTGGGCCCGTAAACCGGTTAACCACACCATTTGTTTGGCTTTTGTCAAATTAAATGACCGTCCTAAGTCGGTATCGTAATTGCACTACAATCAAATATTTTTGTAATGTGTTATATGTTCTAGTATATTATTTATATTCATGTATTGTATAGCTCCGTGGTGACTTCTGCCACATAACGGAGCCAGTAACTCCTCTTTTTTCTTTCAATTGCGAGTATGAGTTTAAAATGCGAAATTAAAGTTATGTGTTTTGCTGTCAGTAAAAAGTGCTACGAAAAGTACATGGGCAACTTGTGATTTTACCGTCATTACATTTCAATGTATAGGAATACAAACACAGCATCGGTTATGTAAGGAGTGGGAGCAATGCTGCTTTTTTAATAACTTTTGTCTCTTGACTAAATATGAAAACAGTGGAAATTCGAAATTAAAGAATACGACCAACCTACAGTAAACTAACCATATGGTAAGCAACCAAATTGCAATATCAAAATAAAAAGAAGCATTTACATTACAAGATCTAAAATTTTAAAAAGTAAAAAGTAAACCAATTACTCTCTACATAGATCTCCCAGCCAGTCGGATAAAGTAAAGTTATGCCTAGTTACTTTCACAATTAATGAACATCATTTTTATCAATAACTATAAGCAAAACAAAAAAATAATAAAGGCATAGCTTATTATATCCCGGTTGGATTCCTATGCTTCTTTTAAAAATGATGGTTTGTTTTCGGCTTTTTTTTTTTGCATGGTTTTTTTTTTCTTTTTTATTTTGATTATGCATTTTTTCGGGGAGGGGGGTATTTTTTCTGCGTTTTTTTTATTGTTGTTTGGGTGTTTGGTTTTTTTTTCTTGTATGTTTATATATATGTGTGTGTGTGTTTCTATACTTTTACAGTTATATTGCTGATTAAATTAAATTCTAATAGAATTTAATCTTTCAGGATACAGACATGTTACACACCAAAACAGCGCTATGCCATTAGGTATCGACAAGTTGAACAATGCTGCCCGGGATGGCGAGACAATGGTAGTGGCACATGTTCAATACGTAAGATGTCAACCTATTCTGTAGCTATTCAAATATATCATGGTTAAATGCAATATTAACATGTACATGTTCCCTATGCTGATTTTCATAATGTCTCTTCGTGAAATGTTTTGATTAAACTAAAATTGTGATTAGGTTTATGTCCTTTCCTTATGTTTGTATTTATATTACATGTATATAGTACATTTCGTGAGTGTTCAACTCCTCTCTTAGTTATATATGCGACTGTATCCTTTTGCAATGCCTCACTGTTTTTGTAATTCGATTTTATATCCGAATAGTAATGTTGCATTTTGTAAATCCTCCCTTTACTATTTTTGTATAGTCATTTGTTTCATGACTTAGGAAATATGATTAAAATGCATTCTCAAAATACCATTTTTTAAATTCTCATACTAATTTAATTTGGCGTATGTCGTTGCTTCATTTTTGCGTATGTATTTTAATGGAGATTTCTTCCATCGCTGCTTTTCTTGTGTAGTACTCAGCATTTGCCAATTTTCTTTGTGTTTTAGGAACGGAATATCTTTGATCTATATGATAGACCATCATTTTGATAACGGATATATAATATATATAATATTTAATTCTAAACCTCAATTTAACAACAAAAACTTATAATCTTAATTACTGCCATAGGAATGAAGATGGCGCCTACTTTCGCTACACATACTTTGGGCTCATTGAAACAAAATTTAGCTAAACTAATCTTTGACAAATATATTGCATTATCATTGGAAATGATATCTTGATGTCTGTATGGTAACGTTACTTTGGAATATATCATAGAGTAATAGAATGTGTTGTGTGACAAACTACAAGATTTTAATATAAAGTTTCTACGGAAACAAACCCTAAATTTACTTTTGTTAGCTACAATGATTATAAAACAAGATAATAAAATTATCACAGATAATAAATAAAAACCAATTTATACAATATTTACACTTTAAGACTCAGCATCTACAATCTTGTATAAACTAACCACACTATTTTACGACGTAAATGTAGTTATTTTAAATTTAAAATGAAATTAAATTTTAAGTTACGTAAACTAGGTTTCAGTTAATAATCCTTCATTCGCAGATTACCTTAGCATGATCTATGCAAGTGAACTGGAGTTCAAAGAAACCACAGAAGGGGTAATTTTACTTCGTATTTAGATATTATGTTGTCTTTCGGCATTAATGGTCAATTGAACACCTCACTCTATGAAAAGCGTGACGATTTCAATTTCGCTATCACAAACTTTCCTTTCATATGTAGCAACATTAAATCATCGCCCGCATACGGCGTATTCATATCACACATTTTTCTTTGTTTTCTGTTTGGTTTTCATTTTCACTAATTTTGTATTCATGATTATCGGAGTTTTGGTTTGGATTAAGGGGGTTCACATATGCTTTTCAAATAAACATATTTCGTTTGGTTGTTGGTTTTTTCCCCACTAATTTTGTATCCATGATTTTCGGACTTATGGTTTGAATTAAGGGGGTTCACATATGCTTTTCAAAGAGACAAATTTCGTTGTTTTCTATTTAGTTTTGATTTTCGGATTTACAGTTTGGATTTATCCATTATCATAACATTTCAACTCTTTCTACTGGGTACATGTGACGGGTGTTGCAAGCAAACAGGAGATGCTCACTCTCCCCGGGCACCTGATCTCACTCTATCATAGGAGTTCACATTTACTTTTCAAGTAGATATTTTTCGTTATTTTCTACTTGGTTTTCATTTTCACTGATTTTGTATGTCTTCTGGTTTCATGATATTTCGGACTTATGGTTTGGATTTCTCTATCATTTTTAGGTTCTAATGAATTGGATAATTCTTTACTAGAACGCGAATGTCCTGTTACTGTAATTTATAAAGGAATTAAATTCAGACAAATAAAAGTAAAAGATAAAAATCAACCAGTAGTATTTGTAATGACTTACAATAATTAAGAAATTTTCACAAAAACATTTTAAAATCTAGTAAAATTCTGTATGACGCAAAGATTATTAAAAGCAAAGATATCAAAACAATATCATAAAATACTTAAATCCGACAAATCACAAAAAAACCCTACCGACTCAAAAACAAAACCCCAACACTAAAACCAAAATTCCAGAAACGTCCCCCCCCCCGCCAAATAAAACCCTAAACAAACAAACAAAGCAAACCAATCAAAAACCCCCCAAAACATACAAAACAAACAAAAAAAAAAATCCCCATACAAACAAATATAATAAAAAAAACCAAAAATTATATTAATAAAAATAGTAATATACTAATAAAAGAAAACATATGCAATATCAAATAACAGTTTAAAGAAAAACTACCTACATGTATTTATATATAATAATAAATATAATATACGGCATTTCATATGGTTATAGTAAAGAAGAATACATTTGGCTCAGACAATCTTTAAACAACAAAGTAACTTTTCACAAAAGCAATATAAATTTTCACAAATCGAGTTTTATATGTTAGTAGAGATCTTTTCAAATGCAACAGTGTACATAAAGTAATGGGAATTTTAAGATCATTCCTATGTATAAAACGACAACCAGTCAATCACTATAGTCAGGGAACAAGATTTTAAAAATAAATATTACCCTCCCTTTAATACATATAATCTATGCACAAACAATACAAAAGATGAAATCTTTACCGATATTTGTTGTCATCCCAGAATGAAACCGTGTGTGCGGCTACGACGCTAGGAAACAGCTGGTAAAGTCACGATGTTCTTTATTTTATCAAAATACATGTATGTTGGCTTTTTCCATCCTAGAAACTCAATCTGCCAACCTTGTTACCTTACATACTAATAATATAAAAAATAGATAATTTACTTTGGGTATTCATTTATCTTTCTTTTTCAGTTCATAACTGCGCATATACATAGAAAAAGTGTTTTAATTTCTGTTATGGTACTGGTATGAACCAAATAGTTGTTGCATTAATCGTACAATGTATGTAACCGAAAATGGAAAGTAGCATTCTTTTAAGAATACAGTTATACTTTATTTCTATAGTGTTGGTAGCTTATATTCATACTTATCAATGCATATACACATTTTAATTGTAAATATCATCTTTATCTTTTACATGCGATTGATTCCCGGTTAAACATGTTTCTACGGCTACTTAGAAACGACTCAGTAACTAATGTATCCATGACATCCATTATTAAATATTCATATAATACACGATATACAAGTCTGATCTATTTTACCACGTTACGAGTGCACTGGAGTACGATTGTATTAGTTGTCGTACACCGGGCGCTGCCCAGAATTTTGTGCGTGCATAAAATATTCAGTATTTCCCGATGTATTGCTTACACATTACTTCTCCATATATAACTATATATGGAATTTACACAGTTTGACTCTTTCTACTGGGTATATATAACGGGTGTTGCTAGCAAGCAGGAGATACTCACTCTCCCGGGGCACATGATCACACTTCATCATAGGGGTTCACATATGCTCTTCAAGTAGACATATTTTGTTATTTTTCACTTGGCTTTCATTTTCACTGATTTTGTATGTCCTTTGGTTTCTTGATTTTCGAACGTTTGTTTTGGTTTTATCCATCATCTTTACATTACACGTTAGACATAAGTTGGCAATGGGAGGTACCGTCCGTTGTGGCGCTTGTGTAACATCGATTGGAGTTATCAACCTTAGGACGTCACAATAACGTACTATTGTTGTTTACGCCATGTTTGCTGGAATGTTTTATTTCCTCCCTAAATATAAGGACCGCAGTGAATGGCGGTATTTACCACTGAGTAGCGTATACCCATAGGCAACGTATTTCCGACGTCCTTAGAACTGATGGAACGTGTTTAAAACGTGTACAGAACGCACGGTTGTGCTTATATCCTCTAGGTAGTGTTAAGGGCTATAGAGGGGGTCAGGGTCTCAAATGCCACTGCAGATGTTACTGATGACGCATTGGATCCTGCACGAGATCGACATTGGCCATCATTGTCAGAATAATGGTTAAATGAAGATGGGCATCAGGGCGTGGAGGTGGTAAGAATGAATATTTCGTAGATCGGCCCCTTCCTGCATATTTCCTTGATTTCTTTGGAAACATATTGATCGATCGACCTCCACTTCAATAATGACTTTTGTTTTTTAAGAACCGCTGTTTTTATATCTGACGTCATGTGGTCGTCGAAGTACATCCAACACGCTATGCATAGCTTTAGCATAAGTTAGACTAGCGTTGTGTATGAGTTCGGCATATGTCAAGAACGCTAACATTCGCTGGGCACACGTTGTCATATACTTGTATAAGCTACATTTACTTTGGGATTGAGTTATTATTAAGTTACTCATACGTATAACATAGTTTATGTATTCGTTCAGCGCGTTGGCAGTACGTTATATATGCATCCAAAAAGAGCGTCCTCTTGATTTGTTTTAATTCAGCCAAAGCGTATGCCAGCGTGTTGAATAATTATTTCATACGTCGGAATAAGTTTTCTAGAGCTTTATAGCGTGACAGGCCCACTACATAGTTGATAGGGATCGTATAGGCACAATATTTTATTTTATTGTTGAGAAAAAAATCGACATCAGTGTGAAAACAAATAGACTGTACACATCAAATGTCGAAAATTTAAATGCAATAAATAAAATACAATAACTGAAACTGTAATCTGTAGTATTTCGCATTCATTCTTGATTTACTCTTCTTTCTAGCTGTTTGTTCACTAAATTGTCAAAATGGAGGGTATTGTGACAGCGACAGAGGCAATCCAAAATGCACATGTCCAGAGGATTTTCATGGTGACAAGTGCCAAAATGGTAATTTGGTATTTTAGTAATTGTTGATACTTTATTCTATATATTGAAAGTCTTTTCGATAATTACTTGTGCCTAATACAGAAATTTATTTCATGTCTTTCACTTATTCCCAGATGCAGTGTGGAACCTTCAAAAGGTTCCCGGCGTCTGGTTGTTTAAAGTGTTATTATTCACCCCTTAGGTTATTGACTGTATTGGAGTTTTTACTATGATGTGTCTCTGCATTACTAGATGTGTTTGTATATTTTATGACCTCTCAACTTGAGACATTAGTGGACCGTTGATCTCTGTATGGAGGAATATTTATATCTTTAAATGTGTGTCCTTTGATTAATCTTTTGTTACGGAGAGTGGGAACCTAGGCCGGTAAACCGGTTAACCACACCAATTGATTAACTATTGACATATCAAATGACTGTCCTAAGTCAGTATCGTAACTGCACTATAATCGAATACTTGTTGTGATGTCCCTATGTGTTTTTATATCATTACACTGCATAGTGTATTACTGTATATTTCCATGGTGACTTTTGTCATACGACTGAGTCAGTAACTTTTTTTTTCTTCCTTTATATAATTTTAGAACGGAAAATACTGAAAAGTTGGGAGATAGCTGTAATCTGTGTATGTTGTAGTGTCGTCATTCTACTGACTGCCGTCACTATACGTATTTACAGAAAATGTCCAAAAATGTAAGTATGCTATATACAATATGATGCCTGAACAGAAAGTTATTGTACGTAAAATAGCGTTAAATATAGTATGCTATATACAATATGATGCCTGAACAGAAAGTTATTGTACGTAAAAATAGCGTTAAATATAGTATGCTATATACAATATGATGCCTGAACAGAAAGTTATTGTACGTACAAATAGCGTTAAATATAGTATGCTATATACAATATGATGCCTGAACAGAAAGTTATTGTACGTAAAATAGCGTTAAATATAGTATGCTATATACAATATGATGCCTGAACAGAAAGTTATTGTACGTAAAAATAGCGTTAAATATAGTATGCTATATACAATATGATGCCTGAACAGAAAGTTATTGTACGTACAAATAGCGTTAAATATAGTATGCTATATACAATATGATGCCTGAACAGAAAGTTATTGTACGTAAAATAGCGTTAAATATAGTATGCTATATACAATATGATGCCTGAACAGAAAGTTATTGTACGTAAAATAGCGTTAAATATAGTATGCTATATACAATATGATGCCTGAACAGAAAGTTATTGTACGTACAAATAGCGTTAAATATAGTATGCTATATACAATATGATGCCTGAACAGAAAGTTATTGTACGTAAAAATAGCGTTAAATATAGTATGCTATATACAATATGATGCCTGAACAGAAAGTTATTGTACGTAAAAATAGCGTTAAATATAGTATGCTATATACAATATGATGCCTGAACAGAAAGTTATTGTACGTAAAATAGCGTTAAATATAGTATGCTATATACAATATGATGCCTGAACAGAAAGTTATTGTACGTAAAAATAGCGTTAAATATAGTATGCTATATACAATATGATGCCTGAACAGAAAGTTATTGTACGTAAAAATAGCGTTAAATATAGTATGCTATATACAATATGATGCCTGAACAGAAAGTTATTGTACGTACAAATAGCGTTAAATATAGTATGCTATATACAATATGATGCCTGAACAGAAAGTTATTGTACGTAAAATAGCGTTAAATATAGTATGCTATATACAATATGATGCCTGAACAGAAAGTTATTGTACGTACAAATAGCGTTAAATATAGTATGCTATATACAATATGATGCCTGAACAGAAAGTTATTGTACGTAAAAATAGCGTTAAATATAGTATGCTATATACAATATGATGCCTGAACAGAAAGTTATTGTACGTAAAAATAGCGTTAAATATAGTATGCTATATACAATATGATGTCTGAACAGAAAGTTATTGTACGTAAAAATAGCGTTAAATTGTGTATTATTGTTATAACTGTCTCATATTAATATCGAAGACCGCAGTTCTTTTCAAAACAATTCGAAAGCAGGCGAAAATTAACCTCTATATAAAATTTTTGTTCTTAGTATTCTAAGTTCTAGTTCCTAAGTGACTTTGACCCCTTGGCCATTCAAATTTATCTGAGTATCTTTGTTTGAACGGCAATATCAAGAGTGACTATTAAAAGTTCTATGAAATATGGTCATTGCCAGTGTAAAATTCACAAAAGGAAAAGCTCCACGTTGGAATTATAAAGTTAAGGTTTTATTTTATAAGTGATCTTGAATGACTTGTGACCGAAAAGTCATTCCCCGAATAACAATTGTGTGGAAATTCTGATGAATACTTTATGAGATATGAACTCTAACTGATGGATAGACAGACGGACACATACAAAAGCGAGTATATATTCCCCTAAAAGATTTCATTAACCATAATTTTAAAACGGATAATTGCAGTGATGAATTCAGTTCTACATTGTAACTTGGCCCAGGAGTTAAACCTTGCATTACTTTAAACGTCATACATTCAGCTATGCTTTATACCTTTTTTTTGTAGTCGAATCTCAGGAGTCCCTACAACAACTATAACAAATCCTTACATCAAAACGCAACTACCTGAGACACTGGATGTCTGGAAATGGTACAGACAAATGCAAAAAGAGTGTGTACAGCTATACAATATGCAGGGTGTTTCTACTGATAAAGGGCTGATACTAAATGAAAGTACCAATGATCCCGTTTACATAAACCCTGAACATCTAAGCCGTAAGATCTCTCCATCGGCTCCAACTGACTGCTCGCAACTATAGTCAATTGGGTTTTATTTTCAAGTTTACTAATTGCTCATTGTTTACAGATGTATAAAGCAAATGACAGGCTGTCAGAATTGATCGACGAAGAATGATCTTTGACACCATTTGACACCTTCTATACTAGAAGGTTACCTAATTCGACTTCTCCATATATAAATACATATGGAATTTACACGATTTGACTTTTTCTACTGGGTATATGTGACGGGTGTTGCTAGCAAGCAGGAGATGCTCACTCTTTCCGGGCAAGTAGACATAATTTGTTATTTTCCATTTGTTTTTCATTTTCACTGATTTTGTATGTCCTCTGGTTTTATGATTTTTGGACTTGTGGTTTGGATTTATCCATCATCTTTACATTCTTTTATTCTATTATTGATGGTGATTTTAATGTTCTATAGACTTCGTCAGTAAATATCATCAAAAGCCTCTTTCACTTCAACAGATTCAAATTGATCTTTCATATATAATTGATTATCGTTCTAACTCAAGTATTTGAAATGAATGAAATGACAAAAACATTTATTTTCCGATAAGTATATATGATAAGTATATATGATAAGTATATATGATAAGTATATATGATCTCTCTCGAGGATACAATTTTTAACTATCCGTCCGTGATTATCGGTATCATGCAATGTGTGACAATGACTGTAATATTATTGATGGTGATTTTAATGTTCTAATTGACTATTCTCCTGATGCTGAATTTGTATTCGTACAAATAATACACCGTTTGCAGATTCAAGAATATGAACTTGACCATATTGTTGTATAAAAGGAAATAAACTCAACTTACCATGTTTCACCTGAACCTCAAGGTAAAAAGGCTTAACTTGACTAATTCCTCATTTCTTCGTCGTTACAGTCCTTTATGTTGTCATTGGGTATGCGAAAACATCAGATCATTCTCCTGTTGATATTTCATTTAAATGTATAAAACGATCTTTCTTTAGAAATTTATTCATAGCCTAACAATTATTAAATTGTCTATGCAAAGCCGTTATAACCAAACAAGAGGCTAACTCGGTTTTATCTCTATAGACGAACAATTACAAAATTGTTTTTGCAACGCCGTTACAATCATATAGGAGGCAAAGCCGAATGTCACGTGATCACAAATTTATTCTTGCTCAGGGACCCGGTCCCAATTTTTGCACTTCGGTGTTCTGAATGATTTTTGTTTTGTTTCCTTTTAATTCCCAAAAAATTGAAAATTCTGGCATTTGTATTAAAGCAATATTCTGGCATTTGTATTAAAGGAATAAAAGTAAAAATACATCCATTTTTTCGCTGTATATCTTAATGATTTCTTTTGCATTTTTCTCACAAACACTTTGACCATCTTTTTTTTTTCAGTCTATACTTCAATACACAAATCAATACGGTTATTTCTTAAATATCTGGTCTAGACCACATTACTCAAACAGCAAAGTATTGATGAAACACAATCTGAATTTCATGAAGACATTTGATAGAAGGATATATTACTGTAAAATGACACACTGGGAGTATTTCACATATATGGCGACAGTTGCAATTTATAAATTAATATCATATGTAAGAAGACAACTTAAAATATATTGGAAAGACCAGCTCTCATTGTATATATTCTACGCAAATAAAACAAAGTTGAAATACATTTTGCACTTCAATCACATCACAGTTCAAATACATCACATGTCAATAATTTAAATCTTATTATACATGCTACCTTCTTTTAAGAATCCTAGTATTTTAGGAATATTAACTCTCTAGAATAAGTTTTGTACAGCATTAACAGAAAAGTAATTTATTTAAATATGTGCAGTATCTGCACAATTAAGCAAAGTAAATTTAATACGTAGTAGACATCCGCAAGGGAAGGAGGTTCTCTCTTTAACAGTTACGAATGAGCAATCAAAGAGTGTCCAATTCAGATTCTACTAGTAACAACTTTATCTTTTGCGACAAGTATGATGATAATGTATAATTTAATCAAAATACTGTCTTTATATCACGAAGTTTTTTTTATTATCAGTACGATCCAAGGCTTCCTGTGACATACAATCGATCAAATTCAATATGGATATTTTGAAATTTGTATAAAGTATTTTGCCTTGAATATTTGAGTTTTGTAAACTCTGTTGTGCTGCTTTGTCCGCATTATCATTACCCACTAGCCCCATATGAATAAGTACCCAACAAAATACGTCAAATTTCTTGGATATGAGTAAATTAATTTTCTCTTGAATCCTTAAAATGTACAGACTGCTGGCGTTAAAATGTAATATTGCTTGGAGACAGGGTAAGGAAGTTGAGAAAATTTTACTCATCAGATATGTATTCTGTTTAGCTTATAATATAGATTTAGCCTCGGATGCAAATGTGGAATCATTGTTTGGAGAACGAATTAAGACTGATATATTATTATCAGTGATAACAATGCAACTTTATGTTTTGAAAGAAAAAAGAGGAGTTACTGGCTCAAGTTAAAAAAGTTTAGTAGTAATTGTATATTTCGTTTATGAAAGTCTAAAGCATCAGTGCAGCCTCTGACAAATCGAACTAATTGAGATATATAGATACCATATTATGGGAGTCGAGGGACATCGCCATCCAAGTAAGGAAAATATACAATAGGAAATCCCAAATCCTCACGTTTATCATAAATATTAGTATATATTAGGTGGTTGATAATTTTGATGTTCAAATCTAAGAAAGGTGTAGATTTATCTCAAGTATTAGCTTCATTCATTTTGAGCTGTAGTGGATATATTTCTGATATAAATTGTTCGGAATCAGGGTTGTCGATAACCAAAATGTCATCCAGATATCTGCAAATATTATTAAATTTGTCATTGAGGTCGATACGTTTTGATTTTTGTATAGAAACCATAAAATTCTTCTCATAACAATAAAGAAATAAATCTGCTATCAGAGGCGCGCAAATAGTACCCATAGGAATCCCAACTATTTGTTGATATATCTTGCCATCAAATTGCACAAAAATATTATTCATGAGAAAATCTAGTGCTTTACATAATTGCTTGCAAGTCCAGTATTTATATGAAGTGTATTGTTTGTTGGAAAAGAATCCGGAGTTATTGGAAGTACATATGTAAGTTTTATATTCTCTGTGAAAACACCATTGTATAAGAGACAGCAACTTGCTTTTAATCAAATCATGAGGCAGAGATGTATAAAGTGTAGAAAAATCAATTGTAGAAATTTGAGTCGCTTTGCAATTTAGTGAAAGAAGTTTGTCTATAACTTCATGAGAATTTTTAATTGACTAAACGTAATTGATGTTACTATTATGAAATGCCACATCAAAATATTTAATAATATGATCTTTTATAGCAGTTAGAGCAGACGTGATATGTTTGTAATTTCTTAATTTCTGATTAAAGTAAGATATAAAGGAGAATTTGTGTTAGTTTTCTTAATATACATATTTGTAATTTCTTACTTTCTGATTAAAGTAAGATATAAAGGAGAATTTGTGTCAGTTTTCTTAATATACATATTTGTAATTTCTTAATTTCTGATTAAAGTAAGATATAAAAGAGAATTTGTGTTAGTTTTCTTAATATACATATTTGTAATTTCTTAATTTCTGATTAAAGTAAGATATAATGGAGAATTTGTGTTAGTTTTCTTGTGATTTGATAATTAAACTGTAGTATTCTTCATCAACCATGATGGCGAAGAAGACATTTCATAATTAGGTATATCAATTAAGTTTATGCCAGCATCTTCAATACGTGATCTAATGCTTAAACCTAAATTTTTAATACTATTTGGTTTATCATTATAAATATATGCATTTTGCAGCTTTAACACGCAATCAAACGCAGGGTTCTATGGATATGAATATAGTTTAATGATGTATTGTAACGCAAATTTTAGCCTTCTCTCATTAAAGATGGTTCATCAGCTTCAGCATAAAAACTATGTATAGGCGAGGTTCTGAATGCACCAAGACTCAAAGCTAAACCTTGGCAACGCATATTATCCGGAACATCTAAATGGGATATTTTGGCCAATCCATATGCATGTCCTGTGATTCTACATGATCCACAGTAGTATAAACCTTCTTTAAAATATCAATAAAGTGCATCCGATAACAGTAATAAAATAATGGGTAACTTAAAACTTGCATATCACTATCGAAGAAGTACCAAACCGTTAATCATTTTCAAAGTCCAAGGACAGATACAAAATCGTGTAAGTTTCAAAACGGAACTGTTGTGAACCCCGAAATACTGAAAAATTCCGAGATGAGACCAGGTGCCCGGGGAGAGTAAGCGTCTCCTGTCTGCATGCATCACCCGTCACAGCAGTTCTCAAGAAACATGTCAAAATCAAGAGTTTTGGTTTCCTCATTGTACATATGAAAGTACAAAACTGGTATACAAAGTCATATTTGGTGTTCACTGAACAGGACATTTAGTATATCTACTGCATCATGACAACCAATAAAATACACGACAAAACCTGCAATACACTTAGATTAAGTTTACGTTAAAATGAATGGCGAAAAACGTCTTTTTAGAGTAGAGATGCATTATATGGGATAATCTCTTGAAAAGAATGCATGAAAGAAAAATGATCAAAGTATTATAATACATATTAAAATGTAGCTATTCATGATGATGATACATTGTTTTACGTTTTAACATTTATGCACTGCTTTCGAAACACTGTTTTTCCCGTTCAAATTTCTGGTAGGATATAACGTGACATTTAGTATACTGTTTTTTTTTTAAATAATGAAATGCTGTTGTGCATAATACTTGATTATCAACTATGACAATAGCGCCTGCGTGATTTAGTCAGTAAAGCGCTTGACTTGTGATCTAGAAGTCCGGAAATCGGGTCCAGTCGACGGCACGTAGATGTTCTGTCCTGCCTTTATCACATTCGTACAAAACTTTATTCTATTTCACTCAGAAAATTTCACGAGTTCTACGTATCGTCTAGACAACGTATATATATATATACTTCGAGATATCCGTAGTTAAAGATATCCGAATTTCGAGTTTAGGATCACAAATCTTGCAGTTGTTAACGTACGCCGGTTCATTTGACATTTGTGATTATTATAGTAGATATACGAGATATACATGTATTTATCAATAAACACGCATAAAGATGTGCACATTGTTCCTAAACAATTAATCTAAATCTCATCAAACCTTTTGTTTTATGAATATAAGAGAATATACTCCAAAAGTAAAAACGTAATGTTTCCTTTTCAGTAATATCGTAATTTAAATTCAATACTGGATATAACTGTCTTATACTATGCCTAAAACCGAGGACGGGCTAACACATAAGACAAAATAAAGACACGCGGTATAATTTTATTTTACTACTAGTACTTTGCATAAAAATACATAGACACATGGATTCGAAATAAAAATGAATCAATGAACAATGTAAAGATATTTCTTAAATTAAAAGCAGCTAATTACAGTTAATGTTAATTATTTAACTCTATGTCGAATTTAATAAGCTATCATCATTTACTAATATATGGTATAAATAACACGGTAGGCACGGACTCGATCGAATATGAATCACTGTGGCTTTGTACACGGACACGGTAAATTAATCACACCAAGTGAGCGACCGGTCGTCTAAGGTATATGTATATACTGATAACATCTGCATAGTATAGACTAGATGGCATTATTATGGACATAACGACCGCTAGACTTTTTCGTCCCGTCAATTCAGATATATCTATTGAAAAATCTAATCGCCCTTTCATCAAAATTAAATTTACAAATAAAGGCATTGATTATTTTAATTTTTGCCAAATTTTAAATCATAAGTCTGTATTAGAGAAAATACCTCCAAATACCTTCAAAAACAAAGATCCGCCATTTATTTCCTATAGCTACACACCATCAGTTGAATCCAAAATTTATTATTACAAGGGTTTCTACAGTGTCTTGATCTTAGCAATTCTACATGCCATTCTCAACCGTGTGCATGTTCCTCATCTAATTTTATATATTCTCCTTGTGGCCATGTCATTACTAGTGATCTTGATATTGTTAAAACACCAAATTAAGAGAACTTTTACTTAAAGGTCCAAAATACAGAGAACCCAGATCATTCACACGGAGCCAACAATTTGAGAATAGTATCATCTCCTGCGAGGAATATGCTACACGATGGGCAAAAAGATAGGAAGTACAGGTCGACACTCTAGATAAAATCTATTGCAGTACTGCTGAGATCAAAATTTAAAAAATTACAAGGCTCTGTAAACACCAGATTCGAATATACTTTTTAAAGATCCTGGTGTTGTCAGAGAACTTACCTTCCTTCAAGAACATTATATTATTACACCGGCAGATATAAGAAATATGACTTTGACAGTGAAAGAAATAGGACTAACTTCAGTTCCAGGAAATCCTACTTATACTCTCATGAACTTTTAGGTTTAGGAAGTACATGAGAATCATAAATCTGTCCTCAATACGTTTCATATTGACACAAATAAATTAGAGTTAGAACTTCCATATTTGTACTGCGTTCCAAAAATGCACAAAAATCCTTACAAACAACTCTTTATCGCTGGTTTCTCGACTTGTTTCACATAATCTGTATCGATGTTACTCACAAAAATATTATCAGAAATTAAATCTGCTCTTCATAGGTATTGCGAAACAGTATATTCCAGGAATGGAATTAATCAAATGTGGATCCATAAAAATTCAAAAGAGTTGTTAGAAAATCTAAAATCAAACGTTTTACTAAAATTCACTCCATCAAGTCTTTTGACTTTTCGACTCTTTACACAACGATCCCTCATCAGAAATTAAAAAACAGATTAGTGGAAATTATCCAAAACGCATTTAGTAGTAAAACGGAAGACACAAATTCAAATATATAGTTATAGGCTACATGTACAATAAACTTACTTTGTTATGGAAAATTCTGATTCCAAAAATAAATATACTGAAACAAATGTCATCCAGATGTTGAACTTTCTTATTGATAACATTTTTGTAGTGTTTGGAAGAATGTCTGTATTTCAATGGATACTAACTGTGCCCCGAATCTGGCTGACATATTTCTTTACTCATACGAAGCTGAATTCATTCAGTCTTTGGTTTCGCAAGGAAAGAAACAATTGGCTCTTGGCTTCAATTTCACCTACAGATATATAGATGACTTGCTTTCGATTAGTAATCCTTCATTCGCGGATTACCTTAGCGTCATCTATCCAAGTGAACTTGAGGTCAAAGAAAAGTTATCTTTCGACAGTAGGCAGTACAATCACGGGCTTCAACATCAACACTCATGGCATTCACATAAGCACGGAGCTCTAACGATCCTTCAACCTCATTGAAACCAGAACCAAGATCTTGAATATCTAGTGGCATTCTCGAGAGAGTGTCAGCGTGTGAGTTGAGCCTACCAGGTTTGTAGTGGATCTTGAAGGTAAAATCAGCAAGCTCTGCTACCCTTCGTTGTCTCGTGGCATCCAGTTTAGCTGATGACAAAATATAAGTCAATGGATTTCTGTCTGTGTATACGTCAAATGATGGACAATAGTACAAATAATCACGAAATCTCTCACATATGGCCCACTTAAGTGCTAGAAACTCTAGTTTTCCGCTGTGTAGATGATATTTGAGTTCTGCGGGGGTCAGCGTTCTTGATGCATAGGCTATGACAGCAAGTTTATCATTGGTCTGTTTTTGTTTAGGATGGCGCCTAAACCATACTGTGATGCGTCTGTATGAAGGATGAAGGGTTCATCAAAGTCAGGAAAAGCCATAACAGGGGATCTGACAAGCAAATCAATGAGTTCCTCTAATGTTGATTGATGAGTAGGGGTCCAAACAATCCTGTTTCCCTTGTTTACATGCCTCTTGGTCTTCTTGGATTTCTTTGATCTTTCATCATCCTTGAGTAGGGCATACAATGTACAAACAACCAGCTCTTTTACTGAAATTCTGAATATACTTACGATAGTATCCTAGCAAACCTTTACAGTAGTAGGATATTTTTCCATGAGCTTAACAACAGCTTTAATGTCTTCTGGGTCCACTCGACATCCTTCGTTGGAGACTAACTGACCCAAAAATCTCACCTCTTTCCTGAAGAGTAAACACTTCTTAGGCTTGAGTTTTATACACTTTTCTCGTAATCTCCTCAAAATTTGTCGGACTCCTTCAGTATGAGTATGAAAAGTTGGGTTGAAAACCAAAACATCATCTAGATAGGGTATACACAGTTCATCTCTATATTCAGCCAAAGTTTCTACCATGAATTCCTGGAATGTTCCGGGCGCTCCTGTGAGACCAAATGGAATCCGCAAACACTCATACAACCCCCAGGGTGTGATGAAGGCTGTAAACGGCCGACACTCTGGTTTGAACCCTGGTGATATGCCTTACCCTGATCTAGTAAAGTAAACCAATCGTTGCCCTTCAAACTGTTAAGAGAATCTTGAATGCGTGGTATAGGTCTACGAGTCTGAATAGTCTTTTGATTCAATGCTCTGTAATCAATGCTCATATCCTTCTTGCGTACACAGACCATAGGACTAGAATAAGGCGACGCAGATTTCTGAATCCATCCCCTGTTGACTAAGTCAACAACATAGTCCATTACCTCTTTGTAAAGTGATGGTGGTACAGAAATGTATGTCTTCTGGACTGGCATCTTGTCATGTAGCACAATGTTCAATTGCAGGTCTGGTGCATTACCAATATCGTCATCATCACGAGAAAATGATTCACACTCCTCCCTCAACATAGCTCGAACATCTGATATCTGTTCAGCGGTCAGAACGTTTTCATCCAACTCAACATCGGGATCCCATTGACTAGACTGTACATGTATCTTACCTTTGGATCCAGTGTGTATTATGGGGTCAAGCCATTGCTCTGCTTCAACTGACCTAGTATCACTCTGTGAATTACCTTTTGGCAAAGTGTGATCAGGACTCTTAAGTGAGACAACAGACTTTATAAAAGTCAGGTAACCTATAATCTGGCCATGATAAAGTGACACTTTCGACGACATGTCATTAGCTACAGGGATAGATATCTTACTGAATGTACCCTTTCTCAAACTTACCATTGTAGATTCCGCCTTGACCTTTTCAAGCAACTACCATTAGGTTCAAACAATGCAAACCTGTCACCCTGTACAAGATTAGACCTAACATGACACTTAACATCCTGAATAGAGTTTGATCCAATAGTAACACCGCACTTTCCAACTCTGACTACACCTATTACCTCAGGGGTTACCTTCTCCTTGTGAATAATGTCAGCAACTGCCTTGGACACCTTAGGGTCATGGTCCTTCAAAATGGCTTGTAAATCACCTTCAAAATATGATATTACATTAAAACCAATGATAGGATTCTCTCAGTACATGTTACATACAAGAAATGGTACAGTAAATGATTGATCTGTAATGTTTACATTCAGATTCACAAATCCTTCAAAAGGTATAGAAATATTTTTTGCACATTTTACAGTAAGATCATTATTCAAAAGTTCAGATATGTCATGCATCTCAACATCAGGTAAATATTTCAATAACCAATTTTTGCTCACTAAGCTCACCTGAGCACAAGTGTCCCATAGAACACTATAACATTGATTTTCAACTTTGACCTGTATTAGACACTCATCTCCCACGAGACCAATAATCTTATTGTAACCTTTTGGTGACATTGCTAAATGATTTAAATTTACATTTCTAATTAAATTCACAACATCGTAATTATTAGTCAAATCTGAATGGGGTCTGTCCTGGACCACTGGGTCCCCCTTTCCAGCAGCCCTTGTCAGTTTCCCGACTGCGATGATTGTGTCTTCTGGCGTGTCGGACAGTTTGGCTTTTTGTGGTCATCAGCGCCACAGGACCAGCAGTGTCTACAGCTACGCGGAATTCTTTTTACACGCTGGACAGCCTTGTCCGTTGTATGGTTTCCTTGTGTCGCTCCCGGAAGACGGACGACTGTTGCGAAGCTCTGCAACTTCTGTTTGTAACGCTTTAATTTCGGAAGTAAAGGTGCTGACGGCTCCGGATAACGCATCATCAGTGGATACAGTGTTAATATCTGTTATTCCCCTTTTTGAACGTCGTTCGTTTTCTCGGATAACGATTCTAGTCAAGGCTTGAATCAGATCTACGTCTCGTGGGTTTTCAGCTTCAAGGTAGGGACGGAATTCTTGTCTGATTGATAAGTTCTTGAGTCCGGTTTGAACGGAACGCCTAAACAAACCCTGAACTAGTTCTGGAGAAAACTTATCACTGGAGTCCTCTGACTCTGACAAAACTTTGTTCCTGAGGTCCATCGCACGGATGAGAAAATCACATGGTCCCTCCTTGTTGCCTTGTACTAGTGAGCCTAAGTCGCCATATAATTCAGTAGGTGTCTTCTCATTATAACGTAGAATCTCCTTTATATTTGATAACGCTAAATCCTGGCGTGAGTCAAGGTAGTTGCGTAAGGACGCTGCTGCTGTTGGTATTGCCTTAATAATACCATCCACTATCTCTGCTTCAGAATGACCCTGCGACTGCGCATTTCTAATTTGTCGGATCACACTTGCATAGGATATACCGTTTCTGTCGATTTCACCGCTAATTTTGAACGTTTTGTGGACTTTGAAGGTCGGCTCTGCAGGCTGGTTAACTGTCACTGTAAGTAATTTTATGACCTTCTTTATTGTGGGTCTTCCGCCATCTCGCTCTTGACGCACTTCGTTTAACCAATCTAACACAACTTTCACTAGTTTATCCCGATTAAGTGTATCTAAGTCTTCGACATCAAGGTTTTTACTCTTTATGACTGTCTTCAACTGCTCCACTGTAGCAAGGTAAAATCTCCCTGTTACCTCGTACTCCGTCTCAACATCCGCCATTTCTGAGTCTGAGCCTTTGTATCCCGGACGAGCCCCCAAATGTAACGTGGGATGCTTAGCTCCTTACGACTATACGATAGAGGATTGCCACCTGACGGCCAACCTGAGAAAAACAAGGAGAGAAATTATAAACTTGTACACTTTTAATCAAACATCCGGGAACTGAACATTATATCCAATATAATTTATGAATAACAATTGAACATAATAAATCATTTTGTATCATCGGCATTCATGAAAAGAATCTCAGAAAACATGGTAAAATTCTGAAAGTAAAGACAGTATTAAACATTGAAATTTCTGATCCAAGAAGGATAACTCTGTATTTTGAAAAAGTAATGGAATGAATTTCTTTGGTTAAAATATAGGTAAAATTACAATTCTAATTAATATCTGCATCTAAATAAGAAATAATAGTGATTAATTTTGATAATAACCTGAAATAAATGTCAAAATTAATAATAACAAGCCAAATCAAGGGACCTATGACTTGAAAAACACGTGTAGTCAATGTGCGCTTCACAACCAATATTCCAGAAAATACAACATATGCAAGGGTAAAACTGCAATAAACAAATGGACCGATGCATAATATGGTTATAAAAAGACATATGAATCTACAAATAACAGGAATAAATGAATTACCTGAGAAAAACAAGGAGAGAAATTATAAACTTGTACACTTTTAATCAAACATCCGGGAACTGAACAACCGCGCTAAAACTGGGAGAACTTTGCAATGCAAGATTTCAAAACGTCGCCAAATACAAACTGGAAACAAAATATACATTACCAAAAATTTTCGGCCCTCTCATAATCCCCATACAAAATGTACCAGTAACACAAAACTTGAAAATGAAAAGCCACGGTGAGGTATAGGGGTGTTTTTGTGTTTTACTTTAATGGGGGTCTCTGTTTTCAATGCGATATGATGGAAACTTCAAATGGTACTCTTTTTCATAGAAACTTCTCAATTCATTATAACATGTAGCTCTATGGAAAACCAATTGCTACATTAATACCATATAGCTAGCAATATTCTCAAAGAAGGGCCATATGAATAGTACCCAACAAAATAAGGAATCAATTCTTGGATTTGAATGAAATAACTCTCTAGAATCTTAAAATGTACTGAATACTGGTGTTAAAATCATTTATTGCTTGAAGACAAGATAAAGAGTCTGACAAAAGTTTACCCTTCAAATTTGTATTCTGTTTGATTTGAAGTAATTCTAATAATATTGCTTTAGATTCGACTGAAAATATGGAATCATCCGTATAATACAATTTATGTTTTGAATACAAAATCTTAATTTCTGAAAAAAGATGGTATGTAAGAGAGAATTGTTATCTTGTTATCGTTGATTATGTCAGCATCTTCAATATATGGTTTAACACGTAAACCTAAACTTTTCATACTATTTGAATATTATTGTATATATGTTCATTGTACGGTTTATACACACAATCAAACGCAGGGTTCCAAGGATATGAATATAGCATAATCATGTATTGTTAAGTAAATTTTAGTATACTTTCATTTAAAGAGGGTTCACCAGCTTCAGCATACAAACTATGTATAGATGAAGTTCTGAATGCACCAAGACTCAAACGTCAGCTTGGTGATGTATGGTATCCAGAAACTGCAAAATAGGACATTTTGGCTGATCCATAGACACTATAACCATAATCCAGCTTTGATCGAACCAGCGGTAAATGATGTTGGAGCAAGGTTGTAGAACCAGATAAACCTTTCAATGCGTGCAAAGTAGGCCAAACTCCAAGGTCATCGACCTTGATGTCATTTCAAAGGGCTGCATTTGTTGAGTTTGCATGCCAGATATGAAGGTGTCTACTTCTTACGGTTCAAAGGTTAAAGTTGACAACAGACTTACAAACATACAGCAAGCAAATAGATAGGACAAAAACAGTATGCCACTGATCTTTCGATCCGGGGTATAAATATAGGTTTGGATGGTTTAATGTGTGCCTTGCTCTATGTCAATATCTAATTTTGTACCCGTGGCTACAGGCTGGTGACCGTAGCTGTTATCTTGGCATAACCTATATATGAACTCGTCGGTATTTTAATACAGAGGTTAATTTGTTTGTTTATTACTTAACGTCACACGTTACACCTCGAAAACTGCACGTATTTTTGTGACGGTATCTGACTGATTTGGACATATGCAACGGAGCCACCCGAAGCAGTGAGGGATTTTAACGTGCATGTGATAAGGTGATATCAGACATCGTTTTGCTGTCTTATCCGAAAGATAAAACACCGGCATGACCTGAGAGGGCTCGTACCTGCGACCTCCCGGTCACACGATGAGCGCTCGACCAGTAAGCCACAAAGGTCATTCCAATACGTCAGTAAAAGCTTGTCTGTTCTAAACAAGAGTGTTACAATACCAATCCTTACACTGCTAATAGTGGAAAGAAAAACGTGGCAACGACGTAGCTATGTTGTTAAAACGACAAAGTATGTCATGGACACTACCTAATATATTGTTTCCGGTGGAAGACTGGCTATGGGGGAACACTCACTCTGTAGCAAGTTGTAGAGTGAGACTTCCCCAGGGGGAAGGTTCTGTTTTAGAGGCAACCTTCCCCGAGGGGTCTTGCTCCTGAGTGAGATTTGCCCCAGGGGAAAGTCTCGCTCTAAAGTAGGACCGCCAGGGAAAAGTCTCACTCTTGAGTAGGACCGCCGGGGAAAGTCTGGCTATAGGGGAACGCTCACTATATAGCAAAGGCTCTCCGCATCCCTGATAACATCTTTTACTTTCCATTCTCTCCCTGTCTTAACTTTAACCCTGGCTCTTCGTGCCATCTCCTCTTCACTTGTGCTATAAAGTGCAACACTACTGAGACTTCTTGGCACTCCAAGCCATAAATAACCATTCACCATTCTTTCCATCTGCTCCACTAGTACTGTTGTTAACGGGACATCATACACGAAAAGCGGTCACAACAAACGTGGGAAAACACAATGTTGATAGATTCAAGTGTTGTACGTCCCTGGAATATTGCATTTTTGCACTGCTGACATCCATTCTTCTACTTGTCTGCACATCTCCTTTACATTTTGATGATCTGGAAATGTTTCGTCAAATGCTTAACCCAAGCTTTTCACTGGTTTCTCCTTCACTGTTGGAATCCGTTCTTCGTCTATTTTGAATGTAAACGCTTGCATTTTCAACACTAGCCTTCTTGACTTAACTGACTTGAATTCTCGTCCATGTTACTAGATCGTCTATGTTACTAGACCGTCCATCTTACTAGATCGTATATATGTTCAGATATTTATTTCTGAATATGAGTAGAAATTTATATACATACATAAGTGCTCATACATATACATTATATACATAAACATTATACACACATACTTAGATATAAATACATATGAATTCTATTACAATCCATCCCAGTTTCTTTTTCAAGGATATAATACTGTATATTAATTAAACACATTGCTTATAATTATATAAAAGTACTCTTAAATAGTTGGGGAGGTTTGTCAGAGATATTGTCTGCTTTTTGCATTTTGTGGAATATACAAAATATTTTAAATGAAAAATAATGATATTTTCAGCGCTACATTTGATTGTGTGTGGTCAAATAGTTACTTTTCGAAGTGAAAGTTTTATATCAGTATTAAAGTTGTTAAGAAAGGGCAAGAACTGTCTGTAAAGGTTTTGAACATTACGACATTCCCAAAACAAGCGACAAATTGTTAGTTTAAACATATTTTATTTCATTCTGATAACATAAAATAGGATTAGGCAAAAGTTATAACAACATTACAATAGCCTTCTCCTAATCATATAAAACATATAGTTGTCAAGATGGCAACTTATAACATATGTACAACATATTAAGTGCAAGTTTTTGAACATACATGTATAATAATATGTAGTAATAATGAATTAAAATAATACATCTTACTGCAAGAGAAAGAGAGAGGGAAGGGATTCTGGTACGATAACTTTAACTGGCTTTAATACGCTGTTATAGATCTATGAAAATCGTTTAGTTTGCTTTATATAATCTTGAACTGATAACATAATCAATTCGTTTTGTTTTACTGTGTATGTATCCTCTTTTCCAAATAAAAGTGTTGCAATATCGAGGGGATAAAACATATGTAACTTTTCAAGTAGACTGGTTCTTTGATTCTTGTACAATATGCATTCTAGTAAATAATGTGATACGTCTTCTTCAACGGGGTGAATTAATAAGATTTACTCTAAACAGATCATAGTTAAGATTGCTGCACATATTACGAAGTCTGGTTAAGATGATGTTAAATTTTCTGTTTCCTATATGAAAATAATCAGGTACAATATGAATGTCCCTTTCACAGCGTAGATAATACTTAAATTGATCAGAATTAAAATTATGTCTAATATCTGGATCGAGCTCATTCCAGAGTTTTATAGTAGAAGGAAAAAAAGAGTTTCTAGTGCTTTGAAGTCTGTAATTCGGAAGAGTGAAGTCATCATTATTTCTAACATTGTAAGTATTGTGTCTAACTAATGGTTCTACAATTTCATTCAGGTGTAGTTTTATTATGAATTTTATGAAATAAGTTAAGCTTTTTTCTTTTTCGCCTGTCTTTTAAAATTTCCCACCCAGTCTCGAAGTATAAAGCTTCCCTAGAAGCAAATAATGGTAAACCTGTAACTACCCTAGCTGCTTGTAATTGGATTTTTTCTAATTTATCTTCATCCTTCATCAATACTCATACCTCCCCATACTTCACACGCGTACTCTAATATAGGTAGTATAAACGTGGTATATATTTTACTTAAAGATTTTCTACTCAAAGTGAATTTTAGTTTACGTAGGACATTTATTTCTTTCAGTGCAGATTTGCAAATATTGTCAATATGACTGGACCATTTAGCATTCGAAGAAAATGTGAGACCTAGATGTTTATGAACTGGAGAAGAGTTAATCAAAGTATTATTGAATTCTAGGGATATAGATTCATTGCGATTACTTATCATTAGGATTTCAGTTTTAGAAGGATTAAAGGTTACTTTCCATTTTTTTGACCATTCGTGGAGGCGTTTAAGATCCCTATCTAATGACTCCTTGGTTTCGATAATACTATCTGAACAGGCAGAAATGGAAGTATCATCGGCAAACAGACGGGCCACGTTATGTAAATTATCGGCAATAGCATTTACATAAAGCAAGAATAGAAAAGGACCAAGAACCGACCCTTGAGGAACACTAGCATTTACAGATCGAAATTCCGAATTAGAACTATTAAGAAAAACAGACTGACGTCTATTCGCGAGATAATTTTCAAAGAAAGCGAGTAAAGATCCCCCTATCCCACGACCCCTCATTTTTATTAGTAAATCTTTGTGCCAGACTTTGTCGAATGCTTTAGATATATCACAAAATACCATGCATGTAGATTTGCCTTCTTCTAGCTATAGATTCATACACACCGTGTTGTAAATTTCTATTAATTGATATATGGTAGAGTTATTTGGCAAGAAACCTGATTGCAGCCTGTAGATCAAATTATTTTCCATCATAAAGTTGTGAATTTGCTTATGGATTATTCTTTCGAATAATTTGCCTACGGTACTAAGAAGGGAAATAGGACGGTAATTTGATGGAATTTTTAAATATTAGCATGACTTTTGATTGTTTCCAAAGTCAAGGAAATGTACATTTAGCAAGACATTTATTGAACAAAATTTGAAGAGGATAACTAACTGCATATTGAGTACCTTTTAACATTTGGTGGCTTATTTCATCTATTCCTGATGCTTTATGTAGTCGAAGAGAACCTATTATATCTTCTATTTCGCTCTGTTCGATACTAATATTTTCGATTGTATTCAATGATCTTTTTTCAAAGTTTGGTTCGTCTGTCGAGTCAACTTCTATATTTGAAATACTTGCAAAATAATCGTTTAAAATATCAGCTTTCTCTTTATCACTTATCGCGATTTCGTTGTTATTCGGAATCAGTAGCGGTGGTAGGGTAAAATAATGGTTGTTATCTTTAATAAGTGGTCTAATAATTTTCCAGAAATCTTTGTGGTTAGTGCTGGAAAATGAATTTAAGTTCTCATATAGGTCAAGAAAGTAGTTTTGTTTCGCAGCTTTTTTCATATTGTTAACATGATTTCTTTGTATTCTATAATTTTCCTTTATGACTGCAGATCCGTGTTTTGCCTTTTTCCTAAGTCTATCGCGTTTTCTAATTTCTAATCGTAGGGTTTGTCTGTCTGTCTAATAGTCACCGAATTGGATGGTATATACTGTTTTGCTAATTCTATAAATTTATGTGTAAATAGATCAGAAGCTTTAACTATATCATGCCCTTCTCAAACATATAATTTCCCCAATCAAATGTATTAATATCGTTACTAAACTGTTCAAAGTTAGCGTCTTTATAAATCCAAATTTTTCTTTTATAAGCTCGTTTGAGTATTGTTTTTATTGAAATATCAACGAGAGTTGCGTTGTGGTCAGAAATCGATTTGTCTATATCAATTATTTCGGACTGCTCGATCGAACACTCTCTAACAAGTACAAGGTCAAGAAGTGAATTACGCGTGCCGCCGAATCGGGTCACACCGTGTATGACATTGGTGAATTGATACGAATCTAATGTATCGGTCAGCTTAGTTTGACCTTCAGAAAGAAGATCAGTGTTGAGATCACCTGTAATAATTATGTTTTGTTTTAGACTAGATGCATTTTCTACGGATAATGTGAAATTATTCCAAAATCCAATACCGGAATTTGGTGGCCTATACACACAGCAGAGCAAGAAAGAGTAGTGCGGGAATATAATATTTAGCCAGATCATTTCCATATTGACAATTACAAGGTTGTACACACGCTTAGCGTAAATTCTGTTAGAGATATAAATGATAATACCTCCCCCATGGGCAGTTCTATCTAGCCTAATGGGATTTAAACCGTCGATCAGAAGATCTGAAGAATTTACCCTGTTATCGAGGTGTGATTCAGTTATACACAGGATGTCATATTCTGTCGCGATGTCAGACAGGTATGATAGTTTATTTCGTAAACTGCGGATTATTTAAGTGGAATATTGAAATTACATCATCGGGTCCGGGATTTGGATGTATATCCTACGAAAGCCGATTAGACTCACTAAGAAAAAGTTTTATATATTATCTCGTTATTACGAGATAATTAACTTGTTATTTCGAGATCTTTTCTCGTTATTTCGAAATAATTAACTCGTTTACTGGAATTGAGGATATCATACAGAGATACCGATAATTTTTTCTTTGCATAACAGGTATACATTTTAGCGTAGTGTAGACCAATCGCTGCACGATAAAGCGCGAGGTCATTAGCCATTATTATACAGAGACGGTAAATGCATGTCTATATGCAGCGAGAGGCGAGTTCTATCGTACCATGAAATGCGAGACGTGTTCGAGTGGAAGAGAGTTGAGAATGTAGAAGGAGTGAAAGTGTCAAGACAAGAAGATGATATATGCAGTGTTGCGAGTAAGTGTAAATGGGGCATGACTGTAAAGCATGTGAAGGTTGAGAGTATTATGGTTTGTTTGTTACAATTAGTCTCTAGCATGTAAATGCATATATACAAAATCAAATATGTTCTATAAATGCATGAATTGGAAGTAATAAAATGAGCAATTAAACATTCTATACAATAACACTGCCCATAACTGCATACGCATTTTAACGTGCATAGACAAAAACAATGACTATAGGGAATTTAAGCATGTACATATTTACATGAACACATAGCTTTAGCTGTTGAACTTTCTTATCGATAACATTTTTGTGGTTTTTGGAGGTAAGGTTTTTCAACAAATTGTCGGCATTCCAATGGGCACTAACTGTGCTCCGCTTCTGGCTGACATATTCCTTTATTCATACGAAGCTGAGTTCATTCAGTCTTTGCTTTCGCAAGGAAAAAAACAATTGGCTCTTGGCTTCAGTTTTACTTACAGATATATAGATGACTTGCTTTCAATTAATAATCCTTCATTCGCGGATTACCTTAGCATCATCTATCCAAGTGAACTGGAGGTCAAAGAAACCACAGAAACTAGTAATTCTACTTCGTATTTAGATATTATGTTGTCTTTCGACATTAATGGTCAATTGAACACCTCACTCTATGACAAACGTGACGATTTCAATTTCGCTATCACAAACTTTCCTTTCATAAGTAGCAACATTCCATCATCGCCCGCATACGGCGTATTCATATCTCAGTTAATACGTTATTCCAGAGCATGTTCAAATTACAATGACTTTGTTCTGAGGGCTAGGCGACTTTCAGTTAAGCTGCTCAACCAGGGTTATATATGTGCTAGACTAGCATCGTCACTGAGGAAGTTCTACGGTCGTTACGAGACTCTTATTACTCCATATGATATCTCGTTATCCAGACTTTTAAATGATATTCTGGACTGAGACCGATTCCGATCACTTTACATAGATTTGACACCTTCTATACTAGAAGGTTACCTACTTCGACTTCTCCATATATAGATACATATGGAATTCACACGATTTGACTCTTTCTACGGGGTATATGTGACGGGTGTTGCTAGCAAGCAGGAGATGCTCACTCTCCCCGGGCACCTGATCTCACTCCATCACAGGGGTTCACATATGCTCTTCAAGTAGACATATTTTGTTATTTTCCATTTGTATTTCATTTTCACTGATTTTGTATGTCCTATGGTTTCATGATTTTTGGACTTGTGGTTTGGATTTATCCATCATCTTTACATTTAGATATACAGTGATAATTGTTGGACACAGTGTTCAATACAGGATATTATACGGGAGGGGAGGAATTAAATTGATTCTCTTAATTCCATCTAAAGGATACCCATCATGTTTTTTCCTTGGGATTTTGATCCCCAGAATGGATCATGGACATCATGACTCATTAGATATTTCCTTGTGTTCAACAATTCAAATTTAAATTCACTACACTGAGCGAGTTTTAAAAGTAGTATTTGTCTCATGATATCTAGTTTAGCTGCAAACCACTTTGGGGATGTAATAATAGGTTTTGCGATAAATTTTGCGTATTTTGCGTTTGCAGATGATAAAATGTTATTTGCAGTAAAGTACATTTTATGGAAATTAGTTTTCATATATTGATACAGATGTTCGGCACTTTTAAACTGCAAGTTATTATAATGAATGCAGCATGGATAAAAGTTAGATAAGATATGTCCTTCTCCTTTGAAAAGAAGTACACCTTTATCTGAAACAGAAAATTTGATTTCCTATTATAATGATATGATACATATCTGTAAACTGAACATAATGCTTCGTCACATTCTTACTTATATGAAGCATACATTCGTGCTATACAATACATTTGCATATGATATTTTGATATGAAAGTAAAGCCGGCGTGGCCTAGTGGTATCGCGTCGGACTCCTGATCGGGAGGCCGGGGTTCGAGTCCCGCTCTGGTCATGCCGGTGTCATGTCTTTCGGATGAGACAGTAAAAACCGAGGCCCCGTGTCGTGGTATGCATGGCACGTTAAAGATCCCTCACTGCTTCGGGTGGGTCCGTTGCAATGGTCAAAATTTGTATGCCCCGCATCAGGCAGATGCCGTCACCATATACGTGAAATATTCGTGGTGTGACGTAAAACAAAAATCAATCAATCAATCAATGATATGAAAGTATTGCATTGAAATCCATTGTCACTATATACTGTATAGTTTTATATCAATCGTGTATTAATCACTTGGTGTGATTTGACAGTACGAAGACGAGTCCGAGTATTCATGTGCTGTAGCTTAGCAAGGTGGTGCTATATTGTGCAAGTCTTCGATAGACCGGATAAGATGCTTGCTACTATTCTGCTCTGTTTTGACAAAGATGCGACCATCATTGGTCCAAAATGAGAACACTTTGCCGGCTCGTTTAGCGCTGGTGATTTCTTTGATAATAGACTGTCTGTATTTAGTAAGGTCTTCTGTGATGAATATTTTATCATTATCACCTTTCAATAATTTTTTCTTAGAGTATATATTGTTTTTTGTTTTCCATGTGTTAAATTTGACTATAACCTGTGAATTGCCATTCCTTTTTGGTTTTCCTATAGGATGGGACCTACATATATCATCCGGAGTTATATCAATTTTTAGTTTTGAGGAACATAGATCTACAATGACCTTATCAGTGTCCTGAGTCCCATCCCCCAGTTTAATATTGTGGAAACGTAATGAGTTCCTCTTACCGTACTGTTCCAATTCGTCCAGTTCACATTCCACTGTTTCAAGTTTGAATCTGAGATCTATATTGTCAGCTTGAAGTTCTAGAATCTCCGCTCGCTGTTTGTTTAGTTCGTGGTCCTGTTGTGGAATTTTCGCTTGAAGCGGTTCAATGGCGGATTGAACTGCCGTCTGTATGATAGGAGTTAGCAATGGGTTCATGGCCTGAGCCAGGAAAGGTGGCAGACCGCTCACAAAAGTTGCATTGTTGATAAGAGTTGGAGCAAGGGCGGGCGCAAATTTATTTACGAATACTGGATCCTCTATGGAGTTGGTCATGAGTTCCGTGAAGTCCTCAGATGATATGTGTAGGGAGGGGCCACTGAATACTGAATCTGGAGCTTCTGTAGTATTGATATTATTGGAATCGGACTCGTTTCCTAGGTTTGCCATATTTGGAAGGCTAGCCGATAGATATCTCCTACGATGAGACTTTTCTATCGGGCTAATCGTGTCTGGCGTTTTCCTTTTACTCATTGAATAGTTCTCATGTTGGTTACAAGTGGATTTTGTTTTGTTAAATGCACGGCAAATAATGTCTAATATTAAATATAAAGTTCTTATTTACCTTGTTAAAGAATAATAATGCCCATTAGAATGTAAATGTTATGCACACACATAAAGAATTTTCAGTACAAGCCAAAAACACTCTCAGCACTTTTGTTTACGTGTACATTTCAGCCATCTTGAACAGTTAGATGTTAGATGACAAATTGCTTCATCCTCTAGACCACAGAAAGTACGCATCATGATATATTTTCATTTTATACATGTATGCATTTCTTTTTGTGGTTAAGATAAAATGATTATTTCTATATTGATACCATAATAACTTGCTACTGAAAAATTGCCCGTTAATGTATAAATATCTGTCCACTCTATCTTCAAAACTAATGTTTAATTGACCATTTCTTTTATGAAGAGATACTTAAGTTTTTATTTCTAAGTATAAGATGCATATATTGTACTTCTTTCTAAGATTTTAAAATTATACTCATCCCTAGAAATTTAAAAGGTCCATTAACACAAGCGGTCAGGGACCCCTGTTAAAACAGAGGTGGGATCAGGTGCCCTGGAGGAGTAAGCATCCCCTGCCGTCATAGGTGAATCGGTATTACTCGCAGTAACTGAAGTAGGAAACGGCACAGCCGTAGTCACAAACTATATATGTCATGATCACTACAATAATACAGTATTGGTGACGCAGACCATCTAACTACTGTAAAACATTTTCCATATTTGCAATAAACAGATGATTAGGGAATAATATAAATATGTGATTTCACTGTGAAATAATTTATGATTTAATCACAGTGACTTTTCCCAACCGGCTATTCTTCTATTGTTTTATTTACTCATCTTCTGAATTCTTTTGCTGTAGTTAATTTTACTATAATTTCAGGATTTACATCAAAACGTATTCAAAGCAATTCGAATTTTGTTTGGCCTTATTTCATTTTCCATTGATTGTCGAGCTAATCATTACTAAGTAATTTACCAATTCATATTAATTGTGTGTTTTTAATCAACTTTTGAATCTGAGACCTTTTCGAACAACTTTAGTGTTTGTAGCGAATGATTATGCGATTTTTCATATCCATCTAGTGGCAAAGTTGTGTCATTAACATTCTTTGAAAGTACTATATTCACAAATCTATTAACATTAATTCCGTGTATATCTGTATCATGTCCAATTTTATTGACAAGAGTTCAGCACACAGAATAATTAAATACGGAGATATTGGACCGCTATGTCTACAACCTTTTTCGAGAAAAAAGTGGCCACATTGATTAACTCTAGATGATGTATTTGCATATAATGCTAGTATCTGTTTTTGGAAAGAATCACCAAAGTTCAAAATTGCGAAATGAAACCATTTGACCTTGTGTTGTTATACTTGTTCATCAAAGCTATCATGGCTTCATTCAATATAACATAAAGATTTGCATAAAATCTCTCGGTATGATTTGGGAATCCATTTTGTTTATTAATTGCTATATCATTACCCAAGTCCATATTTCGAAAACTTTTATTAACATAGTTTTGGGATTCGAAATTCAAAAACTATTTACTCGGTTTTCTCCTTTCTCTGACTTCATAGCATGTGATCTTATGCTGCCTTCTATTCGACCTTTACGCTCTACCTTTACGCAAGTTTTCTATTTCCTGTTTTTATTCTGAAATAATAAGACTGTATCATATGGATTTAAATTTTCTTCCAACCTTTTGAGATTTCTTAAATGATTTTCTTTAGTTCTATTAGATTGTTTCTCTTTATAAGCTCAGTATAAAATGATTTTCTTTAGTTCTATTAGATTGTTTCTTTTTATAAGCTCAATACAAAATGATTTTCTTTAGTTCTATTAGATTGTTTCTCTTTATAAGCTCAGTACAAAATGATTTTCTTTAGTTCTATTAGATTGTTTCTTTTTCTAAGCTCAGTATAAAATTAATATACCTCTTAGTTCCATCAATAATATTTCTAAGAAGAACACGCAGTTATCTCCAAACGTTCACATCTTTCAGGCAGACAAACCACAATGCCGTTGCCATTTTGTTTTCACTTCGACTTTAAATCGACCGTTCGGAACACCTTTAGACTTTACAGTACAATTTAATTATAAAAACATTGGCATGTTAATTAAGTGTTCTGGTGGAAAAGGCAATTGTAAATAAGAAGAAAAATTAATAAAGATAATTTTACAGTTTCTTGTTAAGTACAATTAGTATTTACAATTATTTTATGTATTTTACATGCACTATAGACACGATCCACGTCTGAATCTGCTGACACATCTGGTATGTTGACGCGTTATCCATGGTATCAATTCTCGCAACTGTCACATGCAACAAAATTGTCAATTTTTAGCTAGAAATTTGTTGAATTTCTGGATGATTACATCGGTTTTTGTCATTCTTTGTCATGGATGTCGTGTAATTTATTTTATAGAATAGATAAAGTTGAAACAAATGATTTTTTTTAAATTTATGAAAATTGTTTTTAAACATTCAGACTATAGCCGTCTCTGAGAAACAACTGCTTTTGTGAGAAAAATCTCTTTTAATTTCACTCATGATGAATAGAACCTTCTCCTATTACTTGATCCTTCTTCAATTATTTTCTTGTAGTTGCCTGATTTGTTTTCTGATTGAAAAATTTACAAAATTTTATAACACTCATTTCCAGACATTTAGTGAGAATGTCTGTGAATACATATCATCTAAGTCTATGAAAAAGTTATTGAATTCACTCTGTACACGCTCTATTGGCAGCTTATACATGTAGCTGAATGTTGCAATTGCTTTTCCATACAGGTTTCAATTCCCCTTTGCCTCAACTGTCCTAACTTCCCTGTCCAGAAACAGGAAGAAATTTAAAAAAAAACTATCTGAAACATGTATTAATCCTCTGCGCAAGTTCTGGCGTCTTGTTTCAGTTAAAATTTCATTTTGACCGGATTTCTCACAGATGTTCCTTATGTGACTAACAGGGCGGTGGGGACTCTATGACGGGCCTTGTCCAAACCTTTTCAGAGGAGACAAGGTTCTGATCCTCGTCCCCTCTGACTGTTAGTCGGGACTCTTATTGATCAAGAATCTGAGCTCTCTTACAGACGGGCAGATCATGGTTAACTTCTGTTGATGTCTCCTTACATATTTTGATAGCAACATATTATTCTATAATTTTTTTCGTGTGTAATAAATTTTTATGACCTTTCTTCTTGAGAAACCTGTTGATCTTTGTTCTCTCTATGGAGGATTATTTATAAATTTTTAAATGTGTGCCCTTTTATTGTACTGCTTTTGCGGTGAGTGAGAAGGTGGGCGCCCGTAAACCGGTTAACCACTCATGAGTAACGTTTATAATTTCAATTGACCGTCCTAAGTTGGTATCGTAACCGCAGCAAAATCGAATATTTTTGTAATGTCGTTCCGTGTGTATTCTACTATTACCATTTTTCGTGTGCAGGTCCTTGGTGATTTGTGTCATACCGCTTTGTCAGATGTCTTCTGTTTTCTCTTTTATGTTGTTTAGAAAGAATTCGAGTTACCATACTTATACTGGATTAATAACTGCATAAAATCCATTCAAACAAAGATATATTGCAGGATCCAGTAAATGCTCAACCAAACCTCTACCTCCTTATCGAAATTCTATCCACATGGAAAGAAAACTTCAGATTTACTCTGATTTTATCAATGGTCCGTCTAGTGGAAACTTTGAATGTTTCCGATGCAGGAATGGTGGGCATTTTGATAGGGATTGTCCCCATGCTATGAACAGATCAAACTTACCCCAATCAAAAAGAATCATTCAAAATTGAAACTAGTAGAGGGTAAATAAGTCGGGGGGTTTTCAACCTATGCTGACAATATAGGAAAGACCCTCCCAAAGTTGAATTCAAGAAGTGAGGGTGTATAACTCAAAAGAGCCATATCACGGAATAGCATTAAAGTTGAAAATCAGCAGTTATAGATACTGCAGCTCAGATAAGTGTTATGGTGTTATGAGTAAACACTTTTATGAACAATTAACATCAAATTCGAAGTTGACAAATACTGTTATATTGAGAGATATGGGACAGAATTCTTACATTGAAGGGAAAATGCCAAAAGCGGTCATGGGATACAGTAGTTAGCGATGAAATTTTGTTGGACTTGGATTTTTTTACGCTTTCAACTCATTTATTGAATTGAAAAAACTATGCGATTAAAATTCAAATGACTACAATTCTGATCACTAAACTTTTGACCCTGAATTACTGAGAAAGTATTTACAGAGTTTATGTTAACAAACGCACTTTAGTTCACCCACATAACTCTAAATTCGTGTCTATAAAGATAGACAGGAAAACATCAGAACCTCTTTTTTAAGCCCTAAGTACAACTTAAAGGGACTGATTTCCCCAAATTCCATCATAGATGAAAATCACATGTATTTGTTTTTGAGAAAGTTCATGAACAGGTGTGTCACCGTAAATTTCACATAATATCCAAAAAATTAAGAAATGCCATATTAAGCAGTGGGGATAATCAAAGTGAAATATCTGTAAGGAAGGGTATTCTATTCACTGGAGTCAGTGGGTGGAGGCAGCAAATTGGGACAATGACACGAATAGCAGAAAAATACATCTTAAATTAACAAAAAGAGAAACCACCTGGCAGAAGAGGTTTTAGAAGAAAATATGCTCAATCTTGATTCTACAATGGGACTCTTGAAGCAAAACAGTATTATGAGCCAAGGGGTTCATTCAGATCTATTAGTGACACAAATCTCCAGACACTGAAAAAATAAGACAATGGTTTAAAAGATGACAAACAGGTTTAGTACGAAACATCCTACAAACGTTAAAGAGACTAGAGCATGTTGGTAAAACATATGCCCCTGCGTGAGCTTAATTCATAGCAGCAACAAACTTTCCTAAATTATAAATTCCATTGGCCATAACTCCTAAAACATATTACAGTGTACTGTAGTACTGCCTTTTGACATACGGACCCTCAAATCTATAGGCATCCTTCCTTTTTGATAAGATTTTAGATTGCCTTTGTTTAAAAGAATTTGCAGTTGCGTAGGAAGCAAATCAAAAGTGGGGGCCAAACATCATGAAAAATTCTTCTTGGTACTGAATGATTTCAACTACAGTTTGATATGCAATAAAAAAAACTTGCTAATAGAAATTTGGAGTTATGTGTATTTTGGCGAATATGTAGGCTGTCGCGTTCTATGTCAACATATTCCAGAAAAAAAATTACAGTCTATTTTCATCACCTGTGACCTTGATCTTTGACCGTTTGACCCAATAATCAATAGACTTTTTCCATTCTTCATCAGTAAACATATATCCAATTTTGGTTTGAATATGTTGAAACGTACCTGAATTATCATACGGATCCAATAATTACAATTTATTTTCATCAGCTGTGACCTTGAACTCTGACCAGACATATAGACTACTCTCAGAGACTGGAAACTGGCCACTACTTTCGGAAACATGCTGAACACCCTCTTGTTATGCAAATTAGGTTTCGCCGCCCTTAGCGGTCATAATACTCTTTCAATTGACCGCGCCGATAGCCGAATGGTTAAGGCGTCCTCTTGTACATCAAGACAATTAAGAAGGTCAAACTGCCCCGCACTTAAGAAATTTTATCAATTTTCTTTTTGTTTCATAATTTTTACTATTCTTATCATTTTTAAACTTTTTCTTCAGAAATAATATAAAAGGTATGAAATATAAGGATATCACTTTTCATATCAAAACTGGAAATAGCAGCTCGTATGAAATAAAAGATTATAAACATTCATTTATATACCCCATATCATACTTAAAATACAAAAAAGCAAATATCAATAACCAACATACCATATAAGCATGAGACTGTACTAAGTTATTCAATTATTCGTTGTTGTTTAACACCTACATGTGTATTTGTACAAGGCCAATATTCTATACACACACACACACACACACACACACACACACACACACATATATATATATATATATATATATACATATATATATATATATATATATATATATATATATATATATATATATATATATATATATATATATATATATATATATATTTGTGTGTGTGTTATATATTTCAACATGTATGTTTTTTCACTATAATCCATTCATTTTAAAAGAATATCAAGAATGTCATTTCTAAGAATTCCATTGAATTGAAATGTCTATAGTTAATAAGAAATGAGTATGTTTATTTGTTGTTTATGATAGCATAGTTAATATACCTGAATAGCTGTGATCAAGTCCAATTCTGATTGTGCCGATGAACATTAGGCAAGATCTCTGCATGAAAATATTTCATTAAACAGCTGTAGATCATTGAAGATTTAGCATCTTCAATCATATTCTGGAGTTAGAATGCGTGTGTATGTGTATGGAGGAGATGTTGGTGTGTGGGTGGATGTGAAGGGGAGGGGGTGTGTATTTGTGTGAGGAGGTGTGTGTGTAAAAGTGGACTGAATGTTGCTTTAATGTTTAAAAACCAGTGCTAAGAACACATTGTTGTTTTATCAGATAAAAAGCTTAATTAGACTACTTGGGTCTCGTCATAGATGTCACTACACGCTACACCGATGTGATTATAGAATTTAACACTATTTCTTATCATTGCTCAGTAGAAATTCAAAAACTTCCGAGTTTGTTTCCGGCCTACATCTTTATCATTTATGAATAAATTTTATTCACCTTCAAAAAAGTACTAAGCATAACACAAGAGTGTGGTACTTCTCTAACCAAAATCTGGATCGTCAAGGTCACAGTTATCGTTAGCTTGGAATCATATGTAGGCTATATCCTTGCTGTCTGGAAATGGTTCTTGATTCGTGACAGTATGCTCACCTTCACCCAAGAATGTACCAGGATATTCACCCAATGCTATGGTTGCATTCTCAATGTCACAGTAACAACTTTGTTCGAAATCGTGTTCTGGCTGCATCTCCAATGTAATGCAGTTCATTTGAAAGGATTTTAAATAAATAAATAATATAATGTAGGTACATGAGGAGGAGAAAATGTAACAAGTTTTATCATATACATTTTTAAAATTGTTTTATTGTTCATCTTTAGCATTATTTTCTAATCTATTATCCGTAGTTTCTATATATAGATTTATTTTGCTTGTTTTATAACTAAGTTTTCACTCCTCTTTATTGATTTAGATTCATAGCTGTTGCTAGGTAACGGGAGGAGGAGATTTCATTTCATCGTAAATATTTGTATTGTTGCCAGGTAACGGGAGGAGGAGATTTCATTTCATCGTAAATATTTGTATTGTTGCTATGTAACGGGAGGAGGAGATTTTTAGCATATAAATACCGCGATCTTGTTTTCACGACACACTGTTGATTTTCTATACACACTCTTTATTTCCTATAGATACTCTTGACTTTCTCCGTTATGGAAATGCGTAATGATTATAATTATCTTGAAATTGGAACTTGTATTTTTGTTGGATTAACATCGTTTCATCATCGTGTATATACTCATCATGTTTATCACCGTAGTGTTAATAAATAGTTTACTTGTGTTTGTATTCAACAATGGATATAGTCCCTGTGGATTTATCTATGAAATCAGTGATGGATATATTAAAGACAAACATAGCATAATCCCGATTCAAATTAAGTGACGAACTGCCATGGTCCTGTCGGTTCGTCCACGTTACCAAAAGTCATTTGATAGTGCCTCCTATATAGATGGTTCCTGTCAAAATGATATCCACTTAATTTTGTACTTCTCTTTTTCAGATTTCTCGACAAAAATCTTAGCTTCAGTGTAGGTGATGGTAAAGTGACTGAAAAGCATTACCTTATGAATCACTGTATCTTGAGTTTATGGTTTGAATAAAATGATATTTAAACAGAACAACGTCTTATTTACTAGCTTTATTGTATTGATATAAATGAAAGGCAGTATGATACGGGGATAAGGGTGCTCAAGATTTTTACTAGCTTTATTGTATTGCTATAACTTATAGGCAGTATGATTCACAGGTAAAGATGATTAAGGTTTGCTTGCTTTATTGTATTGATATAAGTGAAATGCAGTATGATACGGGGGTAAGGGTTCTCAAGATTGACTTGCTTAATTGTATTGATATAAGTGAAAGGCAGTATGATTCATGGGTAAGGGGGCTCGAGATTTATTGGCTTTTATTTTTTAATTTTATTAGCAATATAAACCTTTGTACAATTTAACTCAACCCGGGTCAAGATGAGTTGACAAAAAGCATTACTCATAAATAGTTACAAAGAGATAAACATATATACATGATATAGCACTGGTTTGTCTATATAACATTATCAGATGTGCATTCATGATATTTCATATCTTAAAATGATTTATCAACTTTTGAATCAATTGTTTTGGAGATAAATAATTCATACATATCAAAACATTTTTACATAATTTATTAAGGATATTTCGCTACCTATTTTTCTTTTCAAATCGTGCAGTCATTTTATATTAATAAATGCTATGTGCAATGTATGATATAATTTCATTTAGAAGTATTGTAGTCTCATTAACCTCTAGGTAAAAACCAGCAATAATGTGTTTCCATTTAATATCAAATTTCAACTCTTTCCCATATTTTCATTCAAATTTTTCTACATAAACGACAATCAAATAAAAGATGTTTAATATTTTCAACACAGCTCTCACAATAATCACAAAAAACAATTTTCTCGGAATTTACATTTTAACAAAAAATTATTTGTGCATAAAATATTTTTTAATAACTTGCAATTAAACTCTGCCATTCTGACATTTTGCGCCTCTTTATCCCCGTGTCATACTGCCTTTCACTTGTATCAATACAATAAAAAAGGTAATCTTGAACATCTTTACCCCCGTGACATACTGTTTTTCACTTATATCAAGTAAATTTTTAAGTTTATTAAAATGCTTTTAGAAGATTTAAATTCTCCACTAGGTTCAAAAATATCTTTAATATGCAGAAATCCACATTTAATCCAATGTGGAAAGTGGAACCTTTTCATTCATGTTACACCATAATTGCTGTAAAAGTATATTAGTACATGACATGTTATCTATCGCAGAAGTCTTTTTACATTCATTAAAACTAGAGAACATTTCTTTATAAAAAATTGGAATATGCTTTATTAATTAAAAATTTTCTATGTATTTTCTCATTTGTATTTATGACATATTCTACCAAAACATTATTTTTTCAAATAACTTTCTACAATATCAAACAATTAACCTCGTTTATTAAATAGTTTTGAGATCCAAGATGCTTTCAGTGATTTTCATTTAGATTCAATATCTTCCACACCTTATTGTATTGATATAAGTGATACGCAGTATGGTTCAAGGGTAAGGGTGCTATTATTGTGTTGATATAAGTGAAAGGCAGTGTGATTCACGGGAAACGGAGTTTAAGGTTAACTTGCTTTATTGTATTGATATAAGTGATACGCAGTATCATACGGGGATAAGGATGTTCAAGATTTCCTTGCTTTATTGTATGTATATACATGATATATGTATATAAATGATACGCAGTATGATACGGGGTAAGGATGTTCAAGATTTTCTTGCTTTATTGTATGTATATAAATGATACGCAGTATGATTCAGGGGTAAGGATGTTCAAGATTTCCTTGCTTTATTGTATGTATATAAATGATACGCAGTATGATACGGGGGTAAGGATGTTCAAGATTTTCTTGCTTTATTGTATGTATATAAATGATACGCAGTATGATACGGGGGTAAGGATGTTCAAGATTTCCTTGTTTTATTGTATGTATATAAATGATACGCAGTATGATTCAGGGGTAAGGATGTTCAAGATTTACTTGCTTTATTGCATGTATATAAATGATACGCAGTATGATTCAGGGGTAAGGATGTTCAAGATTTCCTTGCTTTATTGTATGTATATAAATGATACGCAGTATGATTCAGGGGTAAGGATGTTCAAGATTTCCTTGCTTTATTGTATGTATATAAATGATACGCAGTATGATTCAGGGGTAAGGATGTTCAAGATTTCCTTGCTTTATTGTATGTATATAAATGATACGCAGTATGATACGGGGGTAAGGATGTTCAAGATTTTCTTGCTTTATTGTATGTATATAAATGATACGTAGTATGATTCAGGGGTAAGGATGTTCAAGATTTACTTGCTTTATTGTATGTATATAAATGATACGCAGTATGATTCAGGGGTAAGGATGTTCAAGATGTCCTTGCTTTATTGTATGTATATAAATGATACGCAGTATGATTCAGGGGTAAGGATGTTCAAGATTTCCTTGCTTTATTGTATTGATATAAATGATACGCAGTATGATTCAGGGGTAAGGCTGTTCAAGATTCCCTTGCTTTATTGTATTGATATAAATGATACGCGGTATGATACAGGGGTAAGGATGTTCAAGATTCCCTTGCTTTATTGTATGTATATAAATGATACGCAGTATGAATCCGGGGTAAGGATGTTCAAGATTTCCTTGCTTTATTGTATGTATATAAATGATACGCAGTATGAATCAGGAGTAAGGATGTTCAAGATTTCCTTGCTTTATTGTATGTATATAAATGATACGCAGTATGATTCAGGGGTAAGGATGTTCAAGATTTACTTGCTTTATTGTATTGATATAAATGATACGCAGTATGATTCAGGGGTAAGGATGTTCAAGATTTCCTTGTTTTATTGTATGTATATAAATGATACGCAGTATGATTCGGGGTAAGGATGTTCAAGATTTTCTTGCTTTATTGTATGTATATACATGATACGCAGTATGATACAGGGGTAAGTATGATCAAGATTTTCTTGCTTTATTGTGTGTATATAAATGATACGCAGTATGATTCAGGGGTAAGGATGTTCAAGATTTCCTTGCTTTATTGTATTGATATAAATGATACGCAGTATGATTCAGGGGTAAGGATGTTCAAGATTTCCTTGCTTTATTGTATGTATATAAATGATACGCAGTATGATTCAGGAGTAAGGATGTTCAAGATTTACTTGCTTTATTGTATTGATATAAGTGATACGCAGTATGAATCAGGAGTAAGGATGTTCAAGATTTCCTTGCTTTATTGTATGTATATAAATGATACGCAGTATGATACGGGGGTAAGGATGTTCAAGATTTCCTTGCTTTATTGTATGTATATAAATGATACGCAGTATGATTCAGGGGTAAGGATGTTCAAGATTTACTTGCTTTATTGTATGTATATAAATGATACGCAGTATGATTCAGGGGTAAGGATGTTCAAGATTCCCTTGCTTTATTGTATTGATATAAATGATACGCAGTATGATTCAGGGGTAAGGATGTTCAAGATTTCCTTGCTTTATTGTATGTATATAAATGATACGCAGTATGATACGGGGGTAAGGATGTTCAAGATTCCCTTGCTTTATTGTATTGATATAAATGATATGCAGTGTGATTCCGGGGTAAGGATGTTCAAGATTTTCTTGCTTTATTGTATGTATATAAATGATACGCAGTATGATTCAGGGGTAAGGATGTTCAAGATTTCCTTGCTTTATTGTATGTATATAAATGATACGCAGTATGATTCCGGGGTAAGGATGTTCAAGATGTCCTTGCTTTATTGTATGTATATAAATTATACGCAGTATGATTCAGGGGTAAGGATGTTCAAGATTCCCTTGCTTTATTGTATTGATATAAGTGATACGCAGTATAATACTGCTGTAAGGATGCTCAAGGTTTACTGGCTTTATTAGATTACTATGAGTGATAAACTCAACATTTACTTTCTTTATTATATTGATATCAGTGAAAGGCAGTATGACACGGGGGTAAGGATGCTCAAGGTTTACTGGCTTTATTGTATTGATATCTGTGAAAGGCGGTATGATTCAGGGGTAAGGGTGCCCAGGGTTTACTTTCTTTGTTGTATTGATACCACTGAAGATCAGTATGATACAGGGGTAATGGTGCTCGAGATTTCCTAGTTTTCGTATAGTATTAATATAAGTGAAAGGCAGCATGATACGGAGATTAAGGGTGCTCAAGATTACCTAGCTTTATTGTATTGATATAACTGATAAGCATTATGATTCAGGGGTAAGAGTGCTCAAAGTTTACTTGCTTTATTGTATAAATAATTGAAAAGTAATATGATACAGTGGTAAGGGTGTTCAAACTTTTATACCATATGGACGGTATATCAATCCCATTGACTACATACCACAATATACCCGTATGTTAATCTTAGTTATTGGTAAGAGTGGAGTATGCCACAATATATGCCCGGTACCGGTATATCAATCTCAATCCCATTGATTGGTTAGAGGAGAGAGTGCCTTTACATGCCCCGCCTTTCAATCCCATTGACTGGTTAGATGGGAGTATGCCACTTTATGCCCAGTATATCAATCCCATTGTCTTGGAGGGGAGTATGCCAGTATATGCCCGGTATATCAATCCCATTGACTGGATAGAGGAGAGTGTTCCGTTATATGCCTGGTATATTAATCTCATTGGATAGAGGGGAGTGTTCCGTTATATGCCTGGTATATTAATCTCATTGACTGGTAAGAGGGGTTTTGGTTGATTGGTGTTTTACGTCGCTTTCAACAATTTTTCAGTTATATCGCGACATGGAAGCAGGAGGTTACCAACCTCTTAAACATAGTGGCGCAACCCGGGAATCGAACCCGGATCGTCGGCGCCGCAAGCCAAGCGCTTAACCACTACACCACGCCTGCCCCCTGGTAAGAGGGGAGTACGCCACTAAATGTCCGGTATATCTATCCAACTGACTTTTTAGAAGGGAGTATGCCAATATATGCCCGGTACATTAATCCCATTGACTGGTTAGAGGAGAGTATGCCATCACTATATGTCCGGTATACCAATCTCATTGACTGTTTAGAGGCTAGTATGCTACCATATGCCCGACATATCAATCCCACTGAATGGTTAGAGGGGAGTATGCTACTATATATGGAATATAGTAAACTCTCTGACTTGTCTGAGGAGTGTTGGTATCTGTCCGGTGTATTGATCAACATCAATATCAGACGTGCTTGTGTGCATGCTGATGTAGGAAACGGGGGCGTCTAATCTATGTGATAGGTGTTTCCTGATTATGATGATGAGTATAGTGTAAATGTAAAACTACACTATGCTATCAAAAATATGCATGCACAGGAAATGTAATGCATGCTTTTTACAAATTGGAGAGGAAGAGGATTAGGCACCGACCATTTGACATTCTGGGGGAGGGACGCTTGAAGTTTTTGAAAAAAAAAGATTTCTTGCTCTGATTTTGACTAAAACAAATAATCTTACTTAGTCTCCAATAGACAAGCGTAATCTAAAGCTTCGCTCGCCAGAATTATACATAACACAACATTTTATGTTATTATGATCTTTTGTTCTTGAGTTTAATCATTGACAAACCTATTATATTTGTTTCTTGATTTTAATGGCAAGATTTTTAGCAGATAATTGGAATTTCTAAGGGCACTAATTGTACGCCTCTTATACCAGATTTGTTTCTATATTGTTTTGTGGGGGTTTCATGTATTTTATTCAACAATCTAAACAATTCGACCTTATAGAGATGTTGGATGATACCTCTGGCTACATGTATATGTATCTTGACGATATCTGAGTTATTGATAACCCTGAGATTGAAAAATTTATTACTAACATATACCCACCTAAACTTCAATAAGACAATGACAATATTTGTGATACAAAAACACTTTTCTTGGACCTATACATTAAGACAATTAACAAAATTCATACCAATATTTATGATAAACATGACGATTTTAGATCTCCTGTTGTAAATTTCCCTTAGTTGGATAGTTACAGATGTTCCTAGACTAGACTTCCATCATATGGTATTTATAAAATTCAGTTGCTTCAAATTGCCAGCGCCTGCATTAAGTTTTGGACATTCATACAAAAAAAAAAATTACAAATAACGTTGGAACTTTCAACCCAGGATTACAAGTAGAAAAGCCTTCGGAAAAGGACAGTAATTCTTGTATTGACATCTTCTACACTCTTATAAAGAGATTTTTACTTGAACTTGTACGCTGACAACAGACGGATGGAGACTATATAGTGGGCTTTTGTTGAAACCTTTGTCAAAGGGGAAATGGTCCTGAACTTCATTCCCTCTTACTGTTAATAGGGACTCTTACAGATCAAGGGTCTGAGCTCGCTTCCAGATCGGCAGAGCAGAGGTTACTCATGTTGATGTTGATTTATACATTTTTGATATTTTGGACTTACTTTGGAGAGTTTGACTTAAGTGTTATTATACCCTTTTTCCTGATGTTATGTGGCTGTGACACTTTCTACACAGTGTTTGTTCACATTTATGTATAAATACAGTGCTGAATTATATTTGTTTCGTCTGTATGTAAGGGCATTTACGGAGGGTGTGGCTAGCCAAACAGGAGACGCTCACTCCTCCCGGGCACCTGGTCTCACCCCTGAATATTAGGGGTCCGTGAATGTCCATTGTGGTACATTGTTGTTAGTGCCATAGTCATGTGACACCAGTTACTTTTGTATTTTACATCTCTGCATTACTATACATGCTTATATTTTTATGACCTTTCATCTTGAGAAAGTCATTGATCCTTCATATCTATATGGAGGATTATTCACAGATCTTTAAATGTGATTATATTGCTTTTGTAGAAAGAAAGGGGGATGTAAACCGGTTAACCACTCCAACTGGTTTACTTCTGTCATATCAATTGACCGTCCTAAGTCGGTATCGCAACTGCAGTTTTTGTGATGTTCTTGTGACAAGATGCGTCTGCTTTTTTTCAGATTATCACATTATTAACATTGCATTTCCGTGGTCATTTCTGTCATCGGCAGAGTCAGATGTGTTTATCTTTTTCTTTGAGTACTGTAATGCTTGTACTGGATATATGCCAAAAATGGTTCATGAGGGTGGACTGAGGGTAGTAGCAACCCCAGGTGAAATTTGCAGTATATTAATACCGTTATGTGCTTAATGTATTTGGATAGAGCTCAGTGAGACAAATTGAAATAGTTTTCCTTCTGCTGATATCTCTTTCCTATCAAAAGTTATGGCAGTTTGAATATGCAAAATTTTGACATTTTCATAGAATTGTTTTCTTTATAAAATTCATGATTGATTTATATAATTCATGATTGATTTCGGACTAAGAAGGAACCGACATTTCTCACATTTTCAGAATTTGTCACTTTTCTGTCAGTTTTTTTTCTCTCTCTCTCTCTCTCTCTCTCTTGCCCAGGGTAGCCCTCTTTTTCACACCCCTACCCCCTTTTCTCCTTCCTCACCCTCCTACTTGTAGTCTCACCCTCATTTCAGTATATGACATCATTATGATGGACTAAAAGTGTATAGCATAGCTGAGATCGGTTAGAGCAGAATTTTGTCAAAAATAACAGTGTTTATTATCAAATTGTATTAATATACAACAATATGTTACTGGTAAAAAAAAAATCTTGCTCTGGTTCTTCTGACAAAAATTCCTTTGCCTCAAGGTTGAGGTAAAAAAAAACTCTGGTCGGGTTGAAAAATCCAGCCCCCTACATCCCCCCCTTTCCAGATTATCAAATGGACGGTGCCTTATGCATTGCTAGACATTTAAAAAAATCATTAGGGTTATTTTATACAATATTTGCTTCGAAAATTCGAGACACGCTCCCACTAAGTGGTACACCTATAAACCAACAACTAGCACGTTCTCGTCTCGTGTCAGTCGCGTTCTTTGTTATGGCGTCACGCTTGTTTGAAGAGGCCAGACGACGGTGGATCAAATCACCACAATTCTTATTTGTAATGTTATGAAGAGTTTAAAATATTTTCATTTTTCTCTTGAAAATCTGTTCTAGGTTCTACTTTATAATTTTGTTTTCATTTTTTTTATCTCATGCGACTTAACAAATCGCAGTACAAATACATTGTCGTCTGCACAGAGGCGAAATGTAAATGATTTGATGGTACATATTCCAATGACCTATATTAGGATAAAATGCCGAGCTTATCGAAAGCAGAATTTTATGAATGGGTTAAATATACACCTACAAACAGTCTCAGGTTCTGCAGCGGTTTGACGTACATCCATTTTCTTTTAAATTGAAATATACAGAAAACCAAAGATTATTCACGATGTTTGAAGAGAGTATATGATGCATTGTTTGGTCCTTTCTTCACAAAATAAGTGCATTTTATCTCGTATATTTATCATCAACATTCAGTGTATGTAAATTACTTGGATATTTAAAGGGGTTTTTTTTTTATTTTTTATTCATACATTTATAAAGTCATCTGAATCAACATATATCAATTATCCTTTAGAACATATAAGAACTCGTTTGTATGAAATAACGGTTCATTGCTCCTCCCTCTTTTATGATGCGGTTTATATAAAGCTTACGTATTTGGTAGAAATCTATTTTATTGGTGAATGCGATGCCATCTGCACGCGTTGGAGGTTAAAGTTCAAATTCTGGTGAGAGGCCGGCAGGTGTTTTTGTTTCACCGTGCACGCGTTATTATATTTTTAGAAGTAAAATGAAATTTCAACGTGGAACAATAAAATTTTGGCGTGGTTGACCCTGTTCCTACCCAGCGACACCTGGCGTGTCCTGGATTGATTAAAACAATCGATCCTAGTCTCTTTGATGTTCAAACTTCAAATGCAGACAAGACACAGGGAGCTAGGAAGCTATTATTTTCTGGCAAATACGGATTCTATTAAAGCAAAACAGACGCTTTCTAATTGATGATTTAATTCGTTAATATTTTCGGCGTACTGTCATTCTTATCTGGACTGGGAGAGATGGCCTTAATACATATCACAGAAAATGTGAGTATTTTTTGCTGCAAAAGGGCTAATATACAATAAACTGCAGAGATTTATATGCCGAGTTCATTTTATATATAAATGTAATAGACTAAATCTTCTGGAAGACTAAGGTATAATTTGATATTGAATTAAACTTGAATATCGCCATTGCAGCACCAACACTATTATAGTTAATATGTTTACACGGCCATATTATATAAGAATAAAATTTACTTTCGAGTAAAATACTTATAAATGTAAGCAAACCTGCTGCTCGAGGATGAAAGAAAGGGACTTGCAATGATGTTGGGCTGCTAACGTGCGGCTGGAGGCGTTAGCACTCTACCCATTCATATATTGATTAGAGTGTAAAACCATATCAAGCATACCCATTGATGGATTTACATGTATACAGGCTTACGTTTAAATTCTTCATTCACGGACGGTTCAAGTAATCTACGCGTACGTTTTATCTATTAATAGATTCTTTTATTAAATTATACTCACAGATACGTATTATTCGTAAAAAAAATAAAATATATATGGAAATTTAGATATATGAACTATTATTGATTAATAATGTAAATTTGCATTTTGAAAATTATATAATGTAATTTTAAGGCCTTAGTTTTGCTCGTCTATAAAACATTTTACATCCTACAAATGGTATAACCAATATATGTTTTGATTTTAAAATCGAGAAAAATAATAATAATAATAAAGGATTACAATTTCTTCGTGAATAATCATTTTATTTTGAAAATCTAGCAAATAAAATAATCAACATATAAGGAAGACTGTATAATAGTGTGTCGATAAATAGTCATCATGTATCATATTCATCATGTATCATATTCATCATGTATCATATTCATCATGTATCACATTCATCATGTATCATATTTATCATGTATCATATTCATCATGTATCATATTTATCATGTATCATATTTATCATGTATCATATTCATCATTTATCATATTCAGCCAGAGATTCTTGAACATCATTAATGATCGTCAATTGCCATGAAAGAGGTCTTTCGTAAATTGTGCACACCGTTGGTTTGGGTCGACATTTGTGCAATCCGTCACCCGCGAATGATTGCGCTTTTTTTATATTTCATTAAGTATTATAATTGGAAGCTAAAGCAGTAATTTCCCGCCAGGGCATGTGGGTTTTAGAAAAGGCAGGTGTCGAACGCACGTGCAAGGGGTAACTTGCACGAGCGTTCTGAATGAAGCATTTTGATTGGTCTTTAGCTAATATATGAAATGAGAGACAGGTCCAAATTATTTTATTGATGTTTATAATTATCCCATGCTAAATGATAGCTTACGAAATTGTCTACCTAACTTATACTAAGATTAGTCCATTATTACACAATATAAACAGTGTGCACGATATTAAGCCTTGATACATCACTGTATCATCTATACATCACTGTATCATCTATACATCACTGTATCATCTATACGTCACTATATCATACACACATCACTGCATCATCTATACATCACTGTATCATCTATACATCACTGTATCATCTACAAATCACTGTATCATCTATACATCACTGTATCATCTATACATCACTACTATATAACGTCACTGTATCATTTATAAATCACTGTAGCATATATACATCAATGTATCATCCGTACATCACTGTATCATCTACAAATCACTGTTCTATCTATACATCACTGTATCATCTATACATCACTGTATCATCTATACATCACTGTACCATCTATACATCACTGTATTATCTATACATTACTGTATCATCTACACATCACTGTATCATCTATACATCACTGTATCATCTATACATCACTGTATCATCTATACATCATTGTATCATCTATACATTACTGTTTCATCTATACATCACTGTATTATCTATACATCACTGCATCATCTATACATCACTGTATCATCTTGTATCATCTATACGTCACTATATCATACATACATCACTGTATAATCTACAAATCACTGTACCATCTATACATCACTGTATTATCTATACATTACTGTATCATCTACACATCACTGTATCATCTATACATCACTGTATCATCTATACATCACTGTATCATCTATACATCACTACTATCTAACGTCACTGTATCATTTATACATCAATGTATCATTTGTACATCACTGTATCATCTACAAATCACTGTTCCATCTATACATCACTGTATTATCTATACACCACTGTATCATCGATACATCACTGTATCATCTATACATCACTGTATCATCTATACATTACTGTATCATCTATACATCACTGTATCATCTATACATCACTATATCATCTATACATCACTGTATCATCTGTACATTACTGTATCATCTATACATCACTGTATTATCTATACATCACTATATCATCTATACATCACTGTATCATCTATACATTACTGTATCATCTATACATCACTGTATTATCTATACATCACTGTATCATCTATACATCACTGTATCATCTACAAATCGAACTATCATCTATACATTACTGTATTATCGTTATATCATCTATACATCACTGCATCATCTATACATCATTGTATCATCTATACATCACTGTTTCATCTATACATCACTGTATTATCTATACATCACTGCATCATCTATACATCACTGTATCATCTATTCTTCACTATATCATACATACATCACTGCATCATCTATACATCACTGTATCATCTATACATCACTGCATCATCTATATATTACTGTATCATCTATACATCACTGTATCATCTATACATCACTGTATCATCTATACATTACTGTATTGTCTTTATATCATTGTATCATCTATACAACACTGTATCATCTATACATCACTGTATTATCTATACATCACTGTATCATCTATACATCGCTATACATCATTGTATCATCTATACATTACTGCATCATCTATACATTACTGCATCATCTATACATCACTGAATCGTAAAACTAGAACATTTCTCGTTACATCGCCATCCATCTCGCTAGTTCTAACGGTAAATAAATGGAGAATGTTAGAATATACCGTGATCCATAATATTGAGAATTAACATTTTATCAATGTAATGTGTGACTTTCTTAATTGATTTTTTATTTACATGCACCTTAATCCTAAGAAGATTTTACGATTTTCATTATTTCATAGTGTCTATCATTAATTTTAGTTAAATTTACTTGAATTTTTTATATCATTAATTTGTGGATGAAGTAAAAATTGCCCGTTAGGTTAAGAATGTTTGAGAAGACTTCCATTGTACAGTGCTAGACTTTACTCTATAATTTATGTTATGGTGCATAAGTTAATTCTATGATTTATAACTAAATTATGATTAAATGCAAGAGTGATTGTGTTTTGAGTTACCTATCATTAAGAAGAACACATTTCTTGCTGCACTGAACAATGTGTGGGTTACATATGTACTTTATACATTTATATTTGCATAATTTTATTTGTAGCATTGTGGACTTGACGAGCTAAGTTTAGGTAACATGGCGTACAAAACGGAAGAAGACACATGCCTGGCATGTGACCAATCAAATGATGGTCTATGTAAGTACTTGATAAAATCATTTTAACCAATTATCAAAAGTAAAAATCCTTTTCACAAAATGGAGACCATATATTCTCATTGCCGTCAGGAAACGTATGTTTCTTTTAGACAAAAAAAAAACCCTCAAAAATAATCTGAACATTTCGGTAAACTTCCCCTCGCTTAAAAAGATGTTTGACAATAACATAAATAAAACATATGCTAACATTTATGATGATCTTTGCCAGGCCTTCAACTATTATGCTAATCCATACGTTAACACCTTCTACAACAGAAGTGATATAGTTTTGGGCTTTGGTACAGGTGTCGGTCCTAATATAATGTCACAATGCTCAAAGAGTTGGTTATCTTCTACTTTTTAATTAATTTATGGCTAAATCGGAGAAAAAAGTAAAAAAAAAAAATTAAAAAAAATCCACACGTGATTCATATTTTGAGTGTAAATCGTTTATTTGGATGTCATCGACATTCATTGAGGAAATCAATTTTACTACACACCCGTGTGAATGTTGGCGTCTGAATTACCGTGTGAATTTTTTTTTCTAAGTCAGGTTTTTGAGCTTAAGAAAAGTACATCGCACCTGTTAACTGGACACAATTCAAAGGACGTGCGTCAAACCAAACATCTGTTATAAACCCTTCTTTTCTTTTTCATAATAAAACGAAGAAAACAATTGTTGCACCTGTCTATATTTACAATGCATGTACATGTTGCTGTTATTTTAAATATACAACAGTCAGTGTAAGTTTTCTCAATAAATATAAATTGCGGTGTCATACAAAGCTCGTAAGTATCGTCGAGCTTTGTGATTGTGACAAGCCATTGTCTGAACGAGAGATTCGCTTGGACAGGGGTGAAACTCCTAGTTATTATTAAGGTAACAAAACACGTAGCTGGAGGAAAGGTCAACGATCCCCTCTTACGATTTGATTTGTGTTGACCTTTCTGACCTGGAATTATCTTTTAACCTTTCATGGACGTGTTAAGCAATGGGAGGAGGAAACTGACATAGTTCACATACAGAAAAAGGTAGATGAACAAATTGATCACGAGCGAAATGTCTAATTAAAGCAGTCATCACTCATAATTTGTTTTATGGAACCGGGTATACTTAAATCTATACACGTATTAATAGAAGTAATTAATCATTTAGATATCTATCATACTTTTAACGGTCAGGTTGGTTCAGTGGTATGGCACTTGACTTTAAGGACCAGGGATCGATTCCAGCGGTCAGCGCAGATGTTTCTAAGGTGATTGATCATCTTATGCCTCCTTATCTGTGGTATATTGTTGTTGTGCCATAGTCACTGGACACTAGTTACATTCGTATTTTGTATTTTCTAATGAGGCAGTATAAACCGAGGCCCCGTGTTACGGTATATTATTGCACATGAGAGTATAAACCGAGGCCTCTATGTCACAGTATACGGGGACATGTGACGGTATAAACCGAGGTCCCATGCCACATTATACGGGGACACGTGATAGTATAAACCGAGATCCCGTGTTACGGTATATTCTGGGACATGAGAGTATAAACCGAGGCCTCTATGTCACGGTATACGGGGATGCGTGACAGTATAAACCGAGGTCCCATGTCCTGGATACGGGGACACGTGACAGTATAAACCGAGGTCCCGTATCACGGTATATTATAGCACATGAGAGTATATACCGAGGTCTCTATGTCACGGTATACGGGGACGCATGACTGTATAAACCGAGGTCCCGTGTCACGGTATATTATGGCACATGAGACTATAAACCGAGACCCACATGTCACGGTATACGGGGACACGTGACAGTATATACTGAGGTCCCGTGGCACGGTATATTATGGAACATGATATTATAAACCGAGGCCTGTATGTCACGGTATACGGGGACACGTGACAGTATAAACCGAGATCCCGTGTCATGGTATACGTTGGCACGTAATAAATCTCTCACTGCTTCGTGTGGGTCCGTGGGAGAGGACGAAATGATGAAGCGTTGCACCAGGCGGGTGCCGCCATTATTTACGTGCAATAATCTAAATGTGGCGTAAAACGGTAATAGAAAAACCTCAAGCGCTGTATTAGATTCCTGGCAAAAGTTTGGAAGTAACCTCAACCTTCTTGCGAACTAACAACATTCAAGGAAAACACCAATGACCATGTCACTTCAATTATTGTGTCAACACCAAGTCGATAAGTGGATCAAATCTTTGCATTTAATCTGTTCTCAAGATAATAGTTAAATAAGGTGTCAAGGCTTTCAGTGGATAATCGTGAACGACTGATCAAGTAGTATACTTCCGAATGCCAACACCTTTCTCATGTATTGTAACGCGGACCCATGCAAACTGTTACACCTTTCTTATGTATGACGCATGCAAACTGACAAAACACACCGACACATATGACGTAACCTTATACATACTATAATCTGAAATCAAGGGATCTCTTTTGTTACGTTATGATACCAGTATGATACTAGGGATTTTCCGTGTTGGGACGAAATGTATACAGGAAAGCATCATACTATCTTCATTATAGCAGAAAAGTTTTCCGAGCTCTGCTAGTCCTTGATTAAATACTAATTATGAAACACTTTCATCTCATCCTCTTGTGTATTACATGACACTAGTTCCGGAGTCACAGTTCCGCATGTCCACACCAATGTGATTTAATGTTTATTAATAACGCAAGGTTCTATATCTCTGTCATATGTAATTGTTACAAGGTGTATTAATGGCGAAATAATTTGAACATGTCGACAATTTCATCGTACTGCACTCGATCGACTCCGGGTTGTATTGGAATTTTGCATTGAAATCTATATGAATAAATGCAACATATGAATACTGGTAATTCAGGAGGCGTTCCGCATTACGTTGTATTCATACATCAAAGAAGTGTTCAATGAAAACACCTTAAGTCGCACGGGTAACACATGTCAACAGACATTGTCTGCGCACGCCCGCCTTCAAAAACATCTCATTTCGCTGCATTTCTGCATTCATGTTTGGAATGAAAGTGAAATTAAAAAATTAGAATTCAATTCATGAACATAACATTTGAACTATGCTTTCATAAAAATACATTGTGTGTGCTTTTTATGTAAGTAGCACTGGCCTTTGTAATCTTTTCTTTTATACTATCATCCCCTTTTTAATAAAGAGTGACTGAAAAAAATGAAAATATTGAGTAAGAATAACAGTATAGAACTGTCATACATCAACAACATTGTAGAACTTTATGTATGAATTTGAATTTTTATGCAAGAAAAATATTCCATAAAAGCACTAGTTATTCTCAAACTGAATATATTATCCGTTTATGCTTGGGTTCCTGGGTTTTTTTTTTATTTTTATTTTTTTTTTCTATGATAAATTGACATTTTATCCGTTTTTTGATAAATTGACGTTTTATAGAAGATGACGTCCCTGTTGGTTTACAGCTGTCGCAAAAATTTCAGTTGTGTTAGGTTTAAGCAATTACTTTACTGTGGTCCTAATAGTGCTGTTGGACAATGATTCTATAGCTACATCAGACTTCATCAGACTTACTACCAGTTTTAGATATGCTATTGGACAGAAGTCTAAGTCAACGTCTGAACATTACTGGTAACGGTAAATAATACTACATTTATATTGTGTTTAGGTAATGACTTGACTGGTGATGCAGACGACACACACAATAGTAAATTATTTTTTCTGTTTATGATTAGGTTTTCTAGTCTAGGGTTTTGAAAGTTGTAGCTTATCAATGGTTGACTAATAGCTCTTGATCTAATATTAACAATGCACCTAACCCTGAGTTCCTAAATACTTCAATCATCCGGAGCGCGATTGCCAAGCTTGTTGTAATTTATGTCTACTATTGTAAATACTATACCGTGCAGGTGGTTCTTATTTCTAGCACAAGAAAAGTCGGTGGAAAAAAGAAAGAATTCGACAAAAGAAATGATTTAATCTTACTTTCTGAAGTTAACGTCTATTAAAGTAATCAGTCGGAAATACATGTGAAAGTAGCGCTTGATGTTGGATGAATTAGGAAAGTACATGCCGTATTTACGTCTCGGTATTGCTTTGTGTTGATCAGAAAGCTATTATGTATATACACCCTCCTTCCTTTAGACCAATGTTGTTTGTGAATGATTTAATTCTATTCTATTGTGTTCATGTGACCAATATCAAAGGGTGTCCGACCAGCGTGCCGAATGTGGGCGTCGCTGTCAATAAAGGGGGTTTCGCCAGCTATGTATATATAACAAGAGTCAACTAAGATACCGTTAGACCAGGTTATATAGAGCTGTAGAGGTATCACAACATCGGATGAATCCTCCTTATCGTATCGAAAGAATACCGTCGTCCTAAGTTCCATTGCATATGCCAGATTCACACACTTGGAGAATGAAATGCAATGAAATTGGAGTAGCTATTGTAAAGCAGTATTAAGCAAACGGCGAACAGACGGGTGACGCAGGCGTTTTCACAACAGCTGTTCCCAGTACACTCTGTTTTAACAGCTTCTGCTCGGCATACATGCTTGAAAAGAGGAACTAAAAGGATATATATTTTGCCTCTCTGAAATATTTTGTGATTAACAAAGAACTTATATACAGTTGATTAAGGATCCTGTTCAGTTTATGGAAATTGATAAAGCGAGTTTATAAAGGGATATGAGGTGTCATTGGATGGAAGGTCAGTAATTAATGATTAATTTATTAATAAAAGCAGGAAAGGGGGGCAGAGTTTGTACATAAATGCTGAAGTAGGTCGAGTACTAACTAGTGAGATTCTAGAGGGTGTAATGCAGAAAGCAATTTCAGATTTTTCTGCAAAACGAAATATTATCTGTAAGATCGACTTATTTTCATAAATAAGGAAAATATATTTTTTGAAAAATGTGACCTGTAATATACATCTGTATCCATTAATGAAGAAATCATTTGTAGGAAAAACTGAGTTATTAAAAGAGATGATATGACTCTGAATTCTGGATATTGTCAGTGGCGTAAGTAGCCCAAAAGAATGGATATAAATTCAATTGGGGAGGGTTTAGGGACAGCCTTGAGGCATCCAGAGGGTCCATTCTAGAACCTAGTGGGATTCAAGTGACGAGAGGTGAGCCCAAAAGCTACAGCGATCCTATTTTTTGAACCAAAAAAAAAAAAATGAACAAAAAATTATAACAATTTATTAACGGATAAAAGTAACAATGCCGTTACAAAGCCAGTTATCATGATTGTATGAGTTATTTGTGTATTTTGCGTAGGGGGCGCGAAATCACTGACAATAACATTACCGCAAAAGTAGTGAGTGCTAGATGTGAGGATGCTCCTATCATACGTACAAGTATTGGAGTATGAACACATTAATAAAGGTGAAAGGCGGTCGATAGCTAGCGTTCGATACTGTCATATGACGAAGAGGTTGTATAAGGAAAGCTAGTATGTGAGACTTGTTAGAAAAGGGTTTATGTACCATGCAGTTTAGTACAAGGTATAAGATGGTGACGAGAGTGTATACGCTAAAGTTTCGTCAATCGAAAAGTAATTTTTTTAAACAGTATTGGATTTGGATTATATAGTTATATCTATGCGTATCAGTCTTTAGTTGACAATTTTCCAGACTCCGCTGCTCTACTGCTGATGCTTCTGACAACGACAATAATTTATTCCCGTAAATGTACATACATACATTGCAGAGAAGATAAAGCTTATATACCATAGTAGCATACATTACTTGCATATTACTTATGCACATATAATGAATATAATTGACATCTACCTAATGCACTATCCTACATTAGACATCGATTACTACTAGTTATTATGCATATTTAAATATCAGAATATTTCAAATATGTCATAGAATAGTACCATCTCAAATAAGACATCGGCTACCTAATGCAATATCTCACATTAGACGTCGACGACCTACTTGTAATGCTCTATCTCACATTAGACGTCGACTACCTACTAGTAATGCTCTATGTCATATTAGACATCGGCTTCCAAATGCACTATCTCACATTAGACATCGGCTGCCCAATGTACTATCTCACATTAGACGTCGACTACCTACATGTAATGCTCTATCTCACATTAGACGTCGACCTACCTACGTGTAATGCTCTATATCTACATGTATCTATCTCTATCTACCTAATGCACTATCCTACATTAGACATCGATTACTGAATGCACCATCTCAAATAAGATATCGGCTACCTAATGCATTATCTCATTAGATATCGGCTACCTAATGTATTATCTCATATTGGATATCGGCTACCTAATGTACTATCTCACATTAGATATCGGATGTCTAATGTACTATCTCATATTAGACATCGGCTACCTAATGTACTATCTTTCATTAGATATCGGCTACCTAATGCATTATCTCACATTAGATATCGGCTTTCTAATGTACTATCTCACATTAGACATCGGCTACCTAATGTACTATCTCACATTAGATATCGGCTACCTAATGTACTATCTCACATTAGATATCGGCTACCTAATGTACTATCTCACATTAGACATCGGCTTCCTAATGTACTATCTCACATTAGATATCGGCTACCTGATGCACTAACTCATATTAGACATCGGCTTTCTAATGTACTATCTCACATTAGACATCGGCTACCTAATGTACTATCTCACATTAGATATCGGCTACCTAATGCATTATCTCATATTAGATATCGGCTGTCTAATGTACTATCTCACATTAGATATCGGATGTCTAATGTACTATCTCACATTAGATATCGGATGTCTAATGTACTATCTCACATTAGATATCGGATGTCTAATGTACTATCTCACATTAGATATCGGCTACCTAATGTACTATCTCACATTAGATATCGGCTACCTAATGTACTATCTCACATTAGATGTCGGCTACCTAATGTACTATCTCACATTAGATATCGGCTACCTAATGTACTATCTCACATTAGATATCGGCTACCTAATGCATTATCTCATATTAGATATCGGCTGTCTAATGTACTATCTCACATTAGACATCGGCTGTCTAATGTACTATCTCACATTAGATATCGGCTACCTGATGCACTATCTCATATTAGACATCGGCTACCTAATGTACTATCTCATATTAGACATCGGCTACCTAATGTACTATCTCACATTAGATATCGGCTGTCTAATGTACTATCTCATATTAGACATCGGCTGTCTAATGTACTATCTCACATTAGATATCGGCTACCTGATGCACTAACTCATATTAGACATCGGCTTTCTAATGTACTATCTCACATTAGATGTCGGCTACCTAATGCACTAACTCATATTAGACATCGGCTACCTAATGTACTATCTCACATTAGATTGATTGATTTTTGTTTATCGTCACACCACGAATATTTCACGTATATGGTGAAGGCATCTGCCTGATGCGGGGCATACAAATTTTGACCTTTACATCGTATCTACCTGAAGCAGTGAGGGATCTTTAACGTGCCATGCATACCACGACACGTGGCTGTCTCATCCGAAAGACAGGACACCAGCATGACTAGAGCGGGACTCGAACCCTGGCCTCCCGATTATGAGTGAGCGCGATACCACTAGCCCACGCCGGCTTCTATCTCACATTAGACGTCGACTACCTATATAATGCGCTATCTAATATTAGACATCGGCTATTTACCCGGTAATGTACTATTTCACATTAGACGTCGACTACCAAATGCACTATCTCACATTGGAGGTCGACTACCTAATGTTTCCATCTGCAATTCACAAATTCCATTTTGTCATGATTTTATGAAATCTTTAAGAATAATAATGTATTTTCAACGCTGAAAGCATTTTATTTTCAAACAAGAATCAACATCTCATAAAAATGAGCAAAATAAAAAAATAAACTAACTTTTCACAAACACATTTCTTATTACAGTGATAACAATTATATAACACAAAATGTAGAAAAATTACCATCTTTCATGAAAAACTATAATCTTAATACATTTATAAAATCTACAGATGTAATATCACAGTATATAGTAAACAAGACTGTCTTTTAACATAAAAATCAAAATGATAATAGGTTTTGGGGTAAAAAAATGTATATTTGTTATTGATGAAAAGTCTATGCTGACATAGAAAAATTAGCTAAAAATCTATGAAAATTTTAATTATTAAGGTCTGTAAGTTTCAAGAGGATCAATTATCTCAGTGGATTCTTTTCATGAGTATGAATACAGTATTGCTTAACCTCTTTGTCAAGTTTGAATTAATTTCTGACAATAGCGCAGGAGAACTAAGATGAACAAGAGGCCTAGATGGACCTATATCACTCACTTGAGTACAATTTCCTCATTCACTACCTAATCTGCCCAACTTTAGTTCCACTTTTGGCAGAAACACAACATATTTCAGGACCATGAGATCTTCAGTCATATTAAGTGTCATCAAAATCCTTTGATTAATTGTGAAAAAGTCCATAAGTGCAGAACATAGCATTCAAATAATACACCCTTTCCTTTTCAATCTTTTTAGATTTTTAATTCAAGAAATCCTAAAATAAATTTTAGCATTCCATTAATTCCTCACAATAATATTTCCTTCCTTAAAGTCAGATATCATCAATAAAATGAGTGCATTATAAGCAATGTACAAAGAGAAAATGAAAGAAATTTAAAAAAAAAATTTCAAAATGACGGTCCAAGAAGACGCACTATGATTTAAACTCACAAGCCTAAAGTTCAGATGAGACAAAATAGGGCAATACTAAATCAGTATAATATGTACCTGTAATTTGGTATGATGGATATACATTTTGGTATGGTACATGTAAATTAAAAAAAAAAGCAAAACCCAGTATATTCGATCCTGTCCATTTTCCTTACCTCTGAAGCAAGATCTCCATTATTATCAACGCTATTTAATATGCCACAATGAAATTATTTGTATCTGTCATGGTTAATAAGGAGAAGAACAGAAAAGATTTTAACTCCGCCTGTTTTTCCCCATACTCTAAAAGACCTTGATTTCGAAACCCAGGAACACAACTTCAAATCATGCCTGTTCATATACAGCCACCAAAATCATTAGTATCCTGTCATGAAATAGAAACTCGGACATAGAATCACAACACTCGGACATAGAATCACAACACTCGCAATGATGTACAGTTGGGAGCATGTACAGACCCTGTCTTTCATGAATTAGATTCTGGTGCTGTTTCTTCTCGTGATCACTTTCTATAGTCGTAGTCATATAAGTAATATCAGTGTCAACGATCAAGCTCGAGTTTGCCTAAAATTCTTCTGTCAACACACGCACGATTACGGTCATAATATTCATTAACCCTCATTTTAGCCTTCTTTATTCATAATTTTAATTTTTCCGTTTTGAAATACCCGCTTTAAGACTTCTACTTATTTCCCCCATTGTTATTGTTGTCGTCTGACGTAATTTTGTCAGCTGCCGAAAATCGACGAATCATAATTATAAACAATGGTACTTCAAGTAAAAATCATCCAATTATCATTACTATACAAATAAGATGGTGAAATATAGGAGGAATTGACAATTTATTATAACTATATTTTTAGAATTGATTTATTTATATTCTAGCAACAACTACATGTACATGTATTTCGTTACGAGAACCACGAGTTACCTCCCGTTGATCATAACGATCTACGGCCAAATAAGCTCATAACACCACATCCTTAATGTACTCTCTCGAATTAGACGCTGACTACCTAATGCATTATCTCACATTAGACGTCGACTACCTAATGTATTATCTCACACCAGACTTCGACTTCCTAATGTACTATCTCACACTAGACGTCGACTACCTACATGCAATGCTCTATCTCCCATTAGACGTCGATTACCAAATGCACTATCTCACATTAGAAGTCGACTACTTAACGTAATATCTCACATTAGACGTCGACTACCTAATGTATTATCTCACATCAGACTTCGACTACCTATTGTACTATCTTACATTACACGTGGACAGTTAATACGAATGTATAACTGTAAAAACATATTTAAGAATATCTTGAGTGTTTATTAATTTATCCGGATATTAATTTCTAGATGTAGTCTATAGATATGTATTCAGATCCGGTAATGCCATATTTGGACCAGTTAATCTTTTGTTACTATAGGTGTGTCAGTTTGTATTGTTGTCTGACGATAATTATATTTGAGTCGATCATTTATCGGAGTCATTTATGGCAGTATATCGGTATACATTGTATTGTTTATTAATTAAAAGCTGTACAGCTTATAGACATCAATAAATCATATTATTATGCATGTGCATAAATAACAAATATGTACATTATACACGTTCAACCATAAAAGAAGGATTATTTGAAAGTTGTTATACATAAATTAGGAATATACTTTCAGGTCGTGTATAAAACAAAGACAACAGATGTTAACTCGTGTCATTTCTTAGTTTTGTAGCATGTGAAATAAATTAACCCAAGCTACATGATTCTCTAGTTCGTGAGACATGATTCTCTAGTGTTTGAGAGCTAAGCTACTTGATTCTCTAGTGTGTGAGAGCTAAGCTACATGATGTTCTAGTGTGTGAGAGCTAAGCTACATGATGTTCTAGTGTGTGAGAGCTAAGCTACATGATGTTCTAGTGTGTGAGAGCTAAGCTACATGATTCTCTAGTGTGTGAGAGCCAATCTACATGATGCTCTAGTGTATGAGAGCTAAGCTACATGATGTTCTAGTGTTTAAGAGCTAAGCTACATGATTCTCTAGTGTTTGAGAGCTAAGTTACATAATGCTCTAGTGTTTGAGAGCTAAGCTACATAATGCTCTAGTGTTTGAGAGCTAAGCTACATAATGCTTTAGTGTTTGAGAGCTACGCTACATGATGCTCTAGTGTTTGAGAGCTAAGCTACTTGATTCTCTGGTGTTTGAGAGCTAAGCTACATAATGCTCTAGTGTTTGAGAGCTAAGCTACATAATGCTCTAGTGTTTGAGAGCTAAGCTACATAATGCTCTAGTGTTTGAGAGCTAAGCTACATAATGCTCTAGTGTTTGAGAGCTACGCTACATGATGCTCTAGTGTTTGACAGCTAAGCTACATGATGATCTAGGGTTTTAGAGCCAAGCTACTTGATTCTCTGGTGTTTAAGAGCTACGCTACATGATGTTCTAGTGTTTTTAAAAGAGCTACGCTACATGATGCTTTAGTGTTTAAGAGCTAAGCTACATGATGATCTAGGGTTTGACAGCTAAGCTACATGATGATCTAGGGTTTTAGAGCCAATCTACTTGATTCTCTGGTGTTTGAGAGCTAAGCTACATAATGCTCTAGTGTTTGAGAGCTAAGCTACATAATGCTCTAGTGTTTGAGAGCTACGCTACATGATGTTCTAGTGTTTTTAAAAGAGCTACGCTACATGATGCTTTAGTGTTTAAGAGCTAAGCTACATGATGATCTAGGGTTTGACAGCTAAGCTACATGATGCTCTAGGGTTTTAGAGCCAATCTACTTGATTCTCTAGTGTTTGAGAGCTAAGCTACATAATGCTCTAGTGTTTGAGAGCTAAGCTACATAATGCTCTAGTGTTTGAGAGCTACGCTACATAATGCTCTAGTGTTTGACAGCTAAGCTACATGATGCTCTAGGGTTTTAGAGCCAATCTACTTGATTCTCTGGTGTTTGAGAGCTAAGCTACATAATGCTCTAGTGTTTGAGAGCTACGCTACATGATACTCTAGTGTTTGACAGCTAAGCTACATGATGCTCTAGGGTTTTAGAGCCAATCTACTTGATTCTCTAGTGTTTGAGAGCTAAGCTACATAATGCTCTAGTGTTTGAGAGCTAAGCTACATAATGCTCTAGTGTTTGAGAGCTACGCTACATGATACTCTAGTGTTTGACAGCTAAGCTACATGATGCTCTAGGGTTTTAGAGCCAAGCTACTTGATTCTCTGGTGTTTAAGAGCTACGCTACATGATGTTTTAGTGTTTAAGAGCTAAGCTATATGATGCTCTAGTGTTTAAGAGCTAAGAAACTGAATGAATTTAAAGATGTAATAATAATTCTTTAAAACTTTTGTCTGAAAAGCTTGTAAACAGGACATTTCAAAATAAGATTAAATTTGTTCTCATTTTCTGACTGGGATTTACATACATGTAAAGGGTATAAACTTTTTACCAAAGGAATATTTTGTATGGACCAGTGTCAACTGCAAAGCTATGAGCTGAGCAGATAAACAAATTTAAAATATGAGGTTTTTTGGTTTTGTTTTTGTTTCTTTTTATGTTTTTATGTGTGTTTGGTTGTTTTTTTGTTTTTTGTTTGTTTGTTTTTTTTTTTTTTTTTTGCTTTTTGTGCCCCGGGATCGATAGATAAGGGCATATTGTTAATGTCCTGTCTGTATGTTTGTCTGACAACTTTAATCTTGGCCATAACTTTTGAATTGTCAAGGAACTTCATATTTCACTTGCGTACTCAACTAATGAAGCCCTTTCAAATGACACCAAGGTCGATGACCTTTTGACATTGACAATGACCTTCACACTAAAAATAACTTTTCGGACTTTGTTAATGCCGGGGGCATTAAAACGTTTCACAAACACAGCTTTTTTTTCGTATTGTGACAATTTCTTTTTTTCAGATATGATTGAAGGGTATGCCCGTCAATCAGATGTTTATGAATAACTGTTTTAAAAGAGAAATTAATATCAGATAATTAGGATTGTGTGCGAGTATAATTTTTTTCTTTCTTTCTGTTTGTTTTGTTTTGGTAAATAAATATATTTAGTTTAGAGGCATTAATCGTTTTTCAGTGAAATATATAATGACGTCATTTTGTTTCTTTCATAGGTAACGGAAACGACTCAAGTATAATGCCTAACACGTTTGATTTCTTATCGACTTCCCATGTGACACATCCAGCCATGATTGGTTTATCTCCTCTTCAGCAAGCGGAAGTTGTGTTATCAGGTTATAGAGACTGCGCAGCTGAAGCTGTCCGATATCTCATAGAGGTTGAACATATGTCCTCCAATGACCCTATAGTTATAGGTTTACAAAATCACTTAAGTGAAAAACAAAGACATTTAGACTTTGTACAGATTCTACTCCATCACCATCAAGGTGACACTGCTTCCTATAATGATTCGGGAATCTCGACTGAAAGTGAAACTGACGATCATGTGATTGACCTCTCCGATGTGCGTGTACAAACTGACATTTCACAAGATACTTTTCCTTATGGAATAGGAAGTCACGTGGTAAGGGAATCGTCACAAGATGACTCTTCAACTTTAACGGCACTCGCAGAAGAACTTCTGACTCTTATCGACGATTCTATAAATGAAAAGCTGGAAGAGAAAAATGAGCAATGAAAATGGTTTTGTGTGAACGAGTTTCAATTGTAAAGAATGCATGCAGCAGACTAGCATAAAAACCATTTAGAGAATGTATTAAATAAATTATTTACCTTTAAAACTTTGCATGATTACATTTTGTGTTCTAATCTTCATATTTTGATTTATTTTTACCATATGATTTACGCTCAGTACAATGTGTTGGTATGTTATGACATTCTGTCTCTACTGTTCCTTAATTAAGTTCTGACGTCAAAAACGAGTGTAGCGTGATTTGGTGTGCGATGGTTGTAGTACATTTCATGAATTTGTTCATTATTTTATCATGAAAATATCCATGTATGTACAACATGTGTTCTAAATTAAAATATGAATAGAAATATTTATCACTGTAGTCAGAATAAAGACAACGTCCAGTTACTTGTTTTAAATGTATCAACATCAAGAAAGATAACTCTCTTAGTCTTGTCATCAGAACTAGCTATTTTTACAATGAAATGAAATGTTGCTGTCTAGTTACAATGAAGTATGGTATTCAGTTCGATTAGTTTAAGGTGTTAGTAAATAGAAAAATTGACATTAAATTGGAGACTTTAGTATTACAAATACTGGGTATATTTACATATTTCCTTATGAAATAAATGAGAAAAAAATCCCCGTCTTGTCATGTAACATTATAAAGTGTACTCCACACCCATGTTCGAAACTCTGTAAGTGTACATTGTATATACTATAAGGACTGGCACATGACAAGAAAAAAGGTCATGTTGAATCAGCTAGAATATGTAACATTCATGTATTTTTACATCACACACACCATGTCACATGATGGCGGCACTAAGTCTTGCCTAATGCATGGTTAACATTATCACATAAAATTGACCTATCAGAAGCAGCAAGAGTTTTTATGCCAATGTGTATCATAATAAGAGGCTTTGGTTCATACTCGTTTATTCAAAGGACAGACAGGGAGACAGAAGATGATGAGTCACTCAATCCATAGGACAGACAGGGAGACAGAAGATGATGAGTCACTCTATCCATAGGACAGACAGGGAGACAGAAGATGATGAATCACATTATCCATAGGACAGAGAGACAGAAGATGACGAGTCATTATATCCGTTGGACAGACAGGGAGACAGAAGATGATGAATCACTCTATCCATAGGACAGACAGGAAGACAGAAGATGATGAGTCGCTCTATCCATAGGACAGACAGAGAGATAAGTAGAATATGATGAGTCAGTCTATCCATAGGACAGACAGGGAGACAGAAGAAGATGAGTCACTCTATCCATAGGACAGACAGGGAGAAAGAAGATGATGAGTCACTCTATCCATAGGACAGACAGAGAGACAGACGATAGTGAGTCACTCCATCCATAGAACAGACAGGGAGACAGAAGATGATGAGTCACTCTATCCATAGGACAGACAGGGGGACAGATGATGATGAGTCGCTCTATCCATAGGACAGACAGAGAGATAAGTAGAATATGATGAGTCACTCTATCCATAGGACAGACAGGGAGACAGAAGAAGATGAGTCACTCTATCCATAGGACAGACAGGGAGACAGAAGATGATGAGTCACTCTATCTATAGGACAGACAGGGAGACAGAAGATGATGAATCACTCTATCCATAGGACAGACAGAAGATGATGTGTCACTCTATCCATAGGACAGACAGAGAGACAGACGATAGTGAGTCACTCCATCCATAGAACAGACAGGGAGACAGAAGATGATGAGTCACTCTATCCATAGGACAGACAGGGAGACAGAAGATGATGAGTCGCTCTATCCATAGGACAGACAGAGAGATAAGTAGAATATGATGAGTCAGTCTATCCATAGGACAGACAGGGAGACAGAAGAAGATGAGTCACTTTATCCATAGGACAGACAGGGAGACAGAAGATGATGAATCACTCTATCCATAGGACAGACAGAAGATGATGCGTCACTCTATCCATAGGACAGACAGTGAGACAGAAGATGATGAGTCACTCTATCCATAGGACAGACAGGGAGACAGAAGATGATGAGTCACTCTATCCATAGGACAGACAGAGAGACAGAAGATGATGAGTCACTCTATCCATAGGACAGACAGAGAGACAGAAGATAGTGAGTCACTCTATCCATAGGACAGACAATGAGACAGGAGATGATGAGTGACTATATCCATTGGACAGACAGGGAGACAGAATCATCCTAAAACTTCTATTCCACTCCTTTTTCACTTCCACAAACGTAAATAAGTGTAGATACACATGCAACATACCTTTCGTAATGACCTATTTGGCAAATCAAGCGTTCCTTATTTTACATTTTTAGCTCTACATAATCAGTGATGCGATAATGCACCTTAGTATTAAATAAAAATTGAAGGCAAAATGTTTACTTTCCCATTATTTGGAAACCACGATCCTGCACCGAGATACGAATAAATTAATAGAAAAAGGTAGTGATGTTTGGCGTAAGCAAAATGACAAAAACGTATTCATAAGGAGGGAAAAGACCTTTGAAGCGACCAAAAATAGCATAAACAGTAGCGTTTCTTCTTCTTCTTCTTCTTCTTCTTCTTCTTCTTCTTCTTCTTCTTCCAATATGAAGTGTTCTCAAAAGCTGAGCGTTATACTTCATGATTCAGCGTATGTATATAGTGCATTTATTTTATAGCCGCGGATCAAGCATTCTTTTTTTTTTTTAATACGCCCGTCTTAAGACGTTATGGCGTTGTCTGTCCGGCGTCCGGGAAAAGCTTGTCCGGGCTATTACTTCTTCCCTTGTGCATGGATTTCAATAATATTTCACAGAATTGTTATTTAGGACTCAAAGATGTGTCATGACTTTGACCCAAGATCATAGATCAAAAGTCAAGGTCACAACATGCAAAGTGAGTAAAACATTGTCCAGACCATTACTTCTTGCCCTGTGCATGGATTTCAATAATGATTCACAGAATTGTTACTTAGGACCCAAAGATGTGTCATGACCTTGACCCAAGGTCATAGGTCAAAGGTCAAGGTCACAACATGCAAAATGAGTACAAACTTGTTCGGGCATAACTCCTTCCCCTGTGCATAGATTTCAATAATATTTCACAGAATTGTTACTTAGCACCCAAGGGTGTGTTATGGCCTTGATTGTAAAAGGTCAAGGTCACAACAAGCAAAGTGAATAAAACCTTGTTCGGGCCATAACTTTTTCCCCAGTGCATGACTTTCAATAATATTTCACAGAATTGGTACTTAGGATCCAAGGGTGTGTCATGACCTTGACCCAATGTCATAGGTCAAAGGTCAAGATCACAACTTGCAAAATGAGTAAAACCTTGTTCGGGCCATAACTTCTTCCCCTGTGCATAGATTTCAATAATATTTCACAGAATTGTTACTAAGCACCCAAGTGTGTGTTATGGCATTGATTGTAAAAGGTCAAGGTCACAACATGCAAAGTGAATAAAACCTTGTTCGGGCCATAACGTTTTCCTCTGTACATGGCTTTCAATAATATTTCACAGAATTGTTACACTTGACTTAAAGTCAAAGGTCAAAGGTCAAGATCACAACATGCAAAATGAGTAAAACCTTGTTCGGGCCATAACTTCTTCCCCTGTGCATAGATTTCAATAATATTTCACAGAATTGTTACTTAGTACGCAAGGGTGTGTTATGACCTGATTGTAAATGCAAAGTGAATAAAACCTTGTTCGGGCCATAACGTTTTCCTCTGTACATGGCTTTCAATAATATTTCACAGAATTGTTACACTTGACTTAAAGTCAAAGGTCAAAGGTCAAGATCACAACATGCAAAATGAGTAAAACCTTGTTCGGGCCATAACTTCTTCCCCTGTGCATAGATTTCAATAATATTTCACCGAATTGTTACTTAGTACGCAAGGGTGTGTTATGACCTGATTGTAAAAGGTCAAGGTCACAACATGCAAAGTGAATAAAACCTTGTTCGGGCCATAATTTTTCCCCTGTGCATGGCTTTCAATAATATTTCACAGAATTGTTAATTAGGACCCAAGGGTGTGTCATGACCTTAACCCAAGGTCATAGGTCAAAGGTCAAGATCACATCACGCAAGATCACATCACGAATATTTCTTAGTTGCGACAACTTGTTTACATAAATCGCTGGTATGCCACCCAAAAAAAGAGGTACTCCATCCAGAGCACCCGGCAAGCGACGGAAAGTCGCCCCTCTCGACTTAGGGATGATGCAGTCTACCAATCTCGCAGTCGCACCCTTCATTCTCAGCCGATCCGCCATGGACATGATGCAGCACCCATGCCTGCTAGTCGCCCAACCCCAGCTGATGTCTATTCATCACCTACGACATCCTCTCCCATGTGCCTCAGTGATTCGGTTTCTCCAGGTGGTGCACTTCCCAGCACAGGACCTAGGAATATCGGCCGGCTTTCTGAAACCCCCAACCCGCCGCCCACTTCCAGTTTGTGTCATCCTTCCCATGCTTCACAGTCTGCTTCTTCATCTGGCTCAAGTAATGTGGAAATTAATTTGGTTTCCTCATCAGATAGCATACCTGTTCATTTTGATGACATTGATCTATTTGTTCCCCATAGAATAAAAGAAAAAAAATTGGGAAGGAAAGTTTATCGATTTATCACTATTGCTGAACTCTTCTAGGGAATTAGAACTATATGCTGATAATTCTGGAGAACTGATTATCAAAAATGGAAAAATGGTTATTCAAAAACAGCCATCATCTAATCCCATCAAAGATATATATAGTTGGACATCGGCATTTTTGGTTTTTATCAGTATCATGATAGTGAAGCAGCACACAAAAGCACAAGAATTGCTTAAATATTTACGGGACATTAGATTAGCAGCCACTCATGCTCCACAGTCTTGGATTTCATACGATGAACAGTATCGTCTAAAACAGTATCACAATCCATCCTCTTCGTGGGGGGGGGGGGGGGGGGGGTGATCGATTCAGAACTCTGGTTGGTGTGTATGTCAACTAATAAGGCCTCGGGTTCTAGCATCATTTCGAAAAAACCCTCCACACAACAAAGTACTGTCTATTCTTGCTTTCGGTACAATGAAACAAAATGCTTATTTCCTAAATGCAAATATCCACACAAATGCTCAAAGTGTAGGGGAGCCCATCCCGCCTTCTCCTGCGGTTCACATTAATTTTATGACTATGTATCAACTCGGCCAGTCTCCTATAAATCTTAAGAATTTAGCCAAATATTTAGATTCTTATCCCGACCAAGAATGCGCTAACCTACTCTTACATGGTTTTGAATATGGTTTTCAGTTTAATTACCACCTTTTCCCTATCACCACTGCCTACACCCATCTCTCCACTAGGATTAGTCCCTAAAAAGAACGGGAGTTTTCGAGTTATTCATCATTTGTCGTTCCCTGACAGTAATTCCGTTAATTATTTTACCAATCCCGACGTTTGTACCGTCCACTATTGCACCAGTGACGACGCCATACAACTTATACACCAGGTGGGTAAAGGCGCCTTATTATCTAAGTCGGATCAGAAGTCTGCATTCAGATGATTACCTATATGGCCTGGGAATTTCGATTTATTAGGTTTTTCTATGGACGGTCTCTATTATTTTGATAAGTGCCTACCATTTGGGGCGTCCATCAGCTGTTCCCTTTTCGAAAAATTTTCCACATTTATCCACTGGATCCAGCGGACTTAAAAGAGCACGCAGCTGATTTATTACAATACTCTCAGGTATGCAATACTCGTCGTACTTACAATGCATCCCTTCAAAAATTTAACCAATATACCGACATGTATAACTTGCCTGCAGCTCTCCCCCTTCCAGTAGACACAATAGTAAATTTCATTGCTTATTAATTAACAATCAGCCCGATCCGACAAAATCATTTATTGTACATAAAACACTGGAAGGACTCAAACGGAAAATAGGAGGTTTTTCTATGGACGGTCTCTATTATTTTGATAAGTGCCTACCATTTGGGGCGTCCATCAGCTGTTCCCTTTTCGAAAAATTTTCCACATTTATCCACTGGATCCAGCGGACTTAAAAGAGCACGCAGCTGATTTATTACAATACTCTCAGGTATGCAATACTCGTCGTACTTACAATGCATCCCTTCAAAAATTTAACCAATATACCGACATGTATGACTTGCCTGCAGCTCTCCCCCTTCCAGTAGACACAATAGTAAATTTCATTGCTTATTAATTAACAATCAGCCCGATCCGACAAAATCATTTATTGTACATAAAACACTGGAAGGACTCAAACGGAAAATAGGAACAAAACCCGATATCCGTGCACCCATATCGATGTCGCTGCTTAAGAAATTAATTAATGCCCTTCCCCATATCTGTTCATCCCAAAAAGAGGCAAATATGTTTTCCGCTGCGTTCGCGCTTGCATTTTTCGCATTTCTGCGTGTAAGCGAGTTTACCATTCCCACTTCCAGAAATTTATCGGATTCCCCCCTCTACCTAGACGACATTAATTTTCATTCATCTCTGTTATATGTCCGTATCCGGAAATCAAAAACCGACCAAACCGGAAATTCAACTACAATATGTATCCACCCTACAAACGATAACTCTATATGCCCGCTACTTAATTTAAACAGATATTTACTTATTCGCACTCCATCAGATACCCCTTATCTATTTACTCACTTCAACAACACCCCACTCACAGCTTATCAATTTTCCTCAGTCTTGAAAAAAGCCTTGTCTTTCTGTAAAATAACAGGTCATTTCAGGTCTCACAGTTTCCGTGCCGCTAAGCTAGGTTTTTCCGATGAACAAATTCAAATATGGGGGAGTTGGAAATCCGACGCATTCCGCACTTACATACGAATACTATGCCTTAACTAATCCTATTAATGTACTGCATGTTGTTACCTCTATAATCACCCAGTTTTATTTTGTAGATATGTCTGTATGGTTATTCGGCTCATCTATTATATATTGGGCTGAGGCCGTCTCCCGCTCCAGAGAAGGAGGCTTGTCTCTGAACCTTGAGAGGTACGGCGTCAGTTTGAAATGGTACGGTAAGCGCGGGCTTAAGTGGAATGAATTAACCCCAATCATTTCGGCAAAACTTCAAAACTATTCCAAAAAGCCGGATTACCTTTTGATACATTTGGGGTCCAACGATATCGTCGATTCCAAGAGTTTTGACCTCATTTCCGTCATAAAGGCTACTTACCTCCGTTTAAAGACTGATGCCTGCAACAAAACTAATATTATCAGAAATATTACAGCGCTGCTATTGGCATGGTGCATTAAATCAAAAAGCAATAGAAAAATCTAGGATCAGCATCAACCAAGCAGTTCGTTCATTCTTATTAAAGGAAGGGGGGTGGTTATCAGACACCCATCTATAACTGTCAAAGAGTCTATACCTTATTTCGTTTCGACGGCAACCACCTATCCGACCACGGCAATTCCATATTTTTAAATGATATCCAAGGCGCGCTTGAAACATTTATTAGGTCCTCCGTCACAACCTTCCCTCCCATATGTAAATGATATCCAAGGCGCGCTTGAAACATTTATTACGTCCTCAGTCACAACCTTCCCTCCCATATGTAAATGATATCCAAGGCGCGCTTGAAACATTTATTACGTACTCAGTCACAACCTTCCCTCCCATATGTAAATGATATCCAAGGCGCGCTTGAAACATTTATTAGGTCCTCCGTCACAACCTTCCCTCCCATATGTAAATGATATCCAAGGCGCGCTTGAAACATTTATTACGTCCTCAGTCACAACCTTCCCTCCCATATGTAAATGAGCCGATGTTCGTAAATTAAACATTCCCTCGGGCTTAGGTTTGTTTTCGCTTGTTTAAGAGATATTGGTTTCTCCCTGGCTTTGTTGGCGTTATGTTCGATATTAAAACATCTCACATTTGGCGTGGTTCAGGGAAACAAAGGGTTCGAAACCCTCTTCGCCCGGATTTTCCTCTACATCTACATCTACATCGTAAGAAGTTCCATCACAAATGATGATTATACGTTAGCGCAGCGTGAACCGATCGCTTTGAAAAATTAAGTGCTAATAAATGAAATAATACAGTGCTAATAAAAATGATTATTTACAACCTGATGAGAACTTTAAGGATTGGTGCTCTGGACCAAAATTTTGAACTGGTCCAAAGTGGTAGCTGATATGATTGAATGGGGGAGGGCGTTCCAAAGAGTAACTGTATGTGGAAAGATACTATATTTGTAATAATCTGTGCGTGTACTGAAGGCTTGGAAGTGTAGTGGGCTTGTATGACGGGTGTGAACAGAAGTTTGTGGAACAAGGTATAGATTTGGGTTTATGGCTACAAGATTGTGTGTGACTTTATAAAACATTGAAAGCCTGCTTAAATTTCGACGTTGTTCTAGGGATGGCCAGTTTAAATGATGCAACATGCGTCATGAGGGGTAGTTTCATCCATGTATGTTAAACCATAGAGGGTAGGTGCCCTATACCACATGCGTTGTGAAGGCTTATTCGGATCATCTATGTTACCATAGAGACCCGCTCGATAGTTGATACCAACTGCGGGCGTTAAGGTATCTTCGGCGCCGACGAGCCCGTTTTTAAGACCTTCCGTTACAGAAAGGTAAGAGCAATTGATTTAAAAGGGGGTGCTTATTTCGAATCCTTTCCACATCTGTTTACCAGATGGGTTTTGTTGTTATCTCTGATACCAGAGAAGCACCTGGCAGCCAGTTTACTCGTTACAGTGTTAACATTTCGGTAGCCTGGATAAGTCCCTGGACCCGCGTATCCGTGCTCTGGTCTTAAATTCCACACAAACTTTTGTAACTTCGATTTCTTGATTCTCAATTAAAAATATCAATTAGTATAGTTTGTTGTTTTTATTATCTGGATTTAATAAATTGATATAATAAGTTGAAACCGTGATTTGTCTTTTTTTAAAGGATTTGTTTTGTTTTTCTATCACATGTTTTGGCTTCTTGGGCATATTTGTACATGTTCATGGTATTAAAATCAGCCATTCACTTGTTCAGTCTAACAATACAAAATAAAGGTTTGAACGGACTTCTTTTATAAATAAGAGCGAATTTGCATGTTTCTTAAAATAAAAGGAAGGGGAGGTTAATACATGAAATTGGTGAGCGTGTGTGTGTATGTGTATGTGTCGGGGGGATGTGTGTGTGTGCGCGCGTGTGTGCGCGTGTGTGTAGGTGTGTTTGTAGGTGTGTGTGTGCGCGTGTGTGTATGTGGTTTTAACCCCATTCAAATTTCAAAACAATGCCCAATGCCGGACCCTATCTCAAAATTTCAAAAGGGGCAGGGAAGGTCTGGACCCGTAACTCCCCTCTTATCGGCAAATGTTTGATGTGAATAAAGAAGCTGAAACAAAATCCTTGAAATGGTCCTGGATTCTTACATAACGTTTTGCTTATAGATGTGATATCCCTCTTGTCTTTTACAGTTCCTCAGTCCTCACAAGGTAAAACGTGATCTCATTTTATCGTAAGAGACATATAGATTATTAGATGTTATGGCGCTGATGTGATTCTTTATCTTCTATTCTCCCTCAGTCCTCGGTAGGTAACTATGGTGTACTGTTAGGGCCATCGCACCATCGCCATCGTATCATCGCCATCGTAACATCGTGCCATCGCCATCGTAACATCGCGTCATCGCCATCGTAATATCGCGTCATCGCCATCGTAACATCGCGTCATCGCCATCGTAATATCGCGTCATCGCCATCGTAACATCGCGTCATCGCCATCGTATCATCGCCATCGTATCATCGCTATCGTAACATCGCATCATCGCCATCGTAATATCGCATCATCGCCATCGTAACATCGCCATCGTAACATCGCCATCGTAACATAGTGTCATCGCCATCGTATCATCTCCATCGTGATACGATGGCGATGACGCGATGTTACGATGGCGATGATGCGATGTTACGATGGCGATGACACGATATTACGATGGCGATGATACGATGGCGATGACACGATGTTACGATGGCGATGTTACGATGGCGATGACGCGATGTTACGATGGCGATGATACGATGGCGATAATACGATGTTACGATGGCGATGATGCGATGTTACGATGGCGATGACACGATATTACGATGGCGATGATACGATGGCGATGACACGATGTTACGATGGCGATGTTACGATGGCGATGACGCGATGTTACGATGGCGATGACGCGATGTTACGATGGCGATGACGCGATGTTACGATGGCGATGATACGATGGCGATGTTACGATGGCCCTAACAGTACACCATAGGTAACCCATCTGTAATCGTAAAGCCGGTGTGAATCAGTGGATGAGATGCTCGGTTTGTGACTCTTGTCGTGGCACACCGATTTTTTTTTCCGGATGAAAGAATAAAATAAGATGCCCCGTGTCCCGGTAGGCATGGCATGTAAAAGATCCCTCACTGCTTTGGGAGGGTCCGTTGCAAAGGTATACCTTTGAAAGAGAACAGAAGTGGACAAATTAACAACTATGAACTTTTAATACGCCATACCGTGCCTGTATTTCAAGCGGGCTTCATCAATCACATCAGCCTCTGCCACAGGGAAAGGAGAGAATCGGATTGGAGCCTTGGCTAGTGAAGATGCTCAGTTCACTGTCTACTTCTCTGTTCCAACATCTTAATCCTTTCAAATTAGAATGCTTCATTTTCACATCATATATCCAAAGGAACTCGAGATAAAAAATACAAATTGAAGCGCATCCTCTGCTAAATAATTCGATATACTCCTATCGATTAGTGAAGATGGTTCATTAGTAACCTCTCTTTATGACAAACGTGACAATTTCAAGTTTTTTTTATTAGCAACCTCCCTTCCTTGAGTAGTAACATACCTTCCTCTCTCGCAAATGGCGTCTTCCTTTCACAACTTACACGCTATGCCACGGCATGCTCTAAATACGAAGATTTCGTCCTGAGAGGGAGCCTCTTTTCCACAAAGCTACTCTCACAGGGATATGTAGTAACATACCTTCCTCTCTCGCAAATGGCGTCTTCCTTTCACAACTTACACGCTATGTCACGGCATGCTCTAAATACGAAGATTTCGTCCTGAGAGGGAGCCTCTTTTCCACAAAGCTACTCTCACAGGGATATTGAGGAACGTTTGAAATTGTCACTGAGGAAGTTTTATGGTCAGTATAGGGATCTGATACAATTTGAGATTTCCCTTTCAAGAATGTTAACCGACATTTTGGGGATCTGACCAACCAAATGAACCGTCTTAACATTTTGATTATACTTGATTTGACATAATACCTAAATATACGGACATTTGTTGACGTGCATTTCCGATGCCGGAATTTCAGTTCAACAGCATTTCACACCGAGAATACGATAATTTGACTCATATGTATATATTTATGTATTTATTTCCTCGACTTGAAAAGTTGTACAGGACTTTTGCGACGGGTGTTGTATGGAACCAGGGGACGCTTACTCCTCCGGGGCACATGGCTTTACCTTGATTTAATTGGGGTTCGCATTTGTCTAAATATGACAATATACACGATATTGTCCGTTTATTCCATTTAATACGAGATATGGTTAACACTTCAGTACTTCTCCCTTGTTTACGTTGGTCCCCTAGATATTCATATACAGCATCCATAACACACTCAAAAATCGTACTAAGTAGGTAAGGTTTAGTTTTGGGACAGATAGAAGTCAAATGGGGCATCTTGAGCATATAGAGGATGAAGAACCTAAAATCTGCATTTCGTTAGAACAGTCATTGCAGTTTGGAAAGTGTGGGCGGGTGTATTATCCTGCAAGGGCAGAAAACCTCTGGTTAGATTTCCTCTCCTTTTTCTCACAATCTCCTGACACAGCTTCTTTAATTGATTGCATAATATGTACCATTTATTGTGTGGCATCCCTCAAGAAAATCAATCATGATTAGTCCCCGATTGTCCCATAAGATAGAGGCCATGACCTTTTTCAGTGGAGGAAACTCTCTTGATTTCTAGAAGGGGTGAGCAAGAGTGAATACATTGCATGCTTTGTTTCTAAGAATCAAAACGGTGAATCCAAGATTCATCATGAGTGACAATTCGACCCATAAAACCCTTGGGATCATCCTCACAGCGAGACAAAAATGCAAAGAATTCTCTTTTCATCTTCAGTTAACATTCTAGGGACCCTTGTAGCCAAAACCTTATACATGCCTAAGATGGTTAAAACTCATTGAATAGCCCCAAAACGTATGCCAACTTTTCTGGCTAACTCTCGGGGCTTTCGCCTTCTTTCACACATGTCAAGAGTGCACAATATCAACGTTTTCGTTTGTGGTGATCTCCTTGTGACGTCCAGACCGTTCATCGTCTTCAAAGCTCTCTCTCCTCCATCTAATTTCAGCGGCCAATTTTAAAAGTACTATAAGAAGGAATTCATGAAGTCCTCCTGAATTTCCTAGGGAGACATTTCCTTCTTGCATGGATACTTAATCTCTCCTCTAGCATCAGTTTTCTCCATTTTGGCGGTTTGACTAACCATTCAACTTTCAGCAGCGAATGCCGTGTATAATCAAAAACTTGGAAACACTACTCTACCAAAATGTTCAGCATGATTGAATAATGGTTTTATTCCAGTATTGTATTTATTTATTTTATCAAAAGACAGCTTTTTGATCATACTTCGTAGGTTATTCCAAAGATCAATTAGAATTAGAGAGATGCATTTTGTCTTGTCCTTCAATCCTCAGTAAGTAAGCCGTCTGTTATCGATAGGTACGTGCTCTGAGATTATTCTGAATATTTAAAGTGATTAGCAATGGTTTAACTAACCTTTAATAAAGTCAATGGAAGTGTGAATGAGAGATGTATGACAAATGATCAAAATGTAGAATTGTAGTGGTTGATTTGTGGTGAAACAAGAAATAATTCCCTTAACATTGCAAGGGGGAGGGGAATGGTTGTTTTAAGGGTGTTGTTTGTTATCTTTGTTTATTTGTTTGGTTTTGCTGTCTTTGTTCTACATATTTGGCTTCACAAAGTAAGAAAGGGGTATATGAGATTATTGTCAATTCCGAAAATAATTCATATAGGTAAATTCAAGATTATTTCCTTTCATAATTACTTAAAGTGATGCATTGTTCATAGTATCGGTACTGATGGAGGCGTGATAATCCTTTTCCTCTGCGTACAGAAGTACAAACCTTCATAACGATTTTTTTTTAAATATTGTATGTTTTGCATGATATAAGTGATCATATGTGCTAACGAGAGACGCAGAGAAATTAATATGGAAACTGTGTATAGCCTTATATTGATTAATATGTGTCAATGTGGTCTGTTTTTGTTTTTATGTTCTCTCTATTGCGTAATACCGTATAATAATGGTGACGATTATGGCATGTCTGATAACACTTCAGAGGACACTAGTTAAATCATGCACACTTGCTCAATATGCATCATAGGAGTTTTACGAATTATAGTATGGACGGGTCGACATTAAGGTGAGATTTCTATACTTATTGTATGGATGGGTCGACATTAAGGTGAGATTTTTATACTGATTGTATGGATGGGTCGACATTAAGGTGAGATTTTTTTTATAATTATTGTATGGACAGGGCAATATCAAGGTTAGTTTTTATGCTTACTGTATGGTCGGGGCGACATCAAGGTGAGTTCTTTATACTTATTGTATGATCGGGGCGACATCAAGATGAGTTCTTTATACATGTACTTATTGTGTAGATAAGGCGACATAACGTGAGTTCTTTATATTTATCTTCACTGGGCTGTGTGTTATAAACTGGCATTAAGACCATCCATTTGGCAGCATTATGGAATGAATTTTTACAAGAAAATGGGACAGACTGATTGTCTTGTAGCAGTGTTCAAATTTCTACATGTCGTAGAAAGCTGTAAATGAAATAACCCCCCCCCCCGAAAAAAAACCCCCAAAGAAACATGAAAATGACATAAATCATGTAAAGAGCAAAACAAACAGAGTTGTCTCCTTCGATGTAATGACATCAAAATGTTCCTGTCCCCAACATGCCATCTTCTACCTGTTGGTTTGTCTAATGTACCAGCATCATGTCATAACATAAGATAAGAACAAAAGTCAATCAACTACTATCGTGTGTAATTTCAATAGTGGAACTACATGCCAAAATGATACTTAGAGAACACAATGTCATTGCACATGTTACATTAATGAAGAAAAGAAACTCGAGTAAAAGATGAATACTCTGTACAGAAGACGGCGTTCGTTTTACAGAAATGAGGCAAAAGAGAGGTAACACTTGAAGCCTTATGACTGAACTTGTGTATGTATGTGACTAGAGTAACTCCGTCATACCTGGTTTGTTTTTATCGACATATGTGGTAGTGTGCTACAAAACAGCGATACCTTGAATCGTGTCTTTGTACGGCATTATAATTATCGAGGTATTTCCGGCTTGCTCTTCAAGCGTGGAGGATATTTTTAACTAACATTTAATGTTTTACGGTTAGCCAATAAGACATGCAGTTAGAAATAAGGAGAAAATTAAATCGGTAGAATGATGCCACATTTTTTTTATGAACGCACTCTGAGTTGAGCAGTTTTACAATTTGAGAGGGGAAGTTTAATTCAGATTGTCCCATATACCAAAACTTGGTCGAAAAACGTGTTAAATCTCTAAAGGAAACACCTGCTATAGTTATATCGATACGCATATTTTAATATTCGATACGCAAGTTTAAATATTTAAAAGTAAAATTTTGTAAACCATCGACTTCAATACCATATGGTAAGTTTCTAAACGTTGCATGTTACATTAACAATAGAATAAATTAATGTGGGGCAATTGCGATATAAAAACAAAGAGGGAGAATAGAGATTACACCGAAGGCACGATGGGTAAGAGAGCAAGTGGAAAATTACAAGGATTTATGAGGGAAAAGAAGATGAATATTAGTAAGAAAGTTGGGTTAGATGTGTTAAATCGGACATCACCTCATTATAAGATCATTGATCTCAGTGACATATACGAGAGAGTCAGCAACTCTATATCTTAAGGTACATACTGTTCAAATAGTTGGCAGATGTTTTACTTCTATAGAAATTACGGAAGGGGCTGCTTCTTTGTAATTATGCTCCTGTTCTCCATTTCTATCTATCATTGCACCACAATGTTTAAAAGGTTGGTTACCTCCTGCTTCCATGTCGCGATATAACTGAAAATGGTTGAAAGCTACGTAAAACACCATTCAACAAATCAACCACCTGTATGTAATCCCCCTTTTTAAATCTATTTGGGGAGGGTGGTTGGTGTGGTGGTTTAGTGCTTGACTTGCGGTATGGACTATCAGATTGCGCCACTACATATGTTTAATGGCTGTGTTACCTCCTGCTTCCATGTGATTGTCGTGATATAAACGAAAAATTGTAGAAAGCGACGTAGTAGTGCATCGATGATTCTTACATTCGTAATGAGCGACAACTCCTGCAATACTTTAGATTAGATTTATTCAGGTCAGCATTTCTTTTTTCAATAATAGTATCGACTTCATATCAGTGATATGTTAAGGATCGGGAATAAGGTAAACAACGATAACAAGTTATATAAATGTCGCGTGGATAGTATAACCCAACCATAGACATAATGTATCACAGTTTCAAGTGGGCCGTTGTATAGGTGTGAATGTCTGTGCAATTTCCGAAAGATGCCGTCACTATTAAAGTCAATAATCCTGACGTAACGTAAAACAATACACATGGCAGAATTCAATAGATAAATCAGGGACTTTTCCTCGCAGTATAAGTTCTAGAAAAACACAAATACAAAAGAATACATAAAGACATTTGACTCAGTCGTATGACAAAAGTCATCATAGACAATAAACACGATAAAGACATAGAAAGACATCACAAAACCAAAAAATGTTTAATAATTTTACCAGTATCGTTAAGTAGCACTGTTTGGAAAAACGTGCACTTTGCCTTGCCCAACATCTACCTCCTAATCTTTCCTATACCACTTTAAAATCACGTGTTTATGAACAAATCAGTTTTAGTTTAATAATTAAAGAGCCACATATTACTTACTGTAATTATCGGACTGTATAACACGGTATTAAGTACACAGGGATAAGTATAGAGACACATTCCTATTTCCATCCAAGCATGTAGCTGGAAACGCCCCCGATTACATATCAAAATAGAAAACAACACCGAGTGATGCCCAAATCCGTGTGATCCTGGAAACATGGAGAAAGATGGACCCAAGCGGACTTACAAGTAAGTGGGTGCCCAATCTGTTTACACTGTGTGCATGCACGGACTCAAAAAGTGGACCGGGGGTCTTGACCCACCCAGAAATTCGGCGAAAATTACTTTTCTTGTTATTTTTCGTTGTAAAATAAATTATTTTACACACAAAAATATGAGTGGAACCCCCCCCCCCCTCGAAAAGTCGAAAAGTTCATTGGGGTTGGACCGCCTCTCAACAAAATTTCTGGACCCGCGCCTGGTAAGAAGTGACTTTGGAGGGGATGGTGAAGAAAAAGATTACGTTCGTCATTATCTGTATTCATTTAAAATGCATTTTAAACGAGTAAATACATATAATTTTGCTGTATCACTGAATGATTTTATAGTGCAGTATTGATACATTATTTCATACTCTGAGCATGAGTGAAGACTTACAATTTTTTTAAATTTAAATTGTCAATTGGAGCCAAATGGTAAAACCATTGTGCTATATGATGCATTGATGTAAACCACAGAATATATATTGAAGTATATTAACATTAATATCAACGTATTAACATAAAAGTTCTTTTCTGAAATATTATCAATACATATAGAATAATGCGCTTTCAACAGTTTCAGTATTCTGTCCTTTGTCCTCTTGTGTCACTTTTGTATGTGTACAGTACAGAATATACATATACCTCTAAGTTCGTTTGTTTTAAAGTACGTCTTATTCTCATTTTACATTACACACACTGAATCATAATCTCGGATGAACGACTTTTATATCATTTCAAGTAACACCGCTGCGTCTTATAGACTCCATTATGGCGCCTGTTGCCTCCCACTCATTAGAATGGAGTGTGGAATATACGTGATCAAGCTTGGAATATGTCATTATTTATACAATTTAAATCTCGTATCGATCAATATCTCTAAAATTCAGCAAGGTGATTTCCTCATTGTAGTAGGAGTTATTCGACAAGTGCTTTAGCGCTTGATATGTATTCGGCATACAATTCACCAATTATAATCATGTAATGTAAGTACTCTTGCTCTGTACGTAAGCCTGTATGGCCCCCGAGGTGCTGACTGGTCAACAGGTTTGTCAAAACGAAAGGTCATAAAAGTTTCCGCACGAAACGTCTTATGGAACAATATACTAGTATCAAAACTATGTTAGGAAAGTTGAACATAGTTTAAATATATATATATATATATATATATATATAGATATATATATATATATATATATATATATATATATATATATATATACCAATCACCAAATGGTATGGGTATCAAATGGTTTTTAGTGGCAGTGAAACAATTGACGGACACAATCAATAAATTTCCCAAAAGTACTTTATTTTATATATGAAATGTAGCTTCAAAATTTCTTTTCATTTAGAAAAATATCTCTCTGTATTGCCCAAACCAAACTATATCATTTTTACTAAATTTTGCAATTATAGTCATAGACTACTAATAGAAACTGGTAGATGGACTTCTATTGACAGATCTGAAAGAAAGTATACTTTATATAACATTACTTCGAACTGTACTATCTTCTTGACGGTACTTTTTCTCAGTAAGAAAAAGAGAAAGTAAAAAAAGTAAAAGTACAGAGAAGGTAATATAAATTAAGAGAGATACTATTTTAGCTTACCTGATTCAAAGGCTCAAATGAGCTATAGTGATAGCCTGCTGTCCGTCGTCCGTCCGTCCCTTAACTTGTCACATTTTCAACTTCTTAAGAGCCATGGAATAGATTTTTGAGGAAAGTGTGTAAGGATGAAGTACTCATGTCCGTTATGCGTTTTGTTGAGTGAAGAGATGACCCACTGTGGGTTAACAGATGCCTTAGCGAGTACCCTCCTTTTACAGACTTCTTCTTGAGACCGGCCACATAGATCATCAGACCGATCGAGAAGGGTGTCTCAAGAAGATTAATTTGTTTTAGTTTCATTCCGAGATCAAAATTTTGACGCGTTTTGAGGTCTGTTTCGACTTTGATGACGTTTTTACAGATTTCCAAGCAGTTTATTGATTTATCTAATAAAGAGGAGCAGTGAATCATTTATCTGTCAAGGTTTATTAAAAAATATCTATTTCAAGGGTTATTCGAAAGTTTCGTGTCAAATTTATTGATTATTTTTTTATTTTTCTGTTTTATATAGGTCAGTTCTGGCATGTTGAAGGGTAGGGATTTAAACCCTACTAGAAACAAAAAGTTTTTCTTCACTTTACATCAAAACAAATTTTTAAATGTTCTGCAGAACTTAATCAAATAATAATAATAATAAATAAAAATCAAAAGTTATCAAATGACAATAATAATAATAATAATAATAATAATAATAATAATAATAATAATAATAATAATAATAATAATAATAATAATAAAAAGAAAGAAAGGAAGAAAGAAATTCTGACAAATTTTGCATGATTAATTTTGTTTGATATACATTTATTTGACAAGTATTTGTACATGTATATATCGTATACATCAATCACACTGTAATAGATTGTTTACACACAAAGGGCTTGTCGTTTCGTTGGAGCACCTTCCGCTTATCATACTACGACATTTTTATCGCCATGTATCGTATTGCCTTTCGTACAAAGACATTTATATCGTGATATATCTTTCAACTTATCGAAATTCGACATTTGTATCGTAACATTCCGTATATATTATCGTACCACGACATTTGTATCGCGATATATCGTATCGCTTTTCGTACTACGACATTTATATATATATACACAAATAGAATCAGTGAAACACCTGGGAGTACTATGGACCTTGGATCTCCGAAGATAAAACCTGTAGAAATAAAGACAAATTAGACAAATATATAAAGAACAAAGACACTTCAGCTAACAAGACACCCTATATTTCACTTATATTCGTTCCCCGACGGGGACTCGAACCCACGACCTATGGTACCGAATCATCTAGCTGTCATGCATCCGACCCTCTGATATTGAAAAAGTCCATATTTCTTTTCTTAAATCCATTCTTGGTGTTAAGAAATCCTCCTTTTCCAATTTAATATATTCTGAACTCGGAAGGTTTCCCCTTATTATAAACAGAAAATTGCGTATATTCAAATATTGGTTTAGGTTACGCAATACTAACAACTGTATCTTAAAATAATGTTAAGAGGAATAATTAGAGTGGAATGGACTATGGTTTTCAAATGTATACAACGAACTTTGTCAACTTGGTTTAGCTTATATTGTTTTTGACAATAATTTTTCTGATAACACGTGTCTTAGATTAATCGAACAAAAATTAAATGACATTTTAAAACAAACACAAGCTCCACAAAAATAGAGCTTTAATAGCCAATAATTAGCTAATCGTATGCATAACAACACGGAAAGTGAAGGGATTTACCCGACGTAAACGCCGGGGAATGAATTAAAGTGAAATATAGGGTGCCTTGTTAGCTGTAGTGTCTTTGTGCTTTATAGCTTTAAATAAATATATATATATATTATATATATATATATATATATATATATATATATATATATATATATATATATATATATATATATATATATAAAGCACAAATAGAATCAGTGAAACACCTGGGAGTACTATGGACCTATGGATCTCCGAAGAAATACCTGTAGAAAATAAAGACAAATTTGACAAACATATAAAGCACAAAGACACTACACTATAGGGTGCCTTGTTAACTATATATATATATATATATATATATATATATATATATATATATATTCTGCAGGTCTGTGGTTATTGAGTTTTTACAGTGTTCGTATTGATTATATCATCCTTTCATAAGAACGTCTGAGCATCTTGCGTGAGCGGAGTTACACTTCACCTGCAGTACACTGGCAGTACACTGTCACATTCACAGAGATAAATGCAGTCGTGATGCGCATAAATAGCATAGCAATGGATATAGTTTACAAAGAGAGACTGTCACATTGGCGTAGGTGACTCCTGAGTCAGACAATGACATATAGGTAACATTCTGTAATGTCAATGAGTATCTTTATTTATATTAAAAATTTTTCATGACAGTGCAGTTTATCAGTACATATATTTGTAAAGCATGTTGTTATACTGTAGTCGTCGATTTGATGTAGATAAGACCTCCTTGACGTCAAGGTCATGGGTACAAAGTGTAAAGTCAATCTCAATGGACTTCTCTGGCCATTGTTCCGTATTTAGTTTAGTAATGTATATAGTACCTATAGTGAAATCGCTTCGTGTTTGTAGGACCTCTTTAGCATTTAGTGATAATGATTCATTACTTCTTTCAGTTGCAAATTTGTGTATGTTGTCGGTTTTCTTCTTATGTATGTATTTGTTAATTTTACAGTTTAATGTAAATATGTGACTACATTTAGAATAAGTAATCAATTTTAATGCTGATTTCCTTTGGCGGGAGTCTCTACTAATTTTGTCATGATATAACCCGAACTAGTTTTGTCATGGTATCTCTATACTAGTTTTGTCATGGTATCTCTATACTAGTTTTATAATGGTATCTCTATACTAGTTTTGTCATGGTATTTCTATACTAGTTCTGTAATGGTATCTCTATACTAGTTTTGTCATGGTATCTCTATACTAGTTTTGTAATGGTATCTCTATACTAGTTTTGCAATGGTATCTCTATACTAGTTTTGTAATGGTATCTCTATACTAGTTTTGTCATGGTATCTCTATACTAGTTTTGTAATGGTATCTCTATACTAGTTTTGTCATGGTATCTCTATACTAGTTCTGTAATGGTATCTCTATACTAGTTTTGTCATGGTATCTCTATACTAGTTTTGTAATGGTATCTCTATACTAGTTTTGTCATGGTATCTCTATACTAGTTTTGTAATGGTATCTCTATACTAGTTTTGTCATGTTATCTCTATACTAGTTTTGTAATGGTATCTCCATACTAGTTTTGTCATGGTATCTCTATACTAGTTCTGTAATGGTATCTCTATACTAGTTTTGTAATGGTATCTCCATACTAGTTTTGTCATGATATCTCTATACTAGTTTTGTAATGGTATCTCCATACTAGTTTTGTCATGGTATCTCTATACTAGTTTTGTCATGGTATCTCTATACTAGTTTTGTAATGGTATCTCTATACTAGTTTTGTCATGGTATCTCTATTCTAGTTCTGTAATGGTATCTCTATACTAGTTTTGTCATGGTATCTCTATACTAGATTTGTAATGGTATCTCCATACTAGTTTTGTCATGGTATCTCTATACTAGTTTTGTCATGGTATCTCTATACTAGATTTGCAATGGTATCTCTATACTAGTTTTGTAATGGTATCTCTATACTAGTTTTGTCATGGTATCTCTATACTAGTTTTGTAATGGTATCTCTATACTAGTTTTGTCATGGTATCTCTATACTAGTTCTGTAATGATATCTCTATACTAGTTTTGTCATGGTATCTCTATACTAGTTTTGTCATGGTATCTCTATTCTAGTTCTGTAATGGTATCTCTATACTAGTTTTGTCATGGTATCTCTATACTAGATTTGTAATGGTATCTCCATACTAGTTTTGTCATGGTATCTCTATACTAGTTTTGTCATGGTATCTCTATACTAGATTTGCAATGGTATCTCTATACTAGTTTTGTAATGGTATCTCTATACTAGTTTTGTCATGGTATCTCTATACTAGTTTTGTAATGGTATCTCTATACTAGTTTTGTCATGGTATCTCTATACTAGTTCTGTAATGATATCTCTATACTAGTTTTGTCATGATATCTCTATACTAGTTTTGTAATGGTATCTCCATACTAGTTTTGTCATGGTATCTCTATACTAGTTTTGTCATGGTATCTCTATACTAGTTTTGTAATGGTATCTCTATACTAGTTTTGTCATGGTATCTCTATACTAGTTCTGTAATGGTATCTCTATACTAGTTTTGTCATGATATCTCTATACTAGTTTTGTAATGGTATCTCCATACTAGTTTTGTCATGGTATCTCTATACTCGTTTTGTCATGGTATCTCTATACTCGTTTTGTCATGATATCTCTATACTAGTTTTGCAATGGTATTTCTATACTAGTTTTGTAATGGTATCTCTATACTAGTTTTGTCATGGTATCTCTATACTAGTTTTGTCATGGTATCTCTATACTATTTTTGTCATGGTATCTCTATACTAGTTTTGTCATGGTATCTCCATACCAGTTTTGTCATGGTATCTCTATACTAGTTCTGTCATGGTATCTCTATACTAGTTTTGTCATGGTATCTCCATACTAGTTTTTTTCATGGTATCTCTATACTACATTTGTCATGGTATCTCTATACTAGTTTTGTCATGGCATCTCCATACTAGTTTTGTCATGGTATCTCTATACTATTTTTGTCATGGTAACTCTATACTATTTTTGTCATGGTATCTCTGTACTAGTTTTGTCAAGGTATCTCTATACTAGTGTTGCCACGGAGTCTTCAGCACAACTTTTTTTTTTCGTGGCCGGTGTCCTCCATAATATTTTTACCATTAAGTGACGACCATTTGATTCTGAAAGAGGGGGGGGGGGGGGCTGGCACTTTATGGAAATGAATATTCTAAACCTGAAAATGCTGGAGATAAAAAAATCTGACTTTGACTGAAATGAAAATAAATATTCTTGCTACTAGCCTGTACATATAGCAGATCATGCAAATATAAAGCTGAATGTTGTTTTTTTTCCTCCTCGTTTCGCTCGCCAGTTTGCTCCCTGCACTATAATATATAGTTTAACTGTGTTACTCATATTTCAGTGGAATATAGCATTGGAGGCTATTCAATATATTCAACAAAACTTGATAGAATTATTGCTTTTTAAAAAATATATTTGCATGTCCATTTTGAGAGGCAGACAGGGTACAAGGGCTCTACCATTTGCTTTCTGAAAGATTTTCTCTTCAGATTCTTGTTCGGAAAAGTGTCATTTGTTTTCCCTTGCCGCAAATTTCCAATCCCTTTCCCCAACTTTACCTCGTTTGGTCAGCCCTTCATTTATATGCCAGACACACCAATATTTAAACGTTAAAACGAGTGGCCAAAAGGGGTCTTCAATGAATTTGTCTCATATCTCACCTGAGCACATATGCAAAGTTGATGTTTAAATTAAATCATGTGCATTTCAAAATTTATGGTGGCCATATTTGTTGACAGTGTTTCATTCCTTTTAAGTTCATTCAAATTAGTGCAACAGGACATTCATCAAATGATTATAACACATTTATTCAAATGTACAACAAACACAAACATTACTTTAAAATTAGAACAAAAGTAAAACCAACAAAAATATGCATCTTCACTTAACATACATGATAACAAAAGTAAAAAGAGTGGACCTATATTGTTCACCTTAGACATAGAAAGCTTTGCACAATGATATTGAACAATGGATGTAGATGGCCATATAAGTCTATAGTTTCTTTACAACTTTTTTAAAAACTTGTAAAATTATACATGAGGAACATCTTTGCTTAATATCTACCAAGCTTTCTCAAATTTAATCTAGAAGTGGTGAAGACAAAGTTAAAAATGTAAAAAATGATTATATCAAAAATATTTATGAAATGCTTTTTTGCATTCAAATAACGTCGTTCAATGTAAGTAAAAACGAATAAAATATTATCATTCGGACAGGAAGCCAAAACAGCAACACTTCCTCACACATCCTTCTACAGTAATAATAAATGGAAATTCTCCCCCTGAATACCAGAGACTGAGAAAGACTACACACTTCATGATAGAAACTAGTACATGTAGTATAAAGACCTATGCAATTACTGTAGTGTTTGAAAATTATTTGTTGAATTTATCTTATATTAAAATGTGTTTTGTTAACAAAATATATATGTAATTATAGAAAGGATGTGTGTTAATGGCATATACATGTTGTATTACAATGCAATTCTAACAAGTATTTATTGGCGACAAAAAGTCAGGAAAATAGATAATCTGTCCCAGGATATCAAGAAAATAAATATTCTATTCTTCAAAGATCTGAAAATAAATAATCTGACTCGACCAAATTTGCCAGCCCCCCCCCCCCCCCCACCTCGGAATCAAATGACCGTCCCCTTAGGTGTTAATGTCGTATACGTGATTTATAGAAAAGGAAATTTATTGCTCCGTTATCTAACAGAGATTAGTAATCTTAATTGTAACAGGGTATTGGTTTCTTTCGAGAGAAAAAAAAATGATCAAAAATTGAAAGACAGACTCCAAATATTTTACTGTCTTACATGTATGTACATACCGATATCGGACGTGTATAGCCAACAATGTTCGTTAGAACAGTAGCTACCACACACAATCGCAATGACTTCACCAAAAAAAATTCCCTGTATCTCATGTTAACATTCATACAACATTATGACAAAGCTGTTGTTTTTGTTTTGTAAATTTTATTGTTTTACATCACACCAAGATGATTGCATTTACATGGTGGTGTCATCTGCTTGATGCAACACATAGAAATTAGATCTATGCACGAGACTCATTCGAAGCAGTGAGGTATGTCTGAGTTTACTGTATCAGTACAAATACAGGACACCGACGAGTCATTGGAAGGACTCGAACCCTGGACCTCTCTGTCGCCAGCCAAGCACCTAATCGATTGAGCTACGCCGGCTAAGAAACTGTTACATACCGGTACATGTATGACGTTAGCCGAACTTCAGTAACACGAAACAAAGAGAAGGAAACTAAACGTCCGTAGCCAAGCTGAAAAGATAATATCGTTTCCTATTACATGTCCGGTACAAATAAAACGTGCTTGGGAGGTTAATTCCATGTTATCGTATTTATTTCGTTGCACAGAATATAAATGATACTGCTGATAGTATCAATTCCTCTTGCGGATTGTCTATCAGTTTGTAATGTATGTAATTGCTTTCATTAACCTTTCGCTACACCCTCATTAGAAACCGGAAATAACGTGACTTACGGGGTTTGTTGTTGTTGAAATAAGACGAGGAGATCTTATCTAAACTAAAGGAGCAAAATATCATCGAAGGGGATTTTCTCGTTCAATTTCGCTTTAATATCGGATCTAAGAAGTTCACACCAGGTAAACCTTGTATGTGAGTACATACTGTATATAATATATATGTATACAAAAAAAAAAGTCATTGGTAACAATTATGAAGGTTTGCTGGATAGGAGTTATACACATCGATTTTACTCACCCATAAAAGTCTATCACAGGAAAATGCATGTACAGCCATTTCTATCACCCAGTGTAAGTCTATCACAGGATAATGCATGTACAGCCATTTAAAAATTTGTTTTTGTTACGGAGTATAAGTCTATCACAGGATAATGCGTGTACAGCCATTTCTGTTACCGAGTATAAGTCTTTCACAGGATAATGCGTGTACAGCCATTTCAGTCTATCACAGGATAATGCGTGTACAACAATTTCTGTCACCGAGTAGAAGTCTATCACAGGATAATGCGTATACAGCCATTTCTGTCACCGAGTATAAGTCTATCACAGGATAATGCGTGTACAGCCATTTCTGTCACCGAGTAGAAGTCTATCACAGGATAATGCGTGTACAGCCATTTCTGTCACCGAGTATAAGTCTGTCACAGGATAATGCATGTGTTACACTAATATTTAAAACATTTAATATGTATAATAATGTTTAAACACATGTACAGCCATTCCTGTCATCCAGTATATCTCTATCACAGGATAATGCATGTACATGTATAAATGACCTATCCGGTACTTTTTTCCTCGATACTGACGGGGGCGTATAGACCGTTCGTTATAAGTGACCCATCCGGTATTTGTTTTCTCTCTATACTGAAGTGACCCATAAGATATTGTTTCCTCTCAAAAGCGATGACCGTAAAACTTGCTCAGTTTAAGCTGTTATTCTCTCGATACGGACGGGCCGTATAGACCGCTCGTGATAAGCGAACTTTTTCTATTGTTATTTTCCCGATAATTTCGGGTCGTATATATACCGCTTGTTATAGATGACCTATCCGGGTTTTTTTTCCTCCTGATACGAACGGGGTATATAGACCAGTATTAGTATTAGTATTAGTAACCCTTTCATCTCTTAATGCTGACTGGATGTGTATACCGTTCCTTATGAATCATCCTCCTTTTTGTGACTTACATGTAGTTATTGCTTATGCTATTATTTATGTGTTCAAAGGGGATGTTGACCTGATAGTATCAATCTTCAATGTGAAAAAAGAAATAAAATACGCTATAACTTTTCGTTGAGAGACTGATGAAAATTTTTGTGGTATTACAGAAATTGGAAATACAAGCAGTAAATATTAATTTACGAACTCGTGTATGTTTTGTATCAAGGGCGGATTAAGGGGGGTTTGGGGGGGACCCCCCCCCCCCGGATTTCGGGGGTTGTTTTTCCTTTCGACGAAGGTCGTTCATGTCTTCATGCTTGCTATCGCTGCGCGAAGATCTAGACTTGGGAATAGAAAGGAACCCTACTAATACCCCGGACATAGACCATAGATTAGCCATGGACCGCAAAACAATATATGCTTTAGTTGGAAGCGGTATGCACGGGAAAAATGGATTTTCCCCAATAATAACCACCAATATGTGGATGACTTTTGCAATTCCTAGAATCTTACATGGCACTGAGCTGCTAAATTGTAGGAAATAGGACCTCGAGTCTAGAAAGATTCCAAAGACAAACTCTCAGACAATTGCAGACCTTGCCTAATAGAACAGCAAACATTGCAGTCCAAGACAGTGGCCTAGACGCAATGAGTCTAGCCCCATCCCCATCAGCCCATTTAACTCAGTATTATTGCTTTTTATTTATGCAACTTGGGTGCTGCTGACCCAAAACAATATAATGATTTTTTAACACACACTCCTTAGTGTTTGGCCCTTATTATTCTGTTCTTACCATTGTACATATGTCCTTAAAACCTGAAATAGATCTTTGTTTTACCCATGTGGGGTGCTCTTTGCCCGCAGGAGAAAGTTCCAAGCTGAAACTGAAACTGAACAGGCATTGCCAGTCTAGTGAACTACTTCCGAATGAAAACACTGTGTACACGTATTTATTCTGACATTGTAAATTTACGTTAAGGGAAACTATGTGAAATATATGCAATTTCGACACCATATCAAACTTAATAATAAAGAAATAAAGTGACCAAAGGGATATGACTTTATGGCTTTGTTCTTAGCAGACAAAAAATCCTGTCATTATTGAAAGAAAAGGCTGAAAAACATACCAGATTACAACATTTTCTTCGAAATTTTAAAAAATTTCCCGGGGGAGCCCCCCCCCTCCCGTACCCTCCCACTCTCGACACTGCGTGCCTCGGGTCGTTCCTTTGGGCCTCCTCCAACCCTCCCCCTTCTGCTTCTGGATCCGCCCCTGTGTATAGATTTAAAGTAGAACTATATTATTTTCCTTTTTACGGTTCTTTTACCATTTTTATAGTCTTATACATTAATTATGATTGTTTCTTTCTTCCTATTTTGTATTACGCAGATTTGATTTCTAAAATGTCATTGTTCACTGCAACACGCTAACACTTTTGTCCAACCTGTCGCTTTGTAATTTTCAAGTATAACTCCTTTTTGTGGCAATTTTTGATTTGAGAATAAAAATATTTTAGTTAATGACGTGTAACGTTCTACAGAAGTCAACTTTCACGCTCATGTCACTACCAGATATCATTTGCTAAACTGCAAACCGTGGAAAGAAGATGCCACTGATGATTGTATTGCCCTTTGTAATTAGGGGTTACTATACGAGTGTTTTACAAAAACCAGAGGCATAGACTACTTTCTGAAAGTGGTCTATGTTTCTGCAAAACTGACACGGTATCGACGAATACCCTGTCAGAAATTGAGTTTCACTGCGAGGCGTTAGCCGAGCTGTGAAAAGGAAATTTCTAACAGGGTATTCGCCGATACCTTGTCAGTTTTTGTAATACACAAGCATAGTAACCCTATTCTAATGCATTTGAAAAAAATAAATTACAACTAGAGGCAAAGAGTTATGGTTTTCTACACTAAGTCGCTAATAACAGTCATATCAAAAATATCGTGACGTCACAAATCAGAAACTGCAGAGTATCGTGAATATGTTTGTGACGTAGTTTTACAAAGAAAAAAGAGGATTTACTGGCTCAGTTATGTGGCAGAAGTCACCATGGAGCTATACAATAAATGAATATAAATAATATACTAGAACATATAACACATTACAAAAACAACTGAAGAAGTAGTAACATTAATTAATGTATACACATAACTGCAAATAATTATACAAGTCACTTATGTGATATTCTATTCAAAGGGGGAAGGGAGTTATTGCGTAGGTGTAATATTCATCAAATAGCTTGTCTTGTGGTGCAGAAGGTACCGAGTTCGATTCTGATATTCCACTTCATTCTTTAGGATTCATTATCTTCTACCACCGTATCTTCTTAGGCTACTGTAGTTAAAGAAACATTGTGATTCTGTACTGAAACAGTAGAGAAATATGAGTGAATAAAATAGATATATGATGGAAATGGCTGTATATCCATAAATGTATATGTGTGGATGAGTGAAAGACCGAAAGTGACCAAATTCTGATTTTGTGACTTCGCCGTGTTTGTGCGCAAAGTCTAATGCCCCAGCGGTCAGGAGCTGTTGTCCAGAGAGGCAAAAAAATGGCAACCTCGCAAAGTGATTACAGAAGTTGACGCGTGTGTTATGTATTTTTAGATTGCGTCAGCTATAAATAAAAAAATATCACTAGATCATATATTCTGATAGGTATAGTCTGCTTCTATCAATCTACTATTTGGTTGCGCAAGAATGTTTTGTTTGCAGGTTGACGGGGTCTGAGGTTCTTTCTGTCAGACAATATATTCAAGAAATCACTCAAGAACTCTGGTAGTCTACCATAGACAATGTACAATGAAATTCAGTGAAAATATTGCTACAACTTTAAGTTCTCCTGCAATAAGCAACGACCAATATCAGTAATATGACCCGTGCAAATGCACTATCATTAGTATCACTGACAAGATGTATAGGCCGCTCGTTATAAGTGACCCATCCAGTGTTGTATTCTCCAAATACTGGAGGGACGTATAGACCGCTCGTTATAAGTGACCCATCCGGTGTTGTATTCTCCAAATACTAGCGGGACGTACAGACAGTTCGTTATTAGTGGTCCATCCGATGTTGTATTCTCCCAATATTGGAGGGACGTATAAACCGCTCGTTATAACTGACCCATCCGGTGTTGTATTCTTCCAATACTGACGGGACGTATAGACCGGTCGTTATAATTAACATATCCGGTGTTGTATTCTCCCGATACTGACGGGACGTATAGACAGCTCGTTATAATTAACCCATCCGATCTTTTATTCTCCCAATACTGACGGGACGTATAGACCACTCGTTATAATTAACCCATATGATGTTGTATTCTCCCCATACTGACGGGACGTATAGACAGCTCGTTATAATTAACCCATCCGGTGTTGTATTCTCCCAATACTGACAGGACGTATAGACCGCTCGTTATTATTAACCCATCCGATGTTGTATTCTCCCAATACTGACGGTACGTATAGGCCACTCGTTATTATTAACCCATCCGATGTTGTATTCTCCCGATACTGACGGGACGTATAGCCCACTCGTTATTATTAACCCATCTGATGTTGTATTCTCCCGATACTGGCGGGACGTATAGTCCACTCGTTGTTATTAACCCATCCGGTGTTGTATTCTCCCGATACTGACGGGACGTATAGTCCACTCGTTATTATTAACCCATCCGATGTTGTATTCTCCCCATACTGACGGGACGTATAGACCGCTTGTTATAAGTGACTCATCCGGTGTTGTATTCTCCCGATACTGACGGGACGTATAGGCCACTCGTTATTATTAACCGATATGATGTTGTATTCTCCCCATACTGACGGGACGTATAGACAGCTCGTTATAATTAACCCATCCGGTGTTGTATTCTCCCAATACTGACAGGACGTATAGACCGCTCGTTATTATTAACCCATCCGATGTTGTATTCTCCCGATACTGACGGGACGTATAGGCCACTCGTTATTATTAACCCATCCGGTGTTGTATTCTCCCCATACTGACGGGACGTATAGACCACTCGTTATAAGTGACTCATCCGGTGTTGTATTCTCCCGATACTGGCGGGACGTATAGTCCGCTCGTTATAAGTGACCCATCCGATGTTGTATTCTCCCCATACTGACTGGACGTATAGACCGGTCGTTATAATTAACATATCCGGTGTTGTATTCTCCCGATACTGACGGGACGTATAGACAGCTCGTTATAATTAACCCATCCGATGTTTTATTCTCCCAATACTGACGGGACGTATAGACCACTCGTTATAATTAACTCATATGATGTTGTATTCTCCCCATACTGACGGGACGTATAGACCGCTCGTTATTATTAACCCATCCGATGTTGTATTCTCCCGATACTGACGGGACGTATAGTCCACTCGTTATTATTAACCCATCCGGTGTTGTATTCTCCCCATACTGACGGGACGTATAGACCGCTCGTTATAAGTGACCCATCCGATATTGTATTCTCCCGATACTGACGGGACGTATAGACCGCTCGTTATAATTAACCCATCCGGTGTTGTATTCTCCCGATACTGGCGGAATTTATACATTGTTTGTCAGAAATAACCCATTCTGTATTATTACCTTTCTTTAGTAACGGTGTTTATTGACGGCTTGGTCTCGGGTATCCATACTATTTTTTTACAAAAACCTAATCCCAATGGTTAACAAAGCTGGCAGATTTCTTGACGTTTACGACTGTCTCATTAGGGGTATAAAGCAAGCATACAAGTATATACATGTATTTGACATGTTTATCACCATAACATTTATTTGAAGAAATAATGAAACAACAATAAAATACTATCTGGCTTGTAATGAATTCATATCTCCAGGCAATTTCTAGTTTATCATCAGCTGCAAAATTCCAGAAATAGATTTAAATAATCAGTTTTTGCTTTAAATCTTAAATGGTTTTTGTATTGCCAGATTCTCCAATATGTCTTTGGAGTCGGACAGTTCAAAGATCAAGAAGCACCGCTTTGGACGATGTCATATAGTGGGTCTGGTTGTTGGAGGAATTGTGGTTTTAGCCATTGGTATTTTAATTGGATATTTTATTGGAGAAAGGAAATCTAACGACAAGAATACAGATAATCCACAGACATTAAGGTAAAATATTTGTCGATGATTATACATTTATAAATAAGTCGATATATAGATAAAGCTTAATCACATTGATAATCTTGTGTTACGAAACATTACAAGACAAGAGTGTAAACCGGATGTAGTGGACATATGAGTGTACACCAGATGTAATGGACAATATAAGTGTACACCAGATGAAATGGACAATATAAGTGTACACCAGATGTAGTGGACATATGAGTGTACACGAGATGTTATGGACATATAAGTGTAATCAAGATGTAGTCGACATATGAATGTACACCAGATATAGTGGACATACAAGTGTACACCAGATATAGTGGACATATAAGTGTACACCAGATGTAGTGGACATATAAATGTACACCAGATGTAGTGGACATATGAGTAAACTAGATGTAGTGGGTATATAAGTGTAAACTAGATGTAGTGGACATATGAGTAAACTAGATGTAGTGGACATATGAGTAAACTAGATGTAATGGACATATGAGTAAACTAGATGTAGTGGACATACGAGTAAACTAGATGTAGTGGACATATGAGTAAACTGGATGTAGTGGAGCGAGTGTGATATAGGTCATAGAACAGTAATTAACGAGAGTCGTGATTGGCTGATGTAATGTAGGGAGAGAGGGACTACTATTTCAATGTATCAGGGGCTGTGGATGAAATTATTTGATCAATCTATAAATAAAGATTGATTCTCCTGCAAAATCATGAATTTTTATCTCATTTCGCTAATGTAAGAATTTTATGACCTAAAAGGGGTTGTTGTTTACATTTGAATTTTGGCAATTTTTTGGAGGTGACCCCCTTCCAGCATGATTTTCTCGAAATTAAGGTGGATAACCTATGGTAAACTGTTAGAATTCTGATAGAAAAAGGTCTGACAAATATTTTGATATGTGGAATATAAATAGCTAAAATGTAGGATGTTGTGTAAATCTTCCTGAAAGTTTGGTAATTTAACATGGGACCCTATGGGAAATGGGATTACTATGCTTTGACCTCTGACCTGTTGAAATAGGAAATAGATATGGCTCAGCTAATCAAAAACCAACTACGGACATAGCTAACTGTTGACAAATTAAACACTAAGGACATGGACACATGTATGTTAACAACATTTCTTACCTAAGACGGTCAATTCAAGTGACTCAGGGTCCGACTCCATAAACTGAGAAAATACTTTAGTCAATTATTTCATTTTAATGTATTCCATTATCAAACGATCATATAATATCTTGCAGAATGGTTAAATTCTATTTATCGATAGAATAAAACTCAGTAAAATTCTTATCCCAGTTATCAATTCATTGTTGAACGGAAGAATGTGAAAATACGACTTAAGTATTTTCTCAGTATATGGTGCCGGAACCAGATCTCAGTGCGCTATGACCGTGTCCGATACTAGATACCTTAGACATAGTACATGTATAAGTAGTAGTAGTATTAGTAGTAGTAGTAGTAGTAGAAGTAGTAAATGGTTGTAATAGCAGCAGCAGTAGTAGTAGTAGGTAGTATTAGTATTAGTAGTAGTAGTAATGGTAGAAGTAGTAGTAAATGGTAGTAATAGCAGCATCAGCAGCAACAGCAGTAGCAGCAGCAGTAGTAGTAGTAATAGTAGCAGTAGCAGTAAATGGTTGTACTAGCTGCAGCAGCAGCGGCAGAAGTAGTAGTAGTAGTAGTAGTAGTAGTAGTGGTGGTGGTGGTAGATGGTTGTAATAGCAGTAGCAGCAGCAGCAACAGTAGTAGTAGTAGTAGTAATAGAAGCTGTAGTAGTAAATGGTAGTAATAGCAGCAACAGCAACAGCAGCAGCAGCAGTAGTAGTAGTAGTAGTACTAGTAGTAGTAGTAGTAGCTGTAGTAGTAAATGGTAGTAATAGCAGCAGCAGTAGTAGTAGTATTTATTCACACTTGAAAATACCTATGTAGCATTAAGTATCAACAATATTGTATATACTCGTAATCTATTATTGCAAACCCCGTCGGGGGTTTGCATAATACGTTGATGTCTAATCTGGAAATGCGCATGTGCGACATGATTATGCTGCATGCTGGGAAAACATAGCCTCCAAAAAGTAGTTGCTTTACTTTACGAGGTCAGACAGTGTACGTTTTGTATTGTCCATGACATCGATATTTCTAATGAGCTTAAAAGGAAAATGAATGAAGAAGAATACCCTTGTTTTCAAAGGCAATGCTCATTACTAAATCAGTGTTACAGTTTAGCGTTCCAAACGAATAGTATTTACCATACTTTCAAACACAGAGAGGAGTATATGAGGATAGAGATTTTAATAGGATAGACATTATGACTTGGGGGTGATTTTCTTTAGTGAATGCATATAGATGATAAATAAATCTTACATGCAATTTATTCTAAAAATAAAAAAAAATACTTTAAAATACTTATTTCTAGATAAATTAGTGGATACCACATAAACATGTATAAATATGAATGATATTCATATTTTGGAAATCAACATTCGTGTAACCTTTCCCACGGCAGCAGTGGAATAATCCAACAGAATTTTCCCGCGTAATACTAATTAGATGTTCTTACCTTTAAGCGTATGTATATTATCTGGCTATAGAAAATCTCGAAAAGTTCCGAGCAGTTTAATTGGTGGAGCAATTACTGCGCAGTTTGTAACATTCTTTGTACTTACGCAAACTTCCCCAGCGATTATTTGGGCACAAGAGGCCTCGACGGGGAGTTCGTGTTCTTTAGGTGTTGAAGTTGGTGGAGCAAGTACTGCGTAGTTTGTATGATTTCTTCCATTTCTAACTGTACGAAATGTCTAAACGGTGACATCCCGACGAATATGGTCAGCTTTCCCAACCCAAGTCTAAACGTAAATAAACATTAGAAAGGAGGTATTAACTATTATTTAGACAACAACCTAGCTAACATCATACAAAAGGGTCTTCATTTTAAACTGATCCACAAGTACCATTTTCCTCGCAATTAAAAATGCTACAGGGTTTGCATTCTAAGCTTTTTTAAAAGCTAAGCTTGTGGACCTTACAATGATGTTAAATATATCGTGTGTCAAAGGGTCAAAGGATTGAAAAAAAACATTCACTTTTTGTTCAGTTTAAAAAAAATCCGTCGATAATAAAAAATCCATTCTACACCCTAATCTTATTATTGTGGGCCGGCAGCCGGCCTCTCCTTTGATATAAGTTTGGGAAAGTTGCATGCGTTTCTGCGGTACAGTAAGACCACACCCCCAAGATTTTACACCAATGATAAAATTAGGATTTTATTCACTGCGGAGAGAGCATGTGTCACCTCTCTGACCCAGTTTGATATATATATGTCAATGTAGTACGTTACAGCAGAGAAGTATTAAATTTGTTGGCATATTTTCTGGGGATGGGTGTTACCTTACAATTTTTTTAACATTTTACGCGCCTTCTTCATAAGCAAAATTATTATTCGGTTGCCTAAGTGACTTTTGGGTAATAGCCAATCGGAACATCATCGCCATTTTTTACAAAAAAAAAATATATCTTTTTTGCGTACGGAAATGGTCGAGTTGTTATATTACGACTGAATGATAGTGTGATGTAAGTCCTATTAAAACTTTCAGAATACAGAATGCTACGCTAAGAAGGACCAATTATATTCTACTTCTGGCAAGACGATGAACCGTAATTAGTGTTTATAAATTGAAACTTGAGAATAAAAAATTTACCCACCAGCACGGCCACACCACTACCAACCAGTGAAGGGTTGGTTACCTCAGCAAACCTCCAGTTGCTTATAGATTGGTTATGTTTTGTTGTTTAAAATAGATAGTGGGTTGATTGATTAATTATTGTTTCACGTCACTCCACGACTATTTAACGTACATGGTGACGGTATCTACCTGATGCATTGCATAGAGATTTATACCTTTGTAACAGACCCTCCCGAAGAAGTGGGGAATCTTTTACGTGCCACGCTTACCGTGACACGGGACCTCTGTTTCTACTGTCCAGTTTGAAAGAGAGATCACCGATGTGCCCACGGCGGAAGTCGAACCCGGGACCTTTCGGTCACATCATGATCATCCACTGAGCCCACCGACTTGAAACATATAGTAGATGATATGGCTAGTGATTTTAAAAGTACATTTCGATACTAAATGCAGGCTACTCCGTACGTCTGATAAACTCGCTATTGCCATGCCTTATGTACTGAATAGGCAAAATGAACCCAAATATAAACTAATAGCTGAAATGGAAGTGATACTGGAGATTTATATGTCTGTGGTCGATTATCATGGTATTTATATGTTTGCTAATTATCAGTCACATGGCTGTACAAAACATATCTTAAAACGTTATTCTGTTTTTTAAAATTCTTTGCAGTTTTATCAAACATTCCATTCCGGCCCACACTTTGGTGCTTGCACCGAATTGGTTCTTGTTAGTACCTTATTTAGATCTTAACGTCACTTGTATCTGAAAACGAGGATTTATTACCCGAAATACGCACAAAGTTTAAGTAAATAAACGTTTATCCCATTTTATTTGATAAAGCTATGCGTTGACAATTCCCACGGTAATTCCTTCCTTCAACTCACTTGCATTATATTATTAATATGTAACTTTACCAGAGTGTAGACCGACATAGTGTACATATCAAATATCTTGATAATATTTCGTTGTCGGTTCCGTTGATGATGACGATAATATTGTCCAGATAGGTTAATGTAGAAATATCACGAACATACAACATTTATGAACGTTGAACTTCTTTGATAGTTTATGAGAGCTATAAGGATTTAATTTCAACAGGACGATGATATGCATTTCAATGTCACAATATAATCACATTAGCATCGCTAAGACAAAATAAGGATTTTCACGTTAGAAGTTCCTTACTACCCACTCGTAAATAGGAACGTGATTACACCTTACCCACTGACCGCACCTAAACGAGAACCTGACTACACCTTAACTTACCCACTGACCACACCTAAATAGGAACGTGACTATATGTACATCTTAACTTACCCACTGACCGCACCTAAACAAGAACGTGACTATATGTACATCTTAACTTACCCACTGACCGCACCTAAACGAGAACCTGACTACACCTTAACTTACCCACTGACCAAACCTAAATATGAACGTGACTATATGTACATCTTAACTTACCCCCTAACCGCACCTAAACAAGAACGTGACTACACCTTAACTTACCCGCTGACCACACCTAAATAGGAAGGTGACTATATGTACATTTTAACTTACCCACTGACCGCACCTAAACAAGAACGTGACTACACCTTAACTTACCCACTGACCACACCTAAATAGGAACGTGACTATATGTACATCTTAACTTACCCACTGACCGCACCTAAACAAGAAAGTGACTACACCTTAACTTACCCACTGACCACACCTACATAGGAACGTGACTATATGTACATCTTAATTTACCCACTGACAGCGCCTAAACAAGAACGTGACTACACCTTAACTTACCCACACACCACACCTAAATAGGAACGTGACTATATGTACATCGTTAACTTACCCACTGACCGCACCTAAACAAGAACGTGACTAAACCTTATTTTACTCACTGACCACACCTACATAGGAACGTGACTATATGTACATCTTAACTTACCCACTGACCACACCTAAACAAGAACAAGACTACACCTTAACTTACTCACTGACCACATCTAAATAGGAACGTGACTATATGTACATCTTAACTTACCCACTGACCGCACCTAAACAAGAACCTGACTACACCTTAACTTACCCACTGACCACACCTAAATAGGAACGTGACTATATGTACATCTTAACTTACCCACTGACCGCACATAAACAAGAATGTGACTACAATTTAACTTACCCACTGACCACACCTAAACAAGAACGTGACTGCACCTTAACTTACCAACTGACCGCACCTAAACAAGAACGTGACTACACTTTAACTTACTCATTGACCGCTCCTAAATAGGAACGTGACTATATGTACATCTTAACTTACCCACTGACCGCACCTAAACAAGAACGTGACTACACCTTAACTTACCCACTGACCACACCTAAATATGAATGTGACTATATATACATCTTAACTTACCCACTGACCGCACATAAACAAGATCCTGACTACACCTTAAATTACCCATTGACCGCACCTAAATAGGAACGTGACTATATGTACATCTTAACTTACCCACTGACCGCACCAAAACAAGAACGCGACTACACCTTACCTTACTCCCTGACCGCACCTAAACAGGAACATGACCACTGCACCTTCCCACTCGCCACATCTCAACAGGAACTGACCACTGTATTTGCCCACTTGCCACATCTCAGCAGAAACTGACCACTTTACTTGTCCACTTGCCACATATCAGCAGGAATTGACCACTGCACATTTACACTTGCCACATTTAAAAAATCATAACATATAAGCCATAAATAATACCATATTACGCCATGTATGTATTTCATTTTTATACGCCCGTCATTAGACGGGACGTGTTATGTTATGGCGCTGTCCGTCCGTGCGTCCGGGTAATGTTTTCCGGACATTTTTTGCTGTCTTTCAAGATATTGAGTTGAAATTTGGTATATAGGTTTATTTCAAGCGGCGTCAGGACCAGTTCGAAATTTTGTTACGATTGACGTACTTTTGACGGATTTATGGCCCTTGGACTTCAAGATTTTTTTTGGCCCTTGGACTTCAAGATTTTTTCAGAAATTCATTAAAAATCCATTTTTGTCAAAACATTATGAAATTTCTCATGAAACAAGTAAAATGTACCAACTATTATATATATTACGGGTTTTAATACATTTTTTTTTTCATTTTTGAGAAATTTATAATTTTAGGGGGATGACCATATGTCCTAGTTCATGTTTTCCGGACTTTTTTTTTTGCCGTCTTTCAAGATCTTGAATTGAAATTTGGTGTATGGCTTTATATCAAGCAGCGTCAGTACCAGTTCGAGTTTTGTTACGATTGATCACTTTATACAGATTTATGGCCCTTGGACTTATAAATTTCAAGATTCTGTTTTGAAAATTCATTAAAAATCTAATTTTTGTAAAAACATTATGAAATTTATCATGAGACAAGTAAAATGTTCTAACTTCCACATATTTTACAGGTATTGATATCTTTTACTTCAGTTTTGAGAAATTTATGATATTAGGAGGGGTTTGTTAGGAGGGGGGGGGGGGGCTTGTACTAGAAAATTTCAAGTTTTTTTGCAGTCAAGTTCCAAGATGGGTTAGATAGGACCATTTCTGCAGGAGTTATTACCCTTGGACTTATTCCTATGATAAAATGCTATGAAACGCAATTAACTTTAGTAAACGTCAGATGTTTTTCTTGAAAATCATACCAAATGCGAATTGATCCCGTCCGAACTATGCGACGGGCGTATTATGCCACGCTAGGCGTTGCTCTTGTTTTGTATTCATTTACATTTAAGTACCAATTCCAAATACCAAACTTTAAAATTAGTAACAAAATGCAGTTTCCTCAAGACGTTAACAAATGGATTTTATAGCAGATTTTAGGATCGTAAACTAAAATGAACTATGTGCTCCACAAGGTTTTGTGTTATTTTATCCGTATTTTAGACTTCATAATTCAGTTGAAATATCGCAAAGTTATATTGTATTTCTGTTATTTATTACCGGTAAGAGGTACAAGTACATATTTTTAATAATCAATTGACAACGAAAACAAAAATTACCATTACACCAGTACATCTCTGAAAATGTTTTAGTACATGTTTTGGCGTTGTTCTTTGCAGGCAGCGTGAAATTGAATCAATCTTTAAACGACTGAATAAAGACAACATCCGTGATAATCTGAGGTAAGAAATGTAGAGCCCTGTTTTATTGTATTCTGCCAGATATTTTTAAACCTGTTTATTTATTGTTACATGCTTTGAGCATGAGAAAAATACATGTTTATGGTGAATACTGTTCTGTTGAATACATTCTGTCACATTCATCCAACTCCTGTAGATAGACTGATGATGGACTTGAAAAGTTTGTAAGGCGAAGTGCCAGTTTAATCCATTTGTAGGTTTATTGTTCATATTGTAAAGAATTTGCTACAAAATTATGATACGGATATGAATGTAAATACGAAAGACTGGTATCACATGACTATGAGACTAACAACAATGTAAACAGTGAACATTCATAGACCCCTGAAATTCAGAGGTGAGACCAGGTGCCCAGCAGGAGTGAGCGTCTCCTGTTTGGCTAGCTACACCCGCTGTGAATGTCCTTAAATACAAACGAAGCAAATACAATTCTGCCCTGCATACATACATGAATGTGAACAAACACTATGACGGGCCTTCTCTAAACCTCCTCAGAGGAGATAAGGTCTTGAGCATTGTCCATTGACTGTTAATCGGGACTCCGATGGAACAGGGACCTTATTTCGCCTACAGAACAGCAGAGCGCAATAGGCTCAAATTGACGTCACTTTTACATTTTATATAGTATATTATTATCCATTAAACATCTCTTGTGTGTATGTTTCCGACCTCTAAAATTGGGTAGCCTGTTGGTCTTTGATCTATATCTATGGAGTATAATTTATGTATGTATATTTTAAATGCGTATCCTTCGAATGTTTTGTCGTGGTGGTGGAAGGTTAACCTGTAAACCGGTTAAGTACACCAATAAACTAGCGTTATTTCAATTGACCGTCCCAAGTCGGTGTCTTAACTTCATAACAATGGATTTTTTGTCTGTATGATTTTCTATGTCCTTATTTTTTGCTTTTCTGTCTGTGATGACTTTTGTCATACTACTGAGTCAAATGTCTTTATGCTTTCGTTTAACCTGAACATTAATTGCGGTTGGTAGGGGGATGTAGATCTGTAAGCATCATTTAGACGCAATGATAATATTAGTAGTATAGCAAAACTTACTAGTCCTGCATGTCACAAGATTTAATCAAATTCTGAACCATAAGTCTCTTTCATTCAAAGTTACTCCATATTCTTAACATGAAGAACATTCACATATTTCCTGTAACTGCTCATTATCAGTTGCGTATAAGATATTACCATTACAAAAGTCTTTCGCAGTATATTGATCTTACTATACTTAATCCATTGAATAGTCCTCATCTGAGTTTAACAAGCTTGCGATCATGCTGCTACTGTTTCTCTAAGTATATTTAAAACTGCAAGCTGAGACATTTTACAAGTATCAAGTAACTGGTGTCAAGGGACTATGGCACTAACAACCTCCGAAATTCAGTGGTGAAACCAGGTGCCTGGGAGGAATGAGTGTCTCCCGAATAGCTAACCACACCCGCCGTGAATGTCCTTACAAAGATTCAAATTACAGAAAGTTTAGATCTTGTGGATTGAGAAAGTGTTTTTATGTAATTATGAACTCTTGTGAGAATGGGCGAAGAAGAGGGCTTATAAGTTGACACTTTCAAGTATGGATCAATACATTGAGCTTTTTAATCAACTATTTAAAAGCTACAGGGCTATGTTAACACCAATTGTAGAACTAACCTTTCACTAAGAACACTATATCATTACACCACGAGATAAAGCTTCGAATAGTTTCAATTATGCTTTTACCTGTAAGAAATATAAATTTGACAACCTATTAAAAGAGTTAGAATTCAATTTACCTCCGAATAAACCTACTTCTACTCGAACAAATTATTCTATTTTAGAAATAATGGCAATCATGTATTGTCAATGATTTTTTTCCAATTTTTTAATTTTAATGTAAGTGCAGCGATAGTTTCTGATCGAGAAAGTTTTTTTTATGGTAATGGAGTTTTTCGGACAAAATGTTGGCATTTCAATGAACATCAACAGTGTTCCATTCTTTGCTGTCATATTTCTTTACTCATACGAAGCTAAATGTCATCAGCCTTTGTTTTCTAAATGGGAAAAACACAGCCTATGCTTTACTTTCAATGAATAATCTTGCACTGGTTATCTTAGTGTTATCTATATAATCGGAACTTGGCGGGTATCTGGCACACTCAACAACTACCTCGAATATAGCCACTAGTGAAATTGATGCATTATTATTCGGTTGGCGTAGTAATTGTGACCTGATAATGCAGAAAAAATTAAATATAATACAGTTCAGAGAGATATCTATAGTGTTAAGTTAATCTGTTATAGAAACTGTAGATGCTGAGAAGATGCACAAATATGACAAGTAGAGTAATTTTCTTTCACATGCGACGTTATAGACTCTGTCGCCGTATTGGAAATAGTTCGTAATGGATGCATTCGAAGTACATCCAATGTAGTTGTGGAGTGTCCGAGACACCCGAAGAATTTCGATTGGTTATCTATCCGAGTGAACAAGAAGTTAAGAAAAAAAAAACACAGAAAGCATCGATTCTACATCTGGGTATCATGTAATCTTCCGACATTGATGGTACTCTGAACACTTCTCTCTGTGACTAATGTGACAATTTCAATTTGAAATCACAAACATTACCTACATTAATAGTAATATTCCGTCATCTTCTATATATGTCCAAATTGCAATATTGTTTAGAGGGCACACCAATCTTTTAGATAAACTACTCATCCAGGAGTATGCAAGTTGTAGAGTAACTAATGTCATTGTCACTAAGGAAGCCCTATGTTCGATTTGAGGTTCAATATCAAATCGCCTTATTCAGAATATTGAATGGTATTCTGAATTGAGACATATTCTTTCAATTTAAAACTGAATTGACATTATGCATATCTAGAATTCACCTGATTCGAGGATTTCTACTAGATGTGACTGCTGTTGCTAACAGGCAGGGCAAGTTCATTCTCACCAGACATCTGATATAAATCCCTGTTGAGAGTTCGCAGGTTACTTAAGTAGATGCTTTTTAGTTTATTTTCTTTTAGAATTTTAATTAAAGGACATCGCGGATGATTTCAGACAAGTATTTTGTAATAGATATGAACAATCAAACAGTTTTAAGCATTTAGTAGAACAGAGTCTTAGATTTGGATTTATAATCACTCGCTGTGCTTTTGCACATAAACATTATATTGATTATGTGTGCCCTCAGATTTCTTTCATAAACTTAGTAAATCATGACCCAACGAAAGATATAAGTTGTTATCAAGTCAGATATTTATAATTAACAAGTTACATTTTGCGTCTTAGATATCTAATTCAATTACGTATCTAGAACATTGTACACTCATTCTTGATTACATTTTACATTTGTCTGATATATGTATTACAGAAGGTATGCAGACCGTCCTCGAATGGCTGGTACGCCAGGGGGATATGAATTAGTTGAAATGCTGGTGAAATCATGGCGAGAACATGGTCTTGACAGCGTCAGGGTTACGCCCTATGATGTACTCTTATCTTACCCTAACGTCTCCAACCCAAACAAGGTAAATTAGCAAAAAATGTGTATAATGTAAAATCACATGTAGGACAAAACGGAATTATCCAGAATTCTGCTACATTTTTAATAACTATGATTAAGTCCTGGACTGAAAACAAGTCTAATCAACACTGTGCACATGATTTAGGAATGAAAATCTCAGCAGACCAAACGATGTATGACATTATAAAAACAATCCCAATTAACAATCTGATAAACAAACACAAAATACTTCTGGTATATTGTCAAAGAATACATTCATGGGAATTTTGTGCTCAAACTTTAATCAATATGTCATCGTATTACATTTATCTAAAATGCATTAGAGACATTGCAAGGAACTTAGTGGGTTCAGCATAATTAATATACATGGTACATATGTATTAAACTTTCTTCACAAATGTTGACACATGCGCGTTATTAAGTTGTATGGTAATATAATAATGGTGTTTTAACAATGAAATCTTCAGTTTACATACCTTTGAACTTTTTAGATTTTAGGGTTTTTTTTAACAAAGATACACAAAATTGCATATGCCTTACGTAATTTAATTGTCTTATTTATCATAGTTGATTATATTTAAGGTTCAGCTTTGGGAAAACAATAGTATAGTACACGAAGCAGCTCTCAAAGAGGAACATTTGGGAAAAGTGAATTATAGTGATGAGATAATCCCTCCATTCAATTCATACGCATCCGCCGGTGTCGCTGAGGTAACCCACCAATATGCATGTAATATCATGACTGGGACATTTGCAATATCTCGTTACTTTTTAGGTTGCCTATGAGTCATCATTTTGATCATAATATCAGAAGATATTGTTACTGTGTTATCGTTTAAAACACCATATTTCAAAATAAGAAATATTGTTGTGAAACATATATAATTCAGCATTAGGTATCCACTGGGAAATACTAGTTAACCGTGATCGAATTCTGTCTTTATTAATGACAATATTACCAAATTTTAGTATTTGAAGTTTTAAGTCAATTTACTTTTAATACAATAGTATACAGTCAAAGACTGGGCACAAAGGTTGTAGTCATTTTCTTGTCATTTAAAGACAAACATGACTTTCTTGGAGGTGAGAAATTATACCTCGTTCAACTGTGAACCTAATAATTACATCTATACCTATATATAATAAGTCAAAATAAATACCTATGATATAATGTATACAAAAGGGTAAAAATTAGACAGAAGTATAATAATGACACCTGTGAATATTCAGTTTATACTATGCCGCAGATCGCTATATCGAGGCATGTGGTTTTTGTCGTGTATGTTTACAGTGTGTTTGTTTGTCTGATAACAATTTGAACATTTGATACAACTTTTCAACAATAAGAGTCAGTGCTTTTATGTTTCATATGTGTGTCCGTTGTGTCCATACATTCCATTAATACATGTACCACAAATTTTGACCTTCTGATATTGACTTTCATGTTTCGTCTGCATTTCAAAATTTACCCTTGGCAGAAACTTTTCAGTCATTGGAGCTAGGGCTTTAATATATCACACGTGCCTTCCTTGTAGTAAGACCAATAACTATAGGATCTTGTTACCTTGACCGTCAAGTTTGACCTACATTTATGTACCTTAAAATCCTTTTACCCTGGCCTCTACTTTTATATTTCATACGTGTGTTCCTTGTCTTTCCATTGATACCATAAATTGTAGTACTTTGTGACCTTGACCTTCTTATTTGACCTAATCTAAAATATTATATGTTGTTCGAAGTTTTTCAGCTATATCAGGCAAGACACATGTGTCTTTCTTGTGGCGAGTCCTCTCTATCAAAATATATGACTTTGTGACATTGTCTGTTACATTTGACTTGAATCTGACGCATTTTAGTCAAAACATTTACTTTAGTCCTCACTTTTGAACCATAAGTGATAGAGCTTTGATAATTCACATCCGTCTTTCTTGTAGCATGGACTAAGCCGGCGTGGCGTAGTGGTATCGCGTCGGACTCCTGATCGGGAGGCCGGGGTTCGAGTCCCGCTCTGGTCATGCCGGTGTCATGTCTTTCGGATGAGACAGTAAAAACCGAGGCCCCGTGTCGTGGTATGCATGGCACGTTAAAGATCCCTCACTGCTTCGGGTGGGTCCGTTGCAAAGGTCAAAATTTGTATGCCCCGCATCAGGCAGATGCCGTCACCATATACGTGAAATATTCGTGGTGTGACGTAAAACAAAAATCAATCAATCAATCAATGTAGCATGGACTTTTCATTGATACCATAATTTATGACGTTATTACTTTAACCATTAACTATGACCTTTACCTAGAAAATGTACTAACAGGGCGGTGGGGACTATATGGCGGGCCTTGTCCAAACCTCTTTCAGAGGAGACATGGTCCTGAACCTCGTCCCCTCTGACTGTTAGTCGGGACTCCTACAGATCTAGGGTCTTAGCTCGCTTTCAGACTGGCAGAGCACGGTTTATCATGTTGATGTCGCATATATTTTTATACCATTATGTATTTTACAATACCTTACGTGTTTATATTTTTATGACCTCTCAATATGCGATACCTGTTGACCCTTGTTCTTTACATGGAGGTTTATTTATAAATTTTTAAATGTACGTCCTTTGATTGTTCTGCTGTTACGGTGAGTGGGAAGGTGGGCCCGTAAACCGGTTAACCACACCATTTGTTTGGCTTTTGTCAAATTAAATGACCGTCCTAAGTCGGTATCGTAATTGCACTACAATCAAATATTTTTGTAATGTGATATATGTTCTAGTATATTATTTATATTCATGTATTGTATAGCTCTATGGTGACTTCTGCCACATAACTGAGCCAGTAACTCCTCTTTTTTCTTTTTATCCAAAATATGTTTCTCCTGGGAGATTAGTGTATCACAAGTAAATTGTCTTATATCTCAAATTCAGAGTTCACATGTTTTGACCTTGAATTTGTTCATTCTTTGTTCACATCCCGACTATTTTAAGACGGAAGTACTTTCAGATATTGAACTGCCACGGTCTTAATTGTAGCGAAATGTCATAAAAATGTCATTTAAATCACTTATGTATACAGAGGCATACTTAACTAAATCTATGTCTTCCTGAATAACGATTACTCTATTAGATCAAAGTACTTCACAACATACTCAACAATAAAATACACTGTGTCAGTTGGGGTGTGTATATCCTGTTCTTGATGTATAAATAGAATTTTGAAACTAAAGTAAATAATGCTAATATTCAAGTAGGATTTCTCTACCTCTGTACTGACCCGAAATATATTCTCCGTATTTACCGTTAAAAGTTTGTACATTTTTCTAAAAATAAGAAATATCCCCTTCATGAATAGCTCTGTCCCTAAATGGTGCTTTGGCTCTAACTTTAAAATTAATTCACTCTTCAGTATAAGATATATTGGACATTGAGTTATGTAATGCCATCACATGTTGATGGATAATATTTGTACTCGGTTTAATGGCAATATTTATCAACAGATTATTGGGATTCTTATGAGCACTAATTGCACTCCCTAATGGCATATTTATTTTTATTTTGTTATAAGAGAAACGTTGTGTATTCTATTCAAATCTTGAAACGTTTCGACCATAGCGATATGCTCATTGACACCTCCAGTTAACTTGATAATATTTGAGTAATCGATAATCCTGGGTTTGAAAAATATATTACTGAAATTTATCCACCTGAACTTTCAATTATATAAAGCCAGTACTTCTGATAAGGAAAATCCTTTCTTGGATATAGATATTAAAATCATAAACAACAGTATCCGTACATATATGATAAATGTGATGCCTTTGGATTTCTCATTGTTAATTTCCCTGATTTAGATGGTGATGTCCCTAGGTTCCTATTATATATTATCTATTAGTTAATTTTCAAACAAAAAACTTTCAAATCACTTTCAAACTTCTGAATCGTGATTATAGATATTATAAACTTGGAAAACTTTTGGTAAATTTTTACACAGTCTTATGTGGACATTTTATCTAAATTTGGAAATGCGACTTTTCAACAATACGTATCCAGCGGAATTTCTCATCCCAGTTTCTACGGTGATCTAATGTACAAACTGAAGAGGGTCAAATGTTCCGATGAATTCATATCGGTGAATTCTAAAATAATTAAAAGCTGTCGAGATCGATATTATGACCCCAAGATTATTGCAAGGACCGTAGGTCTTGTATTGGGCACCTCTACAACTATATACAGACTTTTACTTGAACGTTGTACTCTTACTAATAGGGCGGTAGGGACTATCTGACGGGCCTTATCCTCACATTTTCAGGCCTCGTCCCCTCTGATTGTTAGTCGGGACTCCTACAGATCAGTGATCTGAGATCGCTGATAGACGGTCAGAGCATGGTTTACTAATGTGGATTTCGCCTAATACATGTTTGATACTAGCATATTATTGCATAAAACGTTTTGAGTAAAAAATTGTATGACCTCCCGTCATAAGAAACCTGTTGATCCATGCTCTCTATATGGAGTATTATTCAAAAATGTGTAAATGTGTGTCCTTTGATTGTGCTACTTTGCGGTAAGTGGAAAAGTGGGCGCCCGTAAACCGGTTAACCACAACAATTGAGTGACATTTGTTACCTTGATGACCGTCTTAAATCGGTATCGTAACTGCAGTTCAGTCGAACATTTTTGTAATGTTTCCCGTGTTTATATGACTATTATCATATTTTATGTGCATGTCCTTGGTGATTTGTGTCTTACAGCTTGGTCAGATGTCTTCTGTCTTCTTTTTCAAATGTTTATGCTTTCGAATTCCACAAGCTAGTCCTTGAGCATCACTGACGATATTCAAAGCCCATCAAAATGGAGTTTAAGAATCATTTTTGAATTTATGTCCATCATACAGATATTCATAATCTTTCATCTATCTCTCTCCTTTGTATATGGTGTAGCAGTGTTCATTTCTCCAAAATATTCAAGTAGTATGCGGAACTATTTAATTTAGTTTTGCGTGACAATGTCTCGATTTAAGAGAGATTACTGACATGCATCTGATCCCTTTGTCCTATAATAGATGTATTATCCGTTTATGTCATGTTGTGATAAATAATTAAAAATTGATTCAATTTGACTTTTACATAGATTACATGTTTTCATCTTTATTTAGGGAGATCTTGTGTACGTCAATTATGGTAGAATCGAAGATTTTAATTTTCTCGTGAAAAACAAGTCCATAGACCTGAAAGGAAAAATTGCTATTGCAAGATACGGAAAGATATTCAGAGGCGACAAGGTATGAAGAACTGGACATTTAGAAATGTATTGTCACTGACAAAACTGGAATACATATTATCACAAGATACATTTTGGAATGAAAAGTAAACGCATAAAATAGTATGACATGGTACGTTACAATATTACAATTCATCATGTATTATTCTCCATGGTGGTTCAGGGAGTGTCCACTTGATCACACATCTGGTCAGTGATTATTCATGTGTTTTTATAAATGTATGTATATCCTTACCACTATGTAACATTTGAAACCTTTTTACTTGATTATTTCGCCTATATATGATGGTCAGGGTATTACAGTATAATGTGGAAACCGAAGCTTAAATGTAGAGGGGCGTAGTTTATTCAGCAACATTGCTAAGTCTGTATTTGGATTAAATACGAAATCAGCATGTATTTCATAAATTGAACTCTTATCAATAGACTAAGACCCAAGTTTTGATTAAAGGGAGTTCTGACAGGACAACGGTTTGTCCGAAAATGAGTGGAGAATAATACACGATCTTATAATAAGAGAAAAGAAATGTTCGATTACACAGAATTCCACTATAAAGTACCACAGCTGCAAAGATATTCAAAGATAGCTTGGTTTCTTACATGCGTCTAAAGTTTGCTAAAAGATTGTTTAGGTTATTCTCTTATATGTACAAATCTTCTCACTTAAAGTTTACCGGTTATTGATATAGGTTAAACTTGCTGAACAGTTCAATTGCTCGGGTATAATAATGTATACCGATCCGTCAGACTTCAATATAAACACTGGTACCAATAGTAGTGTATATCCAGATTCATGGTGGATGCCGGGAACTGGTGTTCAAAGAGGAACCGTGGGCAATGACGGCGATGCACTCACACCTTTTTATCCTGCAAAAGGTAGCTATTTGAAATCGCCCGCTAACTCTTCTATCGGTCACCAGGTATACGCCTATTATTAAAGTTCTTCTTCAAGTGGTAATGAGCATGAAACAACAGTAGCAGTAAGTTATTGTTCTCCGCCAAATCCTACTTTACTTGTCCGAGGCTAGATTTTAACACTACTGAAAATTGGTTCAACAATATCTAATCTTTAAAATATGCAGTATCACTGAATTCATTGCATTTCATTGAAAGTTGAAATTGCCCGTGGCTCATGCAGGTCACGTGATACAAGTATGATTTTCCAGTCTTGCAATTCTCGGTACAATTTCTTCTTTTTTATTTATTTTTATTTGTGTGCGGGTCCTTGGTGGTTTGTGTCGTGCAGCTTTGTCAGATGTCTTCTATTTTCTCTTTTATGTTTCTGGTTAAAATTACAGTTTGCAATTCTTTAGTTTTGCCTTAGCTGTATAACAATTTTCTTTGCACTACAACAAAGTATGGGCGAACAGGAAGGTAAAAAATATGGCTATGCAAAAGGAGCAACAAATAAAAAGGAAACGGTAAAAGCTAAATTAACAATTAAATGGTCACCGATGTAAAACAAACAGTTACCAATGCAATGAATAAAACTCAACTGATATAATTCTAGGTGGCATGTTGTCCTGCTTTCGAACTGATTGCTAGACAACTAATAAATGAGACAGAATGTAATAAGACATCTCGTAAGCAAAAATCAAAGAAATATTGTAATCACGGAAAAATAAGCACAAAACCCAGACAATTTTCAAGTTTCTACACTAAAAACCTTGCATGCTATAATTAATTAAAACACTGTAATAGATCATTATTTTGTGTTATATATGGTGTATAAATTTCAGTAAAAAAGCGACTTTTACTGAAAGTGATCATAAAGTGTTTTGAAGTTTTATTGATGTGTAGTTGATAGGAAAATTATGCATAAAAGTAAGTAACAGTGTGCAAATTCTTCACTTTACGGTAAAAGTCGCTTTTTCAGTATAAGTGTAAATCTCCAGATAAATATTTCTTTTTGCCTAATCTGGAATAAAGCTTAAAGTATCATTCTTTAACAGTTTATACAACTTATGGTTACGACTTGCCAGGTAATTCCTTATCATTCTTCAATATTTCCCCATTCAAATTAAAATATATGTAAATGCATTTCATGTGACAGCCCCGTGGGTATATTTACCAGCATCATGAAGTTTTAGTCAATAGGTGAACTGCTTCAGTTCTGTGTGTCCAAAAAGGTACCATCCATTGAAAATGTTTTTCTTTTTCATTTTGGAATATGTGAATGGATTAAAATAATAATGGTATTTGGGTGTTCTAGAGGGGTGTGTGATTCAAGTTTATTCTTTTTTTTTATTATTATTTAAATCGGAAAAAGAATTTTTGACGGCTTTTTTCACGTCTTTAATCAGTTTTGTCCATTTTCAGGCAATTTCTAAGATTTATCTCTAGGTTGCTAGTAATCCAATGAATTTTTGTATTTCAACTCATTTTATTGTAATTCTGAACAAAAGGAATACAAGGATTTTTGTTTGTTTTGTTTTGTTTTTTTTCTTTATATGCCACCATGAAATATGGGCGTATTATGCTAAACCGTTGTCTTCCGCCTTTCCCACCTGTGATGTCTTCGCAATTCCTCTTAAAACCTTGGGGAGTTTTAATGAGGCTTAGTACAATGAAAATCAAATGAAGATGTACATATTGGAAGGGGGATACTGTCCAAAACAAGTTATGATCGTGGACTTAAAGTTTCCTAGATTTCTCTATACAACATATTTTGTCTTCGCATGTCCTCCTATACCCATTAGAGGATTTTAATAAAACACGGTACAAAGAAAGAACACCATATAAAATATGCATATTGGAAGGGGTTATTTGAAAGTGGCATGTCTTCTGAATTCATGTTTTCCTTCTATTTTTGATATTGGGCATTCTAGTATGCTGAAAGTTTAATGGTTCAAACCCTGTTGTAGTCGAAAGAAAAAAAAAGAAAATCCAATTTATTTCATTTTACACCCAAACATGTTTTAAATCTTTAACAACACTCAATAGTTCATATTAGGGGGAAATTACTGTGGTTTTGTGTCTCTTTTATGCTCCTTAATCTGTTTAATATATTGACAGTCATAAAGAATTCATTTGTTAAATATTAAAGAAAAAAGAGGAGTTACTGGCTCAGTTATGTGGCAGAAGTCACCATGGAGCTATACAATACATGAATATAAATAATATACTAGAACATATAACACATTACAAAAATATTTTATTGTAGTGCAATTACGATACCGACTTGGGACGGTCATTTAATCTGACAAAAGCCAAACAAATGGTGTGGTTAACCGGTTTACGGGCCCACATTCCCACTCACCGTAACAGCAGAACAATCAAAGGACGTACATTTAAAAATTTATAAATAATCCTCCATGTAAAGAACAAGGGTCAAAAGCTATAAGAAAATATCTGTTGAAAGGGTTATCTGAAAGCTTCGTGTCAAAGTTTCTAGGGGGTATTTTATATTACTTTTAAGTTTTTTTCTTCTTATTTTGATATTTGCCAGTTTTTGCATGCTGTTCAAGTCCCGCTAAAGGTGAAAAAACATTCATTTTACACCATAAAAACATTTCAAATATTTATTTAAAGAAAATATTGGAATGTTCTGACTGGACGTTTTTTAACTTATGTTTGTACATTGTCTTGATTCATTGAATTAAAAGCAAGTGCAAGTTGAATCTTTTGTCAGATGTCAAAAATATAGTAAGCAGAAAGTAATTTGTTCAATCAGTATGTTGTTTGTGAATGACGAAATTGTTCTCATGTGTGCGATATTGATCCACTTGGGCCCTTGTTTCTCATTTTGTTATGTTTAATTGCAAAATCAGCATATTTATCTTCAGAATAAATGTCATAATGATTTGTTAATATTACACCAGACATATTTCCCTTATTATGGCAAGTCATGTGCTGGATAAACAGTTTTGATATGTTTCAACAATTATGTTTGGGATTAATGTTAATTGAGAGTTGATTACGATTTGCCTTCTTATGAGTTAATGAGATGATTAATTTTCTTATCGCATAGAAGTATTTTTTAACTTTTTCGTCGCCCATAGCAAAGTCTTATGAAATCTCCTTAATGATGCAGGGAAATACTGGATCTCTTGATCTACCAGCGATTTACTTGTTATGCACATTTTACATAAAATGCAAATTGTAAATAGATTACACGTATCGACTGAAGAAAGCAGATATAGGTAGCTTCCGAATACCAGCCCAACCGATAGGATATGACGATGCAAGACCTTTACTGCAGTAAGTTATTACAATCAAATCAGCCTTAAGGTACATTTAATGTCTATCTCTTCTAAATAACTCTTTAGAATAAATATGAATTTCTGGGAGTCATTTTACATATTTTAACATTGTGTAAATTTATGCCTATTTTTTGTTTTAGGATACCTTGCTGTAATTCAAGTATTAACATGTAGTTAAATGTTAATAAGATTTTTATGTAACATTGTTATTGAAGTTGCAATGCAAATAGCTGTGTATAATTTGATGTATATACACCTTTTCCATATAAATGTTATTAAACGTTGACAAGATGTTTCATGTGACTCTGAAAATGAAATTGCAATGCAAATAGTTGTGTGCACTTTGTGTAAATAATGTAAAAGTTTTCCATATGTGATGTTTACATTCTATTCAGGGCTATGAAAGGCGAACAAGCTCCTCCTGAATGGAGAGGGAAACTGAATATCACATACAGACTAGGGCCAGGTTTTCTAAAGAATGATGTGTATGTGTGTTGCACCCGTTTAGATTATCTGCCTATATATGAAATATTCTTGTAGATTTCCATGAAGCATTATATATGGTAATTGTTTGTCCTTTGCTTCTAAACCTGGCCACACCTCTAGTTGATCACATTTTTGGAAAGGGTGGCGAATAGGTTCCATATTCACAGCAAGATTTTGTCTTAACTTACCAATTTTATCACATATATATTCTACTAAATATTTTTCCGTTATATATTATATGTCTTAGCTGAAGGACTCTTAACGCTTAAACCAGATAATGAGAGATACAGTAATAAATAAAAGAACATTCACATTTACGACGTTAGATAAAAACGAAAATTGCCCATCAAACACCATACAGATTTGTCAGAGACGGGTATAACATGCAAAACTGGATATTTATTTATATATCTTGTTCACAGGAAAGTGAGGTTGGAAGTAAATAATTACGAGGAAGTCCGAACAATACAGAATGTAATAGGCATAGTCAGAGGAAGCGTGGAGCCAGGTGATTGTATACATTGACAATAACAATGACAATTGTTCTACCCATAACTGTACATAAATACATTGCAGAGAAAAGATAAATGATGGAACATAACAACAATAAGGTACATGCATGAAGATATGTATGAGTGGTGTGACGGAAACATATAAGCGAGTTCAACACCCTCGCTGGGGAGCTAGTTTTTTTCTGGCGATATGGTTATCCTCGCCCGGTTTTGTTGCATAGTCAAGCAACGTCGACACGTTACATATGATACGATAAAACAATAAATAAGTGATGATATATTGATGCATATACAGAAATTTATAGGTGAATTGAGAATTAACCCGGAGAGATAATTTTCTCTGTTATAATTTCAATAATTTACAGAATTTCTTAAGTAAATTAGTATTATACAGTAGTTCATTGGAAAAGTTCTTTACATTTATATACATTTTGTGTAACATATGTTTGGAATATAGAAGTTTCTTGCTCGTATAATTTCATTGTTGTTACAATCGAGAAGGTGATGAAACTTGACCCCAATTTCATTTATATTGCAGATGGTACACTTTCTGTCTTTTCTTTGAGTTATTTTCAATCGGCCGGTTTCAATAGGCAATTTAAAACTGCACGTTCTTTATTTACATAGGATTTTGGCCGAGTTAGGTGGGGGCATATCTAAAAAAAATTCTGTTTGTAAAACATCTTTAAAAAGTTTATACTTACAACATTTTGGAGAATTAAAAACAGAGCTTCTCTAGTTCTGTAAATATATAGTATAAGGCTAATCCAACAAGTAGGCAAGTCCACGTCCATTTAAAATATTTTAACAAATTTTAACCATGTCTGTACAATAATTCATATAACATTGAAAATTTATTCATTTAGAAAATATAGTTTTGACCAGAATGTATGATTGTGACATTTATAATGAGTTATAATATGATAATGGTATATTTTCTAAATTACCGGAATTCACTTGTTTTTAAAGAAAAATCTGTGTTGGCAAGGATTCTTAAGTCGTTAAATGTACATATTCATGAATATCTTATTTCAGATAGATATGTGATACTGGGTAATCACCACGATGCCTGGGTGTATGGTGCCATAGATCCTCTCTCTGGTACCGCAGTGTCAACAGAAATCACAAGAATGCTCGGAGATATGGTGAAAAATGGTAATGGTGACTATTGTAAGACTAATATTATGACATTTACGGCATATGATCTCAGTGTTACCACTTTCCCCTACAAGATATTGACTCTTTATTTCTCTTTATTGAGGTATGCGGCCCCGTAGAACAATTGTAGTGTGTGCTTGGGGAGGCGAGGAACATGGTTTACTAGGATCTGTGGAGTGGGTAGAGGTATATATCCATCACACTGTTTACTTTTCTGTAGAGTGGGTAGGAGTATATATCGATCATATTGTTTAATGTTCAGTATCACTGAAACGACGTAATGGAACTTAACTGTTAGCATTTCTCGGTATTATTGCGTCCAAAATTCAAAAGCCTTTAATCCCTGCTAGCTACTTGATACGTTTACAACAGAACTAATGTATACGATCAAATAAATTTTATAAGGTATGAAATTCTGTATCCATCTGAATTCTTCATTCAAGGGAAATAAAAACTTTTACATAGCATTGTGTTTTTCTACCGTGATAAGTAACTTTGTGTTGACTTCAGGAGTATATGAAGGTGTTGTACGAGAGAGCTGTGGCTTACCTGAATGTAGATTATTCCTGTGATTATCATTATAATCTAATAGCTGGAGTCAGCCCATTGCTACAGGATCCATTGTATGACGCTGCCAAACAGGTACTATAACCTTCCTGAGCTTCCACCTGGTCGTAATGCATATTAACATACAAACAACTGATGAAAACTTTAAAAAAAAATAATGATGTTGCGTTATCATATAATTCAAATGAAGGAATACCAATATTTCTCTACATAAATACACATACATGTATACCCAGGTACCAAATGCAGATACTAAGAGTGATAAGAAAACTATGTATTCAGTATGGCTAGATAGGGACTCGATGAAAGATCCGGATAGTGGAGAAAACATTCCAAGGTAATGATCGGTCCTAACGTGTTGGTATTACTCGATTTTACTACATATAACTATGATCATGTTATACACTAGTTATACCATCGCTGTGATGATAAAGCATTTCTCTTCTCCAACGTGATTTTATTAATCCTTGTATGCATTATTGACTAAATTACATTGTATACAGACTGAGTAATAAATCAGTTTTCTTTGTTAAGTGTGTACTATTCCTTGGGATCGGGCAGTGACATGGCCTCCTTTTACCAGAGAGCGGGTGTACCTAGCTTAGATATGTGGTACGACTATGATACGGTAAGAAATAAGATGCTCTTGTAAGAATATATTGTGATCTCAAAAGACTCCTTTATTTTATACCTTCATTTTAAAAAAGGGAATTTTAACAGTTCTCTGTAAGTCAACTAAACATTGTTTTGTATGGTAAATATATTTCTCAGCGAAGTACCTGGGTCTGGAAAAGTGGCAGGGCATACTTGTGTAACATGGGCAGCATATTGAGTCGCAAAACTCCCAATTCATGTTACACGGGCAGCATACTGAGGGGCATGACTTGTAACTCTCAATTCATGTTACACGGGCAGCATATTGAGGGGCACGACTTCTAACTCTCAATTCATGTTACACGGGCAGCATATTGAGGGGAACGACTTGTAACTCTCAATTCATGTTACACGGGCAGCATATTGAGGGGCATGACTTGTAACTTTCAATTCATGTTACACGGGCAGCATATTGAGGGGCACGACTTCTAACTCTCAATTCATGTTACACGGGCAGCATATTGAGGGGCATGACTTGTAACTCTCAATTCATGTTACTCGGGGAGCATATTGAGGGGCATGACTTGTAACTTTCAATTCATGTTACACGGGGAGCATATTGAGGGGCACGACTTGTAACTCTCAATTCATGTTACACGGGCAGCATATTGAGGGGCATGACTTGTAACTCTCAATTCGTGTTACACGGGGAGCATATTGAGGGGCATGACTTGTAACTTTCAATTCATGTTACACGGGGAGCATATTGAGGGGCATGACTTGTAACTTTCAATTCATGTTACACGGGGAGCATATTGAGGGGCACGACTTGTAACTTTCAATTCATGTTACACGGGCAGCATATTGAGGGGAACGACTTGTAACTCTCAATTCATGTTACACGGGGAGCATATTGAGGGGCATGACTTGTAACTTTCAATTCATGTTACACGGGGAGCATATTGAGGGGCATGACTTGTAACTCTCAATTCATGTTACACGGGGAGCATATTGAGGGGCACGACTTGTAACTCTCAATTCATGTTACACGGACAGCATATTGAGGGGAACGACTTGTAACTCTCAATTCATGTTACACGGGCAGCATATTGAGGGGCATGACTTGTAACTCTCAATTCATGTTACACGGGGAGCATATTGAGGGGCATGACTTGTAACTTCCAATCCATGTTACATTGACAGCATGAGATGATTGAACTATACTTTTTATATGTATTAAAATCTAAAGTTAAGAGATCGTATGTAAAACTTTGGGGATATTTTATTGTACCCAATGTAACATTAAATTTGAACGTATTCGGGATGTTCTTGATATTTTTCAGAATTTGTGGGATATTTTGTCGTACCCGGTATATCATTCTCAGTATGAGACCGTTTATCTGTACGAGAAGTTCATAGATCCTGGATATGCATATACTCTTAGTGTAGCTCGTCTATGGAGTGTCTTAGCATGGTAAGAAGGTAACAATAACAACAGGTATATATATATATACATCAGTATTGATAGCCACAAGACTTTTATTGTTACAGCCAAAGGTAATGTGATATACATACATCTTTTGACGTGTGTAAAGAATATATGCTATAACTATGCTATAATAGAACTTGATCCATTTTAAAGTATACATGAGCCCGTCAGAAAATATACCAGTGATTTCAGAGGCAAGTGAGGGATCCTACTATTCATACAGATCTTGACACGGGAATTTCCTTGTTTCTGTATTATGTGTCTTATTCTATCAGTTCTCTAACTCACTGGTGCTGTATCAAAGTGGTACTGATATACCATATGGAAATTCTGTATTAGACCAAATGTTTTCCTTGTCTGACTAGCTTCACCCGTCAGGAACGCCCAACTCCCCTCTCCCCCCCCCCAAAAAAAAAACCGCAAACAACACGACACAATATGACATCAATATTGAACATCTGAATGAATGCCGAGTAATAAAGAAAATGTCACAGTCATAACACATGGAAATGCCACAGTCACGGCACATAGAATAGGCTACAGTTATGGCACGTACAAAATGTCACAGGCACAGAAAATGGCACAGTCATGGCACATACAAAACGCCACAGTCACGGCACATAGAAAAGGTCACAATCATAGCATATACATAATGCCACAGTCATGAGACGTACAAATGCCAGTCATGATACAGAAAATGTCACAGTCATGGCACATAGAAAATGCCACATTCATGGCACATACAAAATGTCACGGTAAATGACACATACAAAATGCCACAGTCATGGCATATAGAAAACGACACAGTCATGACTTAAAGATAATGGGGTAGACCTCTGTAGAGAACTAACAATAGTTTGTTTGAGTTAATGAAATATATTGATCACAGCGTAGGAGTACATATACAATACTGATGCAATGTTAACGTTTTGGCAGGAATCTGGCAAACGACGAGATTTTAACATTCGACACCAGGCGATATTCATCAGCGATTACATCATTTGTTAAGCAATTGAAACAAGATTTCGGTAGTTCCTGGGCACAGCAAAACGTGAATATTAGTAAGAAAAATATACTTCCATCAATTTTTTAAGTTACAATAATTTATCTAAAGCTGTATAATGTACAATTTGTGTAATGTTTAAATGATTCTTTTAAGCCTGCTTCCTTTGTATAAAAAGCAATTGTTACTATTCACATTTTATGCCAGTGCATGTCACGAGTTCATTGTATAATAACAAAATACACAAAAGCGAAAGATGTCACATTCGGTATTTATGGCAGAAATTTGCTTCTTGTGTACAAGTTATGTGTTTATTTATGTGAATTCTTTTACTTTTTTTGGTATTGAATACAAAGATCTATCATAGACTGTATTGTCATATATTTACAGCTGCTCTAGAATCAGCAGCAGCGGAGTTAACCAACGCTACTTCTTCATTCCAAACGTTTGTAACACAGAAAAGAGCGTCTCAAATTAGGTAATGGTGAGAATCGTAAATTAACATTCTTGTTCAACAGTGTTTTAAGTAACACCTGACAAAAACTGTAACCCCAATGTTACCCCGATGTCGTCATATATAAATGTTAGTCCGATGTAAACCTGATGCCTTCATTTAGAAAATGTCATGCACGTTGTAAGTTGTCTTAGACGTATGGGTTGGTATTACATCTTGAAGTAAACAGATGCGTGTATTATGACAGTAATAACTTGCCCTACTGATTATACCCTTCGGTAGAATTCAGATTATACAGAGTTCAGATTTAATCTGCTGTTGACTGAGGATTATTACCTGCTGCAAAGTATAGATTATACAGAGTTCAGATCTTGCCCTGCTGTTGGCTGCGGATTATTACCTGCAACAGAGTAAAGATTATACAGATCGAGTTTAGATCTTACTCTGCTGTTGACTGCGCATTATTACCTGCTGCAGAGTTCAGATTATACAGAGTTCAGATTTTACTCCGCTGTTGACTGCAGCAAAGTTCAGTTTAAACAGATCGAGTTCAGATCTTACTCTGCTGTTGACTGCGCATTATTACCTGCTGCAGAGTTCAGATTATACAGGATTCAGCTTTTACTCTGCTGTTGACTGCAGATTATTATCTTCTACATAGTACAGATTATACAGTGTTCAGATTTTACTCTGCGGTTGACTGCGGATTATTACCTGTTGCAAAGTTCAGATTATACTCTGCTGTAGAGCGTCCATATTGTACTGAGTTCAGATTATCACTCGTGTAGACAGACGATTCTTGCTACAGAACCCATATCATAACCTGCTTTAGAGTGTAGATTATAACCTGCTTTAGGGTTTATATTATGACCAGTTCACCCTAATGCATACCATCTTCATGATAAACAGTGTACTACAGTACATCAATGAACATATCTGCATTATAAATACATGATATACTGTCTTCTTTTTTTTATTCACTTTATAAAATGTCAAATACACAAAAAATATCTGTTTGTAATAGATAATCTTTACTTATTTTCAATTTGTGGTTTCAGTGAATTAGAAAAGAGAATGATAAATGATAAATTGATACAATTTGAAAGAGCATTTATTGATCCAGAAGGATTGCCCGGGCGCAGAATATATAAGTAAGTCTTCTGATATAGTAGTACATGTGTATGGCTAAGGTGTGTGATTATGGAATATGAAAAAAGTACATAACTATGGTATATGAATATAATTTAGGACTATGACATATAACTATGGGTTTTCTCTATGGTATATAACAATACTAAATGAAAATGATATATGATATTTTACCATTGTGTATGGCAATGGTATAATGGCCACAGTAGATGGCATAATAATATGAATTTGGAATATGATTTTGTATATGGCAGTGGTATATGACTGGCATAAAACCATGTTTGACTAAGGTACATAATGGTATATGACTTTCAGTATATGACAATGATTTATGACTTTTTAATTGCTGTGAAATGATATATCAATTTAAATGAACAATATTTATCAGAGTTGTACGAAATTAGAATATGAGTGGATTGTTGAATGAAAACAAATATCATCTTGTTTCAGACATGTCATGTTTGCACCCAGTCAATATGATTCATACTCAGACAATAGTTTTCCTGGCATAGTGGACACCATGCATGACATTCAATATAATAATGCAACAGAGAAATGGCAGGTTTTGAAACAGCAGGTATCCGTCGCTATATATACCATACTGTCAGCAGCCAATACTCTAGATCATATAGGACTATAAATTCTACATTAATTATTCCTGTTTGATAAATTGGTAACTGACTTTGTCCAACATAGAAATCCACAACTATATATTCCCCGGCATTCATGAACACAACGACCAAATAGTACATCGAACAAAACAAACATATCATTTTATGTCCATAAGGAAATAATTGCAGGATAATGAATTCAGACAAAATTACTCATTTGCAATTCATGTAATTGACTGAGATAGAATGTATGGATCAGTCATCATAACGAAGAAATTTCGGAGAAGTATCAACTTTCTTTTCATGTTCGTGGACTCCATCAATTTTGAGGTGATTAAATGAGTGAACAAGTTAATAATGTGGAAACTGTGCATGAATTTTAATGAGGAAAACAGAGGGAAGTGATTACACACCACATTCAGTATACTTATAGAGGTGACTACACATCACATTCAGTATACTTATAGAGGTGACTACACTACACATTCAGGATACTTATAGAGGTGACTACACAACACATACAGTATACTTACAAAGGTGACTACACACATGTCATGTATACTTATAAAGGTGACTACACAACACATTCAGGATACTTATAGAGGTGACTACACAACACATTCAGGATACTTACAGAGGTGACTACACACCACATTCAGGATACTTACAAAAGTCATTACACACCACATTCAATATACTTACAGAGGTGACTACACACCACATTCAGGATACTTACAGAAGTGATTACACACCACATTCAGTATACTTACAGAGGTGACTACACACCACATTCACGATACTTACAGAAGTGATTACACACCACATTCAGTATACTTACACTTACAGAGGTGACTACACACCACATTCAGTATACTTACAGAGGTGACTACACACCACATTCAGTATACTTACAGAAGACATTACACACCACATGCAATATACTTACAGAGGTGACTACACACCACATTCAGGATACTTACAGAAGTGATTTCACACCACATTCAGTATACTTACAGTGGTGATTACACACCACATTCAGTATACTTACAGAGGTGATTACACACCACATTCAAGATACTTACAGAGGTTACTACACATCACATTCAGTATACTTACAGAGGTGATTACACACCACATTCAGTATACTTACAGAAGTGATTACACACCACATTCAATATTCTTACAGTGGTGACTACACACCACATTCAGGATACTTACAGAAGTGATTTCACACCACATTCAGGATACTTACAGAAGTGATTACCCACCACATTCAGGATACTTACAGAAGTGATTACCCACCACATTCAGGATACTTACAGAAGTGATTATCCACCACATTCAGTATACTTACAGTGGTGACTACACACCACATTGAGTATGAGAGATGACTGATTAAGCTGATTCTGTTACAGTATTGTAGGATTTTCTGAAAATATCTTCGGATGAAATTGATTAGGCGGTTAATGTGGAAATACAATTTCATGAAAAATATATCACATGAATAGAAATAGTCGTGGGGATGAGTTGTAAATATTGTGGAGAAATGACGTCATACCAAGTATTCGAAAAATAGTTTGTAAACACGCTTTCCATGTTTCCTTTCAACAAACTTTTCATTCTAACAGCCTTTGATGCTGCTGCATGTATGTATGTGTGAGTGTGTGTGGGGGGGGGTGTTTTTGGTCTGTTCTATTTATATATTGAGGAGGAAAGGACTTTTGAAATTGATAACTTACAATGTTTTCTTTGTTCCATTGATGCATATATGTATTTTACACAGTGCATATAATTGCAGTAAAGTAATGCAATGGGTATGCTAGTGTATTTCTTGTCTCTGATGGTAAGAGACAGACATGCCTATATTTATGGATCATTTATTTAGAGAGATGTTTACTTATCGATCTTCATTACACTTTAACTGTTTAGGTCATATCAGTTTTCTCCTCAACTTCACACTGCAGAGCAACAATGGTCGTACAACTCTATGAGAGATGTACCGATAACATTAAAATATATCAAGTTGTATAATGCAGTGCCGGTGTTATATAGTAATTTTCCCCCTAGCCATCCCCACTCCGGAAAAATGGCTATATAGTATCCCCCCGGAAAAATGGCTATATAGTAGTTTTTCCTCCGGATGAAATTTGGCTATATAGCCATTCCCCCCCCCCTCTTATAGTCATTTTCCCCCCGGTGAAAAACTACTATATAGTGGGTCCCCCCCCCCCCAATGTGAAATTCCGGATTTTCTTTTCACATATACATGTAAGTAAATCCAGCTTGTTACCTTGTTAACAATAAATAGATTTCTATTTAAAATAGAGATATCTCAACTTTTTATACGGAGATATATCCAATTAATTCAGAGATATCTCATTTTCTTAAGTATTAATGTCTTCAATTTTAATCTCTTTTCCGCATACAGATGTATATATTTAGAACAGAGATTTATCTACTAGAATTTCATTCGAGATATCTTTATTTAAATCTATATATATACAAATGGAAAAAAAAGAAAAAAAAGTTCGTTTTATACACCTGAATGAAATTCGGGGAGCATCTAGTTTTTTACTTGTCTGTGACTCTTACCCTGAGGCAAAAACTTTGACTGTATCGTTTGTACCAAGAGGTACAAGGCTTTGAAACTCCACATATAGTTTTCTTGTGATGAGACCTTTTATTTGGGACCATGATTTTTTAACTAGTGACTTTGACCTTGACTTTTTCAAAAACTTAAACTTTGGCTGTATCTTTTGTACAAAAGGAGAAGGGGGTTTGAACTTCATATATAGATTACTTGTGATAAGATCTTTAATTTTGGACCATGACTTTTGACCTAATGACCTTGACCTTGAAGTGTGACCTACTTTTCAAAAACTTTAACCTTGACTATATCTTCTGCACAAAAGGGTGTAGATACTTTAAGATGAAACCTTTCATACTTTGCGTAAAAGACAAGGAAATCATATTCTTGTTATCATGATTTACAACATCTGCGACTAGACAAGCCTGGTCGTAGATTGCAAATCGCGACACCTGGGTGGAATTCCCTTCTACTGTTTTCATGTTCATCATGTACTCTGTACATGATGAGCGATATTGTGATATGTATAATGCATCAGTCTTAATTTATTTAGGAAATGAATGTTCATGGAATTCTTGCACGTTCAATTCTTATATTTGTCATTGGAACATTTTGATTGATAAATTCCTATTTATTTATGATGTATTACGAAAAGTTGCCCGGGATCGAATCTTGAGTCACAGCCTGACGTCATGATTGACAGCTATACGCAAGTAAACGACAATTTTAACAATGAAATAATAGAAGAAAATAGCATACTATGGTAAATATATAAAAAAGACTTGTAAATAAATAAATAAATAAAACAAAAATTAAATACACACATACACGCACAAACAAAACACTTAACAGTATATAGAAACCCGTTAACCATAACACCATCAGTTTGATCCACAGGCTATTACTATAGTACATTTGGATTTCAATTGTTATCTAACTGATACAGAACGAATGTGTATAATTTCCAAACCGTTACGTCAGGGGGAAAACTACATGTACTATGGGGGAAAGACTACTATATAGCAGTCTTTCCGCCATGGGGGAAAAACTACTATATAGCCATTTTTCCGGAGGGAAAAACTATTATGGGGGAAAAACTACTATATAACACCGGATATGGAGAACACGGAATGGTGTGCGTTTTCAAATTTGTCGTGAATATTTTCTTTATAAATATTTCTTTACCGCACTTTTGTGATCACATTTTTCTTTGGATCCTCGATCCGCCGCTGTATGTTATATGAAGACTTGATCTCGCTCTCAATAAACAGTAAAACAATTTAAATCTTGTGTGTTGTTGTTTGGTATTTGCAGTTAATGTCGTTTCAGTGTATACTCTGTTATTTACATCGTTATAGTGCTGTGATACAATACGTACATCTAACAAAGAATGCAATTCAAAGAAATGTTCATTAAGTGACTACGCAACTTGTATAATTAATTCTCTCGGTCTGCATTACACGTAAAGTGATGACGAATAAAACTGTTGTTTTTGGATCATGGATAAGAATAGAAAATATGTGAGAAATTTCTCTCATAAGCCTTACAGCATAGTTCAATTCAATTCGGTATCTTATACATATATATATATATATATATACAATACATATCATCACATGCGCAATAAAACATTCGGGAGGAGAATTGGACTCAGATTTCTTTAATGTAACTTATGAATTTACATAATTTTAGCAACAAAATTGTATCTCTTGAGTTTAAAAGATTTGCGTATTTAAATGTATTAGGATTGACAATGTATATTTTGGGTAAAAGAGAAAACTGAAGACATCTGACAAAGCTGTATGACAAAAATCACCAAGGACATGCACACAAAACATGATAATACGACATTACAAAAATATTCGATTGTTCTGCGGTTACAATACCGACTTGGGACGGTCAGTGGAAGTAATAAACGTCATTCAGTTGGTGTGGCTAACCGGTTTACGGGTGCCCACCTTCCTACTCACCGCAAAAACAGCACAATCAATGGACACACATTTAAAATTTAAAAATAATCCTCTTTATAGAGAACAAGGATCAACAGGTTTCTCAAGAAGAGAGGTCATGAAAATTTTTATTACACACGAAACGTGTATAGAATAATATGTTGCTATCAAAAATATATAAGGCGACATCAACATAAGTAAACCGTACTCTGCCCGTCAGTAAGCCGAGCTCAGATCCTTGATCAACAGGAGTACCGACTAACAGTCAGAGAGGACGAAAATCGGGACCTTGTTTCCTCTGAGTAGGTTTGGACAAGGCCCGTCATAGAGTCCCTACTGCCCAGTTAGTCAGAGTGCAACGCCCAAGCAAAAATCTGCATTGGGTTTTAGAGGGACCCAATACAAGAACTTATGGTCTCAGCGATGATCTCGGGGTCATACTGTCGATGTCAAAGGCGTTTAATAATTTTAGAACCCGCAGATATGAAATTATCCGAACCTTTGACCCTCCTTAGTTTGTACACTAGATCACCACAGAAATTGGGATTGGATATTCCGCTCGATACGTATTGTTGAAAAGTCACATTTCCAAATTTAGATAAAATGTCTGAATTAGATCTATAATATTTACCAAAAGTTTTTCGAAGTTTATGATATCTATAACTCTGAGTAAGAAGTTTAAAAGTAATCTTAACCAAGGGTTGAATAACAACACATGAAACACCCTACCGCGGGGAATCTTTTTACAAACTACACACTGCAACCGAAAATAAGTGTAGATATCCATTTTTGTAAAAGAGAAAACTGAAGACATCTGACAAACCTGTATGACAAAAATCACCTAGGACATGCACACAAAACATAATAATAGTAGAATATGCACGGAAAAAACGACATTACAAAAATATTCGATTGTACAATTGGGCGCAGTCCTAACCTTACATTCAAGTGCACTTCAAGTTTAGTTTTTCGTCCTGAAAACTAGTCATAAAGCTTAGTCAGGTGCACTTGATATCAAGTTTATTTTAAAGTAATTCCGTCTTCAAGTTTACTATCACGTGACACCAAGTTTACTTTTCACGTTTGTTTTTTACAATTATCCAATTTTGTATAACACGATAGAAATAATTGTTTTATTATGTACAACTGCATATTTTATATAAAAATTGTTTTAATAGAAAAATATTGTAAATGTACATGTATTTAGAAAGTAAACTAAACTTGAAGTGCACTTGGAGTAAACTTGGAATCAAGTTTAGTACTAAACTTGGAATCAAGTTTACTTACACTGTTGTTGCCAAGTAAACTTGAAAAGCAGTCATAAAGTTAACTTGAAGTGCACTTTACGTAAGGTTTGGACTGTACCTACAACATGTAACTGTAAGTACATTTTTCTGGCGGATATAATGTCTATGTTATTACAATTAAAAATATAGTAGAACTCATCTCAAATTTCATCTAGATCCAAAGCGCGCATTTTCGTTCATATCTTGGTATTTTATGCCATCTACCAGGTTTTATTGATGGCTTAACATTACAACATCTGTATTAACAGTCATTTTTGTTATACAGATTCAGTAGTTGGTTGCTTTAGGTGTATTAAAACATTACTTTACCATTTTTGCACATATTTATCATACAATAGTTTATAAACCGCATTTTTTAACCAATTCACACTTAGAAAATGTATGAGACAACCAAAACTATGATTCATCAAGAATATCTTTCATGCATTTCATCTGTGGTTTACATGTCACTTTATGTAAAAGAGCATACAATTTTGTTCACAGTTTAATTTTGCCTAAAAACTTATCATGCGTACTTTTAAATTTATAGCCAAGAAGTACATGTATCTTCCTAATTCGCCATATATCATGTTATTATAAATGGATGATTAAGATTCATGATACATTTACAAATTTCCAAATGTAATTTCTCTATTATATCTCTATTTGCTTTAAACAGTATTTATTTGTAAGTATTTACAGCAAATGAGTAATATACAGTACATTCAGATAAGGATTTAGCAACAAGATATAATCTTATATAAAGCCATCTCCTTTTAAAACTAAATTAATTTTACATTACATTGTGGCCGAAAAAAGTGCATGTATATTCAAACCAGGTTCAAAATATGAAAACAATAATAATATAAACATTAAAAGCAAGTGGAAAGTTATATGAAAGACAAGCGAATTGTAGCACAAAGTATATGCTATAATGTATTGTAGGAAAAATAGTTGGAAGAAGAGTATCGTGGTGGTGAGCTAATTTATAGAAATCTGTTACTTTTTTCTATAAACTCATGTACTTTTTGGAATATTTCTTCGTTAACCTCGTCGCTGTACAAACGACATCCCTCGAGCAAGATGCCCGTGTCGTATGCAACATTGATTTTGTTGATTGTTGCATTTCTAATATCGGTATAATTTTGACATGATAGAAGTAGTGTTGTGCGTCTTCTCTAGATCCACACAGACACTCATCTACGTCAGATATATGGTTTGCATATAGGTCGGCATTGAGGGAGCTACAATTTAAACGTAAACGAGTGTGCAAAATTTGTAGCTTCCTTTTGCCGAAGTTAAAGTATTTAGGAGGATGTACAATATCAGAGTTTAACATATGTTTAAAAGATGACAAAGAAGTACATAATTTCATATTTGAATTTAGATTATTCCAATCCCTTGCAGTTTGGGGAATAAATGAGCTACTATATAAAGAAGAATTTGATCTGGGTATCGAAAAATCAAGGTTATTACGCAAATTTCTGTTGGTGACCTGATGGACTCGTTGTGGCACCAAATTACACAAATATGGTGGTGCAATACCATATATCATTTTATGAAAATATGTCAGGCGATGCTTGTGTCGTCTTTTTTCTAATGTCTCCCATCCAAGGTCAGTTAACAATTTTACTTTAAAACACGATTTTGTTGCCCCTGTTACAATTCTACCAGCTTCAATTTGGATTTTTTCCACGATTTCCTTTTCAAAGAGGCAACAGTTGTCTCAAATTATATCTGCATATTCCAAAAGAGGCCGAATGAAGGAAAAATAAAGAGTTTGTAGAGACTTTCTATCAAGTTGAAATTTGAGAGATCGAAGAATGTGGATTCTTTTCCAGGCTTTTGTTGTTATTTCTTGAATGTGTTCATGCCATGTACAATTTTTACTTAAAACGAGGCCGAGATGTCTATGAGAATCCACACGAATGACATTTATATTATTCATATTAATGACTGGATGGTAGACATTAGAGGTTTTACGAGATAAAATAAGTTCTTCAGTTTTTGGGGGGTTAAAATTTACAAGCCATTGGCTAGCCCATAGATGGATTTTATGGAGGTCCGAGTTCATCAAGTCAGCAGCAGACGTGGGGTCATCAACTATTGAAAACAGGGACGTGTCATCAGCGAATAACTTTATATTTGAATGTATATCGTTAATGATGTCATTTATGTAAATTAAAAACATTATCGGACCAAGTATGGACCCCTGAGGTACCCCGGCCAATACTTCTCTATATTCTGATGAAGATCCATCAACTACTACTCTTTGGAAGCGTTGGCCGAGGTAACTCTGGAACCACATCAACAAGTTACCAGAGATTCCCATCCGTCTCAATTTAAACAGTAAACCCTTGTGCCATACACGGTCAAACGCTTTACTGATATCACAAAACACCACCCGTATTTCTTTGCCGTTGTCAATGGCCTATGTAAAAGTATCGTATAATTCAATTAATTGATATACAGCAGAATCATGTGGTTTAAAACCAGATTGAACAGGCGTAATAAGATTATTGGAGACGATATAATTATGTAAGTGTTTGAAAACACATCTTTCAAATACTTTACTAATGCAACTTAAAAGTGATATTGGTCTGTAATTTGAAAGCTGTGTTTTGTCTCCTTTTTTGAATACGGGTGTGACATTAGCCTTTTTCCATGCCTTCGGGAAGTATGAAGCTTGAATAGAAGCATTAAATATTTTTGATAAATGTAGGGATAAGATATTAGCTCCCTCTTTTAACAATTTGGGGTTAATGTTATCTGGACCGTTTGCTTTACTTGTATCGAGATGATTTAACACATCGTAAACGTCTTGTTCTGATATAACAATTGTATCGAAGCGTGAAAGCGGTGGATCCATTGGTGGGAGGGAGGCATGGCTGTCGTCTACAGTACTTTGATTACAAAAAGTATTCGTTGAGAGCAGTTGCCTTTTCGACCGATGTACTGTGGTGTGTATTGTTGTTAATTAGTGTGGGTATTACAAAGTCATGTGTTTGTTTCAAAAAAGTTTTTGCAATTTTCCACCATTGTTTTGGGTTAAGGCTCCCTTGATGTAAGTCTGTTGCCATTTTCTTAAAGTAATTTAGTTTTGCATTGCGAATTAAAGTTGTGACTTTATTCCTAGCATGTCTGAAGCTTGCCCAAGCTTCGTGTGTGTTTAGTGTCTTTGCTAGTCTGTGTAATCGAGTTCGAATCCGGATTTGCTTTCGTATGTTGTTGTGGAACCAGGGCAGATCCAATGGTCTTATTTGGACTATTTTGTTTGGAATGGATTGCTCTGCAGCAGTGAAACTGTTTGTCGGTAAGAATACAGATTTGATCGTCGATAGATTGATTGTTGACGTCCCAGTTGCAGTCTTGTAATACGTGCCTGTATTGGTCGTAATCAGCTCTGTCATAATGCCAGATCTTACGCTTTATAACTGCTACATATAGTTTTAACAAAATCGGTACAAAAGTACACAGTATGGTGATCACTACAGAACGGCTCGATCGTCCCTTTATCTGTGCATTTGATGGAATTTGACACAAGAATGAGATCTATTAATGTAGATGTTGAAGGTGTTATTCTTGTTGGTGTATCAATTAATTGGACGAGCCCAAAATTATCTATGATGTTACATATATTTTTACTTTTACGTGGATCGAACATATTTTCATTAAAATCACCCAATACTATAATATTTGGGCAGGATTCGAGCGCATTTTCAATAGAGACCTCAACACTATTCCAATCACTGAACCTAGGGTGTGTGTAAAAAGTTCCTATCAGAACGCGCTTATGATCAATGTTTACTTCGATCCACAGTGCCTCGAGATTTGGATTGGTTAAATCGTGCCGTTCTATAATTGGAATACCATTTTAAACAAAGACAGCCACGCCCACTCCATGCCATGTTACGATCGAGACGAATGGGAGGCTGAAAGGAAGATAACATTAGGTCACAAGATTTGATACACTGGTCGAGCCAGGTTTCACTAACAGTAATAATATCAAATTTTACCAGCTCAACCGCTAGCAAATCAAGTTTAGCAATTATACTTTGAACATTTATATGACACACTGACAAGTTATGCACATTCATAAAATTATTCGGACCAGGATTGGTTTCAATGTCTCCTGAAAGTAAGAGAACAAGAATGAGATATTCAACACAAGACAGAGAATTCACGATTCTCACTATAATATACAAAGCAGGGACTAGTTGTAAACCGGAAGACAATTCGCAAATATTGCAAGTTTGACAAATTAAGATAACTGACACATAAACTACTAACATGAGCAGGAAGATTGGATGGAAACCAATAGTTATTGGTATGTGTATTTTTTTAAGTATATACCAGGACAGCGGCACCCCACCCTCGCTCTGTACGTCTCTATGTCAACATTCATTTATGATGTATAATAAACACATTGAGGAGAAGGCACAGAGGAAAGGGGGGGGGGGGGGGTGTTGTCAACGAAGAATATGCCAAACATGAGATACAACTTATATATGCAGAGTTTAGCTCTTTGAAAATTTGAAAAACTCCGAAGAGAAATTAGGAACAATAGGAAATTAAAGGGACATAGTCCGAGACTGGAAAATTTTAGCATGAAAAGGATAAATTACGACAATATCTTATTTTTCCTGTATTGTATAAATTATAAACTTTGTGTTAATTGCAAAATTAATACTAAAATCCCTCAATGTTTTCGTAGAATAAAGGTAATTGAGTCGAATTAAATTCGGTTGGTATCAATTCCCCAAATAAGGCGATGCTCCGCCCATAATCATGTGCGTGCGTGGATATTCACTGTAGAAAGCAACAAAAATTGTTCACATGAAGGAATACGAGCACGAGAAAAGCAAAAGTGTGGTCGAAAATACTTATACACAAACACAGAGGCCAAAAAAGAAAAGTGGAACAAATGTTAGAATCGGGTAAAGCTCGAGTTTCATTGTCACGTGATTTCCTCTGACCGATCTCCTCAATATTCAAGGAGTTGACCTAGTTATGTTGCAAATTTAAAACGGGCATATCTCCTTAACGACATCGACTTTGGTAACAATACGTTTTACACATCTTAGATAATATACTAGCAATCGATTGCCGTTTAAGAAACCCGTTTACATTTTTTTATACTTTTCCCGACTTCAATCGAACCATGCTCCTTTAAGGAAGGATAAATGTAAACAAATAGTGTACATAATGGTATATACATATACATAGTGTACATCTCTATTTGAAAACCCTTTTATCTCACAACTATGTAATAAAATTGGTTTAACAAATAAATATAGTTGGATTGTGGTTTATTTTATCATAAGAGTATTTTATATGATTCCGAAACACCCTACTTCTTGAAAATAATACACCCAAATACTGAAAACTATTTACATTTTCGATTTCAGATCCACTATATTCAAACTTCATATCTTTTGATTGCCTCTCCCTACCAAATATCATAACCTTCGTTTTTCCGTTATTCACTTTTAAGTGCCAAAAAGAGAAGTATTCACAAAAACATGCAATTGGTATTGTAAATCAACATTCGTTTTCATGTTAAGAAATTGATTTCATGTAGTTAAGAAACTGATTTCCGGGCACCTGGTCTCACCTCGGAATTTCTCAGTATTTCGGGGTTCACAACAGTTTCTTTTTGAAACTTACACGATTTTGTATCTGTCCTTGGACTTTGAGAATGATTAACGGTTTGGTACTTCTTCGATATTGATCTAAGCTCTTCGACTCATGCACAGAAAAAAAATTTCAAGGTCATTCAAACATATTGAAAGAAAAACAAGGAAATTGTGTTCCATAACCTTACTCTCCAGACGGAATCGACTGCCTTTCCAAATCAATGAACGCACAATATAGCTTTCCCTCTCTTTTTAAACAATTCATATAAATAAAAAGAATATATGATCAACAGTTGAGTAGTTTTTACTAAACCCAGCTTCGTTTTCTAATATAATTTTGCACTGTCAGCGTATTGGTTTATAATGGTGGTAAATAATTTACCAACGCAGCTGTTAGGTGTAATTGGTTGATAGTTTGGGGGGGGGGGGGTTGTTGTTTTTTGGTTTGTTTGTTTGGGGTTTTTTTGGTACCACATCACTATCAAAAATTTTTGTTAAACAGAGCAATATATACAGGCATCAAAGAATCAACAGAATTTATAATATATTCATTATATATAGAGTCTTCACCACATGATTTGTTTGGCTTCAATGATTTCACACATTTCAAAATTTCATCTTCAGATATAGGTTCATCATTGATATCGGTATTTACATTTATAGTTGATGAGATATCCATTTCTTCAAGAGACAAAACATAGTCTGGAGTCACCTGATCATTATGAGCAATATTCAATTTCTTGAAGAATTCATACAATTCATTAATAGGGACATTCCTTTTTGATTTTACATAATTACTGTTGACTGAAATAGTGGATGAATTTTGTTATCTAGGAATTGTGTTTAATTATAACTGAAAATGTAATAAAATCCAAAAGCATTTGTCTATGTAGTGTAGAAAAGCTATGTTTTCGCTGAAAAGAAATTGTAATGAAATGGGTTTTAATCACAAAACTCTATTATCATTATCTGACGCTTATGTTTCCAATATATCGTATTATGGGAGTGAAATTTGGGGTTTACATGCAGATACATGTAGATTTTTGTAAAAGTATCCTAGGAGTAAAAAGGTCAACCCCAAATGCCATGGTATATGTAGAGTTGGGTTGAGTTCCTATGGTTTCTATTAAAAGACTTAGAATGGTTAGTTATTGGTTAAAACTCTTACGCTCTGACAATTGTATTCTTAAGTCATGTGTTGATTTTTTCTATAAATAGACCTAACTGTACAAACTGGTTATCTAATGTAAAAAGAATTTTATCAGAAATTGGTCATAGTGAATTTAGGTCAAATCAATGTACGTTAGATAAAAAAAAATCATTGTAACGGAAGTGAAGCAACGTCTCATTGATATATATAAGCAGCCTATTATAGCTGAAATAAATGCATCGTCAAAATGTTCTTTATATAAACATATTATACTTGATGCACTTTACCCTTAATACATTGTGTACATGGGTTAAAATAGAAGTGAATGGTAATATACACAAAATAGTTACTTAAGTGATAAAATCTATATTAGCTGTGCAATAGTCAGTGACACTTGTGTTTTTACATGTACAATTCCCAACATTTTGATCAGCACCAATTCACTATTTACATTAAGTCAATTACTAACTTTACATAAGTCCAGTAAATGGAGACCATCCGAGCTAAGACCACCGTCAAATGACACACTATCTCTAGGTATTCCCATATTTTCCAACAAATTTATATCATTTGAGGATATATCATCACTTTCAAAATTATCATTTTCAGAAACAAATAAAATCGTTTAGGTTAGCAGTTCTACTTAAGAAATCTCCAATTAAACCAATTAAACATACATATTTGTATTTATTACTGAGAGATATATGAGTGAATAAATCCGGTGAAGAGTATCTAGAATTTTCTGGTAGTATACACACTGCTCCTAGTAACACATTATCATTAAGTTTAAGCAGTTCACCTTTGATGGAGATTCACAAATTACAGTTGCACGATGATTCAATAAAGTTAACAAGTAGGAATAACTTTGTCTTACATATATAGCTTTACCATCTGATCTTCGAAACGAGAGTTCATGACTATTTTTCAAGAAGAAAAGTAACCCGGAATATCAATACATGTATTTTGTATATTAGCATCATCTGTTTTTGTTTCATTAAAACATAAAATATCGTATTTGGAAATGTCTTGTATGACTTAAGGACATTTAAGTTTACTTTTTAAACCACATACATTCACAGATAATAAAGTTTTCGTTTATCATTGATTTCTTTCGGAAATTACTCATTCAAACCAAATATTTTGGGGGGTTTTTTTCTGTCACTTTTTACTTTCACTGTCCATATGTAGAGTAAATTTCGCAACTATTGTTCTATTTTTGTCCTTTTATTTCTTTCCTATCCTATGATCTCTTTCGAACAAATAATCCTTATGTAAATTCATTTCATGTTTCATGAAACCTTTCAGAATGTCTTCAGTGTTTCTTCTCCTTCTGGTTTGTAAGTTCCGATGCACAATAAATTATCTCTCTCATAGCCTCCAAGTCAACTTGTTTGTCTTTCAATAGACCATATTCCGGTTTTGATAATTGCTGTCCTTTTGTCTGAGCTAATACATTTTGGCGTTGTTTTTCATAGTGACTTCATAACGCATAACATAGATTCATTATAACGTTACTATGAAAAACAACGCCAAAAGGTATTAGCTCGGACAAAAAGTCGTCATTTATCAAAACCGGAATATGGTCTATTCACGAAGACTGTCATTGAATAAATCCAAATTGTGTTCCACATTCACTGAGTGTCTGTCTGTGGTATCCACTTTTTCACATAACTTCGTCATATTATCAGTAATAGCATGATGGTTTCTGCAGAGACCCACTCCTTATGATGTACGTCATTGGGGCCAGGATAATTTGACACGTCGATATGACTGTAACTCCATTCCATGTAGTCTCTGTGTTGTCCCCACTTGTAAGTCTTGTAATATTGTTTGAGAGTGTGATTTTGAATTCTTGAAACTTTGTGGTATTCCCCTAGAGATCTTTGGTGTCATATCGTTGACGGAATGTAGTATTTTCTGTCCAGATCTTTGGTGTCACATCGTTGACAGAATGTAGTATTTCCTGTCCAGACCTTTGGTGTCATATCGTTGACGGAATGTAGTATTTTCTGTCCAGATCTTTGGTGTCATATCGTTGACGGAATGTAGTATTTTCTGTCCAGACCTTTGGTGTCACATCGTTGACGGAATGTAGTACTTCCTGTCCAGATCTTTGATGTCATATCGTTGACGGAATGTAGTATTTCTTGTCCAGACCTTTGGTGTCATATCGTTGACGGAATGTAGTATTTCTTGTCCAGACCTTTGGTGTCATATCGTTGACGGAATGTAGTATTTTCTGTCCAGACCTTTGGTGTCATATCGTTGACGGAATGTGGTATTTTCTGTCCAGACCTTTCTTTGACTGTATTTGTCTGTGGATAGCTTCCTCCACTACTCCATCACTTCCTGGCTGTATTTGTCTTTAAATAACTTCAACTACTCCACCTTTCCTTGACTGTATTTGTCTGTGGATAGCTTCTTCCGCTATTCCACTTCTTGACTGTATTTGTCTCTAGATAACTTCCACTACTCCAATGTTCTTTGATTGTATTTGTCTGTGGATAACTTCCACTACTCCACCTTTCCTTGACTATATTTGTCTGTGGGTAGCTTCCACTACTCCACCTCTTCTTGGCTGTATATTTTAATGGATAGCTTCTACTCAATTTGATTAAAACCATATATTTATTCCGCTTCTCTATTTGTCCTATTGCGAATAAAGATCTGGCGAAACTCCGTAAGGGGTCATGTTCTGGTGAACTCTGATGACGTTTCAGTCACCGAAACCGTTATTTACCATAGCCAATCAGTGACTCGGCTAGGCACGTGATGGTGAAGCAATATGTAACAAACACTGTTCAAAAACTACGTTGTGGGTCACGCATGCTGTGGATGTTAATTTCATTCGAATTTGTAGCCGATCCACTGATAAGCTGAAAATCAGAGTTCACCAGAACATGACCTCTTACGGAGTTTCGCCAGATCTTTATCCGCAATGAGACAAATAGAGAAGCAGAATAAATAGATGGTTTTAATCAGATTGAACTTCTACTACCCCACCTCTCCTTGGCTGTATTTGTCTGTGGATAGCTTCCACTACTCCACCTCTCCTTGACTGCATTTGTCTGTGTATAACTGAAATTACCCCCACTTCTCCTTGACTGTATTTTTCTGCGGATAGCTTCTAATACTCCACCTCTCCTTACATGTATTTGTCTGTAGATAACTTTCGTTACCTCAATTCTCCTTGGCTGTATTTGTCTGTGGATAGCTTCCACTAATCCACCTCTCTTTGGCTGTATTTGTCTGTGGATAGCATCAACATATCCACCTCTCCTTGACTGATTTTGTCTGTGGATAGTGTGGGACTGGTAATGGGTTACTGATTTCACTGGTATAAGAAAGACAACTCTTAGTGATAAGCATATTTCTGTAGTATATTACAGTTATCGGGTTCAGCATCCTCTGTTATTAGTATCCCAATAAAGCGCCAGTCTGCAACACATTTACAGTGTTTTAATATTTGTCTTCCCTCAGGTAATTATGCATTTATTTACTTATTGTATATGAATGTTCAAGAGTATGATTGTCAAGGTTTTAATAGCTCACATGTATATTATGAGTGCAGTGACATTTGCAGTGTTTTTGACAAGTATGTTTACACCACATGGTTTGCCTTTGCTCTTTCGCTTTCGGGTTACCTCAAAGGCAGCTGTCAGCTATTCCATCTAAGAGACTGTGGTCAAGTTATATGTATAGAATGAATATATTGTGTTTATGATGTTCAAAGCCTATGTTATCATTTTTCATGTGTTATTTCAAGCATTCCCTTGTCAGATTTTTCATTACCGTAGTTATTCTATAAACCTAGTATTTCATAATAAGGGAATGCTGTCACAAGTTTCATTACCGTAGTTCCTCTAATAATAAGAATTATTGTCCGAAGTTAACAGTGTGGTCATATACTTTAAGAGTCGAGTTTTGTGGCATGTTTTGATGTTATTATGACTTATTGCTGTTGTCATTTTCATAGTTAAATTGGCTTAACTTTTAATGTTGGACTCGAGCTGGGTTATCTCATATTGATTGAGAACATGTGTTTATTGTATGTTAAACCTTATCAAGGTTGTGTGAAGATTTTACAGCACATAAGCAGTCATGTGACTACTTTTTACATGCAAGTACATATGTATACTGTATAGCATCCTCTGTTATTAGTATCCCAATAAAGCGCCAGTCTGCAACACATTTACAGTGTTTTAATATTTGTCTTCCCTCAGGTGAAGTGACAGAAGGCCAAGTGACCCTGGCAACATTTGGGGGCTCGTCCGGGATCAAGGGAGTAAGCTGTCATGGAGGAGACAAAGAAGACAGAATTAGAGATCAAGGGTCGAATCTATCAAAGCCCTATTAAGATACTGAGGACCATTATAACAGAGAATAAGCTGTGCGGAGATGTGGAAAAACTTGATTGGACGGCATGTGTACTTACAATTACAAAATGGTTAGAAGACGCCATCAAGGGAGAAGGTGAGGGAACGACGGAATTACTAGTTCTTAATGATGCCCTGCCACTTTTCACCCAAATTAATCAAGAGAAAGGAGAAGGTCAAGGGGAGTCAACTAAACCTCAGAAAAGTGCTGACCTTAAACCAGCGGCGGCCCCATTATACCGGAAGGACTTTAAGATTAGTGGGGAAATTTCTGATAAATTGCATGGTTTATCGTTTGTCAGTCTAATTAGGCAAATCGAGAGTGGACTCCGGAAGACATACACTGAAGCGGACATCATCGATGGCGTGACTCGTGCCATTTCACCTGCATTGCCACTAAGATTATACTTGGAAGGTAGAGAAAGCTTGACTTTAGGGTCGTTGAGAAAGATAATGCGGTCACATTTTGAGGAGAAAACTGCCACCGAATTATATACTCAAATGACTAACCTTTCTCAGGGCAAAGATGAACCGCAAGACTTTCTATTGAAGTTGCTGAGTCTCAAACAGAAAATATTGTTTGTCTCGAAGGAGGAAGGATCCCAAGTGGTGTACGATGAAGGGTTACTTACCCCTGTATTCAAACACACATTGTATGTTGGCCTTACAGATGAAACAATTAGACGGGAGATAAAGCCGGTACTAGATTCGGAAGTTTCTGAGGATGAGCTTATACAGGACCTAAACAAAATTGTAGCAAGGGAGAAGGAGCGGAAGGGAAGGCTAAATAAAGCAAGGGTCAACTTGACTGAGGTTGAGCCACCGCCGGCTCCAGTAGATCAAGGGTCCCAAGCAAAGTTTAAGGAAGGAAAACTGTGGACAGAGTTACAAGAGTTACGAGCTGAAATCAATGCGATCCGCCAAGGGACACAATCTACCAAAAGCTCATCGGAATCTGACCTACCGAAGAAAGCCTTCAAAATGGGATGCGAACAGTGTCGACAAAATGACCAGGGTTCCACATGTTCCCATTGCTGGGTCTGTGGAAGTGATGAACACTTTAAAGCTGGTTGTAAACAAAGAAGGAAATCGGGAAACGGGAGAGGGTCACGTCACGGGAGCAGACAGTGACTCATATGGACAGCTCCCACTCAGTTTCACAAATTCACTCTGGTATGCTAACTAATTTTGATATCGATGTTCATCGCGGCGAGGTACTGAGCCTGTCTCCTAAAACAAAATCTAAACTCGTAAAGCTTGTTGGAGAAAAATGCATTGTTGACTGTCATCTTAACAATATAAGTGTAAGTGCATTGTGGGATACTGGGGCTCAAGTATGTCTGATTTCCAGCTCCTTTATGCAATCACATCTACCAAATGCCGACATAAGACCAGTGAGCGAACTACTGACTTCTTGCCTTGTGTTGACATCAGCCAGCAACGATGAGATTCCATTCAAGGGATGGACAGAGCTCGAGTTTCGGTTTGGACAGGGTGTGTCCGTGCTTAAAGTACCGTTCTTGATTTCGGACTCTCCATCGTTGGTTCGGCCAATCATCGGATTCAATGTCATTCAGCACTATATCAACGGCGAGGGAAATTCAGCTCTTTGTGGCGCTCTTCCAGCTTTAAGTTCTAAATCGGTAAATTCAGTCACAAGGATATTGCATGGCTCCTCTGATATGATTGTGAATGTGCGTTCAGGACCAAAAAGGATACAAATTCCAGGGAAAAGTTCGCAGATAATTCGTGCGCATGTAAGGACTGGGAACTGTAAGGGAAACCACTGGAAGTGTTTGTTTGTACCGTCATTGTCAGATGAGAGAGGACTCGAAGTTGACGAGAGTCTGGTAACCATTGACAATCCTAACCGTGTCCGAATTGTAGTGCGTAACCCTACAAACCAGCCATTATGCTTGAACAAAAATACTCAACTTGGTACGCTCGAAACTGTTTCGTCAGTAGTCAACTTGGCTTGTGTGGTTCAGGAAGAAAGGAATGCAATAGATCAGAACACTCCGTTGGTTGAGGCTGAAAAGTGGCACCCACCAGTCTCAGTAGACACTGATCTATTAAGCAAAGATGAGGCCGAGCGAGTGAAGCAACTCCTCTACAATTACTCCGATATATTTTCACGGGATGACAGCGATATTGGATACGTTGCTGATCTTAAAATGGAAATAACTATGAATGATACTAGCCCTGTACGACAAGCTTATCGCTCTATTCCCAATGCACTCTATGGCGAAGTCAAGGATTATCTGCAAGACTTACTGGCAAAAGGATTCATAAGCAAGTCAAAGTCAGCATTTGCTAGTCCGTTAGTGTGCGTTAGAAAGAAGGACGGCAGTTTGCGGTTGTGTGTAGACTATCGCAAAGTCAATCAGAAGTCTGTGGCAGACAGTAGACCTTTACCGAAAATTCAAGATGCACTCGATAGCCTAGGGGGTAGTAAATGGTTTTCGTTACTGGACCAAGGCAAGGCTTACCATCAGGGAGTGATGGCCGAAGGTAGCAAACAGTACACAGCATTCATCACACCTTGGGGTCTGTATGAGTGGCAAAGAATTCCATTTGGGCTCACAGGCGCTCCTGCGGCATTCCAGACATTTATGAACGAATGTCTTGAAGGCATAAGAGACCGTTTCTGCCTTCCCTACTTGGATGATACTCTAGTCTATTCACCGTCAACCACCGACCATTTAACACATTTGGAAGCAGTGTTTCAGCGATTCCGTGAAAAAGGAGTAAAACTCAAACCAACTAAATGCTCGTTGTTCAAGAAGAAAGTGCGATATCTCGGACATCTGGTGACTTCTGAAGGTTATACAATGGATCCGGAAGATAAACGTGCTGTGATGGACTTGACTAAGAAAGAACCTGCGAACATTGGTGATGTGCGTCGCTTACTTGGCTTTATCGGTTTCTATCGAAAGTACATTCCGGACTTTGCTCGTCGAGCACGAGTGTTGTATGACCTGTTGAAGGTGAAGGACAGGGGCAAGAAAGAGCAACGAGGAAACAACCGTACACTAAAGAATGGGCAGTTGTCACCTAACACGAAAATCGCATGGACATCGACTCATCAGGCTGCTCTCAAGGACCTGATAGATACTCTACTTAGTCCACCCATTATGGCCTATCCTCGTTTCGATCGTCCATTTCAACTTCACGTGGATGCTTGTAGTCTTGGTCTAGGTGCTATCTTGTATCAAAGAGATGACGATGACGTTCAACATGTCGTGGCCTATGCTTCACGGTCGTTATCACCAGCTGAAAAGAATTATCATCTGCACTCTGGAAAGTTGGAGTTCCTAGCTCTAAAATGGGCAGTCGTCGACCGTTTCAAGGACTATCTGTACTATGCGCCCAGTTTCGTTGTTTACAGTGATAACAACCCGTTGTGCTACGTACTGAGTACACCACGTCTAGATGCCACGCGGCTTCGTTGGGTTTGTGAACTAGCGGACTTCAATTTCACCATAAAGTACAAACCTGGCCCGCAAAATAAGGACGCAGATGGATTAAGCCGTATGCCTCTTGAATTCGGAAAATATGAGTCTGAGTGCACTCTTGAATCGACAAAAGAGGAGATCGAAGCCACTGTTCAGATTGCATCCGCCCGATTCGAAAACAAATTGACTCTACTGACCTCCATGAAAGAGCTTAAAGCTGAAATGATGCCTGAAATTCCGTCTTATGTTAAAGTGAAAAGAGAGGAACTGTTAGAAGCCCAGAAGGCTGATCAGGACATTTCGTTGGTAACGACATTAGTATTGCGTGGCAAACAACCTACAGCCCTACAGAGAAAATCTTACTCCCCTCAAGTCAAGCAACTGCTGAGGAGCTGGAGTAAGCTAGTTGTGTCTGATGATGGTATTTTAAGACGGAAAATTTGTCTTTCGTCAGGAGAGTTGCGATACCAAATCATTCTACCGAAGACTTACCATGAAATTGTTTTCGAAGAGTTACATGTGAAGATGGGACATCTAGGAGTGGAACGAGTACTGGCACTTGCTCGAGAAAGATTCTATTGGCCGAACATGGCTTCGGAGATCGAGAATTTCATTCAAAAAAGGTGTTCGTGTGTCAAAGACAAAAAACCGAATCGCAATCTGGTTGCACCACTTCAACCAGTTATCACCACTTATCCTTTCGAAATGGTCTCTATTGACTTTCTCCACTTGGAGCCATGCCAAGGTGGCTATGAGTACATTCTCGTGATTGTTGATCATTTCACCCGATTTGCGGCAGCATACCCAACAAGAAACAAATCTGGACGGACAGCAGCAGACAAAATCTTTAATGATTTCTTTATGCGCTTTGGGTTTCCAGATAGGCTACACCATGATCAGGGCCGGGAATTTGAAAACAATTTCTTTACCCGACTGCAAGCACTCACTGGTGTCAAACACTCGCGCACTACACCCTACCATCCTCAAGGGAATGGTCAGTGTGAACGTTTGAACCGGACCTTGCTGAGCATGCTCCGTACTCTTCCTAAAGAGCACAAGCGGGACTGGAAAAATCACCTGAACAAGATGACACATGCTTATAACTGCACCCGCAATGATAGTACGGGTCATTCTCCGTTTTATCTCGTGTTTAGTCGTCATCCGAGGTTGCCAATAGACCTCATTTTTGGTTTAAATAAAGAAACTGCCAAAGGGAAGTCTGATTATGTGTCAAACTGGAAACAGAACATGCAGGAAGCCTATCGAATCGCTGCTAAAAATGCTGCTAAAGCAGGACAACGTGCAAAGGATCGTCATGACAAGCAACCACGAAGTGGAGCGTTGGAACCAGGAGACAGAGTGTTAGTTAGGAATCTGCTTGAACGTGGCGGTCCTGGTAAACTGCGGTCTTACTGGGAACCGGATGTACATGTGGTATTGAAGCGTTTGTCAGATTCGCCTGTGTATGAGGTTCAGATTGAAGGAAAAGCTGGAAGAATCCGTCGCCTGCATCGGAATCTGTTACTGCAATGTAATGAACTACTGATTGAACCCATTCCAACAAAACCAAAACGCAGGTATTCAAGGAAGATCAGAACCGCTCTTTCGCCTCCGTCATGGCGACATGACACTTCAACGAGCGATTCGGATGCTGAGTTAGTGCCGTGTGTTCCAGCCATCTCTAGCGACAGTCAAAGCTCGCTGAATCCAAATGCACTCGTTTTTGTACCACATTATGACAGACAGTCTTCAAGTGAAGTTGAAAGTTCGCATAATAGTGAATATACTTCAATGTCAGACCATGATGAACCCGTAGGACGTCCTGTCAGAAACATTCAACCTCCGCGTACACTGACTTATGACACTCTTGGACAACCAACTATTCGTGAAATCCGAAATGTTAGTGCATCATGGTTCGAACATGTGTTTGTGTAATTCTTCTTTCAACCATTATGTTGACTGTTTTTTGTGACTTTTCATTAACTGGTGTATATATATGTTAATGATATTGCTAGTATCACCATAAGGTTAAAGTTTGTGAAAGGTAACCAGGTCAAGTTTGAGGTCATTCATGTGTCATGTGTTGTTTACAAAGGGTTACTCTCAAGAAATGTATCTTAGATATCTTAAAAGAAAATGGATGTTGTTTTAATAGTGGTGATACTATTCAAATTGTTAATATTGTGTATTTTATCAATTTATTAACTGGATTTCCATATTGTTCATTTGAACCTAGGTATATAGGTGTTCCATGTACACTTGCTAGCTCACAATTAGTATATTGCTAATAGGAACACTTGTGCTTGGCCAGCTTTGTGTTTCATATCTCATTGTAGAATGAGAAGTTAGTGTGAAATGGAATTTTGACCTGTCATGTTATGACACTGTACTATTCATTTTGGAAATTTCAAGCTTTGCTGTTATGTGACATTGTTAATATAGTTGACATAAAGTTGTGATTTTTTTTCTATGATGTATTGGCAATTAATTTTGTGTAAATCACATCATGTATATTTTTCTAGTCAATTGTTCTAGTCTATTACCAGGTATACTGTGTGTTAATTTTTCATTTTTGATAGTAATACAATTCTAGTCTGCATAATTTTGGGTTAATGTCGAGGCGACATTTATTTTGAGGGGGAGAGTGTGGGACTGGTAATGGGTTACTGATTTCACTGGTATAAGAAAGACAACTCTTAGTGATAAGCATATTTCTGTAGTATATTACAGTTATCGGGTTCAGCATCCTCTGTTATTAGTATCCCAATAAAGCGCCAGTCTGCAACACATTTACAGTGTTTTAATATTTGTCTTCCCTCAGGTAATTATGCATTTATTTACTTATTGTATATGAATGTTCAAGAGTATGATTGTCAAGGTTTTAATAGCTCACATGTATATTATGAGTGCAGTGACATTTGCAGTGTTTTTGACAAGTATGTTTACACCACATGGTTTGCCTTTGCTCTTTCGCTTTCGGGTTACCTCAAAGGCAGCTGTCAGCTATTCCATCTAAGAGACTGTGGTCAAGTTATATGTATAGAATGAATATATTGTGTTTATGATGTTCAAAGCCTATGTTATCATTTTTCATGTGTTATTTCAAGCATTCCCTTGTCAGATTTTTCATTACCGTAGTTATTCTATAAACCTAGTATTTCATAATAAGGGAATGCTGTCACAAGTTTCATTACCGTAGTTCCTCTAATAATAAGAATTATTGTCCGAAGTTAACAGTGTGGTCATATACTTTAAGAGTCGAGTTTTGTGGCATGTTTTGATGTTATTATGACTTATTGCTGTTGTCATTTTCATAGTTAAATTGGCTTAACTTTTAATGTTGGACTCGAGCTGGGTTATCTCATATTGATTGAGAACATGTGTTTATTGTATGTTAAACCTTATCAAGGTTGTGTGAAGATTTTACAGCACATAAGCAGTCATGTGACTACTTTTTACATGCAAGTACATATGTATACTGTATAGCATCCTCTGTTATTAGTATCCCAATAAAGCGCCAGTCTGCAACACATTTACAGTGTTTTAATATTTGTCTTCCCTCAGGTGAAGTGACAGAAGGCCAAGTGACCCTGGCAACAATAACTTTCGTTACTTCACTTCTCCGTGGCTGTATTTGTCTGTGGATAGCTTCTACTAATCCACCTCTCCCTGACTGTATTTGTCTGTGGATAACTTTCACTACTCCACCTCTCCTTGACTGTATTTGTCTATGCGCTATGCGCTAGAGACGTACATAATGTGTTACAGTGGCGCCAGAGACATGTGTTACAGTGGCGCCAGAGACGCACATGTGTTACAGTGGCGCCAGAGACGAACATGTGTTACAGTGGCGCCAGAGACGAACATGTGTTACAGTGGCGCCAGAGACGTACATGTATTACAGTGGCACCAGAGACGAACATGTGTTACAGTGGCGCCAAAGACGTACATGTGTTACAGTGGCACCAGAGACGAACATGTGTTACAGTGGCGCCAAAGACATACATGTGTTACAGTGGCGCCAGAGACGAACATGTGTTACAGTGGCGCCAGAGACGTACATGTATTACAGTGGCACCAGAGACGTACATGTATTACAGTGGCACCAGAGACGAACATGTGTTAGAGTGGCGCCAAAGACGTACATGTGTTACAGTGGCGCCAGAGACGAACATGTGTTACAGTGGCGCCAGAGACGTACATGTATTACAGTGGCACCAGAGACGAACATGTGTTACAGTGGCGCCAAAGACGTACATGTGTTACAGTGGCACCAGAGACGAACATGTGTTACAGTGGCGCCAAAGACATACATGTGTTACAGTGGCGCCAGAGACGTACATGATGTGTTACAGTGGCGCCAGAAACGTACATGTGTTACAGTGGCGCCAGAGACGTACATGTATTACAGTGGCACCAGAGACGAACATGTGTTACAGTGGCGCCAGAGACGAACATGTGTTACAGTGGCGCCAGAGACGAACATGTGTTACAGTGGCGCCAGAGACGTACATGTATTACAGTGGCACCAGAGACGAACATGTGTTACAGTGGCGCCAAAGACGTACATGTGTTACAGTGGCACCAGAGACGAACATGTGTTACAGTGGCGCCAAAGACATACATGTGTTACAGTGGCGCCAGAGACGAACATGTGTTACAGTGGCGCCAGAGACGTACATGTATTACAGTGGCACCAGAGACGTACATGTATTACAGTGGCACCAGAGACGAACATGTGTTAGAGTGGCGCCAAAGACATACATGTGTTACAGTGGCGCCAGAGACGAACATGTGTTACAGTGGCGCCAGAGACGTACATGTATTACAGTGGCACCAGAGACGAACATGTGTTACAGTGGCGCCAAAGACGTACATGTGTTACAGTGGCACCAGAGACGAACATGTGTTACAGTGGCGCCAAAGACATACATGTGTTACAGTGGCGCCAGAGACGTACATGATGTGTTACAGTGGCGCCAGAAACGTACATGTGTTACAGTGGCGCCAGAGACGTACATGTGTTACAGTGGCGCTAGAAACGTACATGTGTTACAGTGGCGCCAGAGACGAACATGTGTTACAGTGGCGCCAGAGACGTACATGATGTGTTATAGTGGCGCCAGAGACGGACATGTGTTACAGTGTCGCCAGAGACGTACATGATGTGTTACAGTGGCGCTAGAGACGTACATGTGTTACAGTGGCGCCAGAGACGTACATGTGTTACAGTGGCGCCAGAGACGTACATGTGTTACAGTGGCGCCAGAGACGTACATGATGTGTTACAGTGGCGCTAGAGACGTACATGTATTACAGTGGCGCTAGAGACGTACATGTGTTACAGTGGCGCCAAAGACATACATGTGTTACAGTGGCGCCAGAGACGTACATGATGTGTTACAGTGGCGGTAGAGACGTACATGTGTTACAGTGGCGCCAGAGACGTACATGTGTTACAGTGGCGCCAGAGACGTACATGTGTTACAGTGGCGCCAGAGACGTACATGTGTTACAGTGGCGCCAGAGACGTACATGTGTTACAGTGGCGCTAGAGACGTACATGTGTTACAGTGGCGCGAGAGACGTACATGTGTTACAGTGGCGCCAGAGACGTACATGTGTTACAGTGGCGCCAGAGACGCACATGATGTGTTACAGTGGCGCCAGAGACGTGCATGTGTTACAGTGGCGCTAGCGGCGTACATGTGTTACAGTGGCGCCAGAGACGTACATGATGTGTTACAGTGGCGCCAGAGACGTACATGATGTGTTACAGTGGCGCTAGAGACGTACATGTGTTACAGTGGCGCCAGAGACGTACATGATGTGTTACAGTGGCGCCAGAGACGTACATGATGTGTTACAGTGGCGCCAGAGACGTACATGTGTTACAGTGGCGCCAGAGACGTACATGTGTTACAGTGGCGCCAGAGACGTACATGATGTGTTACAGTGGCGCCAGAGACGTACATGATGTGTTACAGTGGCGCCAGAGACGTACATGATGTGTTACAGTGGCGCTAGAGACGTACATGTGTTACAGTGGCGCCAGAGACGTACATGTGTTACAGTGGCGCCAGAGACGTACATGATGTGTTACAGTGGCGCCAGAGACGTACATGATGTGTTACAGTGGCGCGAGAGACGTACATGTGTTACAGTGGCGCCAGAGACGTACATGATGTGTTACAGTGGCGCCAGAGACGTACATGATGTGTTACAGTGGCGCCAGAGACGTACATGATGTGTTACAGTGGCGCCAGAGACGTACATGTGTTACAGTGGCGCTAGAGACGTACATGTGTTACAGTGGCGCCAGAGACGTACATGATGTGTTACAGTGGCGCCAGAGACGTACATGTGTTACAGTAGTTTGAATATCTCTGCGCTTTCATTGATAAAGTTTTACAAAATGATCTCAAAATAATCATTCACTTTTAGAGTACATTATGATTTTTCTTTCTTTCTTTCTTTTGTAATACCCTGTAACATATAAGTAATATTTACAAAGATGACGTCATTACATATACTATGTACAACGATTTCCATATATTCAAGGCCAGTGAACCACATAATCACTTTAAATGATAATAGAACATACATTGATAATACATCTTACGTAATATCGTGACAAGAAAGACTACTGACTGATAAGAATTTATATTATTTATGTAACAATCATTGATAAGCCTTAAGAAATAATGTCCCCGTTTGTAGAATACGGCACTCCACCTTACGAAGAAATTCTAATTTATATTAAAGGACCGCAATACAGTAAGACTGAAATAGTATTTTAAACAATAATAATGGAGTTAAATATTAATCAACTCCAAGTAATAATAAGATATAGGTATGAAAAATTATCCATTTTCACACATTCTCTTACCTTGTATTTATTTAATTGAAAGATTATTAGATAAGAAAGGTATGCAACTTACGTCACATATTATAAGCTTGCGTCAATCGGCATCAGTCATGTATACAACTAAAAGCCAGAGCCAAGCATACGACTCGAGTCTGTATTCCTCTCCTAGAGTACGCGGGCACTTCAGTCATATTAAACTGTCCGTTTTACTCGTAGTAACAGTTTACTATGATTGAAGTGCCTGTGATAGAATATAGAGAGAGTCGACAGGATTTTTTTGTTTTGTTTTTTATTTATTTATTTTTTATTTTTTTTTTTATTATTATTATTATTTTTTTTTTTTTTGAAAAATCTTTTTATTGCTCACAATTTGCTTTGTCATTCACTTGTTAACATCCAAACTATTATATAATAATATAAACATTAACATCCTTCATATCACAAAGACAGGTGTAAGTCCTGTAGCAGGTGATCTTAACAGTCTATTGCCGATTTCCTCCTATTCATTTAAAATGGAATTTATCAGTCATAATCTAAAAATAGAAATCGTGGAAAAATTCGGCTAAAGAATGTTTAAAATAGCTTGCTACGAGCCTTTATGATTAGCATCATGATTTTTAATGTAATTCCCGTCGATTCTCTCTGTAGGAAGAATTCTGACCACAGTCTTTGCTTTGGCTCACATTTTGCATACCGAGAAATAAGGCCGCTCTGTTAAGGAGTAGGTACCTTTTCCACTAAAATCGGCCCTATACGGAAGTAAAATAAAACTGTTTTGGATTCTTAAAAGAAGATTTTTAGAACATTTTTTTGAAAACCCTTTGTGAAAACGTTCAAAAATAACAGTTCTGTGGTCTTCTGAAATCATGATAGTACGCATTGGTGATGACGTCATGACGTCGCTTTATCGCCGTTGGATATGATAACGGTGCTAATGCAAAAGGCGCAGAATATCTCTAGTAGAACCAAGAAAACAAAGTATATTGCAAATGTAGTAAATAGTATGGAAGAGCAAGTTACATTGTGAAATATATCAATGATGACTTAAGGTACCGGTATTTAATTACGTCAAAAAGAGTGAATAATTCGACCAAACTTTCTGCATTGGAAATGGATTTTTTCTAAATGCGTCGCTGATGTTGGCAAATCGTTTTACAGTTGGTTTGATATAAAGCCTGGTAAATTACACATTCAGCAAGATACGTTATGACAGCTCAGAATATACCATACACATAATCATTATGACTGGTTGAATGTTTGATTGTACAAAACTCAATTCTAAGACTGATTCTTTGTCAGTTAAGGATCATATATATATATATATATATATATATATATATATATATATATATATATATATATATATATATATATATATACATATTCAAAGTTAAAGAGTAATACATGCATGCATGTACGCTCATGCATGCATACGTACATACATACAAACATACATTCTTACTTACATACGTGGGTACAGAAAGAAAGAAAGAAAGAAAGAAAGAAAGAAGAAAGAAAGAAAGACATAAGGAGTTAGGTATAATGCATGATGGTATATATAAAGTTTATAAGAGAAGCGTCTAAAATCAACGTTATGTTGCTTGTATTTCAGATATAGAATGAGTGTCTTATTTTGTGTTTTCATGCAGGAAATAGGGGCGTAGCCAGAGTGCAAATGATGTGTACGCACAAGAAAGGCAGGGGGATTGGGGAAAAGGAAAACGACTACCTCTCTCTCTCTCTCAAGAGACACTATCTTTTTGACAAAATGATGTGTACGCCCGTGCGTATTTGGCGTAATGGTAGCTAAACCACTGGGAATGAATTACAATGGCTGATGCATTTATTAGATATAATGTTCTCTCTCTCTCTCTCTCTCTCTCTCTCTCTCTCTTGTTTATGCACGACATAGTAAGTCGTGCGCACCAGGAATCAGTTGTTCGAAGCTTTAACGACTCTTTGTGTCGTGCGCACGACATAGCTATCTCGTACGCACGATTTACTAGTCGTGCGCACGACTCTTTATGTCATGCGAACAACATAACTATCTCGTGCGAGATATATCGCATATCACACGAGATATTTTTTCCACATGTCCCTTATATACTTCCGTAATTTTCGCCCATGACGTCAAAATCTGTACATAACGTCATTAGTGGCGTCAATTTTGGTAGTGTGAAGTCAGATGTGTGTTCTAGTATGCAATAATGTAAGCGGTACCATTCTAACGACAACTTCATTTTCCTTCGGGCTACGTTTTTCACTTTTGACAGACACTACACATGACCATTTCGTTATGAAAATGATAGCACATTGCTTACTAAATGAAATTTCTAATACAAATAATGGTTTATGTGACGAACGAAGAATGTACCTTCTTCTGAATTTATTATCGGGTCTCATTGTATGATAACATCTAGAGTCTGGATATAGATGATCAGTGAGCTGGTAGACTCCGCTATTTCAGTGCGATTTATCAATATTTAGTATACATCCATTGAAAAAATACACAGAGATCTACTGGATGATCTTTTATAATTCTGAAACTTTATTTCCCTGAAAATATATCGAAAATTTCGCCCGTAAACTTAACATCATGCTCATTTCACCGGCCATGTTCAATCGCTTACGATGCCTATAGTTATACGAATCCGGTATTCGTTTTCAGTAAAATTTAGATATGAGCACAGCTGTCGAGCAGTATGAAACATACGTGAAAATAATGTTTAGGATAAAATGACAAAAATCCTGATACCGTTATAGGTTTAAACGGTTCTTGTGCCATTGTCGATCAACAGATCTCGTAAACGTTTTGATTGCAAGAACCTACACATCTTGGTTCACCAAGAGTTTAATCGCATTCCGCTAAACGTTTCATTGCAATACAGACCATAGACTACAGGTTTCTTACCTGCTGTTTCCTTTGTAAACTAATAAAAACCCTCTCTTGTTCATTAAATTTAGTTTTGATTGTTTCAAGATAATTAAACAGACCGGCCTTTTCTATTAGTTGCCTATCTTGTGCTTTTGTGGTTTTAAATAATCACCGTCGTCCGACGGAAACCGGTATGTCGTAAAACAAGTTTTGGTTAAAGGAATAATTCTAAAAACGGTTTTCTTCAATATTATATGATAATTTACAAACTCATGCGTAATAGACAAATTATTGAATATTACTATTGCATTTTCTATCACGACTGAAAAAGTCGCATCATGGCGACATTACGAGTTACCTCCCGTTAGGAAGATTACTTTTCGGCTTTAAAAATCGCACACCAGACTACGTCCTTAATATCATTTTTATAATTTTTTCAAACTCTTTTTACCAGAGGGCATGTTTAAATCACTATAAATACCATGACAACACTGGTAAATAAATCGAAAAAGATGCAAACCTTAATTTTCTTTTGGGACTATGTGCGTGGTACATGAAATGATGAAACAAGGGAGGAAACTCTAGTCTATGGTCTACACATATCATATTGAGAACGGGGCGTAGAGGAGAGAACCTATGACGTTGCGGTGGAAGACAGAACCTACCCGTGTAGGAGTACGGTTTTGCTAACCAGTATCAAACTATTAAACAAAAACCAAAATTCTACTCCTTTGCATGTATTACGTCACATTGTTCAGACGTCATTTGTCTCGCCATAAAGATATGCCTATTAACAATAGAAATAGCACCCACCAAAAATACTCCGGTTTTTTCCCCCTATCTTGTTTACATGACCTTTTACGGGGCTTTTAGTGTCGACACTGCACCGTTTCTAATTTACTTCCGGGACAACATTCGATCAAATGTTCACAGTTCCCGAGCGAAGAAAACATTCGAGGCGACGAATTCTATGACACTGGATCTGAGAACGGTTTGAAAATGGCGAAAATGACAATCTTGGCTGATTTCTTGCAAAGTTATACTTATATTCAATGTATGAACATGCAACGAGGGCAATTGAAAATAATTAATTTAATGTTTAAAAATCCAATAAGATGGAAACAGGAAGAACTCTCCCCCATTAATTAATTTCTTAAAATTGATGTATCACTTTCGTGTTTGCATATCAACCGCATAATCAACCTCGGTCACATGATAGCAGCTTATGAATATTCATTAAGCAAAGCGGCCTCATTTCTCCCACGTGGGACTAACGATGATGCGTCTTTTCAGTTGGGAAACAAAGTAAGCCACGAAGGCTACTCACAGATGGCGGGAATCAGGTGAAAGAACTGGCAATTAGCTATTTGAGTCACAGAATAAGTACAGTTGACGTGCATATGTATGATACTTGATTATGAGTGTCATAACCAGTATGAATGTAGACTGTACATGTAAACTTAAAATGCGTAAGTTAGAAGTTGATAATTTAATGTGAAATACATAGGTATTTCCGACTATCCGATTTCCAAACCATTGCATGTACGAGAGTTATAATAATTATGATTATTATTTCGTTCATCAAAATAAAACTGGCGCCAATCAGCACGGCTGTATTCGACTCATAGAGTGAAATAAATAATTAAATAAATTAAATAATTTATAAATTGATAAATTATTGATTAATAGCTACCCCAGCAAATATTGACTGACCCATACAGAGAAGGCGTGTGATATAAATTTTCGTTTATATTCACTAAACTGCAAGATAATTTTCATATATGCTCTTACTCAAAGATATACTCTGGTACAAGCAACGTATATGAACGAATAAAGGGGCGTTCCGAGATTCGAACCTGGAACGCGTGAGTATTGATCACTGTGGTTTCCAGGAATCGAACCCAGAATCTCCGACTTACTAACGGTAACCACTGTGGGATTAACCCTGTGGTATCACACTTGGGGAATTTCTCTTGAATTATCCCGTGGGTGGCAGTCTTGCAAAAGGCTTTCTACTGATACCCTGTTTGGAAAATAGAGACGATTCCGTTGTAAAGTTAACTGTTATTATTTAATCAATCGATGGAAAGTGAAAGTTAATACAAATTACAATTACAAGATTAGAATACGAAATGTATAAAATTACAAATTACAATGTTGATGTTTAAAAATTACAATATTAAAATGAAAGATTTGTGAATTATAATAAAACAAAATGAACTTGAAATGATTGAAAGTATTGATACAATTTAGACTTTGAACATTATAGTAATAAAAACAATTAAATAGAAATTATACGTGTTTATACCTGTTTGGAAAAGAGAGACGATTCCGTTGTAAAGTTAACTGTTTATTAATCAATCAATCGATGGAAAGTGAATTTGCTATATTCGCCTTCTACCGAGGTTCGAATCCGGAATTTGAATAAGGTAAATCCATACTCAAAAATAGATATGTGAATAAAAAATTCATAATAATAGAAATGAATCAAAATTCATAATTTATAAGCTGTTACACTAATATTTAAAACATTTAATATATTATAGCAACCCCCCCCCCCCCCCTAGCCCAGAGAAGCTTTGTCACAAAGGACTCGGGAAAACTGACAAGTTTGTTTATACAAAAACGAAATATATATATATATATATATATATATATATATATATATATATATATATATATATATTATATATATATATATATATATATATATATATATATATATATATATATAATCATAGTAAGTAAACACTGTATAATAAACACCAATTATAAATTCACAAAACAATTATATAAGATTTATGATACAGTTCGGAAACAAATATATATGGTATTTCAATATCATTTTACATCAAATCGCTATTAAGAAATACTAAAAGAGCATTAGATAAATAATTAAGCACCGATTGGTTTTATATTGCAATATTAAACAGCTGTTTGATAGTGGACAACTTATATGACAGATAGTGAAATATCTCTTAGATCACAAATCACAGTAACGTACAAAAGTTCATCATGTCACCTTAGGAGACGACCTTTTGATTTTGAAAGGGGGAGCTGGCACTTTTTCGAAATAAATATTCTGATCCCGAAAATGCTAGAAATAAAACCTTTGGTTTTGACCGAGACGAATATAATTATCCTGGCTGTTAACTTGCATATACATATATATACCAAATCTTGCATACATAGAGCTGAATGTGCTATAGAAATCATGTTACATGGTCTTCTTCGCTCCATTTTGAGGGGCGGACAAGGGGCAATGGTTCTACCATCTGCTTTCTGAGAGATTTTCTCTTCACGTTCTCGTTTGGAACAATGGCGTTCACGTCCCTTTGTCGCCAATTCCCACCCCTTTCCCTGACTCCCTCTTGTGTTTTCCGCCCCTCATTTACACACCAGACACACCTCTTTATATTTTACATGATATAAGCGGTCCAAGACCCGACATGCAACTCTTTGCCGGGATTTTTATTTTGACGTTATTGCTTAACTTGTGACGTCATTATCTAGTTCTTTACGTCAAAATGAAAACCCCGACAAAAAGTAACATGTCGGCCGCTTATATCAGGTAAAATATGAAGATCGTCTATTGAATTCGCCTCATTTCTCATCTGAGTACAGATGCTAGTCGATATTCACATAAAGTTATGTAAATTGCAAAATCTATGTTGGCCATATTTATTGACAGTGTTTTATTCCTGTTAGGTTTCATTTAAATCAATGCAACAAGATAATTGTCATATAAATTTAATACATTTATTCAAATATAAAATAAAAAAGAAACAAAAAAAAAGTTAAACCAAAAGTAAATGAGATATTCACGTAACAATAAATAACAAAAGCAACAAGGGCTTATATCGCTCACCTGAGACATAGAAAACAATATACAGTGATACTGAACAATGCTTGTGGGTGGCCATAAGTTTTTAGTTTCTTTACAGCTTTAAAACATCTAAAATTGTATAGGAGCATCATTACTTAATATCTACCAAGTTTCCTCAAAATCAGTCTAGAAGTAGTGAAGACAAAGTTGAAATTGTGAAAAATCAATATTTTAAAAATATTTATGAAATGCTTTTTTTGCATTAAAATAACATAGTTCCATGTTAGTTAAAAACGAATAAAATATTTATTTATTCGAACTGGAATCCAAAAGCACAACACTTGTTCACACATCCTTTTATAGTGATAAATGGAAATTCTTCCCCTGGATACCAGAGAGACTACGCAATTTACTATAGAAACCAGTAGTCAAAAAACTGCCCCAGGATATCAAGGAAATAAATATTACCTTATTCAAAGATTTGCAAATAAATAATCTGACACGACCAACTTTACCTCCTCCCCCCCCCCCCCCTTGTTTTTTTTTTTTTTTCTCCTCAGAATCAAATGGTCGTCCATTTAGAAGTAGCACAAATCACAGCCATGTTCAAAAATTCATCACGTCACCCTTAATGTAGCACATATTACAGTCATGTTCAAAAATTTATCACGTCACCGTAGATATAGAAGTGTGTAGTGAAAATGTCACCATGGTCAGTTGCTGCTTCAGCCTTTGGAGTTTGGTTTCCACATCTTTATGAGTACTTTCGTCGCTTGGGTCGAGGAACTCCAATGATAGTCAGTTGTAAGATGCTGTTTTCGTTGGTTGATTGAATCTGCTTGAGGTGCCTGATTATGATAAGATGTTTTGGTGAGCGCATTGGACGTACCGCTTCAGCTTTGCGTGCAATTCCCTCTGGTTGTTGTTGTTTCTTGGTCCATATGTGTAGTAGTAGTTCCAATTGTTCATGCGTAAGCCTTCTACCCAGTGAGTAGTCAGTGAATGTTGTCGCATCTGTAGTGAAGCTAGAGTCACCGAGATCCTCTGATCTGTGATATGTGGACCCATACATCTTTTATCTCAATTGGTGGGACGGGTGGCAGCACGCCTGACGATGGCATTCATATCTGGATCTTGCTGCTTTTGGATTTTGAGTCCGGAGGATCGGGTTTTCTCCAAACGCACTGGGAGTAGCTGAAATCTGGATGGGAAGATGTCTTGAGCTGCATTGTTGGCGACAGTCTCGAAGTCTGGGAAGATCATTTGTAGCATAAGTACAATATGTTCTTGTTGAGGCATATCGATCTTAGTCCGACAAATCTGACGAAGGGCATTTGTATTATTTGTTGTTATCTAGGGCATAACAACAAATGATAAAAATGCCCTTCGTCAGATTTGTCGGACTAATCGATCTCTGTCACTGAAACAATCTGATATAGATTCTACTGGCCCCTCCCGAGTACGGTGAGAACATCTCCCCGGCGACTTCTGCGTGGAGTGAGTATATCTGATAATTTTCTAATTAATGTAATTGATCAATAAAATGTTTTTAACTTTTGTCTTTTTTCCCCATAAATACCATGATTAATTGATACTAATCTAAGGTAAAAGGAATTAAATTGAACTTAAACTTCTTTGATTTAAATTATTTTATAAAGACTTTATCTCTTGTTTATATCAGATGTGGCACAATCGGGATGTGACCGACGACAAATGGCTTGATTAAGTGATACAATTAAAAAATTAAACGCAAATGCTCCAATATGAATTTGAATTTTATTACACGTTTGTCCTTCTTTGATACCTATGTTGGAAGTGTTGCTAATGATGGCAGTGAAATTTGGGGAGCTCATTCTGCTCCAGATATAGGAAAAGTCCACATAAATTTTTGTAAAAGTACATGTAACGTTATACTTCGAGTCAAAAGATCTACTCCAAATGCAGTTATATATAGTGAACTGGAGAGATTATCCATGCAATGTGTGAGTAAAATACGTATATTGGGCTTATTCCCACTTAGCCAACATTCTGAAATTTTCAACTCCCATTTAGCCAACATTTTGATTATACACATGAATGCACAACAGGTAAATTTACGCTATAATCTATATCTATTTAATCGAGTCATGAATCTTAATAACAGATAATAAATATGTAAAGTAAAGTGACATATATGACTGCGGAATTGTGTGGATTTTTTTTTAATATTTTGAATGTTTTACTTCATATTTATTTAATTCATTCTACTTAGAAATATTAACGTAAATTTGAAAAGAAATTATTCAAAAGAACATAATATAAATTCTACGAGATAAGTCGAAAACCCTTTTCAATAAAGTGTTGTGTGTTGTACTGAACGCATGTTCTCAAAATTACAAACCTATATCAAGAACATTGTTACGGCGGCATCATGAAACAAAATATATACACCAGTTATAGGAGTGTGATGTAATTTAAAATAACAGTAATGATGAGTTTGTATTTAGTGTATATTTCTTCCATATACATATTTCATTTGTTTTTATGATGAAAAATATTCAAGTCGATGTAAATTTCTTGGAGAATGGGAGAGGAGGGTTTTATTTACTTCATACTGGATTTTAGTTTTCCGGCAAACCCAGACGTGGAGAACGGTGCTACTGGCGATGAAATGGTTTTTTTAGTACTGAATGAGTTCATCTACCGTTTGGTATGCAATAAAGAATTTGCTAATAGAAATTCGGAGCTTGTGTTTTAGAGAGAGAATATTTTTGACGAATGTGTAGGCTGTCGCCATCTATGTTAACATTTTAATTTTAAATTGATTGATGCAATATTAACATATGACTATTATTAGTATTTCATATGAATAACTATATTTTTTGTAATTCATGTTATGAAATAATTAAGAAATTAAACATTTCAAGTTATCTACTAATTTTTCAAATATTGATTGATACATTATTTATGTATGTCAATTATTAATTTTTGATATGACTTGTTTTGTCATTCATGTAATGAAATAAATTACAAGTTAAATTATAAGGTTATATTACTTATGGATATTGTGCTTTGCAAAAATAAGAAAATATATACACAATACCAAGATTAAAATAACATTTCTTTATTATCAATAAACAAAATAAACAAATACAGGTATTGCAATTTGTATCAACTCTTGTTTGTTCCTTTTTCAATGACCGTAAGTTGATAAAGACTATTATAGTTTTGATAGCAACAAATGCCTATTGTTCTACAATATGCGCCGATTCCCACTTAGCCAACATTTTTTCCTTACCTGAGCATACAAAATTTCAAAATGTTGGCTATGTGGGAACACACCGTATATTGAAATATGTGGATATGTGGTTTAAAAAATAAATATTTGTTAAAGACTGAGTTTATATATTCTGTTGCTAAGCAACATATTTTTTATCATTATAAACAGACTATTCTTTCTGATGTGAACAGTTCCTCAAAGTGTTCTATTTACAAGCATCTAATTTTGAGACTTGTACTTTGCAATCATCTTTAACAAAAAGAATTCCTAGGCAATACAAAATGTTTATATGTAAAGTAAGACTGTCTTCACATTGTTGGTATATTGAGACTGGTAGATATAAAAGCATTCCTTTAGAAAAAACGTTTATGTCCTTTATGCACCTTAGATATTGAGGACGAACTCATTTTTACTTAAATGTCCTCGTTACAGTCATTTGAGAATAAAAAATTTGAAAACGTATTACTACATTAGACCCTCTGTCTTTAAATTAACTCAACTATTGTCAACACAAAATGTCAAAAAATTATGTAAATTGGGTAAATATATTAAAAACTGCTTTGAAATTAGACAAATTTATGTATAACAACACTTTTTCTCAAACTGACCTTATTGTATTTATTTATTATATTATTTATTGTAATATTCATACTATACATTTTGTCAATCAGCTGTATTTGATTTAGACTAATAAACAAACATTTGTAAGATAAACGGAATTAAACTGCAATTAAACTAATTTGATATAAATTATTTTGACTATATCACTTTTGTTTACGCCGTTTAATTAGTCTTGTAGGTCAATCGGGATAGTATAGTATAGTTTATTCATCGTAAGCAATACAGCTTATTGATCATAATACAATAGACATATATACATATATATATATATATATATATATATATATATATATATATATATATATATATATATATATATATATATATATATATATATATATATATATATATATATATATATATATATATATATATATATATATATATATATATATATATATATATATATATATATATATATATATATATATATATATATATATATATATAATACATACATACATACATACATACACGCTTACATTCTTCAATATACATGTGCGACAAGCTGGGAGCTGATGTCATACCTCCGAAGTTGTCGCCGTTGCTGTCGGCGGCGTCCGTGAACAAAATTTTAATTTGGGCTGTATCTTTTGATGGATTCCTCGTGACAAGGGCTTCCAATTGGTGTCATGACTTGACTTTTGATACACTGACCTTGACCTTTCACTTTGATCTGCTTTAAAGAAAAAAAAAAAGACAACTTTACCCTGGGCTATTTGTTATAAACTCGTAAAGGAACAACTTCGATATTCCACATATGAATCCTTCATATTATTTACCTTTTTTTTTCTTTTTTTTTTTTTTGGAAAGTATTATGGCTTGCTGTTTTATAACCATTTTGTCCTTATTTGCTTATATATCTGTTGACATCACAAGTGGAACCCTTCTAGCATGTGTGTGTGTGTGTGTGTGTGTGTGTGTGTGTGTGTGTGTGTGTTTGGTTGTAGAGGTGTGGTTTTTGTTTTGTTTTGTTTATTCATTTATTTTCTTCTTCTTCTTCTTCTTCTTCTTCATCTTCTTTTTTTTTTTTTTTTTGGTGGGGGGGGGGGGGGTTGTTCATGACAGTCATTTATACATGTATTGGAACCGTTCAGGTATAAATCAAACAAATACATGTTGTGAAGTAATTTTCGATAGAAGAAGTAAAAAAAAGATTTTAAACATTGTCTCATATCCAATATTTTAGTTTATCTATTTATCTATCTCTCTACGGACAGTGAAGTACACGACATACTGGTGGCAATAATACACGGACAGTGAAGTATACGACATACTGGTGACAATAATATACGGACAGTGAAGTACACGACATACTGGTGACAATAATACACGGACAATGAAGTACACGACATACTGGTGACAATAATACACGGACAGCGAAGTGCATGACATACTGGAGACAATAATACACGGACGGTGAAGTACACGACATGCTGGTGACAATAATACTCGGACAGTAAAATACACGCCATACTAGTGACAATAATACACGGACAGTGAAATACGCGACATACTGGTGACAATAATACACGGACAGTGAAGAACACGACATATTGGTGACAATAATACACGAACAGTGAAGTACACGACATACTGGTGACAATAATACATGGACAGTGAAGTACACGACATACTGGTGACAATAATACACGGACGGACAGTGAAGTACACGACATACTGGTGACAATAATACACGGACAGTGAAGTATACGACATGGTGGTGACAATAATACACGGACAGTGAAGTACACGACATATTGGTGACAATAATATACGGACAGTGAGGTACACGCCATACTGGAGACAATAATACACGGACAGTGAGGTAGACGACATACTGGTGACAATAATACACGGACAGTGAAGTACACGACATACTGGTGACAATGATACACGGACAGTGAAGTACACGACATACTGGTGACAATAATAAACGGACAGTGAAGTACACAGAATGCTGGTGACAGTAATACACGGACAGTGAAGGACACGCCATGCTGGTGACAATAATACACGGACAGTGAAGTACACGACATACTGGTGACAATAATACACGGTCAGTGAAGTACACGCCATGCTGGTGACAATAATACTCGCACAGTAAAATACACGTCATACTGGTGACAATAATACACGGGCAGTGAAATACACGACATACTGGTGACAATAATACACGGACAGTGAAGTACTCGACATAACGGTGACAATAATATACGGACAGTGAGGTACACGCCATACTGGAGACAATAATACACGGACAGTGAAGTGCACGACATATTGGTGACAATAATACACGGACAGTGAAGTAACGACATACTGGTGACAATAATACACGGACAGTGAAGTATACGACATACTGGTGACAATAATACACGGACAGTGAAGTACACGACATACTGGTGACAATAATACACAGACAATGAAGTACACGACATACTGGTGACAATAATATACGGACAGTGAGGTGCACGCCATACTGGTGACAATAATACACGGACAGTGAGGTGGACGACATACTGGTGACAATAATACACGGACAGTGAAGTACACGACATGCCGGTGACAATAATACACGGACAATGAAATTCGCGCCATGCTGGTGACAATAATATACGGATAATGAAGTACATGGCATACTGGTGCCAATAATATACGGACAGTGAAGTACACGCCATGCTGTTGACAATAATATACGTACAGTGAAGTACACGACATTCTGGTGACAATAATACACGGACAATGAAATTCGCGCCATGCTGGTGACAATAATATACGGATAATGAAGTACACGCCATGCTGGTAACAATAATATACGGACAGTGAAATACACGGCAAACTGGTGACAATAATATACGGACAGTGAAGTACACGACATACTGGTGACAATGATACACGGAAAGTGAAGTATACGCCATACTGGTGACAATAATACACGGACACTGAAGTACACGGCATACTGGTGACAGTAATATACGGACAGCGAAGTACATGGCAAACTGGTAACAATAATATACCGACGGTGAAGTACATGTCATTCTGGTGACAATGATACACGGAAAGTGAAGTATACGCCATACTGGTGACAATAATACACGGACACTGAAGTACACGGCATACTGGTGACAGTAATATACGGACAGCGAAGTACATGGCAAACTGGTGACACTAATATATCGACGGTGAAGTACATGTCATTCTGGTGACAATGATACACAGACAGTGAATATACGGCATACTGATGACAAAAAATATACGGAAAGTGAAGTACACGCCATACTGGAGACATTAATACACGGACAGTGAGGTAGACGACACACTGGTGACAATAATACACGGACAGTGAAGTACACGACATACTGGTGACAATGATACACGGACAGTGAAGTACACGACATACTGGTGACAATAATACACGGACAGTGAAGTACACAGCATGCTGGTGACAATAATACACGGACAGTGAAGGACACAACATGCTGGTGACAATAATACACGGACAGTAAAATACACGCCATACTGGTGACAATAATACACGGGCAGTGAAGTACACGACATAACGGTGACAATAATATACGGACAGTGAAGTACACAGCATGCTGGTGACAATAATACACGGACAGTGAAGTACACGACATACTGGTGACAATAATACACGGACAGTGAAGTAACGACATACTGGTGACAATAATACACGGACAGTGAAGTATACGACATACTGGTGACAATAATACACGGACAATGAAGTACACGACATAACGGTGACAATAATATACGGACAGTGAAGTACACAGCATGCTGGTGACAATAATACACGGACAGTGAAGTACACGACATACTGGTGACAATAATACACGGACAGTGAAGTAACGACATACTGGTGACAATAATACACGGACAGTGAAGTATACGACATACTGGTGACAATAATACACGGACAATGAAGTACACGGCATACTGGTGACAATAATATACGGACAGTGAGGTGCACGCCATACTGGTGACAATAATACACGGACAGTGAGGTAGACGACATACTGGTGACAATAATACACGGACAGCGAAGTACACGACATGCCGGTGACAATAATACACGGACAATGAAATTCGCGCCATGCTGGTGACAATAATATACGGATAATGAAGTACATGGCATACTGGTGCCAATAATATACGGACAGTGAAGTACACGCTATGCTGTTGACAATAATATACGTACAGTGAAGTACACGACATTCTGGTGACAATAATACACGGACAATGAAATTCGCGCCATGCTGGTGACAATAATATACGGATAATGAAGTACACGCCATGCTGGTGACAATAATATACGGACAGTGAGGTACACGACATACTGGTGAAAAAAATATACGGACAGTGAAGGACGCACCACACTGATGACAATTATATACGGACAGTGAAGGACACGCCATACTGATGACAATCATATACGGACAGTGAAGGACACGTCATCCAGGACACAGACAGTGAAGTACACGTACGATTACTAAGACATAAATCTCATTTTCGTCCATCTTGCTACTTCGGTCCACCATGTGGCAGCTCCAACATGCAAATTACAAATAAGTGATAACAAATAAGTAAAAAACCATTATAATAAATAAGAATGAAGTTTTGGCACATTTTCAGGTAAAGAAACATAACTATCCTGACAGGGGGTCAGTGAGAATGGCAATGTAATATATACCGGAAGTTTGGGGTATATATATATGCATATATATATGGTATTTTTATATGTTTTTTTTTTGTAACCCCTTCTTTCCACGCTTGATTTTACAGGTAAGTGGCAAAATAAATAATCCAGCCCTGAATATTGACAAAAAGAAAATTCCGGCTCTGAATATAGGCAAAACAAATTTCTGGCTCACAAAAGTCTTTCTGCCCCCTCCCCCGTCATTAAAATCAAATGATTGTTCCCTGATGCATCTCGTGGATGCTAATCTATTTTATTTGTTCTATAGAGTTTTCTTACTGATGACGCATTACTAGCATTAGTCGCCATTTTTTTTTTGTTGGTTTAAAACTCTAGGACCATTTTCCTTTTCTGAGATGTAAATTTTTGAGATATTTACAAATTATCAGGGAAAATTTCGTGACTTCGGTCTTAATTTCTTAGTAAATATATTCAGTCAATTGAAAAGGATTGCATGGTGCCAAGATGGAGCTGCTGGAGCATATAAATGTACCGGGTAACACTGCTTTCCCTGCTGTAAATTCTCATGATGTAACGTGCTGGTTGAATGGGAACACTATATAAACGTGTATATTTTACTTGTCTATGATAATTTTTATAATACTTGAAAAAAAATCTGAAACGCTCTTACCAGTTATGTAGGGAAACTCAATTCCGTTTGCAGTTATAGAGAATATACCTACTCTTGTATCGTATATAAAGCCGGCGTGGCCTAGTGGTATCGCGCTGGACTCCTGATCGGGAGGCCGGGGTTCTGTCTTTCGGATGAGACAGTAAAAATCGAGGCCCCGTGTCGTGGTATGCATGGCACGTTAAAGATCCCTCACTGCTTCGGGTGGGTCCGTTGCAAAGGTCAAAATGCCCCGCATCAGGCAGATGCCGTCACCATATAAGTGAAATATTCGTGGTGTGACGTTAAACATGTATCGTATATAAGGACGAAATGATTGTTTACTTAAACGTCTCTGTACCGAAACGTCCCGTTTAGAACTGTTTTACTTTCATTTTCATGATCACCACTTGTTCTCAGTTTCTCAACTTTCTGTAGTCGTCATGTCAGGAGGAGCTGGGCTGGCAAGACTTGATGGGAAAGTGGCATTGGTGACAGGTAAATTGCTTTACATTGTAGAAATTAACAGTGAGGTGAAATGCTAACAAAGTAACATTAATGGCATTATTTTAAGGGCTTTCTATACATAATAGTAATACAGTAGTGTCTAGTGACAGTATTGTGTTTGCCTGCAGCTGTCCAGTATGTTCATTTTCATTCAATTCCCGCCCCTCGCGATGAGCGGGAATTGAATGAAACAAACGCTTTTGGTTTAGTAAGGTATATTGTACATAGTATTTGGAGTCTACTTTCACTTTCATTTCACCCACATGGTTTTGCAAATTGTTCAATGTGACTTTGTGTTGTTTCTGTAAGAAAAAAGAGGAGTTACTGGCTCAGTTATGTGTCAGAAGTCACCATAGAGCTATACAGTACATGAATATAAATAATATACTAGAACATATATCACATTACAAAAATATTTGATTGTAGTGCAATTACGATACCGACTTAGGACGGTCATTTAATTTGACAAAAGCCAACAAATGGTGTGGTTAACCGGTTTACGGGCCCACCTTCCCACTCACCGTAACAGCAGAACAATCAAAGGACTTACATTTAAAAATTTATAAATAATCCTCCATGTAAAGAACAAGGGTCAACAGGTATCGCATATTGAGAGGTCATAAAAATATAAACACGTAAGGTATTGTAAAATACATAATGGTATAAAAATATATGCGACATCAACATGATAAACTGTGCTCTGCCAGTCTGAAAGCGAGCTAAGACCCTAGATCTGTAGGAGTCCCGACTAACAGTCAGAATTCAATGATAGCTCACCCTGCATAGACCTTGAAGGATGCATTTGCACTATGTTGCATAGACATACATGACATAGGAATCAGGATTCACTGTCCAGGAATTTTCGTTACACCCATAACTTTTAGTATTACATGTATGTAGCCAGGAATTGACCACTTTCCAGTTCCGTGCCCCTAGTGGATTTCCCGCCATTCCAAAAACAAAATGGCAGTAAAAGGGGACATACGTACTATGCATGAATCTCATCACTCATTACGGTAATGTTTTTTGTGAATAAATGAGTGTTTAGCAGTAAGATCTGTTTAAATTAAATTATTCATATGGCTGTGTCTTCCGGTTTACATGAGTTGTAGCTTGTAGTACTAACAGACATACAGTCAAATTTGGTCATATTTTGTAGGCAGGGACTCCGCGTACACAGGATTGTGTATGCCTATCCCAATGGCTAAACCCACACAGGGTACAGAAAGAGCCCAAACCGGTTTTGCATAAATTCTAATATGTCTAAAGACATGTGCAAATATAAAAATACTAAATAAGGTCTTTATTATCTTAGGTGCCATATATTTATTTATTTATTTATAAATTAATTTAAAAAAAATTATTTCATTAATTCATCCATTTATTTATTTATTTGTTTATTTACTAACCTTCCTTTTTCATATAAACTATTTATTTATTAATTTCATATAAACTATTTATTTATTTGAAAATCTTATTGAAAATTAATTACCTTGTGTTTGTTCTTGCGCTTGTAGAGTCCATTTTGAGCTCCCCCACCCTTGTATGCATGCATATTCTAGTCTCCAGTTGCAAGTCCATATTCACATGTTTTTCATTTTTCATAGTCTTTAAGTGCTTTTGTATTATTTGAGAGGTCCTCTTATATAACTGAACAAACTCTCTTTTTTTCGTAGCTCTTTAGATATTCATCAATGTCGTTATATGACTTAAAAGAAAGCCCAACTTTTAGTTCACGATCTTCATCCATCGTGTTCTTCGTAACAAGTCACATGAACTCTCAGTATACTGTGTATAAGTACAACTCAGTAAAAAGAAAAAGAGAACAAATTGTTTGATTAACATTGATTTATTGTGTCAATGACTGAACATTTGTCACTGAGTATGAGCTGCAATTTGGGCTTTCTTTGTACCCTGTGTAGGTTTAGCCATCGGGATAGGCATACACAATCCTGTGTATGGGGAGTCACTGCCTTTTTTGTAACAGGTGTTAAGCCGGTTTGTCATGCAAATTGATGGACAAAATGCATTGGTGATACATATAAGAGTGACTATTTTCATGTAATAATTTGAATTCGTGTCCCAGTTAAATGATGTTTGTGTTGAGTGTTATAGACATGTAATTGATTATTTATCACAATTAGCTTAAAAAATACTGGATAATTTACCAAATAAATAAGAAAATAACATTCGAATTGTCAGTTTTATGTTGTAATTAACATTTGGTGTCCAGATTAGTTACATCCATAACTGACGATTTTTACAGTGTTTAATGTACACAGTGAAACAAATACCCTGATGGTATTGCAGTCGATCGCATAAAAGTCAGTAAAGATGGTTCGTTTACTGAGTACATGGCTTTTGCATACGATGAAATAAAATACAGTACTTTTTGGTGTCAAAATGTTACACCCTGAACTAAACTGTAATATACAAGTGACAAGTGCTGTGCATGTGGTAACTTTTGTGAAGTGGCGTTACTACAATGAATTTTTAAAACAACAATTTTTACAAGGTCGATTTACTTCACAACGAAAACTAAGCACCAGGCTTGGACAAAATGGAGGAAGTGGGTGCAGAGAATTGGTGAGTAATTTTACTCATAACATCAGGAACAAACAATAGGTGATAAAAAAGAATACTGAATAATGTTTGATGTGGGGTTTATCAAGAAAACTGTGTTTTTGTGCTCTCAGAAAAGTTTTGGGAGAGCATATAGTCGCTGTCGTGTCTGTCCATCCCAGCTCATATCTCCTACACCTTTTATCAGAATTTGGTCATACTTCACCAAAATATTATTTAGGTTGAGGCCTTTGGGACAAAGGTCACTCAAGGTCATTTCTGAAAGGTCAAGGTCACTTATTAACTATGACTTGAAATACAATGAAGTATTTGTGTTTCCTATGTATATTAATTCATTTACATGGACATGTTTACACATGTCATGCGTGCAAGGGCCCATTTTGGTCAGTAAACTTATCTTCTACCTTCTATACCTTTCATCAGAATTTGATCATACTTCATCAAAATGTTACTTAGGTTAAGGGCTTCAGGACATAGGTCACTCAAGGTCATTTCTGAAAGGTCAAGGTACCTTATCAACTATGACTTAAAGTACATGTACCATGAAGTGCTTATATCTCCTACATTTTGTATCAGAATTTGATCATACTTCACCAAAAATGTTATTTAGATTAAGGGCTCTTGGACAAAAGTCACTCTAGTTCATTTCTGAAAGGTCAAAGTCATAAAAAGTTTTATTTCAGTCATCAATTTCCTGTATTATAAGAAGTCGTTCGGGGAGCATCCATCAGTTTTACTAATACTCTTGTTCAAGTAATAAAACCTATATGCACATTATTGATCATATTTTTGTTACAGGGAACATCTGTTGCATACTTTGAACTGTTAAAACACGCATTGGTGTCAAATTATGCCGTAAATAATAATCGACAGTGTGACATTAATTATCAAGATAAAAATTAGTATTTATTCAGTCCTTTAAGCCTTAATAATTTATGAATGATTGTGTTTTAAATGAAATATATATGTATATAGTGTTCTGCATTCTCAATTTTCAGTTGAGGTTTCAGAAGACCAGTTGCACTGAAGCACTGAATTTTGTTGCAAAAAAAGAATAATAAAAGATAACAGTTCTGTTGTTTTTGAATTGAATGTATTTTAGATTTCTTAAGGTGACATTCATGTACATTCAGCAGCTATGGTGAGCCCCAAGGTCCATTCACACTAAGGTGGCCTTGTTTACCAACCACTTCCTTTGTGTTCATGCAAAACATGATACCCGGTAAATATGAGATGAGATGGAATAATGGTTGGAGTTACCTAGTACACAAAATATTTCTGTAACTATAACCATATTTAGCTTTTTCTCAGTAATTTTAGGATGTGCATTTTATGTTTGGATCCAGTTTAGGACTGAGACTTCCCTGACCTAATACAGTGATGTGTGAAACATGTCTACCATAGCACTGTGTCACTAGCACCATACAATGTGAAGCCAGTGTGGCCTCGTGGTATCCACTCGCCTCCTGATCAGGAGGCCAGGGTTCGAGTCCCGCTCTGGTCATGACGGTGTTCTGTCTACCATAGCTATATGTTACTGGCACCATAGAATATGCATAGGTAGCTAATGGGTTAAAGGCAGCATACAGCTGATTATTCCATATACCAAAATACTTGCAGTGAATGGGTTATGTGCACACATAATGCAAGGCACTGACTGAGACAAGAAGCAACAAGTTTCTAGCTATTTAATGTATAAATGCTACATGTATGTGTCCTATTACACACATGTTCTGGTTATGTGTAGAATGGGGTGTATTTAAGCCTACAGCAGTATATTCTTGCTTTTTATTAAAATGTGCACAAAGTACCTTTTATTATAGCCACAATGGATTCAGTGATTTAAAGAAAGTAACACATTATTGAGCTTTCAGATTAAATTTTGTGTCCCACACTTACATCCAATCCAGTATGGACAAAGGTCTGATCTTTTTGGGTTATAATTTATTCATTATCTTCCCCTTTCTCAAGGAAGCAAGGGATACTATTCCTGATTATTTGAAAAATGCAACAGCTATATAATATAAATTTGAGTATTCAGAAATTATGGATGTAACAAAAATTCATGGACAGTGAATTCTATATCACATACAAGCACTTTTGGACTCTGTGGATTTTTTTTTTTTGGAAAACTCTGAGATAATTCAGACTAATTCTTCAAGTTTGTGCTTGTACATGTTATCTCTGAGTTACTGCTTTGTCATGTTCATATTCTGTAAAACAAGACTGATTTTTTGATATATAGAATGGCATCAGTCCTCACTGTTATCAAAATCATGCAGACTTTCAATCTTTTGCAAGCAAACAGTATATAGAAATCCCTGAAGAAATGTTGTTTTTGGTTCACTTCTGTGGAAGGTTAGTAGTTCATACCTTACAGGAGGCAAAAAAGAATTATAATTTCATTTTACAGTAAAATAAAGTGTTTTGCAGCAATCGATAAGTCAAACAGAAAAAGAATAAATAATATCATTAGAAAAAAGAAGTTACTGACTTACTAGTCTTTTTCACACATTCTGTATCATTTTTATTCATTCACTATATTTATAGAGAGCCATACAGTATCTATATGTCAACTTTTATTAGAAAATACATATATCTATTTGAAGGTGATTTGAAGGTATCATGTATTATGTAAAATTGTCTTTCTTCTAATTTTGATAGGGAGTAGATCTGCCATTTTGAAGGGAAGTAGTTCAAACCTCATTAAGTATCAAAAAGAATTTATTTTGTAGGAGCCAGTTCAGGCATTGGTATGGGCACTGCTATTCTATTTTGCAAACTTGGTGCTGAAGTTGCCATAGTTGGAAGAAATAAAGAAAATCTTATGAAGGCAGCTGCAGAATGTGAGAAACAAAATGGAAAGAAAGTAATACTAATAGTCATTGCTACAGACTTAATAAGCCATTTACAATGCAATTTCACTTTTATGGCTTGTTATATTATCACATAATTAGAATGAGCAGGCTAAAGTGTCTGTGGCTATGTATGACTCTCATTTGGCATTACATGTTTGAAGATTTTAAAGGAGCGCATCAGGTCTGATTGAAGTCGGGAAAAGTATAAAAAATGTAAACGGATTTCTTAAACGGCAATTGATTGTTAGTATATTATCTAAGATGTGTAAAAAGTATCGTTACAAAATTTGATGTCGTTAACGAGATATGCCCGTTTTAAATTTGCAACATAACCAGGCCAACTTCTTGAATATTGATGAGATCAGTCAGAGGAAATCACAGGACAATGGAACTGAGGAACTTTACACGATTCTAACATTTGTTACACTTTTCTTATTTTTTTTTTTTGGCCTTTGAGACTGTGTAGAGTTATTTTCTACCACACTTTTGCTTTTCTCATGCTCATTTTCCTCCATGTGAACCATTTTTGTTGTTTTCTTTAGTGAATATCCGCGCATGCACATGATTATGGGCAGAGCATCGCCTTACTTGGGGAATAAATACTAGCCGAATTTAATTCGACTCAATTACCTTTATTCTACAAAAACATTGAGGGATTTTAGTTTTAAATTTTGCAATTAACACAAAGTTTATAATTTATGTAATACAGGAAAAATATGATATTGTCATAATTCATCCTTTTCATGCTAAAATTTTCCAGTCTCCGACTATGTCCCTTTAAGGTTTGGGTATTGCAATATGTATGACAATTTGTACCATGTTCAAGAACCAATTAGTGTTAATGTAGTTGGTGTAGTGTTTGTTGTAATGTATTCATTAATTCAGTCAGTGACAGAATGCCTTATTATGCCTGGCAGGGGGCATTAAGCGTTTGCTTTGTTCGTCCTACCATTTTTCTGTCCTTCCGTCACACATGTGGTTTAGATTTGAGGATCAATATGTCCAAAGGCAAGGTCACTACTGGTAATATTTACAAGAGTTATGACCCATGAAACTCATATTTAAAACGTTAGTCTGTAGGGATGTAACAATACATTTGTAGATCGGACTATTGATGTACATGTATTGCGTTAGTGTACTTACGATAGCAAATTGAACCAGCAATAACTATTGCTGATAGCATGCTAAAGTATCATCTAGTTTTGATATTCACCAAATACTTAACAAAATAATTGTTTAAATCGTATAATTGTTTTCTTTTCCAAAAATTACTCGCAAATGTCCGCTGTATATACCTTACAGGGGGACAGGCATTATTGATCATTTATAGATCCGAGGATTCCCAAATTGGTGATTATTAATTAAGACAGAATCACAGATTTGACAGATGAAATATTACAAAATTGATAATCAAATTAATCTAAAATTTATACACTAAATTCATGTAATGTAAATATAATTAGTATTATATTCCTCAATCAAATGAAGGTGCACACATTTTAAGATATTTGTTTAAATTTTGATGTTAACTGAAAGATCGATGAATTCAATTTGTCCTGTCACTTAATCCAGGTCAACTGCATTCCGTCTTTTATACTATCTTACTGGCTCGTTACTGTTAATGAATTTTTATAATTCAGTTTGTTGCTTTAGTAATAAATTTATATGTGTTATTTTGAGTTCTGAAAAAAATGTCTTTTTCAGTAAAATTATAGTTTATACCTTTTTTCAGTATTCATGAATAATCAATAATCTTTTGTTAAATAATAAATGATTAATAAAATTTTCTCATGTTTATGCTTTATTACTTTCATACACCTTTTCTATATATACCAATAGTATTCCAATAGTATGGCCATAGTAATGTCACAGTAGTAAATACTATTGCAATAGTATTTTATGTAATAGCAATGCTATTGCATAAGTCATTTTTCCCTTCAATAGTCTCCCCTATTAGTCCGGAAAGCTTTGTTGCTGCTATGCTCCCCACAGTGGGGACATATATTTTACAAACATGTTCTAGTCAGATAAATATTCTGTATGTGAAAAACCCATAGAATGAAAATAAATTGATTAGTGGTATATATAATTGTGTATGTGTTTTATTGGTCATTTTCAGGCCCTTCCACTTGTTGCAGACTTAGTAAAAGAAAATGACACAAGAATGGTAGTAGAGAAGACTGTTGAGCACTTTGGAAAACTTGACATATTGGTATTGTTTTTATATATTTCACAGGCAATGCTCAGTTAAGTGATGGTTAGCATAATCAGTCATCAAATTCCTGTAAAAGAGATTCTAAAACAGAGCTTATTAATATCATTTTGTTTAATTCTTAATCTTTTTGCACAGATGCTGTATTGAAAATGCAGAAGAAAAAATAAGAAATTCATTGATAGAAAAGATAAATAAAAACACTTAAATGAAGAATCATGGTTTTCAGACATTTTTTTATATAACAATCTTGGGATGTGTTATAGTGAGCCATTTTTCCTGACAATAAGTGAGGTGAATGGTTTGTGACTGAGTTTGGTACCTTGTCCAAATTCTATCCTTGTTGGTGAAAGTGTTTCAGTACTGTCAGCTGCTGGTTAGTGACAGGGTTTCAGTCCTATCAGAAGTTTGTTGGTGAGAGTGTTTCAGTTCCATCAGCAGCTGGTTAATGACAGTGTTTCAGTCCTATCAGCAGCTAGTTAGTTAGTGTTTCAGTTCTGTCAGCAGCTGGGTGGTGACAATGTTTCAGACCTGTCAGCAGATGGTTGGTGACAGGGTTTCAGTCCTATTAGAAGTTTGTTGGTGAAAGTGTTTCAGTTCCATCAACAGCTGGTTAATGACAGTGTTTCAGTCCTATCAGCAGCTAGTTAGTTAGTGTTTCAGTACTGTCAGCAGCTGGTTAGTTAGTGTTTCAGTCTTGTCAGCAGGTGGTTGGTGACAGGGTTTCAGTCCTGTCAGAAGTTTGTTTGTGAGAGTGTTTCAGTTCCATCAGCAGCTGGTTAATGACAGTGTTTCAGTCCTATCAGCAGCTAGTTAGTTAGTGTTTCAGTCCTGTCAGCAGCTGGTTGGTGACATTGTTTCAGTCCTGTTAGAAGTTTGTTGGTGAAAGTGTTTCAGTTCCATCAGCAGCTGGTTAATGACAGTGTTTCAGTTCTATCAGCAGCTAGTTAGTTAGTGTTTCAGTACTGTCAGCAGCTGGTTAGTTAGTGTTTCAGTCCTGTCAGCAGGTGGTTGGTGACAGGGTTTCAGTCCTGTCAGAAGTTTGTTTGTGAGAGTGTTTCAGTTCCATCAGCAGCTGGTTAATGACAGTGTTTCAGTCCTATCAGCAGCTAGTTAGTTAGTGTTTCAGTCCTGTCAGCACCTGGTTGGTGACAGGGTTTCAGTCCTGTTAGAAGTTTGTTGGTGAGAGTGTTTTCATCAGTTCCATCCGGAGCTGGTTAATGACAGTGTTTCAGTCCTATCAGAAGCTGGTAAGATAGTGTTTCAGTCCTGTCAGCAGCTGGTTAATGACAGTGTTTCAGTCCTATCAACATCTGGTTAGTTAGTGTTTAAGTCCTGTCAGCAGGTAATTGGCGACAATGTTTCAGTCCTGTTAGAAATTCGTTGGTGAGAGTGTTTCAGATCCATGAGCAACTAGCTAATGACAGTGTTTCAGTCCTATCAGCAGCTGGTTAGTTAGTGTTTAAGTCCTGTCAGCAGGTAATTGGTGACAATGTTTCAGTCCTGTTAGAAATTCGTTGGTGAGAGTGTTTCAGATCCATGAGCAACTAGTTAATGACAGTGTTTCAGTCCTATCAGCAGCTGGTTAGTTAGTGTTTCAGTACTGTCAGCAGCTGGTTAGTTAGTGTTTCAGTCCTGTTAGAAGTTTGTTGGTGAGAATGTTTTAGTTCCAACAGCAAATGGCTAATGACAGTGTTTCAGTCCTATCAACAGCTGATTAGTTAGTGTTTCAGTTCCATCAGCAGCTGTTTAGTTAGTGTTTCAGTACTGTCAGCAGCTGGTTAGCTAGTGTTTCAGTCCTGTCAGCAGCTGGTGGGTGACAGGGTTTCAGTCCTGTCACAAGTTTGTTGGTGAGATTGTTTCAGTTCCATCAGCAGCTGTTTAGTTAGTGTTTCAATCCTATCAGCAGCTGGTTAGTTAGTGTTTTAGTCCTGTCAGCAGCTGGTTGGTGACAGGGTTTCAGTCCTTCCTATCAGAAGTTTGTTGATGACAGTGTTTCAGTCCTATCAACAGCTGGTTAGTTAGTGTTTCAGTACTGTCAGCAGGTGGTTGGTGACAGGGTTTCAGTCCTGTCAGAAGTTTGTTGGTGACAATGTTTCAGTCCTGTCAGAAATTTGTTGGTGACAGTGTTTCAGTCTTGTCAGCAGCTGGGTAATGACAGTGCTCCAGTCTCATCAAAAGCTGGTTGGTTACAGTGTTTCAATCCTGTCAACAGCTGGTTTGTGACAGTGTTTCAGTCTTGTCAACAGTTAGTTGGTGACAGTGCTCTAGTCACATCAGTGGCTGGTTGGTTACAGTATTTCAGATGAGACATACCATACAATGAAGGACCTATGTCACAGTAGATATAGGCACATTACATATCTGTCGCTGCTTTAAGTGAGTTCATTGTAAAGTCTGAACATCTGTGCAGTGCATCAGGGAGATTTCATAACTATACATATCTAATAAACTTGTTGTGACATAAAATAAGAAACAAGTAAACAAATAATCTGTGTGCTGCATTTAGATTTGTATTTTAGATAGGATCTCTTTACAGAGATTTTAAGACAATCATTTTCTTCTAAGAATTCCAGCTGTCACCAATGATATACTTGTGAAGTAATCCAAAATAAACCTGAAGTAACTAGTTACTCATTTTCTAATGAATTATATATGTGTTTTTTAGCTCACCTCATAAAAATGAGCGGGAATTTATGCTATTTCTCTCTTGGCATCTGCATCAGCGTCTACATTAATGTTAAGAAATTTCGTTTCTTCGATATGAGGCATAGGATGTTCAAACTTATACCAATAATGCATCTATATGTGTAGAAAGGGAATCTTGTTTCAGCTGTTGTGCCTGACTTATTTTTCTGCTCAGGTAAACATGTCTGTCCATGAAACCCTGTCCAGCTGATATTTTCTCTATGCCTGCTTGAATGAAACATGTAGAGATATAACCTTATCATGATGATCAAAAACCCCAATCTGATTAAAACCATATCTTTATTCCGCTTCTCTATTAGTCCCATTACAGATAAAGATCTGGCAAAACCCCGTTACAGAAACCGTTATTTCCCATAGCCAATCAAGGACTCGGTTACATGTAGGCATGTGATAGTGAGTCAGTAAAGGAATATATTACAAACACTGTTCAAAAACTACCTTGTGAGTCATTCCTAGGAATTTGTAGCCGATCCACTGATTGGCTGAAAATCAGAGTTCACCAGAACGTGACCTCTTACGGGGTTTCGTTAGATCTTTATCAGCAATGGAACAAATAGAGAAGCGGAATAAAGACATGGTTTAATCAGATTGCAAAAACCAATGAGGTGAGCTTCGTAATCTTTGATTATACTATATTTATAAAAGCCATATGAATTTAATGCAGGTGAATTCTGCAGGTATTGTGGCAGTAGGAACAATAGAGACAACATCTTTAGAACAATATGATGAAGTCATGAACATCAATGTAAGGTAAACGCAAATTAAAAAGCAATAAATTCATATTCAAAACACTTACTTTTATTATGAGCTCCATATCCCACCAGTTCAGCTCATGCAATTTCCTGATGCTTGTCATCTTTTGTCTGGCCATCTGTCAGTATACAAATCTTGTTATCAGATCTTCTTACAGACTTTAAATCACAAAAAAATGGTAAACAGTCTTGTTTTATCAGGTATGTAGTCTAATAGTGTATATACAGTTTTGGTTCTAGCTAGGGCTGCCAAAAAACTTTTTCAAATCACTATCTTGCTAGATAAGTGCCATGAAAAAGCACTGGTACACTCAGAAAGTCACTCATCCAGACATGAAAAATGAAGGTGGGGGTTTTTTTTTGTAGTCAAGTTGGGATATTATGTTTTCATGTTCAGATATGACAAAGTATATATTGCAAAATGTATGTAAAAATATTCTCTCACATTTATATTCAAATTAATAAGTTCAGTCTCAAGTAAAGTTATTTTAGTAAATTTTTAATCCATGCTGGCAGCAGTTGATAAGTGCTTCTGACGTGAATTGCATTATGTATTTTAATCATGATAATTATTACAGGAAATTCAGAGAGAAAATATGAGAAAGGATCTTTTAATATTTTGAATAGGAAATATAAGAAAAAACACTAAAGCATGTTATGCTTGAAATGATTTACCGGTATTAGGAATTGTTTGGAAGATTAATGTAGTTAATATCTTGTAATAGATCTTCAGTAAGTTAAATAAGTTAAGTTTTAATTAAAGCCAGCATGTCATTTATAACAAGAAGAAATAAGGTTTATGGAGTTTTTTAACTAGCATAAACATACAGTTGACTTTTGTTTACTCACACACCAGTATGATGAATTCCCAAACTGTTTTACATGGTCACTTCAAGTTATCAAAAGTCAACTGTTTATGTAATATACATTTAACAAATCATAATTTATACATTAAGCATTCCAGTATAAACATTCCAGTATAAAAAAGATCATACTAGGCATTTAATAAGTCAGTTTAGTGTATCTCATTTCCACATCTATTATTTTTTTTATGAATGAAGTATCAAATATACAATAATAAAGAGAGACATAATTATACATGTATGTTCTACTGCCGCCTCATTTCAGTATGGACTTTGGTATAGCTATACTGGATGAGCAGTTTTGTATACAAATGTGAAAAGAATGCTGCTATGTGTGGTCATTTTGAAAGTCTTCATAACTGCCATGGTGCTCATCCTGAAAGACTTCATAACTGCCATGGTACGCGTCCTGATAGACTTCATAACTGCCATAGTGGCCATCTTGAAAGACTTCATAACTGCCATAGTGGTCATCTTGAAAGTCTTTATAACTGCCATGGTGGCCATCTTGAAAGTCTTAATGACTGCCATGGTGGTCATCTTGAAAGTCTCAATGACTGTCATGGTGGTCATCTTGAAAGTCTTCATAACTGCTATGGTGGTCATCTTGAAAGTCTTTATAACTGCCATGGTGCTCATCTTGAAAGTCTTAATGACTGCCATGGTGGCCATCTTGAAAGTCTTTATAACTGCCTTGGTGGTCATCTTGAAAGTCTTAATGACTGCCATGGTGGTCATCTTGAAAGTTTCAATGACTGTCATGGTGGTCATCTTGAAAGTCTTCATGACTGCCATGATGGTCATCTTGAAAGTCTTTATAACTGCCATGGTGGTCATCTTGAAAGTCTTCATGACTGCCATGGTGGTCATCTTGAAAGTCTTTATAACTGCCATGGTGGTCATCTTGAAAGTCTTTATAATTGCCTTAGTGGTCATCTTGAAAGTCTTCATAACTGCCATGGTGGTCATCTTGAAAGTCTTAATGACTGCCATGGTGGTCATCTTGAAAGTCTTTATAACTGCCATGGTGGTCATCTTGAAAGTCTTAATGACTGCCATGGTGGTCATCTTGAAAGTCTTAATGACTGTCATGGTGGTCATCTTGAAAGTCCTTATGACTGCCATGGTGGTCATCTTGAAAGTCTTAATGACTGTCATGGTGGTCATCTTGAAAGTCTTTATAACTGCCATGGTGGTCATCTTGAAAGTCTTTATGACTGCCATGGTGGTCATCTTGAAAGTCTTTATGACTGCCATGGTGGTCATCTTGAAAGTCTTTATAACTGCCATGGTGGTCATCTTGAAAGTCTTAATGACTGCCATGGTGGTCATCTTGAAAGTCTTTATAACTGCCATGGTGGTCGTCTTGAAACTCTTCATGACTGCCATGGTGGTTATCTTGAAAGTCTTCATGACTGCCATGGTGGTCATCTTAAAAAGTCTTTATGACTGCTATGGTGGTCATCTTGAAAGTCTTCATAACTGCCATGATGGTCATCTTGAAAGTCTTCATAACTGCCATGGTGGTCATCATGAAAGACTACTTGACTGCCATGGAGGTCATTTTCAAAGTCTTTAAGACTGCTGTGGTGGTCATCTTGAAAGTCTTCATGACTGCCATGGTGGATATTATGAAATGTCATGGTGGATATTATGAAAGTCTTCATAACTGCCATGGTGGTAATATGGAAAGTCTTGAAACTCGATTTACTGCTACATTTTCATAACAAAATGATGAAAGTTGACAGGAATTGATTTTTTGCCAATTGGTCTTTGTCAAGTGGAAACCAAAAGAAAAACCCAGTATTGAGCATTTTTTTTATTTATTTAATTCACACTTCCTTTTGGAGGACTTATCATTTCTTGTTATGTAATTCACACTTCCCTTCGGAAGACTTCTAAAAATCTTTTGTTATTTATTGAATTCACAGTTCTCTTTGGAGGACTTCTCCTCATTTTTTGTTATTTATTTAATGCACATTTCCCTTCAGAGGACTTCTTATGTCTTGTTATTTAATTCACACTTCCCTTTGGAGGACTTCTCATTTTTTGTTATTTATTTAATTCGCACTTCCCTTCAGAGGACTTCTCCTCATTTTTTGTTATTTATTTAATTCACTCTTCCCTTCAGAGGACTTCTCCACATTTTTTGTTATTTATTTAAGTCACATTTCCCTTCAGAGGACTTCTCCTCATTTCTTTACAGGAGTGATTTGCTCAAGACACACGAAGAATACAATGGAAAAAATGTATTATGTAATCCAAAACAGTAACATGGGAGCATTTTTAAATTAATCAAACCAAATTATCTTTCTCATTTTTCTACTGAGGTAATGAGAAATGTTTCAGGAATGATCTGCATAATATATTATTATTTTTATTATTATTACATATTAATGCAAAAAAATTGTGTTACATTATCCAATGTGGCAGCTACAGCTTCCAACTTGAAAACCCTATGATAAATGGATTTTCTTTTTCATTTGTAGATTTGTAGTAATATGATAAAACTATACAGGAATGATCCACTCATAATGTGTGACTTATACATTTTAAAAATGGTGTTTAAATTAAATTAAAATTAGTTCAATGCTACTGACATGGTGGCCATCTTGAAAATTTTAGATATCGATTTTCTGCAGCGTTGTTGTAGCAATTTGATGAAACTGTATCAGACTGATTCACTCATAGTATATCATTAACATTAGCAAAGAAATATTATTTCATTGTCAAGTATAGCTGACATGAGTTTCATATTGAAAATTTTGGATTGGAATTTCTGCATCATTTGTGTAGCAAGAATGATGGAATCTTACAGGAATGATCTGGTCAAAATACCTCACTAGCTTTTATTAAAATGAATGATAAGAAGTTCCCCGAAGGGAGGTATGAATCAAATAAGTAACTAGAAACACTCAATGTCCACAAATTTTCTACCACTTGCCCTTTATCAAGTGTAAACAAATGATAACAAAATCGCTAAGTCAAATCCATGTCTGCTGGTCAAATCAGGTCAGCACAAAGTAAACAAAATATGATACTTTTGTGCTGGGCTGATTTAATCAGCAGATACAGATTTCACAGAGAGATTATTAAAATGTTTTGTTTCCATGTGATGGAGGCCAAGTGGCCGAAAATTTGTAGACATTGAGTGTTTCTTGTTAATTATTATGTTAAAATAAATGTACTACAAAATCATCTCAAAAATCATACCCTGGATTTTCCCCATTATCATGCAAGTTTGATGAAACTTTACAGGAATGATCTGCTCATACTTTATGATGGCAGATATGTTGAAAATCTTTATAGAAGTGATGTGTTCAAGATACCTGATTAAAGTCAATGAAAAAGTGGTGTTACATAAATTCTATTAAAAATGGTTTTATGTAATATAGCTGCCATAGTGATCATCTGGAAGAGGAATCCAGCTGTTTCTTTTTAGTACTCAAGTCAAGAACAGTAGAGCTGCAGTTTTTATTTTAGAGATTTCTGGTTATATAAAAGAATTACATGTTAATATCTAAAATGTAGTACTCATTACACAAGGACAATAACAAGTACAAAGTAAAAATTATGTATAATGTTTAAACAAAGCAAAACAACCAAACTGGAATTTCATTATGTCTTACAAAACTTGGTAGGAAGAAGTCCCAGGCTTAAAAATGGGGATCTTGGCTTTTTCCATTTTCATGTGTTCAGTATATTTTTAGAATATGAAATCTTTATACTGAATCTATTTATCATCATTACACTACCTTATTATTGTAAGTATCCTCCATTCTAATGTTAAGTGCTTGATGACATTAGTAATATGATGAACTTTCAGTAATAATTCTGGTAGTCCAGCTTAAAAATGATGCTGTTTTTGTTACCATGTGTTTCTTTTTTCCTTAGTTTAACTAATCTTTATTTTCTTTAGTTATTCCATGAAACATTGTTGAGTAATGAATATAACTCCTGACTTCTTGCTTTAGATCATTGTATCATATCACAATGCTGGCAGTACCACATCTCGTCAAAACACAAGGCACTATAGTTAATGTTTCCAGTGTTAATGGAATGAGATCTGTAAGTTTATACTTGGTTTTAGCTAATGTAGTTATTGATCATCAAGTTAAAACAGATTTTTGCTGCTTAAGATGTTGCTTTGCTTTTGAGGATGTTTTGAGTTTGAAGTTGAAAATTGATAAGAAAATTCAACCTCATAAATTCAACAGCCTATTCCTGTATGATATTTTAAGGGAATAAACACAATAAGAGTTTGGTTACATTGGCTTTTAAAGATTTAATTCTGTAAATATTCCACTGGACACAACTTCACAATATCTATGATGATTTTATACAATATAATTCATTGACCATGAAATATTAAATTGTAAATATCATAAACACATAATCAGTATAACGATGTAAATGACACAGTCATCATGTAAGCAGGAGTTATCTTGCTTACCACACTAATATCTGACTTGATTAATTCCAGCAATATCATGTTGAAATTACTTTACATAATAAATAAGTTTAAAGACAATATGTACATTACTTGGATGAAATAATTGATGTCATAGTAGATGGTGAAATCCATACATAATTGGATAAAACAACTATAATGCATCTGTACCTGTCTAATGGGACGAGGTCCACTACAATGGAAAAAATATCTCTCTACATCGTGTACATATAGATATGATGATATGGCAGTTACCTAGGCAACAGGAATATATACAATGTACCAAACTGCCTTAGATACACACAGATAAAATATTAATCAGTAATCATGCTTTATTTTGACAAGAAGACACTATACCATATAGTCTATTTTAATATACGAAGTTATCATAAATAGCTTTTAACCATATACTCTATTATCAATATACCATTTAAATATCTCTCTCTCAATCACTTTCTCTACCAAGTTAGATTATTAATATTTCAATTATTTGATTAATTCATGAAAAGGTATATTAAGAAAGATAAGGAAAAGGTGTTAACCTACATGTATGTCCAGTTAAATGTCCAGTCGGTAATAAGATTTAGTAAGTATCGTTCTCAATGAAATAATGCGTCTGCCATATGAACAATCAAATTTCGATCTCCTCATAAAACAAAGAAAAATCCCAAAGACTTGGCGGTAAAAGTATCAACCAATCAAATAGAAATAACCTGCCTACGACCTTGCTGACCGCTATGACGTCATCCAGGTACATATACGCAAACAGACAATCACCCTCCACTCTCTTTGCAATTATTTACAAATAAACAGAAAATGTAATCAGTTAATCTCTAAAAACAAAGCAAACAAATCAATGTTGCACTGATTTATTCAATTAAAATAAATGAAATACCCCTATCAAACATGTAACATTCATCACACTATTTTTAATTGAAGGTATCTAAGATATTTCATTTCCTGTGTGATGCCATCTGTGTTTAGGGAAGATTATAGTCATTGTCCTGTCTGTCTGTCAGTTCATCTGAGCACATACATGTATTTCTTATATCATAAATTAGAATTTTTTCATATTGCACACAAATGTTCCATGGGACAGGAACTTTAGGACAAAGATCACTTAAGGTGATTTCTGCAAGGTCAAGGTTACTTGGCACATATCCCTTAAATTTTGGGCAAAGCCTCATATCTTTTAAACCATTCGTCAGATACTGATTATTGTATCAGATTTTCTCTCTCTGAATACCATTTATATATTTGCCATAAGGGTGACTTAAAATCAAGAAAATTTTACATACATACATTGTTGTCATAAAAATGGAACGACATTATCAAATGTATGACGTTTTCGAATTAAATGTAACAAATGTAACTGTAGTTGAACAAATGCATGTTAAACTTGTTTTGATTTCTTGTGATATAAATTCTCACTCATTTTCAAGATTATAGCGAATGCTATTGTATTTTACTAAGTAGCAAGTGTAGTTTAATGTTGATGTCTTAGTATAAAGCATTCTCTCTCGTCGCAACACAACCAGATAGCTTCTTTTTAAGCATCTTTGGTGTACTAAAAAGGGCCAAAAATGTTTCCTACTGTTTTAGTTTATTGTCATAATGCCAACTTGTTCATTTGAATAGAGGTCTCTTTTGTCAAAAATTGTCTAAATAGAGGTCTCTTTTGTCAAAAATTGTCATTATTACTATAAAAAAAAACTACTCAGAAAGTTGGCAAAGGTGTTCATTTGCTTGAAAAAGCTGTGATTTGAAAATTAAATCAGGTACATATGCTTTTCAGTTGATTTTTCTGCTCTGAATGTGATCACATTTACTATTTTCGTATAGAAAGAAAATTTTAATGTTATTTTCCCTCATATAGAAATAATTCTTATGTATGACCAGAAGGATAAGATTTAAAGGAAAATTTCCAGTAATCCCGACATCAAAAATATAGTAAAACATTTTCTATTCTCAAAAACCTTATTTTTTTTTGTAATTTTGCAAGTACAGATGGGTGCAGTCCCAACATAACATACACGTTAACGCGAAAAGCGGTCGCGAGGACTGCTCTAGCACACGTGCTAGGACTGCTCGACCAGACGCGCGTGCGCTCCTCATGTTAACGCGGTAGGGAATTCGCGTTAACGCGATTTATTCCCGCGTGCGCTCGGACCAGTAGCACGTTCACATGTCTATATTCGTAATTCTCCATGCAGTACAGATGGAGAAAATAAAATGGATCTAATAAAATTACCGTGAATGTCGCCATAAAACGTGTATTAAATGAAATGTAAAATGACACCCTGCATTAAGGATTTCATATGTAACATAATAAAGGAAATTATCGCGTAGACATGCATAAGGTATTTATGGAAAAACTTCGTCAGTTTATACTAGCATGATTACTTTCTAATTTCATTTATTTATTTATTTTTAATTAGTTTATTTATGTATATATTTCTTATTTGTTTATTTATTTATAACTAGTTTATTGTTGTATTTACATGTTTTTCTTATTTATGTATTTATCATTATTTTTTTTAATAAAGCTATTTTCTATATATGAATATAATAATTATCATCGTTATTATTATCTTTATTTCATCATCACTATTATTATTATTATTATTATTATTATTATTATTATTATTATTATTATTTTCCTAAAATAAGAATAAATATCATTAAAGTCAATGTTCGGAAATTGCGTTCAATATTTCTGAAATTCATCCCTCAACTCCGAAGGGTTTTATTTAATTCTAAATATTTTACTTACACATTAGTAAGTTTTTAAATATAAATATACAATGTATATATCGATTCTCCTTCAAATCCTTCTATATGAACATGCTAATACATGTTTTAAGTTGTAAGCAAGCGAACGTGGCTGTCAAGCACGTTCACGCGGCAGTCAAGCACGTTAACGCGACAGTCAAGCGCGTTCACGCGATCTCGAAATTAAGTTCACGTGGAAATCTGCGTTAACGCAAACGCGTGTGCCCAGCAGTCCTGAGCGCACGAGGAAAGCAAACTTCACGTTAAAGCGACGTTAACATAATGTTATGTTAGGACTGCACCCCACTGTATGACTCCATACAGAATTAAAAGTTCTTGCTGCCCTTAATGTGACTAATAAACCATAAGACATGGCTTATCACAAAAACCAAAAGACTTTGCTTCACACAAAAATTTGTGTTGACAATATATTCGCAGTCAGATCATAGCCAAAATAAAGTCACATGAAATATACAATAAAGTCACATGGAATATAAGTGATTTACAATAAAGTCACAGAATATAAGTGATTTACAATAACGTTACATGAAATATAAGTGATTTACAGTAAAGTCACATGAAATATATTAAGTCATTTACAATAAAGTCATATGAAATGTAAGTGAATTACAATGACTCAGAGTCCACTATTTTTTTATTACATATTTCAGAGATTGTATGTCATGTAAAAGAATGAAATTATAGAATATTTAGTTTTTGTTACTTCACTTTTTTATTTATTTTTTTCTGTGGCTTTGTTCTTTATCTATCAAGAAATCTTACTTTTTCATCCTTATGGATGAACTTTAAACAACTGTACTCATTTGAGGTATATAATCTATGTTGTAATATCTTTGCCATTTTCATTTCAGTTTCCTGGAGTGCTTGCTTACTGCATGTCGAAAAGTGCTGTGGATCAATTCACACGCTGTATAGCACTTGGTAAGAAAAATTTGATGTATCCATGTATTCACTGTTTATATCATTCATTAGAAAGGTAATCTTATTCAATCATTTTGTTTCTACAATTTTCATTGGCTGAGATTGAAATGGCCAGACTGGTATAAACACATTTACTGTTCTTAACTCGCCTGGGCCATTTGTATTATTTCAGTGCTCTCACTTTTTTCTTCTTTTATTTACCAATTAAATTACTTTTAAATTTCAAATATATACATATATTACTACAATAAATATCTGTCTGTTTCTTGAAACCTTCAGTCTTTGTTTATACTCTTGGAGTTTTCCCGGCAATGCGATAAGGATATGAGAAAAAAACACTTTCATTACCAACACTTGCTGGAAGTAGTTAAACACTGTACATTTATGCCCTTAATCAAAATAAATGTTCCAACAGAGGGCTGTATATTTAATATCTTAAAGGTGCATGTATTTATGTATTTTATGTACACTTTTTTCATTTGTCAGTTTTTACAGATATATAGACACATACTTTTTATGTCCCCACTAAGGATGGAAGGGGGAAGCATATAATGTTAACTTGATTGTTTTTCTGTCAAACATTGTTTGGTTACTGATTGTTACAACAGTGACACCAATATATTAACTTAAATTTGATATGTAGGTTTAGTATGAATGGAAACAGGTTAAGCTATAACTTGGTTCCATTCAGTTAATGTTAGTAGAGTCATGAAGCTTTTACTTTGATACATTTGAAGAACTTCCATTTTCCAGTCATTGTTAGGTCGCCGAGATGAATTGTCTACCCCTGGCATCATCGTTGTTTTTGTTGTCCTCATCTGTTGACAAAAACTTTAAACTGGATCATCATTGGGTATCAAAAATTTTTACCTTGCGATTTTCACCTTGATGTTTGACCTACTTTTAAAAAACTTTGACGTTGGTCATAACTTACGAACATACCAGTAGTGTGTATTCCTTGTGAAAATACCTTTCATTACATATCAAAATTTTTTACATTGCAACCTTGACCTTGAAGGTTGACCTGCTTACAAAAACTTTTTCTATTTAAAATTGGTTACCACTGGTGAGCTCTGTTGTCTTCAAACAACTCTTTTCTTGGTAATGAATAGTAACCACCATGTGCATTATTACTGTAAACAAAGAACAAAACATTAAGAAATATGGCATGATCAAACTACAAAGTGACTTATAGTGATTAACAGATACTCAGAGAACTTGTCGGAATATGATAAAAGTTAAAAAGAAAATCATTAGATTCCTTTCGGTTTGCATTTAACTCAAGTAAGCTAATATTTTGGGTTGTAGTTTATTATTCAGCTTATCGTTCATAAACATTTCACATTTCCTACTTCTTCTTTAGAGCCACTAAAACTTGTACTCAAAGTCCAGTAGAAATCTTGTTATTTTTTGATGAGATTTGTCAAGGGGTGGATAATCTAAGATGGGGAAGCATAGGTCGAAGAGGGTACCTTACTGGAACAAACTTCTACAAATCAGCTGTGTTAGAGTGGGGTTTTTTAGCTCACCTGAGCCAAAGGCTCAAGTTAGCTATAGTCATAGTGCGCCGTCCGTCGTCGGCGTCGTCGTCGTCCGTCGGTCGTTAACTTTTTCACATTTTCGACTTTTTCTCTGGAACTACATTGCAGATTTAGATCAAACTTTGTGTAAATGATGTACTCAAAGTCCCCTACTAAAATTGTGTTCGGGATCCAGATTCCCTCAGGGGTGGATCCAGGGCGGGGCCAAAAGTGCCCAAAACGGTACCCCTCTTCAAACATCTTCTTCTCCAGAACCAGTACATATATGGGGAAACTAATTGCATTTCAACGATCCATAAAGATGAGTTATTAAAAATTGTGTTCGGGGTTAAGATCCGTCAAATAGAAATTTACGCTTTTTTGACGTGTTTTTGGACTTAGTCATTTCAATGCTGAAATGTGTCATGTTTTTCAGTTAATTGCTATTGATGATTTCTTAATGACTATTTTGATCATAATTGTGGTAAGGAATATTATTGTGAAAGAATTTTGTCATTATCTCAATTTTTGGATTTTTTATGAATTTTTTAAGACTTCACAAAAAAGGGGGGATACGCCATTTTTCACATTTTCAACTTTTTCTACAAAACCACATGAAAGATTTTAATGAAACATGGAATACATGAAGTACTAAATATCCTCTATCAATTTGGTTAATTTCATCCAAATTGGTTAACAGATAATGCGACCATGTCTAAAAAGTAGGTCTCACAATGGTACATATACCACTTGGTAATTGAAATATGGAGAGTAGCAGTTCAAATCCAGCTGTGGTCAGAATTGTTTTTTTCATTTCTTTACACATCTAAATAAGTTTTTAGATGTTTCTCAACACTCAGCATATGAAATTAGACAATTTTAAGTTTTTTAATTAAGTTAAGTTAAGTTAATTAAGTTAAGTTTTTTAATTAGTTAAGTTTTAATTTTAAGACTTCCAAAAAAAAAAAGGGGGGGGGGGGGTTGGCCATTTTTCACAATTTCAACTTTTTCTACAAAACTGTTTGAAGGATTTTAATAAATCTTGGTAGAAATAAGTCACTTATGATCCTCTTTAAATTCTATTGTTTTCGTCCAGACCTCTTTACAGGTGGCACCACTATAGTCAAAAGTAGGTCACAAAAGAGTTCTCTCCTTTAACAATATTCTTTTTCATACGGGCTGTATACAGAGACAAACAGAATGCATAGAAATGATCTAGAGGGGATGAGTGAAGATGTATTGTCATTTTGGTTCCATTCCAAAATCAAATTTTAGAATTTTTTTTCGACGTTTCTTTGGACTTGGTGATTTCAATGCAGAAAAGTGTCATTTTTCCTAGTTAATTGATAATGATGATTTCTTATGGACTACTGTGGTCATAATTATGGTAAGGAATGTTACTTTGAAAGAATTTTGTCAATATCTCAATTTTGGGATTTTCTATGAATTTTTTAAGACTTCCAAATGAGGGTGTATAGGAACAATTCAATCACATTTTTCACTTTTGCTGTTATACCACATGAAAGATTTTAATGAAACATGGAATACATGAAGTACTAAAGGTCCTCTATCAATTTGGTAAATTTCATCCAAATTGGTTAACAGATAATGCCACCATGTCTAAAAAGTAGGTCTCACAATGGTGCATATACCACTTGGTAATTGAAATATGGAGAGTAGCAGTTCAAATCCAGCTGTGGTCAGAAATTTCTTTTTCATTTCTTTACACATCTAAATAAGTTTTTAGATGTTTCTCAACACTCAACATATGAAATTAGGCAATTTTAAGTTAGATCTGGACAATATTTGAAACAATTGTTGTTCAGGACCCAGACTTGAAATCACTCATCAAAAGGCCCCATCTAAAGAAAATGACTAACTTGTTGCCCTGAATGACATCTTGCAGAGACAAAGGAAATGCTTAATATCAAAATCACCTGAATGGATGTGCAAAAAAGTGTTGTTTTTTATTCTAGTCTGAAATAAAATTTGACATTTTTTCAACATTTGTGTTGACTTAGTCACAGTAATGCAAAACTAAATGAATTCTTCCTTCATGCATGACTGAACATCTAGGTACTCAGGTGAGCGATATAGGCCCACTTGGGCCTCTTGTTTACTTTTAATTCTGAAACCAAGTGTTTGACAAATTTTGAGCCCACAAAGCTCTATTTGCTAGGCGCTTGGCTTGTAACAAAAAGAACAGTTTGAGTGTAGACGTTGGCGCAACAATGTCTGTCTTTAGATGAAATGGTAATAACACAAGTCCTGTGTCCAGGGTACATGTGAAATGTAAACTATCCATCACTGCTTTCTGTGGGTCCATGGCATAGGTCTTATTGTCTGTGCTAAGCATCAGGAAGATGCCATCACTGTGTAAGCATCAGGAAGATGCCATCACTGTGTAAACATCAGGAAGATGCCATCACTGTGTACACATCAGAAAGATGCTATCACTGTGTAAACATCAGAAAGATGCCATCACTGTGTAAACATCAGGAAGATGCCATCACTGTGTAAACATCAGGAAGATGCCATCACTGTGTAAACATCAGGAAGATGCCATCACTGTGTACACATCAGAAAGATGCTATCACTGTGTAAACATCAGGAAGATGCCATCACTGTGTAAACATCAGGAAGATGCCATCACTGTGTAAACATCAGGAAGATGCCATCACTGTGTAAACATTAGAAAGATGTCATCACTGTGTAAACATCAGGAAGATGCCATCACTGTGTACACATTAGGTGGATGCCATCACTGTGTACACATTAGGTGGATGCCATCACTGTGTAAGCATCAGGAAGATACCATCACTGTGTACACATCAGAAAGATGCTATCACTGTGTAAACATCAGGAAGATGCTATCACTGTGTAAACATCAGGAGATGCCATCACTGTGTAAACATCAGGAAGATGCCATCACTGTGTACACATTAGGTGGATGCCATCACTGTGTAAGCATCAGGAAGATACCATCACTGTGTACACATCAAAAAGATGCTATCACTGTGTAAACATCAGGAGATGCCATCACTGTGTAAACATCAGGAAGATGCCATCACTGTGTACACATTAGGTGGATGCTATCACTGTGTAAGCATCAGGAAGATACCATCACTGTGTACACATCAGAAAGATGCTATCACTGTGTAAACATCAGGAAGATGCCATCACTGTGTAAACATCAGGAAGATGGCATCACTATGTAAGCATCAGGAAGATGGCATCACTCCACTGTGATGGCATCTTCCCGATACTTAAACAATAATGGCATCTTCCTTATGCTTACACAGTGATGCCATCTTCCTGATGAGGAAAATGGCATCACTGCGTAAGCGTCAGGAAGATGCCATCATTGTTTAAGCATCAGGAAGATGCCATCACTGTAAGCATCAGGAAGATGGCATCCAGTGTAAGCATTAGGAAGATGCCATTATCGTTTAAGTATCAGGAAGATGCCATCACATTGGAGACATGAGGAAGATTCCATTACTGTGGAAGTGAAATAAGCTGGTGTGATGTAAAACATGCACATAATCAAAAGTTCTGTTTTTGATATATACTGATGGGTGAAGTCCTAACATAACATACACGTTAACGCGAAAAGCGGTCCAGACGACTGTTCTAGCACACGTGCCGACCGGATGTGCGTGCGCTCCTCACAATAATGCAGGAGGGAATGCACATTAACGCGATTTATTCACGTGTGCGCTAGGTCCAGTCACACATGTCTACATTTGTAATTATCTATGCAATACACAATTAGATACACATCTTTTACAAGATGTAGAATTAGATCCACACGAAAAATGGGAAGAAATATTAATAAAACGATCAATTAAACATTTTAGTATAGAATTTTCGTCACAATTAAATAGAAATATTAAACATCGTATTGCAACACTAGAAAACAAAATCTCGGAGATAAAAGAGTTTAAATCAGAACATATCGATATGAATTTTAAACGTTCGCTAGAAAGTGAACTTGAATCAATTTTAGATAAAAAAAACTAAAGGGGCTCAAATATGCTCAAAGGCAAACTGGATCCTACAAGGAGAAAAAAACATATTTCTTACGATTAAAAACACAGAGACAAACATGCAATACAATAAAACAATTAGAAGATGATAAAAATTGTAATTTAACTAGCAATGATGAAATCCTTGGAGAGATGTTCAATTTTTAGCTCACTTGAGCCAAAGGCTCAAGTGAGCTATTGTGATCAATCACCGTCCATCGTCCGTCCGTCGTCCGTCGTTAACTTTTCACATTTTCGACTTCTTCTCCAGAACCACTGAACAGAATTTGATGAAACTTGATAAGCATGTAGTACTCATGGTCCCCTACAAGTGTTGTTGTTTTTCGTCCGGATTCATCAACAGGTGGCGCCACCACAGGCAAAAGTAGGTCAAAGAGGGTACCCTCCTTTGACAAACTTCTTTTTCAGACCGGGGGCATACAGAGACAAACCGAATGCATAGGAATGATCTAGAGGGATGTGTGAAGAAGTGTTGTTATTTTTGGTTCCGTTCCGAAATCAAATTTTTGACGTTTTTTTTGACGTTTTTTTGTACTTGGTAGTTTTAATGCAGAAAAGAGGTATTTTTTTCTTTTAGTAAACATTGATGCATTAATTTGGTTTAATTTGATCATTTTGATGGTAAGAAATACTACTGGGAAGAAAATTTTTCAATATTTTATGTTTTGGATTTTTTATGAATTTTTTAAGACTTTCAAGAAAAAGGGGGGTGGGATAATTGGTGTAAACATTTCACAGTTTGAACTTTTTCTTCGGAACCACTTGCTGGAATTCAATGAAACTTGGCATGCATCAAATACTCAAGGTCCCCGACAAATGTGGTCATCTTTGTCAGGATCCATGAACAGGTGGCACCACCACAGACAAAAGTAGGTCACAGAGGGTACCCTCCTTTGACAAACTTCTTATTCAGATCGGGTGCATACAGCGACAAACCGACTGCATAGGAATGATTTAAAGGCATATGGGAAGAAGTGTTGATATTTTTGGTTCCATTCCGAAATCAAATTTTTGATGTTTTTTCATTTTTATTTTGGACTTTGTTATTTTAATGCATTAAAGAGTTATTATTTTCTTTTAGTAAACATTGATGCATTCATTTGGTTTCATTTAATCATTTCTATGGTAAGGAATGCTGGTGCGAAGGAATTTTTTCAATATCTAGATTTTTGAATTTTTTATGAATTTTTTAAGACTTCCAAGAAAAGGGGGGGGGGAGGGACAATTTTTCATATCTTCAACTTGATCTACAGAACAACTTGAAGGATTGTGAAAAAACTAAAATTTGACATATTTTCAACATCTGTGGTGACTTAGTCACATTATTGCAAAAATAAATGAATTCTTCCTTCATGCATGACTGATAATCTAGGTACTCAGGTGAGCGATATAGGCCCACTTGGGCCTCTTGTTACAATAAACTGTACAGTTCAACAAATGTTGCTGATGCTGAAATTACACATTATTTACAAAATGTGCAAATCGAAAATATATTATCTGATGAAGATAAAGCGTTATTTTTCTGAATCTGTTACTCAATCATTTGATGAAAAATGTATGTCTTTATCACAAAGATTGGCTATTTTAACCTTAATACACAAAAAAGGTGACAAAAATATTTTAAGTAATTACAGACCACTGAGTCTAACAAATACAGACTATAAAATAATTGCTTTTACATTGGCCAAACGATTACAAAAAGTTATTGATAAATTGATCTCATATGATCAAACAGCTTATATAAAAGGAAGATTTATTGGGATAAACGCGAGAACAATTCTAGATATATTCGAATATTGTGAATATAATAATATTGATGGCATATTGCTTTTTATCGATTTTCATAAAGCATTTGTGTCTATTGAATGGAACTTCATGTTTAAAACATTAAAGCTATTCAATTTTGGAGATAATTTTATTGAATGGATGAAAATATTGTATGAAAATCCCATTTTTAGATTAAAAAACAATGGTTGGATATCAAAAACTTGCAAAATGGACCGTGGAATCTGTCAAGGGTGTCCAATTTCATCTATGTTTTTTCTCTTTGTGACAGAAGTTTTAGCTATTCAGTTAAGAAATAACAAAGATATAAATGGCTTCAATATATCAGAAAGTGATAATAATACAAGAAATATAAAAATAATACAACATGCAGATGATTGCACATTACCATTGAAGGATGAAAAATCAATGAAATTAGCCATTGATGAAATTAGAGATTTCAGCAATGTTTCTGGAATGAAATTAAATATATCTAAAACAGAGTGTATTCTTCTTGGAAGTTTAAAAAATGAAAATGTTAATACTTTGGGTATAAAAATTAACACGACTTGCCTAAAAAGTCTTGGAATTTTTGTTGGTCATGATAAAGAATTATGTTATAGAAACAATTGGTTAAGATGTATAACAAATATAGAAAAACTTTTTGAATCTTGGAAAACTAGAAATTTAACACTTTTTGGAAAATGTTGCATTGTTAATACATTGGCTATTTCCAAGTTAGTATATATTGCATCAATATTGGAATTACCACACTCTGAGGAACTTAAACTCATCAATAAAATAATTTTTTCATTTTTATGGAATAGAAAAGATAGGATCAAAAGAAATACAATGATAGGTGGAATTGGGATCGTGGATATTGAATGTAAATTAACAGCCATTAAAGCTTCTTGGGTTGATAGACTGTCAAAATGTAGGAGTAACTTAAAGCATTTCATTACCTTTTTGTGTAATAAAATAGGTATAGATTTCACTTACCTTACATATACAAATGAAACAAAAATTCTTCATTATAATATTGTCAAGAAACTACCTCTATTTTATCAACAAATATTTGTATCCTCTAATGAATGTAAATATCTCACTTAAATAATATCAAATCAACTGAAGATTTCCTTGTTCAACCTTTGTGGAACAACAAATCCATTACTTACAATGGCAAGTCCTTATGTTTTATGGACTAGATAAACAGTGGACTTCACTTTGTTAAGGATATTGTGGATGAAAATGGTTTAAAACCACCAGAATGGATTTTTACACATTTGGTGAAAAAACACAATTGGATTTGTGAATACAATATTATAAAACAATGTTTGGGCAAAATGTGTTCAAAATTTGATATGTACAAAGCCAAATATATAAAAAAGAAATGTAAATTCAGAATATTGTTCTATGAACGTCAATGTGTTAACTCAGAAACATATAATTGTAAATTTTTTTATAACATCTTACGCAATAAGAAGTTTAGTACACCAATTCATCAACCTTTTTATTCACGTATTTTTCAAATTCAAAGAAAATGTTCATGGCCTTCAATATACAAACAAAAAATATACAATATTTATGACAAAAAAGTTGCAGAATTCAACTTTAAATTACTGCATAATTTGCTGTCCAACAGATATATGACGAACAAATGGAAAACTGGAATTGACAAAAATTGTATAGAATGTCAAGGTATTATTGAAAACAATGAACATTTAATCTTTTTGTGTACAAATGTGTGTGATATATGGAAAAATGTTGGAAAATATCTAAAATTTGATATAACTTGGAAATGTATAGTTATTGGTTTTTACGATGAAGTAAATGACAAAACCATTGTATTAAATAATATTTTATCATTTATAGCTTGTAGAATATATAAATATAAGATGAAATGTAGAATAGAAAATAAGGAAGAAAATATTGTTAACATAAAAAATCATATAAAATATTCATTGAAAAATCAATATTACGCTTTATCTAAAACTTCATGCAAGCAAAATATATGTATATTCAACAAATTATCAAACGAACTGTAAAAGGAAAACATGATACACATGTATGACTTAATCTGTATGAAATTTATTTATATATGTATAATTATAATATATTTTTGGTAAAAATAGAAAGTATTGTATATATATGTGCGTGTGTGTATGTATATGCATATTTGTATATGTGTATATGTACATGTGTGTGTATGTATATGTATATGTATATATATATTTGTGTATATCTTGATATGAACTTAATTTTGTCTTACTTAAAAACTGACATATCTTTGTTTTGTTATCGATTTATCCTGACCCGGGATATTTTCGATTTTGTAAATGGGTTTATTTAGTAAATAAAAAAAGAAAAAAAAATCTATGCAATACGGGTGGAGGAAATAAAATGGATCTAATTAAATAACCACGAATGTCACCATATATACGTGTATTAAATGTAATGTTAAAATGACAAACTGCATTAAGGATTACATATATAATATAACAAAGGAAATCACCGCATAGACATGCAATAAGGTATTTATGATAAAAATTGGTCAGTTTATACTATAAAGAAACTGGCATGATTACTTTCTAATTTTAATTTATTTGTAATTAATTTATTTATTTATTTTTTATTTGTTTATTTTTTTACAATAAATTTATGTATTTATTTCTTATTTATGTATTTATTATTATTATTTTTAATTTTAACTATTATTATAATAAACATGTATGATTATAATAATTATCATTATTATTATTATCTTTATTTGTTTTTCATTTAATTATTATTATTATTATTATTTTTGGGAATTGCATTTAATATTTTTAAAATTCATCCCTTAAATTCCTTAACTCATAATGGTTTTAGTTAGTTCGAAATATTTTACTTACACATTAATATGTTTCTATATTTAAATATACGATGTATATATCGATTCTCCTTCAGATCCTTGTATATGTACATGTTAATTTAAGTTTTAAGTTGTAAGCAAGTGAACTTGGCTGTCAAGCATGTTCACACGTTCTCCAAATTAAGTTCACGTTGAAATCTGTGTTAACGCAAACGTGTGTGCTTAACAGTCCTGAGCGCACGAGGAAAGCAAACTTCTTGTTAACATGTTATGTTATGACTGCACCTCACTGTATGTGCATGTGTTAAGTGATACTAATGTGACTAGTATTCATTGCTACTGACCAATATGTGGCTCACTGGTGAATGAATTCAAATGATAAGTGACACAAAATGATGGCTTAACAATGTTGAAATGTTTTTTCTTTGTTTCAGAGCTTGCATCCAAGCAAATTCGTGTAAACAGTGTAAAGTAAGACACCTTTTAATTTATAACAATACAAATTTCTGTATTTGAAGAGTTCACATCATGAAGCTACATTCAGTAGTTACATTAATTACAGAATGATGTTTATACATGATCACATTTACTCCATTTAATTCCATTTAAAGTCTTGCTTGTTTTTGCAATTGTTGACAGATTTCTTAAGTAAGCAGTACATGTGTTGTGTGTTGAAAGTTTTCTTCTGACTTGAGAGCAGTAAGTGACTTGTGTGTTGACAATTTTCTTATGATTTGAGAGCAGTGTTGTGAGAATCAAATCTCAGACTGCTATGTATTATTCATTTTTTACCACATGTGTACCGACAGGAATACTAGATTTAATTGTTGATTCTAAATAGAGTTGACCCTTTAGACCTGGTTTAATTCAGCAGTTGAGTGCTCTACTCTTAACCAAGAGGTCCTGTGTGCACTTTTATGTACTTTAATTTTATGTTCATGAAAGTATTGTTTATAAATTACAGTCCAGGAGTCATCATTACAGAAATACATAAGCGAGGAGGGATGGATGAGGAAGCATACCAGAAGGTACTACCCACACACATTTATCTCTGTTATACCACAAGGTATTACCCACACACATTTATCTCTGTTATACCACAAGGTATTACCCACACACATTTGTCTCTGTTATGCCACAAGGTATTACCCACACACATTTGTCTGTTATACCACAAGGTACTACCCACACACATTTGTCTTTATCATACCAGAAGGTGCTACCCACACACATTTAATGCTCTCATACCACAAGGTACTACCCACACACATTTATCTCTATCATACCACAAGGTTTTACCCACACACATTTATCTCTTTCATACCACAAAGTACTACCCACACACATTTATCTCTCTCATACCAGAAGGTACTGCCCACACACATTTATTTCTGTTATACCAGAAGGTGCTACCCTCACACCTTTATCTCTATCATAACAGAAGGTACTACCCACACACATTTATTTCTCTTGTAACGGAAGGTACTACCAACATAGCTGTATCTGTATAATACCAGAAGGTCCTACCCACACACATTTATCTTTATTGTATCAGAAGTAACTACCAACACACATTTATCTCTGTAATACCAGAAGGTACTACCCACACACATTTATCTCTATCATACCACAAAGTACTACCCACACACAGTTATCTCTATTGTACCAGAAGCTACTACCCACACACAGTTATCTCTCTCATACCAGAAGGTACTGCCCACACACATTTATCTTTATTATATCAGAAGTAACTACCAACACACATTTATCTCTGTTATACCAGAAGGTATTACCCACACACATTTATCTCTGTTATACCAGAAGGTACTACCCACACACATTTATCTCTATCATACCACAAGGTATTACCCACACACATTTATCTCTATCATACCAGAAGGTACTGGAGCAGGCGTGGTGTAGTGGTTAAGCGCTTGGCTTGCGGCGCCGACGATCCAGGTTCGATTCCCGGGTTGCGCCACTATGTTTAAGAGGTTGGTAACCTCCTGCTTCCATGTCGCGATATAACTGAAATATTGTTGAAAGCGACGTAAAACACCAATCAACCAACCAACCAACCAGAAGGTACTACCCACACACATTTATTTCTGTTATACCACAAGGTACTACCCACACACATTTATCTCTATCATACCACAAGGTATTACCCACACACAGTTATCTCTGTTATACCAGAAGGCACTACCCACACACATTTATTTCTGTTATACCACAAGGTACTACCCACACACATTTATCTCTATCATACCACAAGGTATTACCCACACACAGTTATCTCTCTCATACCAGAAAGTACTGCCCACACACATTTATCTCAGTTATACCAGAAGGCACTACCCACACACATTTATTTCTGTTATACCACAAGGTATTACCCACACACAGTTGTCTCTCTCATACCAGAAGGTACTGCCCACACACATTTATCTCTGTTATACCACAAGGTACTACCCACACACATTTATCTCTGTTATACCACAAGGTATTACCCACACACATTTATCTCTGTTATACCAGAAGGCACTACCCACACACATTTATTTCTGTTATACCACAAGGTACTACCCACACACATTTATCTCTGTTATACCTGAAGGTGTTACCCACATACCTTTATCTCTATTGTACCAGAAGGTACTACCCACACACATTTATCTCTATCATACCACAAAGTACCACCCACACACAGTTATCTCTATTGTACCAGAAGCTACTACCCACACACAGTTATCTCTCTCATACCAGAAGGTACTGCCCACACACATTTATCTCTATTATACCAGAAGGTATTACCCACACACATTTATCTTTATTATATCAGAAGTAACTACCAACACACATTTATCTCTGTTATACCAGAAGGTATTACCCACACACATTTATCTCTGTTATACCAGAAGGTACTACCCACACACATTTATCTCTATCATACCACAAGGTATTACCCACACACAGTTATCTCTCTCATACCAGAAGGTACTGCCCACACACATTTATCTCAGTTATACCAGAAGGCACTACCCACACACATTTATTTCTGTTATACCACAAGGTACTACCCACACACATTTATCTCTGTTATACCTGAAGGTGTTACCCACATACCTTTATATCTATTGTACCAGAAGGTGTTACCCATACATATTTATCTGTTATACCAAGAAGTACTACCTACACACATTTATCTCTATCATACCAGAATGTACTACCCACATATCTTTATGTCTATTATACCAGAAGGTGCTACCACACACATTTATATTCATGACGGGATTTAACATCCAATGATGGACAAGGTCCAGATAGCATATAATGCAAATGACACCTGTTCCATTACACTTCTGAAATTAAGCATTGGTGAATTTTGCATTGTAGATGTTACTTTTTGTTAAATTGTTTTTTATTTTCTCACTGAGGGTTACTTTGATTTATTGAAATACATGTAATTGAATTTGTAAAGAATTAAAATTCAAAAACAATTAATTATTTAGAATTTTTTTCATTTATTTTCAAAGTAAACAGACTTAAGGAGTGTGAGGTGCACCTCGATATGTTACATTCAGCTTTGACCAATATTTGGAACAAATACATGTAGAAGATTTTGATGAAGTGAATGAAGTACTCAATGTCTGTCACAAGTATTGTTACATTTTTGCTCGTTCTCTTCAGGGGTTGATCCATAGTATAGCAAAGTAAGTCCAAGGAGTCACCCCCTTTTTACAAAAAAAATGAATTTGTTATATAAGACCAAACATAAAATAAAGACCTTAATGTATGAAAGTGTTTTAGACTGCTTGAATTTGGTTCAATTCTGAATTGAAATTTCTGAAAGTTGGGATTATTTTGATACTTTGTAAGTTTTTCATGAGCTTAAGGTGCTCTGATGAGGTATATAGTCCCGTTTTGTCCTCCTCTCAGTAATAGTATCTCGTTATATACATTTTAGATCAGCCAATGTTTTTAACTGTTATCAACATCGTTAAGTTTATATCAGTTAGTTTTTGTTTCAGTTTCTGGAAAGGACCAAATTTACTCATGCTCTTGGCCGTCCAGGAGAAGTGGAAGAAGTTGCTAACACTATAGCATTCCTAGCTTCCAGTAGCTCTTCTTTCATTACGGGAGCACAGGTACCTGTTGATGCAGGTCGTCATGCCATGTGTCCAAGATAAAATCCAAGATCATTATATGTACACAGAGGAATTAAAGTGTAACCACAAGAAGTTTGTCTTGATGAAATTTTCCAAGATTTGTTCTGAAGTGAGCAAATTGCCACTTGTGCATGTTTGATTTTAATTCATAAAGTGAAAAACAAAGTGCCAACAAAGAATATTATGAAATTATTAGTATTTACAAATTTGTTTGATTGTAATGCAATAATTGTAATGCATATAGATGTAAATAATATCTATGATACACGAAACAAGTAAACACTGTGATTTATTTTAGATAATAAAATGTTAGTCAACTTTATGTCTGCTTCCTGTGGGGGAGGGATCAGTTATATTGGCTACATGTCTTTCAAATCAGCTATATATCTGTTACATCGGCTACATGAAGTCAGGTTAAGTCGCCACAAAGTATAAAGTCTCCATATATATTGGTCAAGTTGCCCCTTGATGTCAAGTCAGGTCACCCCAAGTGATTGGTTTCAAATACTATTTGACTGTTCTCTCATAGCTGTACTAATTAACATTTCGTTTAGAGATGTGGAAAATAGTTGGAGTAAGGGTTTGGTTACAAAAAAGATAATGAGATAGGAGAATGGATTGAATAACACACATATGGAATAAATTTTATTTATTAAAATCCAGCAATAATTCAGTCCAAGAAATAACTTTCGATAAAAGGAAAACGATAGATTGATTCATAATACTTTATTACTATCAGTATAAATGAATAATTTCAACAATTTGTACATAAAACATGTCACAGATGAATTTCTGTATTGGGCAACTTTATTTTAGGGCGACTTAACTTTACTGCAACTTAACCCTAGTCCGGATATATATCTGATTTATCAGGTATGTATCTTTAAGGACAGCTGTATGTATGTTACATTAGCTATATTTCTGTTGTAAGCTTATCTCATCAAATGAGCGGAACCTTATGCTATCGCCCTCTTGGCATCCACGTCTGCGTCGGCGTCTGTGTCCACAATGTTAAGAAGTTTCATTTCTTGAATATGAGGCATAGGATGTTTAAAAACTTACACCAATGATGCATAGATTGTTTTAAGGAGTAATCTAGTTGCAGATGCTGTGTCTGACCCATATATTTCGTTTGACAGAGCATGTTTTGTAGATTCTTATAGTAATGTAAACATATGGATGGTTCTGTCCATGTGAGAAAATTACCATGTCTGTATTTGTCTGTCACTGAACATTATTTGTCTTTAGACTGATATACAGATTTGACTAAAATTTTGTGTATGTATTGTACATAGAGTGAAGCTGTGTTCATGACATTTTGAACTATAGACTCTTCAAAGTATAAGAAACATATTAATATTTGGCAGATCTCAAATAAGCAATAACCTTATGCTGTACCTCTAGCGGCATCAGCGGTGATGAAAGTGTTTGCATCCAGTCAAGTTATTACACAGTTTTGGACTAGGAATAGTGTTACTATTACTAATCTGACATCAATGGTTCATCTTGATATCCTGACTTTTACTTTATGCTTTGCATCACCAATCTGACATCAATGGTTCATCTTGATATGCTGACTTTACTTAATGCTTTGCATCACCAATCTGACATCAATGGTTCATCTTGATATGCTGACTTTACTTAATGCTTTGCATCACCAATCTGACATCAGTGGTTCATCTTGATATGCTGATTTTACTTCATGCTTTGTGTTACCAATCTGACATCAATGGTTCATCTTGATAACCTGACTTTTACTTTATGCTTTGCATCACCAATCTGACATCAATGGTTCATCTTGATATGCTGACTTTACTTAATGCTTTGCATCACCAATCTGACATCAGTGTTCATCTTGATATGCTGACTTTACTTCATGCTTTGCGTTACCAATCTGACATCAGTGGTTCATCTTGATATGCTGACTTTACTTAATGCTTTGCGTTACCAATCTGACATCAGTGGTTCATCTTGATATGCTGACTTTACTTCATGCTTTGCATTACCAATCTGACATCAGTGGTTCATCTTGATATGCTGACTTTACTTCATGCTTTGTGTTACCAATCTGACATCAGTGGTTCATCTTGATATGCTGACTTTACTTTATGCTTTCCATCACCAATCTGACATCAGTGGTTCATCTTGATATGCTGATTTTATTTCATGCTTTTCATTACCAATCTGACATCAGTGGTTCATCTTGATATGCTGACTTTTACTTCATGCTTTGCGTTACCAATCTGACATCAGTGGTTCATCTTAATAAGCTGATTTTACTTCATGCTTTGCATTACCAATCTGACATCAGTGGTTCATCTTGATATGCTGACTTTACTTCATGCTTTGCGTTACCAATCTGACATCAGTGTTCATCTTTATATGCTGCCTTTACTTCATGCTTTGCGTTACCAATCTGACATCAGTGGTTCATCTTGATAAGCTGATTTTACTTCATGCTTTGCGTTACCAATCTGACATCAGTGTTCATCTTGATATGCTGACTTTACTTCATGCTTTGCATCACCAATCTGACATCAGTGGTTCATCTTGATATGCTGACTTTACTTCATGCTTTGCATCACCAATCTGACAACAATGTTCATCTTGATATGCTGACTTTACTTCATGCTTTGCGTTACCAATCTGACATCAGTGTTCATCTTGATATGCTGACTTTACTTCATGCTTTGCATCACCAATCTGACATCAGTGTTCATTTTGCTATGCTGACTTTACTTCATGCTTTGCATCACCAATCTGACATCAATGGTTCATCTTGATATGCTGACTTTACTTCATGCCTTGCGTTACCAATCTGACATCAGTGGTTCATCTTGATATGCTGATTTTACTTCATGCTTTGCATTACCAATCTGACATCAGTGTTCATCTTGATATGCTGACTTTACTTCATGCTTTGCGTTACCAATCGGACATCAGTGTTCATCTTGATATGCTGACTTTACTTCATGCTTTGCATTACCAATAGTGGTTCATCTTGATATGCTGATTTTACTTCATGCTTTGCATTACCAATCTGACATCAGTGTTCATCTTGATATGCTGACTTTACTTCATGCTTTGCGTTACCAATCGGACATCAGTGTTCATCTTGATATGCTGACTTTACTTCATGCTTTGCGTTACCAATCGGACATCAGTGTTCATCTTGATATGCTGACTTTACTTCATGCTTTGCATTACCAATCTGACATCAGTGGTTCATCTTGATATGCTGATTTTACTTCATGCTTTGCATTACCAATCTGACATCAGTGTTCATCTTGATATGCTGACTTTACTTCATGCTTTCCATCACCAATCTGACATCAGTGGTTCATCTTGATATGCTGATTTTATTTCATGCTTTTCATTACCAATCTGACATCAGTGGTTCATCTTGATATGCTGACTTTTACTTCATGCTTTGCGTTACCAATCTGACATCAGTGGTTCATCTTAATAAGCTGATTTTACTTCATGCTTTGCATTACCAATCTGACATCAGTGGTTCATCTTGATATGCTGACTTTACTTCATGCTTTGCGTTACCAATCTGACATCAGTGTTCATCTTTATAAGCTGACTTTACTTCATGCTTTGCGTTACCAATCTGACATCAGTGGTTCATCTTGATAAGCTGATTTTACTTCATGCTTTGCGTTACCAATCTGACATCAGTGTTCATCTTGATATGCTGACTTTCCTTCATGCTTTGCATCACCAATCTGACATCAGTGGTTCATCTTGATATGCTGACTTTACTTCATGCTTTGCATCACCAATCTGACAACAATGTTCATCTTGATATGCTGACTTCACTTCATGCTTTGCGTTACCAATCTGACATCAGTGTTCATCTTGATATTATGCTGACTTTACTTCATGCTTTGCATCACCAATCTGACATCAGTGTTCATCTTGATATGCTGACTTTACTTCATGCTTTGCATCACCAATCTGACATCAATGGTTCATCTTGATATGCTGACTTTACTTCATGCTTTGCGTTACCAATCTGACATCAGTGGTTCATCTTGATATGCTGATTTTACTTCATGCTTTGCATTACCAATCTGACATCAGTGTTCATCTTGATATGCTGACTTTACTTCATGCTTTGCGTTACCAATCGGACATCAGTGTTCATCTTTATATGCTGACTTTACTTCATGCTTTGCATTACCAATAGTGGTTCATCTTGATATGCTGATTTTACTTCATGCTTTGCATTACCAATCTGACATCAGTGTTCATCTTGATATGCTGACTTTACTTCATGCTTTGCGTTACCAATCGGACATCAGTGTTCATCTTGATATGCTGACTTTACTTCATGCTTTGCGTTACCAATCGGACATCAGTGTTCATCTTGATATGCTGACTTTACTTCATGCTTTGCATTACCAATCTGACATCAGTGGTTCATCTTGATATGCTGATTTTACTTCATGCTTTGCATTACCAATCTGACATCAGTGTTCATCTTGATATGCTGACTTTACTTCATGCTTTGCGTTACCAATCTGACATCAGTGGTTCATCTTGATATGCTGATTTTACTTCATGCTTTGCATTACCAATCTGACATCAGTGTTTATCTTGATATGCTGACTTTACTTCATGCTTTGCGTTACCAATCTGACATCAGTGGTTCATCTTGATATGCTGATTTTACTTCATGCTTTGCATTACCAATCTGACATCAGTGTTCATCTTGATATGCTGACTTTACTTCATGCTTTGCGTTACCAATCTGACATCAGTGGTTCATCTTGATATGCTGACTTTACTTCATGCTTTTCATTACCAATCTGACATCAGTGGTTCATCTTGATATGCTGACTTTACTTTATGCTTTGCGTTACCAATCTGACATCAGTGGTTCATCTTGATATGCTGATTTTATTTCATGCTTTTCATTACCAATCTGACATCAGTGGTTCATCTTGATATGCTGACTTTACTTCATGCTTTGCGTTACCAATCTGACATCAGTGGTTCATCTTGATATGCTGACTTTACTTCATGCTTTGTGTTACCAATCTGACATCAGTGGTTCATCTTGATATGCTGATTTTACTTCATGCTTTGCATTACCAATCTGACATCAGTGTTCATCTTGATATGCTGACTTTACTTCATGCTTTGCGTTACCAATCGGACATCAGTGTTCATCTTGATATGCTGACTTTACTTCATGCTTTGCATTACCAATCTGACATCAGTGGTTCATCTTGATTTGCTGATTTTACTTCATGCTTTGCATTACCAATCTGACATCAGTGGTTCATCTTGATATGCTGATTTTACTTCATGCTTTGCATTACCAATCTGACATCAGTGATTCATCTTGATATGCTGACTTCGCTTTATGCTTTGCGTTACCAATCTCACATCAGTGGTTCATCTTGATATGCTGACTTTATTTCATGCTTTGTGTTACCAATCTGACATCAGTGGTTCATCTTGATATGCTGATTTTATTTCATGCTTTTCATTACCAATCTGACATCAGTGGTTCATCTTGATATGCTGACTTTACTTTATGCTTTGTGTTACCAATCTGACATCAGTGGTTCATCTTGATATGCTGATTTTATTTCATGCTTTTCATTACCAATCTGACATCAGTGGTTCATCTTGATATGTTGATATGCTGACTTTACTTTATGCTTTGCGTTACCAATCTGACATCAGTGGTTCATCTTGATATGCTGACTTTACTTTATGCTTTGCGTTACCAATCTGACATCAGTGTTCATCTTGATATGCTGACTTTACTTCATGCTTTGCGTTACCAATCTGACATCAGTGTTCATCTTGATATGCTGACTTTACTTCATGCTTTGCGTTACCAATCTGACATCAGTGGTTCATCTTGATATGCTGACTTTACTTCATGCTTTGCGTTACCAATCTGACATCAGTGGTTCATCTTAATAAGCTGATTTTACTTCATGCTTTGCGTTACCAATCTGACATCAGTGGTTCATCTTGATATGCTGACTTTACTTCATGCTTTGCGTTACCAATCTGACATCAGTGTTCATCTTTATATGCTGACTTTACTTCATGCTTTGCGTTACCAATCTGACATCAGTGGTTCATCTTGATAAGCTGATTTTACTTCATGCTTTGCATTACCAATCTGACATCGGTGGTTCATCTTGATATGCTGAATTTACTTTATGCTTTGCATTACCAATCTGACATCAGTGGTTCATCTTGATATGCTGATTTTATTTCATGCTTTGCATTACCAATCTGACGTCAGTGGTTCATCTTTATATGCTGACTTTACTTTATGCTTTGCGTTACCAATCTGACATCAGTGGTTCATCTTGATATGCTGACTTTACTTTATGCTTTGCATTACCAATCTGACGTCAGTGGTTCATCTTGATATGCTGACTTTACTTTATGCTTTGCGTTACCAATCTGACATCAGTGGCTCATCTTGATAAGCTGATTTTACTTCATGCTTTGCATTACCAATCTGACATCAGTGTTCATCTTGATATGCTGACTTTACTTCATGCTTTGCATCACCAATCTGACATCAGTGGTTCATCTTGATATGCTGATTTTACTTCATGCTTTGCATCACCAGTCTGACATCAGTGGTTCATCTTGATATGCTGATTTTACTTTATGCTTTGCATCACCAATCTGACATCAGTGGCTCATCTTGATATGCTGACTTTTACTTTATGCTTTGGGTGCTGCATCTGACCGTTAAGTTTATTTGGAGTGTCCAGTTTTTGACAAATTAGCAGTGTCATAGTTTCCAAACTAAGAAGAGGTTCATCTTAAGATGCTGACTACATATTTCAAATGCTGCCTCTGACCTATTTGTTCTCCTTGAGGGATGCCATTAAGTTATTCAGCGTAACTTGTGTTTGGACAAAGTACAAGTGTAACAGTTACCAAACTGGCATGAGTGGTTCATCTAAAGATTCTACTTTTAGTGCATGCTGTGGATGTTGCATCTGACTTAAATTTTCTGCTTAAGTGTCTATGATTATGAATTGACAAAGTACAAACGATAAATAAAAATATACGTAAATAAATGTAAAATTAATTTTCATCTAAGGGTTATATCTCCTGTAAAAGTAAGTCTATCAGAATGAAATTTTATCTGGAATGGTATTTTTGACATAAGGAAATAACACACCGAGTTTAAGTTTGATAGTCTCCAAGCATGACTGTTTTCATTTGAAACCTTAAAATTTACATTATCGACCTTAAACAACCTTTAAATTATTTGATAGAGATTTTTGTGTTTGATTGACAAAAATCCTATCAATGTGAGCTTTTTTCAATATTTGATAACAATATGTTTACTATACAACAATGGATGAGAGGTGATTTTTGTCTGGGATATTTTCTTAAAACTGATAAACAGATTTTATTCAAATTTTCTTTTATATTGTATATACATATATATGACAGAGCTGTGCATCTAACATTTTGAACTAAACTCTTCAAGTTTTTAACAATTTTCATTAAATTTGATAATATAATGGTAATATATAAGAACGGATACCTGGTTTGATTAGTAAAATAAATTTATCGGAGTTATCCTTCTTAAAGTGCGGGGTTTGCTGGTAACTTTTTAAAGTGCGGAGTTTGCTTGTAACTTTTTATAACTTTGTCAGTTTAATTTCATTTAAACAAAATTCGAATAAATTCTGACTAATTCTAAAGCTCCAGTGAGCTGTTGAGTTTAATGCCCATCGTCTGCCTGTTAGTTTGTAAATAAAGATCTTAAAATGCGTTATGGCTGAGTAAAACACGATACTTTTCAATAGCATAAAATTTGATTAGAGTTCCTTCCTTTGTCGACCATCTTCCGAGGTATTACACTAAATTTGTGCATAGATCAACCAAATTATGTACTGGATTACTCTTAACTAGGTTGCTGCCTATAGTTTTCATTTCTTATGCAATATTTTAATCTTTAAACTAAGTAAAATGTTTTCATAGTGTTAATATTGACAATTTTTCCCAAATTGAAATATCCAGAATTATTATAAATATGAAGCAAAAACACGAGCTGGTGGGATTGGAAGGAAACCCCAAATTGAATTTTAAATGCCATTGAAAACTATCTATAGGGCTTACATATAGGTATGTAAAGTACCATGTTCAGAGAGACTACTGCTACTACTACTCCTGCTGCTACTACAGAGAGACATGCGCGAGCCCTGGTATCGTCCTTGATCACTTCGGCTAGACGTATACCTAGAAGTTTGCGCGAGCCCTCGCTTCGTCCTTGAGCATTCCGGCTAGACGTATACCTAAAAGTTCGCGTGAGCCCTCGTACCGTGGCTAGACCTATGTCTAGAAGTTCGCGCGAGCCTCTCTTCTTGTCTGATCATTCCGGCTAGACGTATACCTAGAAGTTTGAGCGAGCCCTCGTAACGTGCCTGATCATTCCGACTAAACGTATGGCTAGAAGTTTGCGAAAGTCCTCGTGCCTGATCATTCCGGCTACACATATACCTAGATGTTAGGGCAAGCCCTGGCATCGTACCTGATCATTCCGGCTACACACATACCTAGATATTAGCGCGAGCCTTGGTACCGTGGCTAGACGTATGCCTAGAAGTTTGCGTGGGCCCTCGCATCGTGCCTGATCATTCCGGCTAGACATATACCTAGAAGTTTGCACGAGCCCTGGTATCGTGCCTTATCATTCCGACTAGACGTATACCTAAAAGTTTCCCAAAGTCCTCGTGCCTGATCATTCAGGCTAGATGTATACTTAGAGGTTAGGGCGAGCCCTCGCATCGTGCCTGATCATTCCGGCTACACGTATATACCTAGACTTTTGCGCAAGCCCTCGCATCGCGCCTAATCATTCCGGCGAGACGTATACCTAGAAGTTTGTGCGAGCCCTCGCATCGTGCCAAAACTTTCCGGATAAACATATACCTAGAAGTTCGCGCGAGCCCTCGCATCGTGCCTAATCATTCCGACTATTCGTATATACCTAGAAGCTTGCGAAAGCCCGCGTATCGTGCCTGATCATTCCGACTAGACGTATACCTAGAAGTTTGCAAAAGTCCTCGTGCCTGATCATTCAGGCTAGATGTACACCTAGAGGTTAGGGCGAGCCCTCGCATCGTGTCTGATCATTCCGGCTACACGTACCCGGTATATACCTAGAAGTTTGCGGGAGTCCTCGCATCGTGCTTGATCATTCCGGCGAGACGTATACCTAGAAGTTTGTGCGAGCCCTCGCATCGTGCCTGATCATTCGGGCTACACGTATATACATAGAAGTTAGCGCGAGCCCTCGCATCGTGCCTGATCATTCCGGCTGGACACATACTATGTCTCTGATTTTTCATTAGGCATCATTAGGCCGGCGTGGCCTAGTGGTATCGCGCTCGCCTTCTGATCGGGAGGCCGGGGTTCGAGTCCCGCTCTGGTCATGCCGGTCATGTCTTTCGGACGAGACAGTAAAAACCAAGGCCCCGTGACGTGGTATGCTTCGGGTGGGTCCGTTGCAAAGGTCAAAATTTGTATGCCCCGCATTAGGCAGATGCCGTCACCATATAGTGAAATGTTCGGGTGTGACTTTAAACAAAAATCAATCAATCAGTCAATCATTAGACCTCGTTCCCACTGGCGACTCTTTCCAACAGGTGTTTCCTCCCCACCGGCTGCTCGTACCCACTGGTGGTTCGGCCCTACTGGCACCTCGTTTCAACAGGTGCCTCTTCCCCACCGGCCGCTCGTACCCACTGGCGGCTCGTCCTAACAGGTGTCCCGCCCCTACTGTCGGCTTATCCCTACCGGCGCTTCGTCCCTACCGTCGGCTCGTTGGCGCCCTACCTTTCTGATGAGACCGTGAAAGCCGAGAGATTGTGTGTCACGGTACAGCTTAGCATGCACACTGATTACGGTGGGTCCGCGGCATAAATATTATATTCTGTGGATGTAGTCACCATATGTAAGTGAAATAATCTTGGTGTGACGTAAAACAATAAACGAAATCTCGTCATCTTTTTTCTTATATAAGTTTGCCTGGTAAAATGCCTGTAAACTGCATATCCTCATGGTACGTTTTGATGAGTAAGAGTTGAAAAATAGAGATACATTTTGTAAACTTGTGTGCAAAAGACTGAAAAAAAAACTGAAGGCAGCATTAAATCTATATCATTAAACAGTGTTTCTGATTCTTTTCAGAGAACTTGTGTACTGTTTGTCAGTTATGTTTTGGCTTTAAGGCTAGTTTTTAAATGTGTGTTACGTAGAGCGCGTTGACGAAGGTGTCTGGCGAGGTCTTGGCTTTTATTTCTTCCTGAACCGTCGGGCGACAGAAGAGTTTAGCTCGATTTTTCATCTGACTAGCGATTTTCAATGGTTTATGACCACTACCATCCTAGTCTGGCGTCGTATAGCATTTACACAGTGCTAAAATCTGGTGTTGGTCTCGCATTAATTCTATAGCTTTAAATACTAATCATTACGCGTCACTGCTTCTAAATTCTTAATTAATATTGTCGCAGTTAATTATATAGATACCTCTCAAATGTGTAGACGACTTTAAATATTTTAGAAGCTTTTGATAATGGTGGTTTTAAATTTTTGATTCCCAATACTGTGGGCAACAAAATTTGACAAGTGGACATTTGAGTGAATACAGGATTAGTAAGTCAATCGTAGAAACTACTAGTATACACGAACCCTTGGGCCAGATTTGATAGAGCTAATCGATCTCGCTTGAATATGACAAGCAAGTTTTACACCTGTTTTCTAGCCACACCTTAACCAACCTCTTCTCCTTTGAAAAATTTATCGTGTACAGAGGAACGCGTATTCATCTTGGATAGATAAATAGATATCCCTTTTTAACCACGCTGTAATGATAATCACGTGTTATCATTCATCCTTAAGTTAAAAAAAAAAAAACTCCATCATGCTACGACTACCTGTTATATGATGTTTGCTCGATATTATAATTTGGATCGTTCAGCTCTGTTCTCCATAGCAGTTAAATCTTATTTTTACAGCCTAAGAACATAAAGGCGTCCGATATAGACACACGGCTAAATCCGACTTGGATATTGACTCTACTGAATCTGACCACATTTATGGTGAAAGTCTCAATATAACAACAATTACTGGAAAGAAAATTCTGAGTAAATATTTAGAAACCGTCATTTGGCTTTTTGTACTTAGCCGCTCTTATTGTTCAGGTTTAAATCAGTGGGTGTTTGTCAAGATATTCTGGAAAATGCAAAGGTTCATTTTGTTTTTTTTTTTTTTTTAAATACTTTTAGACTGAGTGTTAAATTTTTTAAAAATATTTTTAAATGATATTTTATTGTCAAATATGATTTTAAAAAACGCCATTCATACTCCTGCTACTGTGAATGACTTGATAGAATACTGCCGCTCTTTCCTTGTTTATAATACGTCATTTTATACCATTTTCAGAGACCAAAAAGTACCGATATAATATAATTTATTATCTATCTATGGATCACAGTGGCGTAGCTTCCATACAGGCAAAAAAAAAAATGCCTACACAAAAGTTCTGCAAGAAAATAATGTACAAAATCCTAAGAGAAAGAATTATACAATTATATAATAAACCATCTTTGCCATTGTTTGATTTTCAGGTGAAAATCGGAGTAATCACAAATTCAAACTATCATCAAATCTATAGTGGTGTAAAGTTCACCATTTGTGCAGAGATTAAATTGTTTACAATTTGTGCGATTTATATAATTAAAATATGGATCAGCCAAGATTTCACACATCATAATTGCATTTCATGGCGTATATGGTATCTTCTCAGTCATATGCATGGCTGTTTTAATGAAACTATTTGCGTATGATATTTTTTTAATCATTCGAATATGCACAAATAATTATTGCATTGGTATAAAAAAAACCCCGAAATGTTCCAATTTTGCCGCCAGAGAGCAGCCTTCCTGGCTATAATGCCAAAATACAGTACACCAATCATGAATGTTCCGAAAGTGTAAATCAGTTTTAAAGATATGATATCGACGGATGTCTGAGGAAGAGTTTATCAAAACACCGAAGGTGAAATGTAACAAAAGTGAAACATTTTATTTTTCTTCTTCAGGGGGGCTTGAAATCGTTTAAATACAGAGAGGAGGTACTTGTATGTCTGACATTTAGAATAAGAAAATTATGTTCTAATTTTTTAATTTACCATCCCCAAGTAAATTCAAAAATTAGAACATGACATATAAGTATATATTTGTGTGTGTAATGAATTAATTAATTATGCATTGTAAATGATGATATATTGATTATTTAACTGAAATACTAAGTGATCAATATTTTAGAGAATATAAGGTTTATAGAAAAAAAAAAGTAATCCTATCTGTATTTAGCAAATGTATATTATACTTTGTATTATAGATATACACGTAAAGATAATCACTCCAAGTATTACGTGATCCTAACTGTCGGCGGGAACACTTTGAATAGTTATCTTAACTATTTCAGAGACGTGTAACATATTGTTATATGTCACTGGTCACTTGAATCAAATATTTGACAAACGGTCGATATAGCCTAAACACGCTTCATCATTTATCTAATTATGTTGGTGAAATAAACAAAGGCTAACGATCAAATATTGACCCCCTCTCTTCACCTGGTTGCGCGTTAATACGCGTCGCTCCTGCCTATTGTAATGTGCCTGCACGTGCTCTACTGGGAATCATTTTGATTTGTTCGCTCTCTTTTTATAAAGGAACACTAGGTCCTAGAATTAGATAATTGCATACAAACAAAGTCTAATTTTATATGGATTACAGAAGGCAACCTAGATTTAGGACTAACAGAGAACCGATACTGTCAATATCATGTATTAGTATGATCTTAGGCTCACAAAAAGGACAAAATGTAAAACAGAAATAATGTAGTATTTTTACCAACTCTTACGTCTTCTGGCTGAATTTAAAAATCATTGGATAATAATATAATATAATATAATATAATATAATATAATATAATATAATATAATATAATATAATATAATATAATATAATATAATATAATATAATATAATATTTTTAAACCCTTAGATTATACTATAATATAACAGTTTTTACTGTATAATTTTGAAGATTATACTGACTTAATTATCAAGGACTTGTTAACAAGGTATACAGAAGATGTATAACACATACTCTGACGTTTCTACATTTCCATGTGTCACTTTAAGGCTTATGATAGATGATAATTGGTTGTAAAATATTTATATTGTTTAAAATATGTAATTTAAATGGATTTTCTTCAACATAAAATTATTGAGTTTGTAATAGACTTATATTTTAATAATTGTGTTACTATAATAAGTTAATATGACTTCACAAAATACTTGTTTACTTCAAAGTTTGCACTCCTATGTACATACTTTGACATTCTGAAGTGTATTTATTCCAAAAACAGAGTCTTTACCTTCTGTCCGGTGACTTGAATAAATAAAATAATATAAAAATAAATTGCATCAGTTCAAAAGTTTAAGCTTTGACAAGATAATCTTAAAATGATGTCTCATGATAAATCGGCTTATCCCATGGCTTCTGGATACTGTCAAACTGCATTCAAACACTAGGTAAGGCTGGTTAATTTTGTTGGCTTTAGAATAAGTTGCCATCCCCTACAATTTTAACATAAATAGCGCAGCACTGTAACTGCAAAGTTCATACTCAACAGTTGTTCATTGAACTTTTATAAACAATATGATAAATCCTGGCTGCAAGGCAATGGAACGTAACATGGATATGATCCTGCCCAGCTGTATTCTATATGGTATACTGGACAGAGAAAACTGACTCATGCCCTGATTCACAATTAGTTTTTATCCAGTTTGATTTTTTTTTAAACTGTAGATAACAATTACGATTTTATAAAATTCCTACTTAAGTTTATTTTCTTTGACACATTTTTCATTAAACATACGATATTTACCTAAAAGTTCGTAACTTAAGAGAATTTGATCATGAAATCATTAATTAAGGGTCGATTTTTCATTTCATAGTATTTTTACTTTAATTTATTACCGTAATGCTTTGCCTGCATGATATCCCCGCACGTGATAGTTATACATTTATTTTATTACAAATGTAATCCATGCTTTAAAATGCCCTTCAGAACAATTCTCACAACATTACGGATGCTGCATCCCATATGTTGTTACAGTTATTTAATAATGACTTTCTGCAGTTTCACACAATCATGTGGCAGAAAAACCGCAACAAATCGGAAATTTTCATACGATGACAATTTCAGCGGAAACTGACAACTTCCTCGACAGCTTCCTAATTTTCAGAACATGATAGCACGATGTGTTCTGACTGAATGATCATTTTTTCGATTTTTAATTTTCCATTGTTTGCTTGTGATAAAATAGTTTCAAATTCATATTTGTCCTTTCTCAAAACGTTCAAGCGTTCATGATCTTATTAATTCCACCGTTAGGCGATGATTAATCATTTATTTGGAGAACTCTATACAAACTATGCCTCAACATGGCAATCTCTGTATAATCGATATTTCTCTTTTAAATGAAATCGTTTTAAGTTTCAATTTTGAATGAATGCGAGTGAGAGCATCGGATTGTCACACTTGGCGTATGATTGGTTAATACATGGGTGACAGTCGAGGAGGCCCCCGTGATGAATACACCAAGATAAAGAATGGTTTATAACCCCGAGAAAACACGATTATCTCTATAATGGTTAAAGCATTATATAAGATCTAAATAAGGCTTTTTAAAGACATAGTTTAATATTTATAACAGCTGTGCGGAGAGAAAACTATGAACAAACAGTCTTCACTATCCTCCAGTAAGTCATACCATTAAGGACATCTGTACATACAAAGTTTAAATGATTAGAGCATTGTATAGCCATGAATATTATTTTAGACAAAGAAATGTTTGAAACATATTATTATAAGAGCAATAACTTTGCATTGTATATATGTTCTTAATGTTTGTTAATTACATTTTTTTCGCGAGCAATTAGTTTTAGTGCTTTTCATGATTGTATACAATGTTCTTTGGGTTTTTTTTTTCGTTTTTTGTTTGGGGGGGGGTGTTTACTTCATTTTCAAAACTTACCACAATACGATACTTTATGTATATGTTATATAGTATTTCTATCGAGCATCCGGGCTAAGAACAGCTATATAAGCCTGACTTATTCTGGGCTCGTGATTCTTCGGCGCTTCGTGTAACCCATCAGGTATGCATCTAATAGTACAAGACAAGAAAGGGCGCCGCTGTGTCTTGATTGGAATAGGTTATTAAAAACCTTTTACAACGAGAAAGGTTGAGAATCAAACCTGCGATCCTCAGCATGTAAGTAGAACACCAATCGACTACGATGACCTTTGATCATATTAGATATTCAAAGTATTCTGTATAGGAAAAACATAACATTATATTAAAGCGGTTAGGGCAAATCGGAATTAAATCTGTCAGTGTGAGCCCACAGGTCGGCGATGTTATGGTCTGTCAGTATGCCTCCCACAGGCCGACGGTGTTATGGTCCGTCAGTGTGCCCCCCACACACACACACACAGGTCTATGGTGTTAAGGTCTGTCAGTGTGCCTCCCACAGGTCTGTAGTGTTATGGTACGTCAGTGTGCCTCCAACAAGCCGGCGGTGTTAAGGTCCGTCAGTGTGCCTCCAACAGATCGGCAGCGTTATGATCTGTTATTGTGCCTCCCTCAGACCGGCGTTTTATGGTCCGTCAATGTGCCTCCAACAGGTCTCCTGTGTTATGGTCCGTCAGTTTGCCTCCTACAGGTCTGCGGTGTTATGGTATGTCAGTATGCCTCCCACAAGTCGGTGGTGTTATGGTACGTCAATGTGCCTCCCACATGTCTGTAGTGTTATAGTACGTCAGTATGCCTCCCACAGGTCTGTAGTGTTATGGTACGTCAGTATGCCTCCCACAGGTCGGTAGTGTTATGGTACGTCAGTATGCCTCCCCCAGGTCTGTAGTGTTATGGTACGTCAGTATGCCTCCCACAGGTCTGTAGTGTTATGGTACGTCAGTGTGCCTCCCACAGGTCGGTAGTGTTATAGTACGTCAGTATGCCTCCCATAGGTCGGTAGTGTTATGGTACATCAGTGTGCCTCCCACAGGTCTGTAGTGTTATGGCACGTCAGTGTGCCTCCCACAGGTCGGCGGTGTTATCGTCCGTCAGTGTGCTCTCACAGGTCTGTAGTGTTATGGTACGTCAGTGTGCCTCCCACAGGTCTGTAGTGTTATGGTACGTCAGTGTGCCTCCCACAGGTCTGTAGTGTTATGGCACGTCAGTGTGCCTCCCACAGGTCGGCGGTGTTATCGTCCGTCAGTGTGCTCTCACAGGTCTGTAGTGTTATGGTACGTCAGTGTGCCTCCCACAGTTCGACGTTGTTATGGTCCATCAGTGTGCATCCCAAGGTATGTAGTGTTATTGTACGTCAGTGTGCCTCCCACAGGTATGTACTGTTATGTTATGTCAGTGTGCCTCCCACAGGTCTGCGGTGTTATGGTGCGTCAGTGTGCCCCCCCCCCCCCACAGGTCTGCGTTGTTATAGTCCGTCAATGTGCTCTCACAGGTCTGTAGTGTTATGGTACGTCAGTGTGCCTCCCACAGGTCTGAAGTGTTATGGTACTCAGTGTGCCTCCCACAGGTATGTAGTGTTATGGTACGTCAATGTGCCTCCAACAGGTCTGTAGTGTTATGGTACATCAGCGTGCCTCCCACAGGTCGGTAGTGTTATGGTACGTCAATGTGCCTCCCACAGGTCTGTAGTGTTATGGTACGTCAATGTGCTCTCACAGGTCGACTATGTTATGATGATGATGATGTTTGTGATGAAGGTGATGATGCTGATGATGCTGATGATGATGATGATGATGATGATGATGATGATGATATAATGATATTATAATATATATAACAATAAGCATAATAATAATAATAATAATAATAATAATAATAATAATAATAATTTATTTATTATTATTATTATTATTATTATTATTATTATTATTATTATTATTATTATTATTATTATCGAAGCCGGCGTGGCCTAGTGGTATCGCGCTGGACTCCTGATCGGAAAGCCGGGGTTCGATTCCCGCTCTGGTCACACCGGTGTCCTGTCTTTCGGATGAGACAGTAAAAACCGAGGCCCCGTGTCGTGGTATGCATGGCACGTTAAAGATCCCTCACTGCTTCGGGTGGGTCCGTTGCAAAGGTCAAAATTTGTATGCCCCGCATCAGGCAGATGCCGTCACCATATACGTGAAATATTCATGGTGTGACGTTAAACAAAAATTAATCAATAAATCATTATTATTATTATCTTATCATTGTATCATAATTATTATTATTATTATCTGATTGATTGATGTGTATGTAATATGTCTATCCGAAATAATGGGCTGATCGAATGGGTTGATACAATTTGTATATGTAATACATTTCATATATCGAATATCGCTGAGATTTTACTTTAACTTTCCGTATTAACAAATAAGAATTAAAGATCTTAATATAAAATCAAACTATATAAGTTCTCTAATCAATACTTCGTTAAACAGTAACGCATTGTAATAATAATTATTTTAATGGAATTATCTCATTTTCAACATTATGACCATTGACTTCAATGCATTTATTCTAATGATGTTCCAACTAACATTCTATCTGTGATTGAATTTAACTTCTTGGTCATCTAAAAATTTTCAGAAGTTTAAAAACGCATTAGTATCGTTGAAATGCCTATAACATGGTTTAGATTTGAGTTTTGGAGAGGAGATAAAAATTGCGTATTACATGTAAGTGGAAGGAGTACAGTCGTACTGTACAGCTATCAAGTTGTTGTATGCCTGTAGGAAGCTGTACTGTAGGAGGCTGTGCAGTAGAAGACTGTACGGTAGGAAACTGTACGGTAATATATATATATATATATATATATATATATATATATATATATATATATATATATATATATATATATATATATATATATATAGAGAGAGAGAGAGAGAGAGAGAGAGAGAGAGAGAGAGAGAGATCAAACTTGACTTAAAGGATACAATAAGCAATATGCTTACTGAATATATTCAACAGTGCTGGTTCGCCCACGATATTATATCACTATATATACTCGCTGAATCATGGTTTGGCTTAATATATTGAACCAAACCATAATTCAGCATAGAACCTCATAACATTACTCGAAACTACATAGATATAGATAGATAGGAGAACGCACTGAAATTAGAAGAAGAAATCTCGGCTTTCATCTGTGCGTTACCGATATATATTAGTTTTGTACATGTACAATTACTAATGATTTCACAAAATAAGATTCCAATCACCGTCGCATATGTAACATAAAGTGTATGTAAATAGACTGTCATGATATGCCATTAACGTCTGAGAGAAGTCCCTTACTACGACCAACTAAATCACATGATATGCCATACGTCTGAGAGAAGTCCCTTACTACGACCAACTAAATCAAATGATATGCCATACGTCTGAGAGAAGTCCCTTACTATGACCTACTAAATCAAATGATATGCCATACGTCTGAGAGAAGTCCCTATGACCAACTAAATCACATGATATGCCATACGTCTGAGAGAAGTCCCTTACTACGACCAACTAAATCACATGATATGCTATACGTCTGAGAGAAGTCCCTTATTATGACCAACTAAATCACATGATATGCCATACGTCTGAGAGAAGTCCCTATGACCAACTAAATCACATGATATGCCATACATCTGAGAGAAGTCCCTATGACCAACTAAATCACATGATATGCCATACGTCTGAGAGAAGTCCCTTACTATGACCAACTAAATCACATGATATGATCACACATAACTGCTTCATATAATACGATCAAGAGAGTCAATTGAGACGGCAGACACAGAACAACCTCTCCTAACATAATTTGTCTTCAGATTTTAATAATGTCTTCCAAGGCGGAAAAGCAATATCAGTTGTTAATAAAAGTTGTACTGAGACGTACCACATGCGTGCATTGAACAAGTCAGCAAACATACAATGATAGATATATGCATATTCGTTAGTATTTTTTATCCGTAATCAAACTCTGTCAAGAGGGAGTATTATCATAAAGTAAAATTAAAGAGTCCACGAGATGACGTCGAATCATGCAGCCAAGACTGAAGAAAGGTAATTGTCACTACCCCGCTGAAGGGTCGCCAAATGTTACGATTTAATATTGGAATTTATTCGGTTCAAACTCTGATAAATTGCATAATTCTGTGAGTTAAATGCAAAAGAGATTTTATTAAGTTTTGCTCAAATAAAGAAATTAGAAAGTGGAGCATAAATACTGTAATAAAGCACCTCAGTGTACATCAATGTAAATAAGCATTTACCCCCCGTGTTTATTGATACCGCCTATGGTTGTTTTACAGAGAGCAATATTCTATGACCCTTTATTGCTATATATACATACTGTGTATTAGTCTATATATTCCTCTTCTGTTTTATTTATACCAAGGAGAAATTGATAACATTACAAAATTATATAAATACTTTAAATATTGTAAGGTAATGTCACAGTGCTTTGTATACGAAATTCTATGAAAAAAACCCCGCTAAAACAAAAACAAAAACAAAACAGTAACATGCTTCTAAGTACAAAAGAGAAAGAAAGAAAAAGAACCAATTCATTTAGTTTTCTTTTTCATAGGATGCGATGCATTAATGTATGTATATATGTTCTTATGCCGTTTATACATATCTTCAACCTATATTATAAGAATACCATTTGATATTTTACATATACATTTATTTTCTTTTTTCAAATTTAAAAGCAAAGATAGATAAATGAGTTCTTAAACACAATTTTGTAGATTTTTCTATTTATTGACACGATATTACCAGCTTTTCTCACACCGTGATTGAGCTCAGACTTAATATGACGTCCCAAACAATAATATCCTTAACACAGATAATTAAAAGGATTAATTTCAATAAGCTTGTTTCGGTGTCACTCAAACAAGACTTAATAAAAGAAATCTCTTGTTCAAATAGCAATTCTCTACACCAAACATTGTAAAAGTGCTCCTCGTGGGGCAATTTCCACACTGTAAATTTAGTTATAATATCTGGCGTTGCACATTAGTCAGCCTATAACCTATTGCCGATTCAAAGTTTAATTGTAACTTTTGCTTTTAATTCCTTTTATGGACCAAATATCTTATGAAAATAAAACATTGGAACGTGAAAGACGAATCCGACAGTTTCAAAAATGTTTGTATCACTTCTTAATAATTGACCTCCATGGTGAGGTCAACGGGTCATTTTTCTGTTTGCGGGGTTTCGTTCCCAGACTAAGTTTTAGACGCTATATTTGTTTAACTGATTCTACTTCTAAATATGAATACCATTAATAAAGGATATATGCGACGTTCTTTCTTTGAATGTCAATTAAAGTGTAACTGTTAAATCAAAATAAACTTATGGTAAAGTGTATTAGACGGTGTCTTAGTGAAAAGTGACAAAGAAAGCTGAAAAGTTCAATATCGCCAGACACAATTATATCATAGAATAACATGGTATTATCAAAAGCTAAAATGTCGCATATAAACTTGACTTTCGAACCGGTCACCCCGTGTATGAAATTTAAATTATGTCAACATAACTTCAAAGAGAATAAAGGAAATCATTTAGTCTGGTAATAAAAATTCCAGCTAGGATGCAAACAGAAAAGTGACTGGAGAAATTAGTTTTAAATTTCATTTAAAACTTTCTGTATAGTAAATAGAATTACAATCAGAATTGAGGTCATCTACTCGAATGTTTCATGTTATGAAAGACATATAAAACATTATTGCCTTACTGACCATTTCACGTTTAGCGTTTCTCCCTGTAAATCTATACATGTCCGCCGTTTGCTTTTTTATGCATTCTATAAAATTGTAAAAAGTTTTTTAATTCTGATTGAATTTGATTCTGCAGGCCGTATCCTTACAGATGTTCCGTGCAGAGTTTGCCAGGACCACTCTTCTGGTAAACACTATGGGATATTTGCATGTGATGGGTATGTTGCAAATACCAGCATAGTAAATATATTTCTGAAGCAGATGTCGAACAAAGACTAATTCTCATAATATCAATAAGTTGAAAAGACTTGATCTTAGAAAGAAATGATTAAATACATGCGATAACAATGATTTCATTTTAAAAGTTTTCTCTGCGTGTTTCCAGAAATTCAAAGATACACAATCGTACTGTCATAACTTTGCCTTTGTTTGTAGGTGTGCTGGATTCTTCAAGGTAAGATATAGATTTTCTTTTAAAACGTCTTACATGTATAATACTTATACTTTAATCAAAAGTTAACCATTTATGTCAACACAATTAATTGACAATCATAGATGTGCTAAAATGAAATGACAAGTATGAGTAAAGTTGTAATAAGGTGTCTTCGTGTTTAGAGATCAATTAGGAGGAATCGACAATATGTTTGCAAATCACGATCTCAAAACAGATGTCCCGTCGACAAGGCGCATAGGAACCAATGTCGAGCATGCAGAATCAATAAATGTATAGAAGTTGGAATGAATAAAGATGGTAAATATACATCAATATTTGACTTTAATGTAGTTTTGACATGAATAAATTCAGAATATTTTGTTTTTAAATTATTCATTTCATCTCAGTTCTTGTGTTTTAGCTGTGCAGCATGAGAGAGGTCCAAGAACGTCTACTTTGCGTCGTCAAGTTGCAATGTACCTTCGAGATTCGTCAGATTATCCAACAGTTTACCCACATCCGTTACTGCAATACCAGATGCCCTACCTACCGCCATGCTACCCCGTCAAAAATCCAGTTATATGCCATGCCGACATGCCAGCGTCTTCACTGCTAACAAAATCAAACGCTGTTGTGTATCCAACTCCTAGAGTATGTGGTATTCAACATTCAATGTCGACAATGATATGACACTATGTTATTCAATATTAAAGTATATAAACTTCACATGCTTTGGAATGTGATATAGATGATGAGTTAGCATTGTGTCCATATAAATTAGATATTTCTGCCAATCTCTAATACTATACATATCTTTATCGTTTCATGTCATACCAATATTTTAAGGCGTGGTACAGATTTCGTCAGCAGCAGTAACAACAGCAGTAATACGACTATTGTTCTTGTTTTCAGTACCCAGTTGATGTGCCTTTGATATCTTCTACGTTTTCGGCACCAGAGACAGTATGCGAAATAGCAGCACGTATTTTGTTCATGTGTATAACATGGACCAAGTCTGTACCAGCTTTTATTCATTTACCTTTTCGTGATCAGTTATTGCTGATATCAGAGAGTTGGAGAGAGCTCTTCCTTTTGAGCGTGGCACAATTTCAGCTACCTGTAGATCCACATTTACTGTGTTCATTGTCAGGTATGAGTAAACAATGAAGAAGTACCGAAGGGTTAATCATGTGGTTCTAAATTCACATTTGAACCACTTCTTTTAATCTGCTGATCTGCTGATCTCTGAAAACTTTTCACATGCTTGCTAAAACGACTGAGGTTTTGGTAAACAGCTGAATTTCTTTTCTTGTAAATATATTTCATGGAATTGTTTAAAGAAAATATAATTATTAAAGCAAAGTATACAAATTTCTAGGAATTCATATTGACAAGGATGCCTCCATAGAGAGAGCTGGGAACCTGATGGCTGAAATGCAGTCCATGCAAGAAACTGTCGAGAAATTTAAAACCATGAATGTAGATCAGACAGAATACGCATGCCTCAAGGCTATCATATTATTTAAAACAGGTATCATATTCCAGAATATTTTTTTTAAATTATAGACTACTTTATATTTTGTATTACACATGAACATATTTAATAATATTAACATAAATTAATGTAGCACATTACGTAAGAAACCGAGAAAACGATGCTCAGTTTCAACATATTGAACAAACTGTTTTTCCATCTTCTGTTAAAACTTATCGGAATAATGTGTTGAATGGTCAATAAATACTGTCATGTCGATATAATGTGCAAAGTTAAGCTAGTATCCAATAAGTAAAATTACATTCTCTTTAAATATTTGAAGGATAAAATTATTATGTGTCTGGAAGTCTGTTATTCAAATATCTTGATATTTTCTATAAATGAATACTTTTTATTATAGGTATACAGTCCCATGGAAATGATAAAGCCTTGAGTGATATCCATACGATAGCATCGATACAAGATCAAGCTCAGTTTACTCTTAACAAGTATATTGATAATACCCATCCTTTACAGCCATTCCGGTTTGGGAAATTGTTGTTGCTGCTCCCGATTCTTCAAAGTGTTTCAACAAAGACAATAGAAAATTTGTTTTTTAGGAAAACAATTGGTCAAATGCCGATGGAAAAACTGATTATCGATATGTTTAAATCCAGCGACACTCTTATTTGATGCATTAATATATTGACCTATTCTCTCAATGACAGGAGCAGAAATATCTGCTATTAGACCTTAGAGTAAGACTAAATAGGACTAATAGGGCATGTGGAAATCGGATCGTCCTATGACGATAAAAGCATGAATCAATATATAGGCACGTGCACGCCATGCGGGTCAGCCACATCCACTATGTATCATCATGGCATTTGATAGTGGGGTGATTGGATGATACATAGAATTTGATAGTGTGATGATTCGTGGAAATTGATTGTATGATGATGGGGTAATACATGGGATTTGATAGTGTGATGATCCATGGAATTTGATAGTATGATGATACGTTGAATTTGATTGGGATGATGGGATGATACATGGAATTTGATAGTGTGATGAAACGTGGAATTTGAATGTGGGATGATACTTAACGTTTGATTTGGGATGATGGGATAATACATGGAATGCATCATCCCACAATCAAATCCCATGTATTATCCCATTATCCCAATCAAATTCCACATATCATTACACTATCAAATTTCATGTATCATCCCACTATAACATTTTATATATTATCTCATCATCCCACATCAAATGTCATGTATGATCCTAGGATCATCCCACAATCATTTTCCACTAATCGTCACACTATCAAATTCCATCTATCATCCCACAGTCAAATTCTATGTATTAACTCATCATCCCACCATCAAATTCCTTGTATCATCCCACTATCAAATTCCTTGTATCATCCCATCATCCCACTATCAAATTCCTTGTATCATCCCATCATCCCACTATCAAATTCCTTGTATTATCCCAAATTCCTTGTATTATCCCATCATCCCACTATCAAATTCCTTGTATCATCCCATCATCCCACTATCAAATTCCATGTAACATCCCATTCCCCACTATCAAATTCCATGTAACATCCCACTATCAAATTCCATGTAACATCCCATTACCCCACTATCAAATTCCATGTAACATCCCATTATCCCACTATCAAATTCCATGTAACATCCCATTACCCCACTATCAAATTCCATGTAACATCCCATTACCCCACTATCAAATTCCATGTAACATCCCATTACCCCACTATCAAATTCCATGTAACATCCCATTACCCCACTATCAAATTCCATGTAACATCCCATTACCCCACTATCAAATTTCATGTAACATCCCATTACCCCACTATCAAATTACATGTGTCATCCTGTCATTCCACAATTTTCCATATACAATTCCACCATCACACTCAAATTCCATATTAAATCCCATAATCCCACAATCAAATTCCATGTATTATTCCATTATCCCACAATCAAACTTCACATATTATCATACTATCAAATTCCATGTTTAATCCCATAATCTCACAATCAAATTCCATGTATCATTCCACAATCAAATTCCACATATCATCACACTGTCAAATTCATGTATCATACCATGACCCCACTATCAAATTCCATACATCAAATTCCATGTACCATCCCATCATCCCACTATAAAATTCCATACATCAAATTCCATGTTTCATCCCATCATCCCACAATCAAATTCCATGTATCATCCCACTATCAAATTCCATGAATCAAATCCCATGTATACTCTATCTCCATAATCAAATTCCATGTATCATCCGATCATTCCACAATCAGTTGCATGTTTCATTCCACCATCCACAATCAAATTATGGTAGTAAAATGGAGGAGTTTAAAGTTCTATATTTCAATCGGTTGTAGGAAATAATTCCATATTTAATTTACCAAAATCAATAGTTTTGACGAAACAGCTACAAAATAATTATAAGTCATACAATGTCATAACAGTTTTATCAATTTAAAAGCGGAGACTTGTTAATATGCATGTATTTTTATAGCACGAAAATTGAAAATGGACACCTCTAATGACAGGAAAGGAACTATTTATTGCCAAATTTTATTAACACTTAATCAAATATATGATAATTGTTTATCAGGGACCAGTTGTTGGAAATTTAACCACTTATTAAGCTAACCTATGGTTAAATTTCATTTTACTATATCTTTGAATTGAAAATATCATAAGTCATAGTCTATGTATTGGAGTGTAGCACATGTGACCAGCAATGTAATGTAATTTAGATATTTATAAGTCACATTAATTGTCTCTCAATCTTTAACTACTTGTTAGCCTAACCAGTGGTTTAATTTTCGAATAAATGACCCCAGATTTATAACATGTATACTTAGTGTAATGATACCACTGACGTAAAGTTACCCGACACCTACATTCATTATTATGTTTCGTATGACATCGGACTTATTACTGTTGGGTAAGCGATTCTCCTGAGGCCTTCCGATGTTCCTTATAAAAGATTTTCCAAAATAAGTTTGAATATACTACAAGTTTAGTACGGATTGACCTGTGAAGTCTGGATCATGAACATAGATATACGAATCATGACTGAAGCGTATACGTTATCGACATTTATTCGAATATTTCTCCACAGGACAAAAACAGTTACATAGATATTCCAGATTTTCGTTTGAACAATTTCGCTTTTTATTGTGTTGTGCATTCATATATTTATATTTCAGGAGAGTGTCTTTTCCTTTTACGTATTTGGAAAATATTTTGGGAGTATTGTCTATATTTTGTTTATATCATGAAATGTTTGGTAAAGTTCACAAATAAAAATTATAACTATGACGGAAGATATATTACTAACCCCCGCAACTGCGTTTGAGCATCTTAAATTGATACCTTAACAGCAGATAAATCAAATATAGCTGTGACTGTTTTGTGTCTCTATTCATCTGCTTCTATACATGTCCGCAGAAGGTTCTGTCAAACACCTGAGTCATATTGTTTTCTTTTTATCATATGTCCATACTTTTACGCATATCGTACAAATTTCCATGCAGAATATTCGATATGATTGAACTACAAACCTATACAATTATATTCAAGAAATCCATTTAAATGAAACAAAACATTATCCTCACTTTTATACAACATTTCTATAGATTTCTACCTTTGGACTTCGATTTATAGAACTCTGAATTCCGTTGAACTATACATAAAACAGATTTAGAGAGGCTTATCTACCATTTTGGAAAACGTCTTTGTTATCATAGATAATTACAAGGAAACAAATTCTTTTCATGAATTATCACAAATGACCTTTCATACAAACTAAATAAACAAAAGTACAGATATAGAGTCCACATATACAATATATATATTAAGGAATTGTAAACGAACATTGTTACAAATTCAATGACTTAGTCAAAATGTCATTTCAGCTGACTGCTGCTTGAGTGATGTTTGATTGTTGAATAAATATGGGGGTTTTGTTGCAATTTTTTGTTGATATTTGTTAAATTTGAGACACTCATAAAAGGAAATATGTCAAAGTAAATATGATATCAAAAATCGATTTTCTGTGATAGACTCACGATAAACTTTTTATAAATGTGACGCCGGAATATCATATTTTCAGGATGACTTATTGTTATAGCCTCTTTTGCCGACTTTGATGTCGGCTAAATTATGGACTGACGGAGAGCATACTATTATAACTATTATTTATTGTAAAAATATTCTTTACATTTGAATATTGTGTATTCTAAATCATCTGCGGTCATTCAAAATTAATGGTCTCAATTTCACTTTTAATGAAACATTATGATTTACAGCTTGTATTTTCTTTGCAATCACCAAAGTAAAAATTGAACAGGCCATATTAAGTAATTATGAAACACATAACACCCCCTTTCAGAAATAAAAAAGCAAAGAGAAAAAAATCAAAAATAATAAAAGATTTCATCTATTAAAAAAAAAAGAAAATTAAATGGCCAGCAGAATATCCCACACACTTCTCCTCGGATAAAGTTACATGACCTTGAATGAAGATCGTGGCACAACTTTAGATTCTGAGGAATATTTATTTGAGGTTTGGTGGAAATCTATCACAAAGTGACTTATAGCCAGCACAAGAATTAAGAACAACCTGTGCAGCGACTTTGCATAAGGTAATGACACACCTTTAGATTCTGAGAAATATTCGTGTTAAGCTTGATTATGATCTGTCACAGACGGACTGACATACGGCCTGGAAAAAGTGTAACATCTCTGCGGTGACCTTGACATATGACACAGGGCCTTGGGTAAAGATTTGACACATTTTAAGGTCTGTGGAAGTTTGGTGACGATAAATAAAAGATATTTCACAGACGGACTGAAATACGGCCTGGAAAAAGTGTAACATCTCTGCGGTGACCTTGACATATGACACAGGGCCTTGGGTAAAGCTATGACACATTTTAAGGTCTGTGGAAGTTTGGTGACGATTAATAAAAGAAGATGTATACCTGTGTTAATCTAGTGCACTACCTGCGCATTTCTACAAACTAATGTCTCTCCCGTAAACCGGCTAACCTCACCAATTGATTGACTACTATGATATCAATAGACCGTCCTAGTCGGTATCGCAACTGCATATTAATCGAAAGTTTTTGTGATGTTCTTTTGTGTTTCTTCTTCAATTTATTGCATTATTAACAGTGCATTTCCTGTGGTGACTTCTGTCATCCGACTGAGTCAAACACTTCTATCTTTTTCTTTCAGTGATGCTAAAGTTAGAAACTGGAAATCCAAAGTATTGTCCTATGACATATTTGAAATATTCTGATATTTAAATATGCATATGCATTTAAATATCAGAATAGTATACATACTGGAACAACAACTAGAGTAAAACTAAATCGACACGAAAGTAATGGCCAAAGAACCCTTCTAAGGGAGCAGCCATTTGATTTTTATGGGGGGGGGGGGGGGGGGGGGGGGCGGACTTTGCACAAAATAATTTTGGGGGAAAAAATAATCCGGCCCAAATGGCCGGAAAAAAATAAAAATAAAAAAAAATATTCCAGCTCTGAAATTGGGCAAAAAAATATTCAGGCCGGTGAAAGTCTTCCTGGCCCCCTCCCCCCATAAAAATGAAATGGTTGCTCCCTAAGGACAAGATCTATGTATGAGGGTGTTACATGTACTACTTAGTCTGAGTAGCGTACATCCATTACGAATTGATCGACTTATAGCCTGAACAAGATCAGGGGAATGAACAAACGAAGGAATCCAGTGGCGGATCCAGGATTTCCGAAAAGGGGGGCCCAAATGGGTTTTAGCCAAACTTCTCGGCCATTTTTTGGTGCAAAATCTGGAGGCACCCCGGCCGCCCCCTTTAAATCCGCCACTGGAATCTACATACTTATCTTGGACGAATCCTATATACCCCAAGCTTTACAAATACGGGGGTAGGGTGAGGAAGGGGGGGGTTACAAAAACCCATTGAAAATGGCCTATCAAATACCAAGAACTATTTTATGACAGACACTAATAATATAATACCGGCTTCTGAAAAAAAAGCATATTTTTCTGTCATGGTTGACTCGGAAACTAATTATGACGATGTCAATTAGAAAAACAAGCTATGACACTGCGGTTATGATAATGCATAAGCCAAACGAAACAGCGAAGCACATGCCCTGTGACTACACATCTTCCCCAAAGCCAACGTCAATTCCAGACGATGAAATAAGTAATTCAGATTGACTCAATGAAACTCTATATATCTCTGCTAACAAATTTACAAGGCGTTTGTTTATATTGCATTTGACTAGGAGTGCCGACACCTGTTCAAAGAAGCCTCCAGTGGATGTATGTTAAGGGTGGTCTACGAAATAACCCAAATTTCGTGATAATTACAATTGACACAAGACGCTATCTATTTTGTTAACAATTTCAGTGACAATTTGCTAGCGACACCTACACAAACACAGGACGAACTGAAATCATTAACTTTTAAAAATATCCCATCAGAAAACGACCATATATGATCCATAATGAAGAAATCAACAACTTTGAACCAGACTTGTTTACATTTTGTGTACAATATGGCGGCAAGTACATGTTTCAAGATGTTGAATTAAACTTTATTTTCATTTCATTTTCTTTGCTCAAATGCCATAACAAACTTTCATGTCCTGTCTCAGAATATACATGAGCATACTTAACATGACTCTTAGGAGACAGTGTGCCCACACACATGTAAGTTGACGGATACAATAAGTAGAAAGATAATCATTTACATTGAAAAGAACTTAATCTAATACATAAAAGGCGAAAAATTACCATTGTAATTGATGGCATCAATATCTTTATTTGCAATTCTAGAGGAAAAATAATTAAAACTCGCTTCTCATTTATCACGATCGACCACGATAAAACATTTTTTAAAACACTCCAAGGGGCATTTTCAGTAAAAGTGAACAAATTGACTTTGACAACTATTCTGATTTCAGCAAATAAGAATTTCGTGTAACTTCAGTTTTCAATACCTGTACAAATAAATTAGTCAGTTGACTTTCCAACTGAAAAGAAAAATAAAACCTTAATTTAGAATTTGAATAAGTGTAATACGTGAACATCCTTGAAGACAAGTTTGAACGAGGGGTTATATTTTAAGTCGTCTCTGGAGTCAAACAAATAGTCGTTTGGTTCTAAATCTACAACCTTTGTTCCGGAAATTTTATAAACTCTATGTTTTACATTTCATTTTGACGATTTTATTCTTCGTGCGTAATACCTCTTAAAAGTCACTCTTAGGTTTATATTATGTGGTTTTATGTTGGCAAACCTTGGGTGTTCTATTGCATTACAATGTATTTGAAAATAGTTTTGCCTGTTATTTTTCCAATCATATTTCATCTGTATGTAGAATGAATTTATATTTCTGATTACACTTTGGTATTTGGTAATGATTTCCATAATATATGCCTCTATATCTACCCTATATGATATATTTCTATGATATATAATATTTCTATAATATCTACATGTACACAGTGCTAGACCCATAAAAACTCACATTAAGTTCAATTGCACGTGGGAACATAATTCTTGGAGAGGACAGGAGCTTATTATTAATATAGACAGACTTTCTGAATGTTACTCCTTGTATCATAATCAACAGTGAAGACTACACAGCTAGTGCAGTACATTCCGTCAAGTTACACTGATTAAAACAATATCATTTATTTCGATACATACAAAACCTGATTATAATAATAACATTCATACTTTATTGTTCAATAATGTTCATATCTAAGGTGATGATTATGAATGAAAATGACAAATGGCTTTCATTGCTCTGACTTAATGTTACTTTATAACGTATGCGAAATTAGAACAGATGTGGCTTTTATATAATAACAAATGTAAAGCATAAATTTAACAAAATATCACAATGAATAAGAAAATTAATACTGTGTTGATTTTCTCTTGCGCATAACTGTAATATTATTATTAATTATTCTCATCGATTCTAAATCAAAGATTACTTAAGTGGGATAAAGATCATTCTATAATAACGGATGCGTAATTTGGCTTTAGATCAATTTCCGGTCTTCTTCAGGGAGAAATTTTATCACCGATACTATGTTCCTTCTATGTAAAGGATTTTGAAATACATTTGCTGAGCGAAATTTGCACTTCAATTGAAATCAACTTAATTAATTTATTTCTTATCATGTATGCAGATGGCACGGTACTTCTTGCTGAAACTCCTGAAGACATACAGTGTATTTTAAACTCCTGAAGACATACAGTGTATTTTAAACTCCTGAAGACATACAGTGTATTTTAAACTCGCTTTCTGATTATTATCAGGCGTGGAATCTTACTTTAAACACAGATAATACGAAAATTATCATGCATGATATTTAGAAATGGCGGAAGAGTGAAAGAAAATGAGAGACAGGTGTATAACAATTGTGAATTGTAAATGAGTTTAATTATCTTGGCCTGTTACTTAACTACAATGGTAAATTTACAAAAACACAACAGCAGCCAGCTGATCAAGGAAAAAAGCACTCTTTAGTATCAGTAGTAAACTCAATAACTTCTTTTTCAATATCAAGACATAAATTAATGTTCAATTTTTGATGCGTACGTAAACAGCATTCTTTCATATGTATCAGAGGTGTGGATTTTTTTTTTACAAAGGTGATGATATCGGAAAAGTACATTTAATGTTTTGTAAAGGAGTTCTTGGTCTGAAGAGACACGTTAGCAACAAACGTGTATTTTTTACAGAGTAGATTTTCATGTTATATATTCAGGAAAATGAAGTAATCAAATATTGGCTAAAATTAAGAAAAACAGAGAATGGTATTCTAAAAGCCTGTTACGAAGATATAGTAAATGAAAATGATAAATGGATTGAAGTATCAGAGCAGAATTGGATATATTGGGATTAATCTTTCTATGATACAATAATATTTGAATTTTGTGTGCTTATATGATAATAAAACAGAGACTTAAAAATATTTTTATTAAAGAAATAAGGCCAGAAATCGATGTCATAGCAAAAACAATCACTACCTGTAAAAATTCGAGAAATGATAACTAAATTTAGAATTTTTGGAAATAATCATAACAGGAAATGGAAGATACTTACATGTTAATAGAAATGAGGGTAAATGTGTATTATGTAACATGAATGAGATAGAAGATGAATATCATTTTATACTTCAATGTCCAGTTTATGAAACAGTAACAAAACAGTATAACAAAAGGTATTATTGTCGTAATAGCGGTGTTTTAAAGTTAAATAAATTACTTCGTACTGAAAATATTAAAGAGTTAAGGTGACTGGGTAAATTCTTGGTAGAAACTAATAATATTCGTGATAAATTATCTCCAAATGGACCTTATAGTCTAAAATATTGTTTATTTGATTTTTAAGTTATACCACTGATATATGCCTACTTCTTCTGTCAATTAATTACATGTAAATTTGCACTAGTTGTGAAAAAGCAACAAATTTAACTGTATACATATGTAGTTGTAATTGTATCTCATATATATTTCGATATACGGAATAAAATAAACTGGACTGTAATAAAACAAATATGGAATAAAACAAATTTCTTCTCTCGTATACATTATGTTAATGATTTATAGATATAATACATGCCACACTTGAGATTTTAAGTTTTACCTATCTAGAGGCTTTGATGGAGACATCATCAAGCCATGATTACAGTTATCTGAAAATTTATCTAGCATTTAACTAATCGCATCATTTTACGTACTAAACCGCCCTTTCAACCCTTTGAAATTGGAGTGTTCTCCACATGCTCCCGTCCCTGCGTCTCTATCTTTTACATGAAATCTGACTCGACAGGCAGTGAACAGGTAAACCGCCGAGTCGCAGATTGACCGTTTTTGAACATATTATGAATATCTTTGTGCTTCGTCGGAGACCTAGGGCGATAATTGTTTATATTGACTCTCCATTTGATGGTATCACTAACGATTCTTCAATGTGTGCATGAAGACAAGTTCATGTTCTTTTGTCGGCGTTCAGTCATTAGCTTTGATTTTAGTGGTTTATACATGTCAAAATGAAAGCGCTGACGTCTCCAATAGCGTAAGAAACATGAATGAGATCAATATGACGTGCTATGGAATACACTTATACAATCATCATAAATCTCACACACTGTATAACATGTAATTCGCAAGACTGAAAAGGTGGTTTCTGGTCTTTAAATTTTAAAACTATATATATATATATATTATATATATATATATATATATATATATATATATATATATATATATATATATATATATATATATATATATATATATATATACACACACACATATATATATTTATATATATATATATATATATATATATATATATATATATATATATATATATATATATATATATATATATATATATATATATATATATATGCTGATTGTGCAGATACACATCATTAAAATGCTTCTCCAATGATACACAAGACCAAAGTTGTGAAAGTCCAATACATGTACAGCAAATTCATTACCACTAAATAGGTAAAGTCGAAGTCCATCTGCGGTCTCAACTCAAATAAGACAAATTAGGGTTTATTATGTACTTAATATGCCGTTATATCAATCTGTTCATTCATCGAAGCAGGCAAATGAGTGAAATGTTTGGATATATAAAGCGAATTTATAGTTTGTGTCATGAATACCAATGTGTAGTGCGTTTGAATCGTCGGTAGACAGGATACTTTCCGTCTTTTAATAAATTATAATAACTATTCATGCTGTATGTCGAATATGTTTCTAATTTTTCTACATCACTATGAGCATTTACTATTATTTTTTTCAAATATTAACAATTTTTATCTTCATATATACATACAAAATTTTCCATATTTGATTAAATGTAATACAGCAAGTGCGTTTGTTCAATTGTGTCATGAACGGTTCCATGTCTACATATAGTACAAGAGTACATATCAATCAAAAATATGTTATAAGAACCTTCAATTTCGCAAAAGAAACTCTGTCCAGTCAGTCAAACGTACTACACGCTATTGATTTCACAATTCATCTAATGGATTACCACAAGTAATGGTTCAAGTCTGCGTGTCTCACCACAATATGACTACTTCTCCCTCCATTTTTATTTCTGCCAAGATTTGTACTGTTCACGTTCCATGCATTGTATTTTAACTTTTTCTCTTTTCACCTATGACATTTTAAGAATGAATAGGGATATTATCATATGTATAATATCGGTAGTTTGTAAAAATTCCCGTGAAAATATGGCTTAGATTTGAATTGAAAAGTAAAAGTAGCATTTTGGAAAACCCGAATTTTAATCAACAATATAGAGCACAATGTCATGAAAACTCACAGAGATAATATACTCGGAACATTTTAATGGTCTGTAATTAATTCTGAAAATTATTCATACGTATGGAATTTATAAAATTTCCTTCTTCTATAGACCTTCGATGTAGTTCTTTATTTCATGTGACAGACGGGATAAGATTCGTCAACCTCGCGACAGTTTAATGATGACCTGTATGTGAAGGGATTCCCAAAGGCGCAATAGTACACCTTAACTTATTTGAATTTTTTAAAGAAAGAAATCGATAGAGAACCCCTATTAAGAAGATCAAAATTAGAAATTATCTTTCAAGTCGAAGATTCAAGAGGTCTAACATTGACGTGACTGACATTTGTATTCTTTGAAATTTAATTCGATTACCTAAAGCTGAAATGCCTTAAAATTCATAATGACAAAGTGATAACCGGGCTAGTTTGTCTTTGATTATAGCGCATTTGTCGTTTACTTTCACTTTAAAAGAAATTCAGCGGTTGCGATGTCACTTGCTTGTCAATTCAGAAGTGATATTCTTTGTTTGAGAATCAAAATGTTTGCATTTAGTCATTGGTGTTACATATTTAAGAAGAGTAATTGACTGAGCTGTCTTTTATTTGAGGTCTCTTACCTTACCTTTAGCAGAAAAAAAGTTAAGTGAAATGGGTGGATACGAGATCTACTGATTTGTCGTCAAGTGGAGACCACCGACGTATAATATTTGGCAGAATGTTTGCAATGTGTATGATATTTGGTCGAGTGTTTCCCGTGTGTATAATATATGCTTTGGTGCCTTATTCAACGGTTGATATAGTAATATTTATGGCCAATAGATTTCAACGTTGTATTTAAAGTTGAATTACAAGAATAACATGAGACCTGCCTGTATTTTATTGCTTGCATGAGTGTATGCGTTTTTATATATAAATCATAGTTATAACACTGAAAGCAGTGCATTCCCACAGTGATACATATTAATGTATTTTATATAAGGAATCAGTATAGCCTTAATTGAAAAACAAAATCCTTCAAAACAAAAACTATAACTCTTAAAAAATGTGTATTGTTTACCGCATTATTGTCGCGTGATTCTATGTCTATCAAAGAATAACAAAGCATAGATTGTAAATAAAGGAATGAATTTTAAGTCTTCCTGTGATAGAATCCTTAGTTAGCCATCCTTCTGTCCACTTAAACACCTGCGTTTTTAAGAGGATCATCTCTCCCTTTCAAAAATGGGTAATATTGTGATGAAAAAGCTAAAGCGTCGCACCTCCCTGATTGTGTCTACATACCATCCTTTGTCAGGTAAGATCATCTCACTCAAACACATAGACTTTACACAGACTTCAGCCTTGTACTCTAATCTTTGCTTAGGCGCTGTCGTTGAAAAATTAAAGAAGATCAGAATCCCCTTTAAAAGAGATTGAAAATCAAATGTTGCACACGATTTAGACTACCTTTGTCTAGACTTTTCGTTTTGTCATGGATTAAAATTGATGACAGTGATCTGTGTGGTCTTTTGATGATCGCCTAACTCTTAATTAAATATCTACCTTAAGTATTCATTAGTCAAATAAGTCATGAATTTTTTTTGCTATATATATATATATATATATATATATATATATATATATATATATATATATATATATATATATATATATATATATATATAATTTATATTTATTTATATATAAGCTATTGGAGAGATAAACTATGCCTGTACTTTTACTGTTCATACCATGACTAAACTACAAATAATTTAAAAACATATTTCCTATAGCGGTAAGAACATCCCATACTTATTTCAGAATGCCACAGTATATATTAAGTTTTAAAAATAAACATGATATGATGACAGTGCTTATACAAATACTTTGAATATTTTAGAGGTAGTCGTACAAGAGATATAAGTTCTATCCCATACAGTATGGGTTAAGTATCCTGTTACAACCCTATTGACTCGTATCGTTTTGTATAGTAATGCCATAAAGTCAAAGAGAAAGCGTAAAAAAAATCTGTAATAAGTTGAAAATAAATACTCGGCTTTTAGACATATCCTTTCTTTAAACAAACGTCACGTCCATTCGTAAACAGTTATAAATGTACACATTGATCGGAAATCAGTGGAGGGCAATTCTCTACATACAGTAGCCGAGTTGACTGGTCGGTCATATAGGTAGATATAGGTCACTGAAGTGTTCTGCCAATGATTTCGTCTAAAGACTCGAAACTTAAATATTTAATTTACCTCTTAAGTTAATATTAGATGTATTTTATTTCTTAAGACGTATTTACTTTTCATTATTTTAAATCAGTCAGTGAAAGTTAAGTTTTCAAAATTTGCCAGAATCTTACACAGCTGTAAAAAAGTCATAATTAAACGTGACGATATACTTAAGTAAACACACAAACTTACAGAGGCCTCACGGAGAATCTTCAACATCATAAAAAGAAGAGTGGTATCAAAGCAAAAATTTGTCAATCAATATTGTGAAAGTTGATTGCTCGACACTCGAAGTAAACAACCCATGCATTCAATACAAAATCCTGTGGGGTCTTTGCTTGAATTTGTTAAAGGATACACAGTTTATAGACGTAAAAAGCTCAACTAAACAATATTTGTTGGAAAAAAAACCCATTTTCTACTGTCTCAACAATGCACAGAGCCTGCTCTTTTGTTTGAAATAATGGATACCGGTGCCAATAATCATGAATATAAAATGTATGAGTTATTTTGAATTCCATAACCATGTTGCAACGCCACATTTTACGAATGCCACATATCGATTGTCCAAAAATATATACATTAGCAGATTACGTGGGTAACTTACAAGGGACGGTACGAAACAAGACCAGCGCAACAGACTGTAGCTACTGTAGAATAATTTTACAATTGTCGTATGCTTGAGTGTTTACACTAACGTGGTATAGTGATTTTGAGCTGGCACCTGACCACCCAGACGATCTGAAGTGATTGGTAAGTATAGGACAGACGATTGTGAGAATCATAATGGACGAGCACAATACTCCTCCAACTTCACAATACACTAGTCAACACTTCACCCTATTGTCATTAATGACCCTAATTGTTTCCGACATCCAGTTGCGATTCGAATAAAGTCACCAAAAGTTTAGTATAGTGATCGACAAGCGCAGACGACAAGTTCGAGTCAAACTTCAAAATGTCATGCTGATCACGAACAAAGGAAGTTCGGAACTGCTTTATTATTTCTTAGCCACGAATATATACGTCTCCTTGTAGTATTATTCAATTGAAAGTGTAGATATTTCGAGAATTCCGATAATCTGACATTAGTGTCGTTTTCTAACTTTGAATTTTTGTAATTTAAAGTGAACAAATTCAAAGTGATCACATGAATATGTGCTCACTTTAAATTACAAAAAAGTTAAAGTTAGAAAAGGACATTAGTATACAAGTCTGTATTCATCGTCTACAAAATCAAAGCAGTTTACTGTTCATTGTCGACAAAATCCGAGCTGTTTACTGTTCCAACATTTTACATTTTGCCATATGGTTAAGTCAGCACTGTAATATGAATATAACACCCTTCATGGTATCTTACTTATTTTGTATTATGAATATTACATCCATCATGGTAGCTTATTAATTGCAAATCAGGACTTTTACGCCCTTCATGGCATCTTTATTATTTTGTATCATAAATATTATACCTCATATGGTATCTTATTCATTATGTATCATGAATATTACATGTACGTCCGTCATGGTATCTTTTTTATTTTGTATCATGAATATTACATTCATCATTGTATCATACTCATTTTATCTGTACATGTAGTTATGGCTTGTTATTCAAGAACGCTTACATCCCCTTTCGTAGTTCTTATACTGCTTTTCTATGAATCAATGAATGCTTAAATTCTATAGATCTTTTTGTACATTTCATTCTCCGTTACTGATTTATGTTTAAATTACTACAACATTTAAACCATTGTATGCAGTATGCACTTTTGATGTTTGCCTTTAGATCTGATGAGAGTGTATTATTCTATCCATGTCAGTGTTTGGTAACAAAATATAAATAGTTAAGTCCATGTACCCTATATGTATATCCTCGTCAATTACCCCATTACATGTCACCAGACCACCTCTACATCTCCACCCCCGATTTTCTACTCAAATAGGTAACAAAAATACAATTTGATTGATCCAGTATGATGCAAATTCCTGTGGCTGACAATGACTTGTTGACCATATTTACTTTAGCCATCATATCGTCTGAATCATCAGAGGAGAACAATAAGACTGACCGAAATATCTCTCTCACACACACCTTGGCAAGGACACCGGATATCTGACATGAAGAAAAACACAACATCACGACTGGCAAAAGCATCTTTATTTTGGACAGGTGTCAATGAGCGTAGCCATAATTGTGGTCAGTGAGATCTTCAAGTATATATCCTTTGTGTAATGAGAATCACACTGGGCCTAGTGTTATGTCTGATTGTGGTGTTACACTGGATCTAACATTGTATGATTGTAGTGTTGCAATAGGCCTAACATCGGCTGATTGTGGTGTTACACTGGGCTTAACATCGTGTCTGATTGTGGTGTTACAATAGGCCGAACATCCAATCTGATTAAAACTATATCTTTATTCCGCTTCTCTCTTTGTCAAATTACGGATAAAGATCTGGAAACCCCGTAAATGGTCATGTTCTGGTGAACCCTGATGATGTTTCAGTCACCGAGAACGTTTTTTTTTTACCATAGCCAATCAATGACTTAGCTATGCACGTGATAGTGACGCAATATGTAACAAACACTGTTCAAAAACTACCTTGTGGGTCTGGCACGCAGTGGATGTTAATTTCATTCCTAGGAATTTGTAGGCGATCCACTGATTGGCTGAAAATCAGAGTTCACAAGAACATGACCCCATACGGAGTTTCGCCAGATCTTTATACGCAATGGGACAAATAGAGAAGCGGAATAAAGATATGATTTTTTAAATCAGATTGGCCTAACATCGTGGCTGATTGTGGTGTTACATTGGGCCTAACATCGTGTCTGATTTTGGTATTACAATAGGCCTAATATCGTGTATGATTGTGGTGTTACGCATCGTGTCTGATTGTGGTGTTTTAATAGGCCAAACATCGTGTCTGATTGTGGTGTTACATTGGGCCTAACATCGCGTCTGATTGTAGTGTTGCAATAGGCCTAACATCGTCTGATTGTGGTGGTAAACTGGGCTTAACATCATGTCTTATTGTGGTGTTACATTGGGCCTAACATCGTGTCTGATTGTGGTGTTACAATAGGCTTAACATCGTGTCTGATTGTGGTGTTACACTGGGCTTAACACCGTGTCTGATTGTGGTGTTACAATATGCCTAATATCGTGTTTGAGTGAGGTGTTACAATAGGCCTAACATCGTGTCTGGTTGTGGTGTTACACTGGGCTTAACATGGTGTCTGAGTGTGTTGTTACACTAGGCCTAACATCCTAACATCGTGTATGAGTGTGTAAAACATTTTATATGATACCGATACTAAAGAAATCTACGATGAAATTCATTATGTATTTAACTATGCACATAATTGGCAAACAGATGCTGTGTTATCGATAGACAGGTGTAATACAAATGAATTATATACTTACATGAAGAAAACTTAAAGTTCTTTATACAATTCCAAGCAGTTACTACAATGCATTGCAAAATATATCAGTAACTTGAACATATTTTGCATCATGGCTCCTTAATGATATATTGTTTTCTATTTATCGATATCTTTGTATCATGGCTCCTCAATGATACCTTGTTTTCTATTTATCTATATCTTTGTATCATGGCTCCTCAATGACACATTGTTTTCTATTTATCGATATCTTTGTATCATGGCTTCTCATTGATACATTGTTTTCTATTTATCGATATCTTTGTATCATGGCTCCTCGTTGATACATTGTTTTCTATTTATCGATATCTTATCGATATCTTTGTATCATGGCTTCTCATTGATACATTGTTTTCTATTTATCGATATCTTTGCATCATGGCTCCTATTGATACATTGTTTTCTATTTATCGATATCTTTGTATCATGGCTCCTCAATGATACATTGTTTTCTATTTATCGATATCTTTGTATCATGGCTTCTCATTGATACCTTGTTTTCTATTTATCGATATCTTTGTATCATGGCTTCTCATTGATACATTGTTTTTTATTTATCAATATCTTTGTATCATGGCTCCTCAATGATACATTGTTTTCTATTTATCTATATCTTTGTATCATGGATCCTCACTGATACATTGTTTTCTAATTATCGATATCTTTGTATCATGGCTCCTCATTGATACATTGTTTTCTATTTATCGATATCTTTGTATCATGGCTCCTCAATGATACATTGTTTTCTATTTATCGATATCTTTGTATCATGGCTTCTCATTGATACCTTGTTTTCTATTTATTTATATCTTTGTATCATGGCTCCTCATTGATACATTGTTTTCTATTTATCGATATCTTTGTATCATGGCTTCTCAATGATACATTGTTTTCTATTTATCTATATCTTTGTATCATGGCTCCTCAATGATACATTGTTTTCTGTTTATCGATATCTTTGTATCATGGCTCCTCATTGATACATTGTTTTCTATTTATCGATATCTTTGTATGATGGCTCCTCATTGATACATTGTTTTCTATTTATCGATATCTTTGTATCATGGCTCCTCATTGATACATTGTTTTCTATTTATCGATATCTTTGTATCATAGCTTCTCATTGATACATTGTTTTCTATTTATCGATATCTTTGTATCATAGCTTCTCATTGATACCTGGCCTGCGTCCCACGTAGACGGCATAAGTCGAAGCCGTATGTAACGGTATGCATTTTCTTTTAAAAGTTTACTCACTACTTCGGGTTATCCCATTACATAGACACAAAAAGATCCCTCACTTCTTCGGTTGGGAGTTATGGTCCGGCAACGATTTCGATCAAGTGTGCACTGACCTTGACCTTGAAGTTATGACCTTGAATCAGGTCATGACACACCCTTGGGTCAAGGACAACAATTGTGTGAAATATTATCTAGATCCGACAAGGGGATAAGAAGTTATGGCCCGGGCAAAAAAAATTTGCTATGAATGCAATGTGACCTTGGCCTTGAAGATATCATCTTGAGTCAAGGCCATGACACTCTGGGGTCATGTACAACAATTGTGTGAAATATTATCCAGGTCCGACAAGGGGATAAGAAGTTATGGTCCGGACAATGTTCATCGTTAATGTAAAACAAAACAAAAAAAACCCCACAAGAGCAACGCCTAGCGTTGCTTAATACGCCCGTCGCTTACTTTGGACGGGATCAATGTGAACGTATGGTTTTATTACCCCCAAACATGGATCTCTTTGGTAATACTTTTAGGAAATATTGAAATCCAAAAAGAGGGATCCAAGTCCCATAACTCTGTAACAACAAAACGGAATTTGCTCAAAACTGAAAGGTGGTTTACCCTACACTATTTAAGCATTCTGCATAAGTTTCATGAAAAACAACTGAAGTTTACTTAAGTTATCGCGTTACATAGCATCTCCATTGCATCTTATCATAGTAACAGGGTTTTATTCACTTTGCATGTTGTGACCTTGACCTTTGACCTTTGACCTATGACCTTGGGCCAAGGTCATAACACACCCTTGGGTCCTAAGTGACAGTTCTGTGAAATATTATTGAAATCCATGCACAGGACAAGAAGTAATAGCCTGGACAAAGTTTTACTCACTTTGCATGTTGTGACCTTGATCTTTGACGGTCAAGGTCATAACACACCATTGGGTCCTAAGTAACAATTCTGTGAAATATTATTAAAATCAATGCTCAGGGCAAGAAGTTGTGACCTAAACAAGATTTAACTCACTTTGCATTTTGTGACCTTGGCCTTTGACCTATGACCTTGGGTCACGTGTAACACTTTTGTGAAATATTGAAATCCATGCAGAGGGGAAGAATTTATGGCCCGAACAAGGTTTTATTCGCTTTGCATTTTGTGACCTTTGACGGTCAAGTTCAAGAAACACCCTTGGGTCCTAAGTAATAATTCTGTGTAATATTATTGAAATCCATGTACAGGGCAATAAGAAATGGCCTACACAAGATTTTACTCACTTTGCATGTTGTGACCTTGACCTTTGACCAATGACCTTGGGTTAAGGTCATGCCATACCCTTGGGTCCTAAATAACAATTCTGTGAAACATTATTGAAATCCATGCACAGGGCAAGAAGTAATAGCCCGGACAATGTTTACGCACTTTGCATGTTGTGACCATGACCTTTGACCTATGACCACGGGTCAAAGTCATGACACATTCTTGGATCCTAAGTAACAATTCTTTGAAATATTATTGAAATCCATGCACAGGGGAAGAAGTTATGGCCCGGACAAGGTTTTATTCCCCTTACATGTTGTGACCTTGACCTTTGACCTTGGGTCAAGGTCATGACACACCCTTGGATCCTAAGCATTACTGAAATCTGTGCACAAGGGAAGAAGTAATAGCCCGGACAAGCTTATCCTGGACACCGGACGACGGATGCCAGACGCTGGACGGACAACGTTATAACATAATACGCCCCGTCTTAAGACGGGCGTTTAATAATTTTATGTAATATGTTAGAGAATTCATTACAACAGCATTGATATCATGTTAGGATCTGCCTGATGCATAGATATCTATATCTTTGCAACAGATCCACTTAAGCAGACGACGGGGGATCTTTTACGTGTCACGACGACTTGACTTTTCATCAAAAATACGTGAAAAGCTGTGCCCATGGCGGGAATTGATCCAAGGACCTAACAGTCATGAGCCGAGCACCTCATCGACTGAAATACATCGGATCTTTTTTTTAACAAAACCAATGTTAACGGCGTATCTCTGCTTTAAAACGCTGTGGGGGAATAATTAAACAAGCAGAAATAAAAAGAAAAAGAAAAATGCTTAGATAGTAAAACGTATGAAAGTTTCCATATATATATATATATATATATATATATATATATATATATATATATATATATATATATATATATATATATATATATAGAGAGAGAGAGAGAGAGAGAGAGAGAGAGAGAGAGAGAGAGAGCAGGGTCTTGAAAGCTGCAGAGGTATCAAAGACAAGGTGTTCTCAAACAACTTCAAATCAACTTATGCTGAAATGGGCCCCCCCCCCCCCCACACACACACACATACTTTTGAAAGGGTGTTTGTCCCCCATTTCTCCTACGCCCTTATATGTTAATCAATGGTATTGTGGGAGGTGCGTAGAAGTAAACTTTGTGTCAAAATGTCTATAGACAACAGTGTATGTATAGAGTCACAAATCGTGCTGCAGTGCTCTGACGGTGTATGTATAGAGTCACAAATCGTGCTGCAGTGCTCTGACAGTGTATGTATAGAGTCACAAATCGTGCTGCAGTGCTCTGACAGTGTATGTATAGAGTCACAAATCGTGCTGCAGTGCTCTGACAGTGTATGTATAGAGTCACAAATCGCGCTGCAGTGCTCTGACAGTGTAACAATCTTTTCTCTTTTATGCATAGGATGGATTTTGATACAAGTCACATAAATCTATATGTAGTTACATTTATTATTTTTAAAAGACAAAAGTGGTTTATTTTTTGCATTTACTGTTTAAAACAATAGGAGTAAATGTTTCGCAAGTCATTTAAAATCAATGAAAGCTTTTGCAATGAGAATCATGACTTTTTACGTGTTTTGTTTGTTTTCGTTTTCAGTATCACTTATTGACTTTTCGGAGTCATCCACTGGCATTTCTCAAAGTGTTCATTTAAATCTTTCCTATTTAGATAACGCAAGTTGCATATGTTATAAAATAAACTTACAAACAGTAGGAACTTAAACAAACTTTAACCACCTATGATTATAAGATCATGTAATTCTGTATCATCTTCATTCTGCACAATCAATAACATGTCTGTATGAAAAAGAAATAAACAATTTACAAATAAGTCTTTCACAATCGGTCCGTCAAATTAAGAAAGGGAAAGCAAAATCCGCTTATTTGATTAAAATTGCTAATGCTACTTGTCCAGGTGTCTGCGGTCAGACGTCGGAATGAGGCTTTAATACTCTGATACCGAGTAGAAACTTTGGTGGTATCACACGGCACCATTATTAACTGTGGTATCACACTGCACCATTATTAACTATGGTATCACATTGCACCATTATTAACTATGGTATCACACGGCACCATTATTAACTGTGGTATCACACTGCACCATTATTAACTATGGTATCACATTGCACCATTATTAACTATGGTATCACACTTCACCATTATTAACTGTGGTAACACACTGCACCATTATTAACTATGGTAACACACTGCACCATTATTAACTGTGGTATCACACTGCACCATTATTAACTGTGGTATCACACTGCACCATTATTAACTATGGTATCACACTGCACCATTATTAACTGTGGTATCACACTGCACCATTATTAACTATGGTAACACACTTCACCATTATTAACTGTGGTATCACAATGCACCATTATTAACTATGGTATCACACTTCACCATTATTAACTGTAGTGTCACACTGCACCATTATTAACTATGGTATCACACTGCCCCATTATTAACTGTGGTATCACACTGCACCATTATTAACTGTGGTATCACACTGCACCATTATTAACTATGGTATCACACTGCACCATCATTAACTGTGGTATCACACTGCACCATTATTAACTGTGGTGTCACACTGCACCATTATTAACAATGGTATCACACTGCCCCATTATTATCTATGATATCACACTGCACCATTATTAACTATGGTAACACACTGCACCATTATTAACTGTGGTATCACACTGGACCATTACTAACTGTGGTATCACACTGCACCATTATTAACTGTGGTGTCACACTGCACCATTATTAACTGTGGTATCACACTGCCCCATTATTAACTATGGTATCACACTGCCCCATTATTAACTATGGTATCACACTGCACCATTATTAACTGTGGTATCACAGTGCACCATTATTAACTGTGCTATCCCACTGCACCATTATTAACTATGGTATCACACTGCACCATTATTAACTGTGGTATCACACTGCACCATTATTAGCTGTGGTATCACACTGCACCATCATTAACTATGGTATCACACTGCACCATTATTAGCTGTGGTATCACACTGCACCATCATTAACTATGGTATCACACTGCACCATTATTAACTGTGGTAACACACTGCCCCATTATTAACTATGGTATCCCACTGCACCATTATTAACTATAGTATCACACTGCACCATTATTAACTGTGGTATCACACTGCACCATTATTAACTGTGGTATCACACTGCACCATTATTAACTGTGGTATCACACTGCACCATTATTAACTATGGTATCACACTGCACCATTATTAGCTGTGGTATCACACTGCACCATCATTAACTATGGTATCACACTGCACCATTATTAACCGTGGTAACACACTGCACCATTATTAACTATGGTATCACACTGCACCATTATTAACTGTGGTAACACATTGCACCATTATTAACTATGGTATCACACTGCACCATTATTAACTGTGGTATCACACTGCACCATTATTAACTGTGGTAACACACTGCACCATTGTTACCTGTGGTATCACACTGCCCCATTATTAACTATGGTATCACACTGCACCATTATTAACTGTGGTATCACATTGCACCATTATTCACTGTGGTATCACACTGCACCATTATTAACTATGGAATCACACTGCCCCATTATTAACTATGGTATCACACTGCACCATTATTAGCTGTGGTAACACACTGCACCATTATTAACTATGGTAACACACTGCACCATTATTAACTGTGGTATTACACTGCACCATTATTAACTATGGTATCACACTGCACCATTATTAACTGTGGTAACACACGGCACCATTATTAACTATGGTATCACTTTGCACCATTATTAACTGTGGTATTATACTGCACCATTATTAACTGTGGTAACACACTGCACCATTATTAACTATGGTAACACACTGCACCATTATTAACTGTGGTAACACACTGCACCATTATTAACTGTGGTATCACACTGCACCATTATTAACTATGGTATCACACTGCACCATTATTAACTGTGGTATCACACTGCACCATTATTAACTACGGTAACACACTGCACCATTATTAACTATGGTAACACACTGCACCATTATTTACTGTGGTATCACACTGCCCCATTATTAACTATGGTATCACACTGCACCATTATTAACTGTGGTATCACACTGCACCATTATTAACTGTGGTATCACACTGCACCATTATTAACTGTGGTATCACACTGCACCATTATTACCTATGGTATCACACTGCACCATTATTACTTGTGGTATCACACTGCACCATTATTAACTGTGGTATCACACTGCACCATTATTAACTGTGGTATCACATTACACCATTATTAACTATGGTATCACACTGCACCATTATTAACTGTGGTATCACACTGCACCATTATTAACTATGGTATCACACTGCACCATTATTAACTGTGGTATCACACTGCATCACTGTTAACTGTGGTATCACACTGCACAATTATTAACTGTGGTATCACACTGCACCATTATTAACTGTGGTGTCACATTGCACCATTATTAACTGTGGTATCACACTGCACCATTATTAACTGTGGTATCACATTGCACCATTATTAGCTGTGGTATCACACTGCACCATTATCAACTATGGTATCATACTGCACCATTATTAACTGTGGTATCACACTGCAACATTATTAACTGTGGTATCATACTGCACCATTATTAACTGTGGTGTCACACTGCACCATTATTAACTATGGTATCACACTGCCCCATTATTAACTATGGTATCACACTGCACCATTATTAACTGTGGTATCATACTGCACCATTATTAACTGTGGTATCACACTGCACCATTATTAACTGTGGTATCACATTACACCATTAGTAACTATGGTATCACACGGCACCATTATTAACTATGGTATCACACTGCACCATTATTAACTGTGGTATCACATTACACCATTATTAACTGTGGTATCACATGGCACCATTATTAACTATGGTAACACACTGCACCATTATTAACTGTGGTATCACACTGCACCATTATTAACTCTGGTAACACACTGCACCATTATTAACTGTGGTATCATTTTGCACCATTATTAACTATGGTAACACACTGCAACATTATTAACTGTGGTATCACACTGCACCATTATTAACTATGGCATCACACTACACCATTATTAACTGTGGTATCACACTGCACCATTATTAACTATGGTATCACACTGCCCCATTATTAACTGTGGTATCACACTGCACCATTATTAACTGTGGTATCACACTGCACCATCATTAACTATGGTATCACACTGCACCATTATTAACTGTGGTATCACACTGCACCATTATTAACTGTGGTATCATTTTGCACCATTATTAACTGTGGTATCACACTGCACCATTATTAAATATGGTATCACATTGCACCATTATTAACTGTGGTATCACACTGTACAATTATTAACTGTGGTATCATTTTGCACCATTATTAACTATGGTAGCACACTGCACCATTATTAACTATGGTATCACACTGCACCATTATTAACTGTGGTGTCACACTGCACCATTATTAACTATGGTATCACACTGCACCATTATTAACTATGGTATCATTTTGCACCATTATTTACTATGGTAACACACTGCACCATTATTAAATATGGTATCACACTGCACCATTATTAACTGTGGTGTCACACTGCACCATTGTTAACTATGGTATCACACTGCACCATTATTAACTATGGTATTACACTTCACCATTATTAACTGTGGTATCACACTGCACCATTATTAACTGTGGTGTCACACTGCACCATTATTAACTATGGTATCATTCTGCACCATTATTAGCTGTGGTATCACACTGCACCATTATTAGCTGTCGTATCACACTGCACCATTATTAACTATGGTAACACACTGCACCATTATTAACTGTGGTATCATTTTGCACCATTATTAACTGTGGTATCACACTGCACCATTATTAACTGTGGTATCACACTGCACCATTATTAACTGTGGTATCATTTTGCACCATTATTAACTATGGTAACACACTGCACCATTATTAACTGTGGTATCACACTGCACCATTATTAACTGTGGTATCATTTTGCACCATTATTAACTATGGTATCATTCTGCCCCATTATTAGCTGTGGTATCACACTGCACCATTATTAGCTGTCGTATCACACTGCACCATTATTAACTATGGTAACACACTGCACCATTATTAACTATGGTATCACACTGCACCATTATTTACTGTGGTATCACACTGCACCATTATTAACTGTCGTATCACACTGCACCATTATTAACTATGGTGTCACACTGCACCATTATTAACTATGGTATCACACTGCACCATTATTAACTGTGGTATCACACTGCACCATTATTAACTATGGTATCACACTGCACCATTATCTACTGTGGTATCACATTACACCATTATGAACTATGGTATAACACTGCACCATTATTAACTGTGGTATCACACTGCACCATCATTAACTATGGTATCACACTGCACCATTATTAACTGTGGTATCACACTGCACCATTATTCGCTGTGGTATCACACTGCACCATTATTAACTGTGGTATCACACTACACCATTATTAACTGTGGTATCATTCTGCACCATTATTAACTGTAGTATCACACTGCACCATTATTAACTATGGTATAACACTGCACCATTATTAACTATGGTATCACACTGCACCATTATTAACTGTGGTATCATTCTGCGCCATTATTAACTGTGGTATCACACTGCACCATTATTAACTGTGGTATCACATTGCACCATTATTAACTGTGGTATCACATTACACCATTATTAACTATGGTGTCACACTGCAACATTATTAAATGTGGTATCACACTGCACCATTATTAATTGTAGTATCACACTGCACCATTATTAACTGTAGTATCACACTTCACCATTATTAACTGTGGTATCACACTGCACCATTATAAACTGTGGTATCACACTGCACCATTATTAACTGTGGTATCACACTTCACCATTATTAACTGTGGTAACACACTGCACCATTATTAACTATGGTATTACACTGCACCATTATTAACTATGGTATCACACTGCACCATTATTAACTGTGGTATCACACTGCACCATTATTAACTGTGGTGTCACATTGCACCATTATTAACTGTGGTAACACACTGCACCATTATTAACTGTGGTATCACACTGCACCATTATTAACTGTGGTATCATTCTGCACCATTATTAACTATGGTGTCACACTGCACCATTATTAATTGTGGTAACACACTGCACCATTATTAACTGTGGTGTCACATTGCACCATTATTAACTGTGGTAACACACTGCACCATTATTAACTGTGGTATCACACTGCACCATTATTAACTGTGGTGTCACACTGCACCATTATTAACTGTGGTATCACACTGCACCATTATTAACTGTGCTATCACACTGCACCATTATTAACTATGGTATCACACTGCACCATTATTTACTGTGGTATCACACTGCACCATTATTAACTGTGGTATCACATTGCACCATTATTAACTGTGGTATCATTCTGCACCATTATTAACTGTGGTATCACACTGCACCATTATTAACTATGGTATCACACTGCACCATTATTAACTGTGGTATCATTCTGCACCATTATTAACTGTGGTATCACACTGCACCATTATTAACTGTGGTATCACACTGCACCATTATTAACTGTGGTATCACATTGCACCATTATTAACTATGGTATCACATTGCACCATTATTAACTATGGTATCACACTGCACCATTATTAACTATGGTATCACACTGCACCATTATTAACTGTGGTATCACACTGCACCATTATTAACTGTGGTATCATTTTGCACCATTATTAACTGTTATATCATTTTGCACCATTATTAACTGTGGTATCACACTGCACTATATTAACTGTGGTATCACATTGCACCATTAATAACTATGGTATCACATTGCACCATTAATAACTATGGTATCACACTGCACCATTATTAACTGTGGTATCACACTGCACCATTATTAACTGTGGTATCATTTTGCACCATTATTAACTATGGTATCACACTGCACCATTATTAACTGTGGTATCACACTGCACCATTATTAACTGTGGTATCACACTGCACCATTATTAACTGTGGTATCACACTGCACCATTATTAACTATGGTATCACACTGCACCATTATTAACTGTGGTATCACACTGTACAATTATTAACTGTGGTATCATTTTGCACCATTATTAACTATGGTAACACACTGCACCATTATTAACTATGGTATCACACTGCACCATTATTAACTGTGGTGTCACACTGCACCATTATTAACTATGGTATCACACTGCACCATTATTAACTGTGGTATCATTTTGCACCATTATTAACTATGGTAACACACTGCACCATTATTAAATATGGTATCACACTGCACCATTATTAACTGTGGTGTCACACTGCACCATTATTAACTATGGTATCACACTGCACCATTATTAACTATGGTATCACACTTCACCATTATTAACTGTGGTATCACACTGCACCATTATTAACTGTGGTGTCACACTGCACCATTATTAACTATGGTATCATTCTGCACCATTATTAGCTGTGGTATCACACTGCACCATTATTAGCTGTCGTATCACACTGCACCATTATTAACTATGGTAACACACTGCACCATTATTAACTGTGGTATCATTTTGCACCATTATTAACTATGGTAACACACTGCACCATTATTAACTGTGGTATCACACTGCACCATTATTAACTGTGGTATCATTTTGCACCATTATTAACTATGGTATCATTCTGCACCATTATTAGCTGTGGTATCACACTGCACCATTATTAGCTGTCGTATCACACTGCACCATTATTAACTATGGTAACACACTGCACCATTATTAACTATGGTATCACACTGCACCATTATTAACTGTGGTATCACACTGCACCATCATTAACTATGGTATCACACTGCACCATTATTAACTGTGGTGTCACACTGCACCATTATTAACTGTGGTATCACACTGCACCATTATTAACTATGGTATCACACTGCACCATTATTAACTGTGGTATCACATTGCACCATCATTAACTATGGTATCACACTGCACCATCATTAACTATGGTATCACACTGCACCATTATTAACTATGGTATCACACTGCACCATTATTTACTGTGGTATCACATTACACCATTATGAACTATGGTATAACACTGCACCATTATTAACTGTGGTATCACACTGCACCATCATTAACTATGGTATCACACTGCACCATTATTAACTATGGTATCACACTGCACCATTATTAACTGTGGTATCACACTGCACCATCATTAACTATGGTATCACACTGCACCATCATTAACTATGGTGTCACACTGCACCATTATTAACTATGGTATCACACTGCACCATTATTAACTGTGGTATCACACTACACCATTATTAACTATGGTATCACACTGCACCATTATTTACTGTGGTATCACATTACACCATTATGAACTATGGTATAACACTGCACCATTATTAACTGTGGTATCACACTGCACCATCATTAACTATGGTATCACACTGCACCATCATTAACTATGGTATCACACTGCACCATTATTAACTATGGTATCACACTTCACCATTATTAACTGTGGTATCACACTGCACCATTATTAACTGTGGTATCACACTGCACCATTATTAACTGTGGTATCACACTGCACCATTATTAACTATGGTATCACACTTCACCATTATTAACTGTGGTATCACACTGCACCATTATTAACTGTGGTATCACACTGCACCATTATTAACTGTGGTATCACACTGCACCATTATTAACTATGGTATCACACTGCACCATTATTAACTGTGGTATCACACTGCACCATTATTAACTGTGGTATCACACTTCACCATTATTAACTGTGGTATCACACTGCACCATTATTAACTGTGGTATCACACTGCCCCATTATTAACTGTGGTATCACACTGCACCATCATTAACTATGGTATCACACTGCACCATTATTAACTGTGGTATCACACTGCACCATTATTAACTATGGTATAACACTGCCCCATTATTAACTGTGGTATCACACTGCACCATCATTAACTATGGTATCACACTACACCATTATTAACTGTGGTATCACACTGCACATTATTTACTGTGGTATCACACAGCACCATTATTAACTGTGGTATCACACTGCACCATTATTAACTATGGTATCACACTGCACCATTATTAACTGTGGTATCACACTGCACCATTATTAACTGTGGTATCACACTGCACCATTATTAACTGTGGTATCACACTGCACCATTATTAACTATGGTATCACACTGCACCATTATTAACTGTGGTCTCACACTGCACCATTATTAACTGTGGTATCACACTGCACCATTATTAAGTATGGTATCACACTGCACCATTATTAACTGTGGTATCACACTGCACCATTATTAACTGTGGTATCACACTGCACCATTATTAACTGTGGTAACACACTGCACCATTATTAATTGTAATATCATAATACTGGCAACGAAATTGTATTACATATTCCATCAACTATAAGAAATTAGAAAATAACGCAGATCGTTTATACATGTATGTACTGTAATCTACTTAATAAAAACATCACCTAACAGCACATACAGAGACAATTCAGTTTAAAAGAAATGAATGCTAGAATTCTATACAAATTTTACAATGACGATTATTCTGTATATGTTATTTTCTCTAAACATTACCTTTATAGCTTTGCTCTTTATCATTTTAAATGTAATCTACTCATTGACAATAAATTCATGCTATATTTGAATATTCCATGCAATACTTATACAATATTTACGGACACACATTGTATTCTGTGAGATACAGTAATTTACAATTCAAACTTTAACACCAATCTTGGTGTATTTGTTTTCCAGATTTTATCTAGTGTGAAGGAATATTCGGTAGAAGAGAACTCGGTGGTAGCGCTATCATTGTTTTTAAGAGAGAAATCAATTTCCCTCCGCTTTTGGTCGCCACTTCTATTTCTTTGTATAGCGCTTTACATCGATATTAAGCAAACAAGTGTTGCATTAACATACTTAAAAAACGAATTGATCTTGAATGTTGCCTAATTCAAGAGCTTTTCTGATTTTAAAATCATTTCCTAATAAATATTCATCGTTATATGAATAACTGTAGAATTGGCTGACGACACCTTTGAGGTGACATTGCCAGAATGCAGTTATTGAATGTTAGGTTACCTTCGGACAAAGTACATATTGACTGATCGCCGAGTTCGACAAACTCAATGTAGAAACACGGATCGAATGCAGCTTGAAACCGCAATCTAGGTTGTCGTGTAAGGCTGAAGTGTTTATCTTTTTTAATGAACATTTTAAGAGGGGAGATACATCTGTTTTCCGTACACGCTGTAATATATGCCTTAGTTTTTCTTTGTCCACTATCAAGCTTTTGTGAGATCCACAACAATACTTTTAATTTTACATACTCATACAATGTATGATGTGATCAATTAATATTAAGACCTATTTTATTTCATTAAGATATGGTAAACGCGTTGAACCTTATATTTCAGTGAATATAAACATTCTCTGAAAAGAGATATGATAAAACAAATGAATATCATTAATACTCGAATATACAAGGCTATGTACTATAAAAAATAATTATCATTACTAGTAAAGCGTATTATTGATAGAGCTCACTGTGCATAGTGAGGTACCAACCACCTGTTTCTTGTCGTCGGCTATTAAACAACTTCCTTTCCTAACTGTAAGACAAAATCCTTGACCTCGATATGTCAAACTGTTACAACACACATCTACCCCATGCCAGATTTCTGGCTTTCATACGAAAGTTTCAATCCCATCCTTTACTACTCCTTTACAGATAATTAGAAGAGCGAGGAAAGCTAAAGGTTAATTATGTGACTTTACGGGTCGATTTGACCTAACTGATGAAACCTAAATCTCTTCAAGTTAAAGGGCTTTCGACTATGATTGCGTAAGAGAATTGTAAGGTCAGGAACCCGTACCGCGTCAGTTACCGGACGTTACATAGATAATAGCCGGTTGCATCACTGTGGTTATAACAGTCAATATTACAGGGAGTACACTATCACTCCGGTATCTCGGACGATGACAAGGATAAGGTAAAACTCTGGTAACAAAACGCTATCACGTACATGATTAGTAGTGGGAAAGAGTTGTATATCATTTATATCAGTCCTCAATTATAATTTCTTTGAATAATAATGAATTTTCCTCTTCCATATTTAAGATGAAATTTTGACAACTTCTACACTGCATATATATGTACAGATTATATATCCTCGGTTTTCTTTACAATTATTAGAAATTATAACTCGATAAAATAGTTTTTCCTTTAACGTAATTTTTAATTTAGATGTAAAAAGTTCGTTTGCAATCATTGAAGTTGTTGCATGTGCATATACATATTTTTATGTTAATGTTATGAACTATGATATTAGTTACCTTCCTGTAAGCTATATTATATGTAAGTCATATGAAATATGATATCATTTACATGCTGTTTGGTATATTGTATGTAAGTATTATGAACAATTATATCATTTACCTTCCTGTTTGACATATTTATGTACCGTAATTGTTATGAGCTATGATAACAATTACCTTCCTGTTTGGCATTTTATACGTATGTATTAGGAGTCATAGGAGTCACACCAGGAGTCAAGACAAGGATTCAGACAAGGAGCCACACCAGGACTAAGACAAGGAGTCAGACCTAAAGTCACGCAAGAAGTCACACCAGGAGTCAAGCAAGGAGTCACACCAGGAGTCAGACAAGGAGTCACACCAGGAATCAGACAAGGAATCACACCAGGAATCAGACAAGAAATCACACCAGGAGTCAGACAAGGAGTCACACCAGGAATCAGACAAGGAATCACACCAGGAATCAGACAAGAAATCACACCAGGAGTCAGACAAGGAATCACACCAGGAGTCAGACAAGGAATCACACCAGGAATCAGACTTAAAATGACTTTTTCATTTTAAAACCGCCATATTATTGTCACTCAAAATCACCATGTTATTGTCACACAGAATTATCGTTTTATTGTCACTTAAAATTAATATATCATTTTCACTTAAAATACCATTTTAGTGTCACTTAAATCAACCATGTTATTGTCACTTAAAATCACCATGTCATTTTCCCATAAAATTACCATATTATTGCCACTTAAAATTACTACATCGTTGGCACTTAATATTACCATTTTATAGGCATCTAAAATTACCACATTATTGTCACTTATATTAACCATCTTGTTGTCACTTGTTATGTTATGTTTGCTTGTAAGATCTTGGTTGCAAATATCAGAAACCATGATCTGGTATGTTGGTACGATAATTTGTTATGCCGTTTACGTGATAACGCTAAAAATGCGAATCATACCAATATTAACGGGTTGTAACAGTTGATTATTTAACATTAATATTTAATGCTATAGAAATGATAGTGATACCGTACAACACCTCTAACTCCGTGGTATCTGACCACACTTGAGTCCGCGGCAGCTGGTCACACCTGAGTCCGTGGTACCTGATCACATCTCTTATACAGTGGTATCTGACCACACCTCTTATAAAGTGGTACCTGACCACACCTCTTATACAGTGATACCAGATCACACCTCTTATACAGTGGTACCTGATCACACCCGAGTCCGTGGTACCTGATCACATCTCTTATACAGTGGTACCTCATCACACCTGAGTCCGTGGTACCTGACCACACCTCTTATACAGTGATACCTGATCACACCTGAGTCCGTGGTACCTGATCACATCTCTTATACAGTGATACCTGATCACACCCGAGTCCGTGGTACCTGATCACATCTCTTATACAGTGGTACCTCATCACACCTGAGTCCGTGGTACCTGACCACACCTCTTATACAGTGATACCTGATCACACCTGAGTCCGTGGTACCTGATCACATCTCTTATACAGTGATACCTGATCACACCTGAGTCCTTGGTACCTGATCACACTTGAGTCTGTGGTACCTGATCACACCCGAGTCTCTGGTACCTGATCACATATCTTATACAGTGGTACCTGATCACACCTGAGTCTCTGGTGCCTGATCACACCTGAGTCCGTGGTACCTGATCACACCTGAGTCTGTGTTACCTGATCACACCCGAGTCTGTGGTACCTGATCACACCGGAGTCTGTGGTACCTGATCACACCTGAGTCTGTGGTACCTGATCACACCTGAGTCCATGGTATCTGACCACACTTGAGTCCGTGGCAGCTGATCACACCTGAGTCTGTGGTACCTGATCACACCCGAGTCCGTGGTACCTGACCACGCCTCTTATACAGTGATACCTGACCACACCTGAGTCCATGGTACCTGATCACACCTCTTATACAGTGGTACCTGATCACACCTCTTATACAGTGGTACCTGACCACACCTCTTATACAGTGATACCTGATCACACCTGAGTCCGTGGTACCTGATCACAGCTCTTATACAGTGGTACCTGATCACACCTGAGTCCGTGGTACCTGATCACACCTGTTATACAGTGGTACCTGATCACACCTCTTATACAGTGGTACCTGATCACACCTGAGTCCATGGTACCTGACCACACCTCTTATACAGTGGTACCTGATCACACCTCTTATACAGTGGTACCTGATCACACCTCTTATACAGTGGTACCTGATCACACCTGAGTCCGTGGTACCTGATCACACCTCTTATACAGTGGTACCTGATCACACCTCTTATACAGTGGTACCTGATCACACCTCTTATACAGTGGTACCTGACCACACCTCTTATACAGTGGTACCTGATCACACCTGAGTCCGTGGTATCTGATCACACCTCTTATACAGTGGTACCTGATCACACCTCTTATACAGTGGTGCCTGATCACACCTCTTATACAGTGGTACCTGATCACACCTCTTATACAGTGGTACCTGATCACACCTCTTATACAGTGGTACTTGATCACACCTCTTATACAGTGGTACCTGATCACATCTCTTATACAGTGGTACCTGACCACACCTCTTATACAGTGGTACCTGATCACACCTGAGTACATGGTACCTGATCACACCTCTTATACAGTGATACCAGATCACTCATCACCTCATCACACCTGAGTCCGTGGTACCTGACCACACCTCTTATACAGTGATACCTGATCACACCTGAGTCCGTGGTACCTGATCACATCTCTTATACAGTGATACCTGATCACACCTGAGTCCTTGGTACCTGATCACACTTGAGTCTGTGGTACCTGATCACACCCGAGTCTCTGGTACCTGATCACATATCTTATACAGTGGTACCTGATCACACCTGAGTCTCTGGTGCCTGATCACACCTGAGTCCGTGGTACCTGACCACACTTGAGTCCGCGGCAGCTGGTCACACCTGAGTCCGTGGTACCTGATCACATCTCTTATACAGTGGTATCTGACCACACCTCTTATAAAGTGGTAACTGACCACACCTCTTATACAGTGATACCAGATCACACCTCTTATACAGTGGTACCTGATCACACCCGAGTCCGTGGTACCTGATCACATCTCTTATACAGTGGTACCTCATCACACCTGAGTCCGTGGTACCTGACCACACCTCTTATACAGTGATACCTGATCACACCTGAGTCCGTGGTACCTGACCACATCTCTTATACAGTGATACCTGATCACACCCGAGTCCGTGGTACCTGATCACATCTCTTATACAGTGGTACCTCATCACACCTGAGTCCGTGGTACCTGACCACACCTCTTATACAGTGATACCTGATCACACCTGAGTCCGTGGTACCTGATCACATCTCTTATACAGTGATACCTGATCACACCTGAGTCCTTGGTACCTGATCACACGTGAGTCTGTGGTACCTGATCACACCCGAGTCTCTGGTACCTGATCACATATCTTATACAGTGGTACCTGATCACACCTGAGTCTCTGGTGCCTGATCACACCTGAGTCCGTGGTACCTGATCACACCTGAGTCTGTGTTACCTGATCACACCCGAGTCTGTGGTACCTGATCACACCTGAGTCCGTGGTACCTGATCACACCGGAGTCTGTGGTACCTGATCACACCTGAGTCTGTGGTACCTGATCACACCTGAGTCCGTGGTATCTGACCACACTTGAGTCCGTGGCAGCTGATCACACCTGAGTCTGTGGTACCTGATCACACCCGAGTCCGTGGTACCTGACCAAGCCTCTTATACAGTGATACCTGACCACACCTGAGTCCGTGGTACCTGATCACACCTCTTATACAGTGGTACCTGATCACACCTCTTATACAGTGGTACCTGACCACACCTCTTATACAGTGATACCTGATCACACCTGAGTCCGTGGTACCTGATCACACCTCTTATACAGTGGTACCTGATCACACCTGAGTCCGTGGTACCTGATCACACCTGTTATACAGTGGCACCTGATCACACCTCTTATACAGTGGTACCTGATCACACCTGAGTCCATGGTACCTGACCACATCTCTTATACAGTGTTACCTGATCACACCTCTTATACAGTGGTACCTGATCACACCTCTTATACAGTGGTACCTGATCACACCTGAGTCCGTGGTACCTGATCACACCTCTTATACAGTGGTACCTGATCACACCTCTTATACAGTGGTACCTGATCACACCTGAGTCCGTGGTACCTGATCACACCTCGTATACAGTGGTACCTGATCACACCTGAGTCCGTGGTACCTGATCACACCTCTTATACAGTGGTACCTGATCACACCTCTTATACAGTGGTGCCTGATCACACCTCTTATACAGTGGTGCCTGATCACACCTCTTATACAGTGGTACCTGATCACACCTCTTATACAGTGGTACTTGATCACACCTCTTATACAGTGGTACCTGATCACATCTCTTATACAGTGGTACCTGACCACACCTCTTATACAGTGATACCTGATCACACCTGAGTCCGTGGTACCTGATCACATCTCTTATACAGTGATACCTGATCACACCTGAGTCCTTGGTACCTGATCACTGATCACACCCGAGTCTCTGGTACCTGATCACATATCTTATACAGTGGTACCTGAGAGTCCGTGGGACCTGATCACACCTCTTATACAGTGGTACCTGATCACACCTCTTATACAGTGGTACCTGACCACACCTCTTATACAGTGATACCTGATCACACCTGAGTCCGTGGTACCTGATCACACCTCTTATACAGTGGTACCTGATCACACCTGAGTCCGTGGTACCTGATCACACCTGTTATACAGTGGTACCTGATCACACCTCTTATACAGTGGTACCTGATCACACCTGAGTCCATGGTACCTGACCACATCTCTTATACAGTGTTACCTGATCACACCTCTTATACAGTGGTACCTGATCACACCTCTTATACAGTGGTACCTGATCACACCTGAGTCCGTGGTACCTGATCACACCTCTTATACAGTGGTACCTGATCACACCTCTTATACAGTGGTACCTGATCACACCTGAGTCCGTGGTACCTGATCACACCTCGTATACAGTGGTACCTGATCACACCTGAGTCCGTGGTACCTGATCACACCTCTTATACAGTGGTACCTGATCACACCTCTTATACAGTGGTGCCTGATCACACCTCTTATACAGTGGTGCCTGATCACACCTCTTATACAGTGGTACCTGATCACACCTCTTATACAGTGGTACTTGATCACACCTCTTATACAGTGGTACCTGATCACATCTCTTATACAGTGGTACCTGACCACACCTCTTATACAGTGGTACCTGATCACACCTGAGTACATGGTACCTGATCACACCTCTTATACAGTGATACCAGATCACACCTGAGTCCGTGGTACCTGACCACACCTCTTATACAGTGGTACCTGATCACACCTGAGTCCGTGGTACCTGATCACACCTCTTATACAGTGGTACCTGATCACACCTCTTATACAGTGGTACCTGATCACACCTCTTATACAGTGGTACCTGATCACACCTCTTATACAGTGATACCTGATCACACCTGAGTCCGTGGTACCTGATCACACCTCTTATACAGTGGTACCTGATCACACCTGAGTCCGTGGTACCTGATCACACCTCTTATACAGTGGTACCTGATCACACCTCTTATACAGTGGTACCTGATCACACCTGAGTCCATGGTACCTGACCACACCTCTTATACAGTGGTACCTGATCACACCTCTTATACAGTGGTACCTGATCACACCTCTTATACAGTGGTACCTGATCACACCTGAGTCCGTGGTACCTGATCACACCTCTTATACAGTGGTACCTGATCACACCTCTTATACAGTGGTACCTGATCACACCTCTTATACAGTGGTACTTGATCACACCTCTTATACAGTGGTACCTGATCACATCTCTTATACAGTGGTACCTGACCACACCTCTTATACAGTGGTACCTGATCACACCTGAGTACATGGTACCTGATCACACCTCTTATACAGTGATACCAGATCACACCTGAGTCCGTGGTACCTGACCACACCTCTTATACAGTGGTACCTGATCACACCTGAGTCCGTGGTACCTGACCACACCTCTTATACAGTGGTACCTGATCACACCTCTTATACAGTGGTGCCTGATCACACCTCTTATACAGTGGTACCTGATCACACCTCTTATACAGTGGTACCTGATCACACCTCTTATACAGTGGTACTTGATCACACCTCTTATACAGTGGTACCTGATCACATCTCTTATACAGTGGTACCTGACCACACCTCTTATACAGTGGTACCTGATCACACCTGAGTACATGGTACCTGATCACACCTCTTATACAGTGATACCAGATCACACCTGAGTCCGTGGTACCTGACCACACCTCTTATACAGTGGTACCTGATCACACCTGAGTCCGTGGTACCTGACCACACCTCTTATACAGTGGTACCTGATCACACCTGAGTCCGTGGTACCTGATCACACCTCTTATACAGTGGTACCTGATCACACCTGAGTCCGTGGTACCTGACCACACCTCTTATACAGTGGTACCTGATCATACCTGAGTCCATGGTACCTGATCACACCTCTGAGTCCGTGGAACGTGTTCACACCTCTTACTCTGTGATATCTGATCACAACTATGTCCCTCCCCCCCCTCTTTTCGCAGTTTTGGTGTCCCACTTGACAATTCTGCTGCTTACTATTCGATATCTTAGCATTTCACTTTTAATTATAATCATATACAAAGAAAAAATTCTCTCATTAATTAGTTTTAATTAAGTATTGGTACCTTAAAATGAATGCATTGACACGAATTAAGCTTTGAGCGCTGTTATAAGTTATAAAAGAAGTCAATATCAGGAATGAGATATGAACAAGATGTGGTCAGACGCAAATAAAATTCTTCTCTTTTCCATTTAAATATTATAGACGTAAAACATAATCGCGTTAAGATTACATTTGTATTAATATCAAAGTAATATATTCAATTACTTCATTACAGAGAATTTGGGTCTCTTGTGTAATTTAAACGGATTGTGAAGCAAAACTACTGATTGAAAAACTTCCCGCCTAATCTGGCTTGAGCGGACTTTCTGGTGTATTGGATAGCTTTAGGGCTTTTGGAATTATCAGCAAAATATTTGACGGAATTAAGGCTTTATTATGTTTTGGCATTAGCTTGAGGTCATTCAGAGGTTCTCAGTTACTCGCATCTGTTTAAAAAGTCATGATCGAATAGTCCTAATATACAATAACAGTAAAACATTGCATGGAAAAGTTTTATAGAAAATACTTTGATGCGCGAATTTTAGCGTTCTCTCTTTACTCGAAGACATAAACAATCTTACTTCACTGTATTACTATTAAGCTATTTATGCAGTAAATCAAAGTGAAAAGTATAATTTAGAGTTTAATGTATAAATACTATTTAATGAGAAAATCATGGAAGCTAATTTTTTTTACATATACAGACACGTGCATACGTTATATTCTTTATTCGTGGATAAGATGATATTTTAAAGGACCCCTATCATTAAGGTGTCTATAATGCCTACTTTTGTATTATAAAATTTGAAGTCGCTTTAAAGAGAAATATTTTAGATTTTTACTTGTCCTACAAGGAAAGTGCGCAGTTTTTAATGGTATCTGGAAATGGCTATTTCAAGTATTTAAAATGGGTATATTTATTACAAATTTAAATAAAATTAAATAACATCAATTCGTAGATTTGTTTTAATCCAGATTTTACCGAATATTTTGGTTTGTGTTTCCTGATAATTGAAATAAACACCAGGGAAATCGGTAAAACATGTCAAAATTAATATTCTGCAAACTTCATGTCAATAAAAAGAATCCCTTTGTTGCAAAACATTTATGGAAACCCCCTCTTTCTTCACTGTGTGCCTCTCCTCCCTACCAATATAAACATACAAAAATATACAGGCATATATACAAAGTTACTTAAAGGTTTAATTAAAAGAAATGTAATTTAATATTACACCCTTGCATCCCTACCCAGCAAAAAGCAATGCCATTTACACAAAATGTGTATATTCTGAATAAGAATACACAACGTAATGATCATCTAGTTTCAAGGAAAGTGGAGGGGTCAATACTAAAACAACTTTTCCATTTTTCTTGATTTCTTAACAAAATGGGGAAAAACTGCGTATTTTCCAAATTTTTGTCTCATTCCTATGTCAGATTTCAATCACATTTACAAAATCATATACGTCTATATTCAGTAAGTGAAATTATGTACCATTTGCTTTGATACATTATCCTTGATTTTAATAAATAGGCACATCGCCCGTCTGAGTGACAGTGTACCTTAATATACAAAATCATGTATATACCAAGTTAATCTGAGTTTATCTTAGAGCATTTCCACTGTAGCAAATAATACAATCATGGTGTCGCACATTAAAATAAAAATACTTACAAATGACATACTTACAAATATAGTCATGACATCATTTATTGTCCTGACGTCATATATTGTCACTACTTCATATATTGACATGACGTCATATATTGGCATACTTAAAACTTTTGTTGCTTTGATATCTGTTTTACGCCACACTAAGACTATTGCATTTACACAGCAAATGCATGTGCCCGATGACGAAGGCATTTATATGGCGAAGGCATGTGCCCGATGACGAAGGCATCTATATGGCGAAGGCATGTGCCCGATGACGAAGGCATTTACATGGCGAAGGCATGTGCCCGATGACGAAGGCATTTATATGGCGAAGGCATGTGCCCGATAACGAAGGCATTTACATGTCGAAGGCATGTGCCCGATGACGAAGGCATTTATATGGCGAAGAGATTGCCTAATGACGAAGGCATTTATATGGCGAAGGCATGTGCCTGATGTATTGCACAGAAATTTAGTCCTTGCAACAGCTATAAACATTATGATGTATTTATATATATATATGTATATGTATGCATGTATATATGTACATGTATGTACCCTACTTAAAAATAATTATACTGATTCTGAATATTTACACACATAACTGAATATGATCATACATGTAACTATAAGCTTTGTATTGTAACTTTTGTCAAAAGTATTAAAATTTTCATATCTATATGTATTGTCAAGTGTAAAAAATTGTCATACTGATAAGTATCAGTCTAGTTATAAATATTGTCTGTCCTATGAATATTATCATACCTTAAATGTCCTTTTGTCCAATTAATTGCGTCTTGTGCTTGAATCCTTTCATGTTAATCTATATACAACTTGAGGTTACCATGGATACCAGAAAACCCAAAACCATACAAACCATACCAAAAGACGCATAAAGATATGCTTAACATCATGCACTGCATGTATATGTATATTGCATATAATTTTCGTTTCAGAAATACATGTATTGATAAAATAACAAACCATACTTGAAAATTTTATATATTAAAGTAATTTTATATTTATTTGTCAAGTATGTTAATATTATTTTGTGCTTTCCGGGCAGTTGTTTGTATAAATCAGATTTACATTATATACACTCCATTAATGATGATTCAGACCGTCTCAAGACGTACAATCCCAAGGGGTACCGCATGTGCAGTACAATCACGAAGCATATAGACTTAATAGAAATGGCTTTATTTATGAGTTATCTTGAAGAGATGACTCCATCGGATAATTCATTGTCATATTCTGTAATTAAATACAGGGACAGTCAGTGCAAAGTCGGGCTGCCTTTAATAACCCATTGGTTTTAACTTAAAAAAAATTCAATGTGCTGGAATTGAGCAGATTCATTTATGTTCCCACAAAAGATATGTATACTGAGTAAAATTCCGCTTAGATACCTGAGCACAAATTGACTTTCTGATCTCAGTGTTTAGTCAATAAGCCATTATTTGTACCGTCTACCAATAAATAGTTTTACATGGACATTTGGTTTAATTAAACATTATTCCTTTCATGTTAAACCGTGCAAGGTTCAACCGAAACATTTTGGTACAAAAATGATTGTAATGTGTGAAATCTGTTAAAAGCAGGATGCTGGCTCTTCAACTTGTGCAATCATTTGATGCAATAATGCGTTTGTCCAAATAAGAATCAACACAGAGGGGTATATCAAAACAGTCCGATTTAAGTGCAAGAGAATGCCGGAAACTTTTGATTTTAACAAAACAAATACTTTAAAAGGTTCGATTTGATGCTAGAGTCGAAATAACACTGAATTTATTTTCAGTCTCCTAGTTTCTATTCTTAATTCTGGAAATAGAATTTAATAGATAGAAATAACCATGAATGTTAAAGAAAACACGCTACATGCAGATCATATGAAATGTATTTAAATGAACGAGTCATATTGAGGCAGTTTAGAGGATAAGAATGTTATCTGAAAAGCGACGGAAGTGGTTCGATTCCTTATGTAATTTTCAACAACTGAATTAAAGTGTTCCTCTCAATAGCCAGAAAGCAAAATCACACGAATGAAGTAAAGTATATGATCAACACTTTGTGAACGCCATATGTTTTACCTATCTATGTAGATTAAAGGGGAAGTCAAGTAAAGTCACAACGTGACACTATATTTTATGGCAGTAAGAAACACATTATCAATACAATCTGAACATTTGCACAGAAAAGTACGCAAATGTCGGCGCCATTATATATTTCATATGATTTTAGACACTCATATTGTACGACTTTTGAAACAGAAGAGGATCATTTTGGAATTAAGTACATGCGACCTTAAAGCGTTAAAAGCCGTAACTTCACGTAAAATATGCAAATACCATTTTATACATAAATCTAATAAAAAATAATTAATTTGGCAAAGAGAATTTTGCGAACGTCATTTTATAAGCTATATAAACGCCGTTATCGTTCATCTCTTATTTATTTCCGTCCCGAAAAGAAATGCATTTAAGATCCGCCTTATGCAGGTGACCGTAACATTGCAACTGCTGTAATGTGCATGTGTGAATCTCATGCACGTTGTAAATTTGATTTAATGATTAAAACAAAGTCGAAAATACCACGTGTGCTCACCTTAGCATCCGTTTTAGTTACATGACCCAGCAGGATATGCTGTCCCTGTGGTCGGTGCATAATTAATTAGCTCTCCAGTAGCAGGCAATCAGAACTGCCGCATGAAAGCACACGTTTTATGGGCCTGTAAGTGATTTTTGACACATTCTTAATTCTGCGTGGTAAAACCATTTGGATAATACATGTATCTGAGAAAAATGAATTGCTTAAAAGTTATAACTTACATTGTTTTAAAGTATAACGGCGACAATTGTTCCTTTTGGTGATTTTTTATATTGAAATATTCTTTGATAGCAATCATTTACTTCTTTTATTTATATCCCTTTATACAAAGTAACGCACATACATGTATATTTATTCTATATAGGTATAATTACCGGATGCTTTGTCTGGAAAGGACTTATCTTAAGTCAGGAGGATGCCAGATCGAACTTTTTTGGAAGTTAGTTTCACGCTTAAGGCATATAAAGAAAAGTCTACATTGGAGTACAGCATCTTTAAATAAATAAGGTGACTTTAGAGTGCTAAGCAACACGCAAAAACTGATATTCACAAACTGATATACATAAACTGACACGCCCAAACTGATATACATAAACTGACACGCCCAACTGATATACACAAACTGACACACCCAAACTAATACACCCAAACTGACACATACAAACCGATACACCCAAACTGACATACACACAAACAGATATACCTAAACTGACACACACAATCTGATACACATAAACTGATACACACAAACTGACACACACAAACTGATATAAACTGTTGATACAGCTGAACTGATACATCAATTAGGTAAAGAATAAAGGTGCTGAAGGACGCCGTATCGGGTTTATTTACCAGAAAGTGACAATTTGAAGTTTCAATGCATATGAAAATAAAAAAACATATCCAGCTTCAATATGAAAATTAAAAATTGGGATGTACCCGGTATTGTATCGAAATGGGGGCCATCTCAAAGTTACTGTTAGTTTAACATTAAGAGTAATGGGTAAAACCAAAACAACACAAAAATATTGAAAAAATCTGTAATTGGGATTTTATATTAATTTACACGATTACAGACCTTATGATGCTACTTAAAATTATATTAAGAAAATGGGGTGTACCCGCGGAAATAAACAGAAGGGGTCCTCTCAAAATAATAGTTTGTGTCAAAATTTCTTATTTCAGTTCTGAAATGTATGACTTCCATAGTATTATAATCAAAACAGTGAATTTATTACCAAAGCCTTTTACAGATAAATCATATGTTTATTCAACAATAGACAATTATGTCATCATACCCCAAGAGTGAAATTGATTAGGGGAGGGGGTACTCATGTAGGGAAGTACTTTGTAAATAATTTGCAAGATTATTATGTTTTAAAAACTTCTTAGTTATATAGATACACCCCCTATATATACAGTGAAACAATTCATGTGACATAAACATTACCCATGTCATAAGCGTATGTTATGACCAAGGTCGTATCTTTAGCTTCAAGGTCACATAGAGTTTAAGATGTTGAATTTAGTGTCTATTTCTTACAACAATAGATCTGCTTCATACTTCACTATATTGTTTACCTATTGCGCATTGGTGTGCTGTGTTCTTGACTCAAGATCATACCTTCAAGGTCACAGTGAACTAATTATCAAAATCAACTTTCTGTCCATAAAACCATAGTTGTAAAGTGGATCTGCTTCATAATATACAATCATAATAATATAATATAATATAATATATAATAATATTATATATAATAAAAATAAAAATAATTTTAAGTCGAGCGTGACATTGCCCAGACGTTATGCGCATACGATTTAGAGCCGGCTTCGTTAAGATAGTTTATCTCAACATAAATGTCGTAGTACCATTTTGAAGTATAAAAATTATGTGGAAAGAAAATACAGTCAACGTTTCTTCCACAGCAGGTCACTCAATTAATGTCCTTCAAAATATTGAGGCAAATAAATCCAAGTGCTCTTGTAATTATCAATTATCTATTAGGTTTCTCTTATTTCGGGATTTTTTTCTTCTTGTTAAATGTAGCTTTTACATGTAATTAAAGGGTTTTCATATTTATAAGTAATAGTACTAATTGAAGAAATAATATTGTTCGAATATTCTACATTAAACTCCATGAGTTAAGAATAATTATTATCACGATCATAAATGAAAGTAATCAGTATTGTGATGTCAAAATTTAAGTCAGTACAACGACAGACAGACGTTACCATTAAATAATGATTTGTTATTATGAACTATGACATGTTCTGTATTCTGCTGTTATATCATTTGGGTTGTTAAAGCGTAATATGGATTCCCATGTCTTGCTGCTTATGGCAGCCGCATTTTATGCTGATTTTAAGCCTGAAAATGTTTTCTTTATAGTTTGTAATACTTATTTAAAACCACTGCGCCTTCGAACACTTTTTACGGTGTTCATTACAAAGTTAAATCAGAAGTATCAAAATTATTCATGTGTGTCTGTATATAATTTTGAAGTTGTATCTGGATAACACTTAACCTTACATTTCTTTTTGGTTTCCAAAAATATGTTTCTATTTACATTAAACTTCATTTCTCATTGGATTGATTTAAACAATGGAAGTTTAATTCTCTATACAATGAAAAATAAAAACGAAACAAAACGAAATCAAAAAGGAAAAAAATTGCAACACAAAGGCAAAAACAACCGAACACACCACCAACACCATAGTCTGAAACAAAGACAAACACATACACAAACAAACACAAAAAGACACAAACACAATAAATGTAAAAAAAAATGTAAAGAAAATAAAAAAACAAACAAACAAACAAAACAAAAACCAAACCACCGCCCCCCCCCCAACAAAACAAAAGCAAAAACAAAAACAATCCCAACGTTTATAAAGAACTGAACATAGAGATTAACCCGCGCATAATTGGTAAATTCAAATACAGAAAACATGGTCGAACTGTCATATATATTTACAAGAAACGCTTTTCAATAAGCCAAATTGTCGTCCAAGTCAATAAGCCCAGTGTCGTCCCAGTCAATAAGCCCAATGTCTTTTTAGTCAAAAAGTCCATTGTCGTCCCCATCAAAAAGCCCAGTGTTGTACCAGTCAATAATCCCAATGTCGTTCCAGTCAATAAGCCCAGTGTCGTCCCAGTCAATAAACACAATGTCATCCAGTCAATAAGCCCGATGTAGTCATGGTCAATAGGCTTATAGTCGTCCAAGTCAATAACACCATCGCCATCCCAATTATTAAGCCCAATGTCATCCCAGTCAATAAATTCAATGACGTCTCAATCAATAAGCAAAATGTCGCCCCAGTCAATAAGCCCAGTGTAGTCCCAGTCAATAAGCCCAATGTCGTCCAAGTCAATATCACCGTTGCCGTCCCAATCAGTAATCCCAATGTCATTACAGTCAATAAATTCAATGTCGTCTCGGTTAATTAGCCCTGTGTAGTCCTAGTCAATAAGCCTAATGTCGTCTCAATCAATAAACCCAATGTCGTCCAAATCAATAAGCTCAATGCCGTTCTAGTCAATAACCCAAAGTCGTCCCAATCAATAAGCCCAATGTTGTACCAGTCAATAAGCCCAATGTCGTTCTAGTCAATAGATCCATTGTTGTCCCAGACAATGAGCCCAATGTCATCCACTCAATAAGCCCGATGTCGTCTTAGTCAATACGCCCAATATCGTCCAAGTCAATGACACCATTGCCGTCCCAATCAGTAAGCCCAAGGTAATCATGGTCAATAAGTTCAATGTCGTCTCAATTAATAAGCTTATGTCGTGCCAGTCAGTGGGGCCAATGTCGCCCTAGTCAATTAGCCCAATCTCGTCCCAGTCAATACGCCCAATGTCGTCCCAGTCAATCAGCCCAATGCAGCCCCAGTCAGTAAGCCCAATGTTGTCCAAGTCAATAACACCATCGCCACCCCAATCAGTAAGCCCAATGTAATCGTAGTCAATAAGCTCAATGTCATAGGGCCAATGTCGTCCCAGTCAATTAGCTCAATGTCGTCCCAGTCAAACAGCCCAATGCAGTCCCAGTCAGTAAGCCCAATGTCGTCCAAGTCAATAACTCCATCGCCGTCCCAATCAGTAAGCCCAATGTAATCGTAGTCAATAAGCTCAATGTCATTCTAGTCAATAAATTCAATGTCGCCCCAGTCTATTAGCCCAATATCGTCCCAATCAATAAGTCTAATATCGTCTAAGTCCTTATTCGTCTTAGGAGGTAATCTAGACTACCATGACGACACTTATCGTTTATTCGTTAAAAAAAGAAGTATGTTACATATTCTTATCAAATTTTCACATTATTTCTATTTCTTTTTACATATTCATAAATTTTGACACTATTTATTTCCTGTCAGTTTAGCGGTATGGCAGGTGCGCTATTTATGTATCACGTGATCTAGCCCTAATAGGGTGGCACCTACAACGACAAGCGTCATTGAGATCTGCCTCATCTCGTCTCAACGATTCTGATGAAGATGACAACGATATCATTCTTTTGTGGATTAATCATGCTGCAAAGCATTTCCATTTCTTTAAGGTGTCATAGGCCTTCCGTGGACCAATTTTACCTTAATGGATCTCCTTATATTCCTCTCAGCATTTAATGTAATATTACTTGAGACAGAGAATGTAGCACAGAAACAGGTATCATGGCAATGACATGGCGTCGGAGGGGCTAATTGATCTTTGGCAGATAAGGTGTCGCTTTTCATAACACTAGACAACAAATGAACCTGGAAAATATTGTCCGAGCTACTAACACTGAATGATGTATACTAAATTACATTTTTTGCTTGAATGAAATGTTACAATGTTGTGTCATTTGCAGTGAAGTAAAGGTCTGAATCTCGATCGCCATCGTGGGAATGGATGGGAAATCTTCAATAAAACCACAGGGAACTAATTGTAAACTATGATTTCTACCGTACATTGTATATCGTGTATAGAACTTAAAAATCATAAGTTTAAATAATAATTATATGGTAACAGAATGTGATATATAGTAAAATGAGTTACATATAGTAATCACATACCATCCTTTTTCCACTAATCTGAGAACCTATGTCTCTTCATTAAGAAACATCGATTTAGGTAGAACCTAAAATATTCCTTTTTAAAGATAGATGCGTCCAAATAGAAAACATCATTAGGGTGGAGCATAAAGAAAACAATTATGTGCGTGCCATAATATCTATACCTCAGTTTATTCTTTCCACGTCGATTTGTCTGAAGAATTTTTCAATTTTAAACATCTCTTGGCTATAAATGTTGTCTTTGCAGCTTTTATCTTACATATGCATCTGCCATTGAAGTGGAAGTCGCAATAATAATTAGGAGAAGTACAGTGACCTTCAGGGCACGCCGAATTTACTCGCTAGATCAGCATCTTCACAAAAGGCGATAAGATGCCTCATTGGAAAGTGACATTTTAAATTGTTTATGTTTCAATACGTGTATGTTTATCTTTAGATGACACTTCTTCTGGTCTGAAGGTGTCCGGTCAAGTTTGCATAAGGTCTTTTGATATGGAGTGTGGGAACATAAATACTAAAATGCCCTTTATGATGGCTTAATTTTTTTTTTTTTTCGTTTTTTTAATCTATAATTTTATTAAAAGTACTGACTTTAATGCATGACGATGTTTTATATAACATCAATTTTACTGAAAACTGGAGGGAAATATCAAACGAGCATTTAACGTTAATCCCCATCTTTTAGATGTAAATCTAAGTATATGAGAAAGTAAAAAAGGAAAAAGATCAAATTGAAAACACAAAAATAGACCTGGCTGTACATAGTTTATTTTATTACTGTTTGATATGTAAATAACAGCAATATTTTTACATATCATTTTAAAATGTGTTCAATATAGATCTTTGATATCTAAATTATATAGCATTGCAGCCTGAATATCTATCAAAATGTATTGTATATGAAATTAAAGTCGCTATGGACGTCGTGTGTATTTATAGATTAGACCTACTATGTATGTATTAAAATGCGAAAAACAGATTTTTATATGTTCAAAATATAAAAAATGAGACTAAAATAATTTATAGAATAAAAAAAAAAAACACCCCCTAAACAAATAATAAAAGAGAAAGCAAAAACACACACACACACAAAAATAGAAAACAAAACGAAAACAAACAAAAAACCCCCAAAATAAAAAATAAACCAAACAGACAAACACAAAAGGAGAATTCTTCGTTTTTGTGTATAGAGTTGAGTAAAGATGATAACACTATATTCTTGTAGCTGTGATATGTACTATAGCGAGTATACAGGTTGAGACAAGCCTATGTTAAGCTGTCTATATATTTTTCTTGTCAGTTTAACATCTGTGATGACCAAGTTTACAGGTGTCATCAGTATTAAATGATTTCTGAAGTTTACAGAAACATCATAATGTAAATAAGCCATGATTTGTCAGGTCGGATAGAGAGATGAGCGACAGATAACAAAGTAGACGCAATTATAACCATCTTTATCCCCTGTTATAAGCTTATCATTTGCTTATAAGTTTTCGAGGAGGATTAGGAAGTAATGAATGTGGCCAATTACCAGTTACAGATGCGAACATTTTCAACGCTACAGTTAAAAGTTTATGAGGTCACGAGTGTTTGGGATATTGTCATTAACGAAAGGAGACTTTAAGTCTATAATACTGCATAGAATGCCCTCTTACAATGATCTTCAGGTCGCGGATTTCAAAGTTGTAACAAACAAGGCCGGTAAATCATTAAACGTGTTGGTAAAAAGTGTCCCATCAGAATCTCCAAAATTGGGCTCTGTTTTACTAAGTACACGTATATCTCACAGGCCGATCCAGGTCGCAAGAATACAGAAGGAAAAATTAATCAAATTATGAAATCCCTCCCCCTTCACGATGTTAATAATTGTATGTGCCACTACATCCTATTGCCCCAATGTTTTATATGTATGCGCCACTATGTCATATTGCTTTTATATGAATGCGCCACTATACCCTAGCACCATAATATCATATACTGTATATGACACTATATCATAATGCCTTAATATTATACATGGTATGCGCCACTATGTCCTATCACCATACTGCCATATATTTTACTTGTATGCACCACTATATCCTACCATCCAAATGTCATATATTGTACGCGCTACTATATCCTGTCACCATATTCATGTTATATATTGTATGGGCCACGATATTCTATCACCATTGAAATGTTATATATTGTATGGGCCACGATATTCTATCGCCATTTGGAATGTTATATATTGTATGGGCCACGATATTCTATCGCCATTTGGAATGTTATATATTGTATGGGCCACGATATTCTATCACCATTTGGAATGTTATATTTGTATGGGCAACGATATCCTATCGCCATTTGAAGTGTTATATTTGTATGGGCCACGATATTCTATCGCCATTTTTGAAGTGTTATACATGGTATGGCACTGGTCATGCTTAACAATGGATGAATTATTACCCATTCCAACAGTATACTACATGTAGTAACTACAATTTTCCTTTGGAAGTTCACCTATCAACTGGGTCAGGGATCTACTACATTTTATTCTTTGATAAAAATTTCCATGTCACATTTTTACTTTTTCTTTAATATTGAAAATAATTAATGACTTAAATTCTATATTTGTGTCGACAAAACATAAATATATATATCTATACATATAATTAAGTATTGAATTATATATCTCCTGATTTGTGAATGAAAAGAATTATTTATTATTTGTGTGTTTCAGTTTCGTTTTTTAAAAGTGAATTTTTCCCCCAGAATTAACATGTACTTCTTTGGACCCCTTAATGATAAGAAGGCAAATGATATTTAAAAAGAATGAGAGTAAAATAGCATGGTGTAAAACATCAAGCTCATACCATGATATTTCTAAAAAGCTCCAGGAAACTATCTGAGCATGGGAATTTCCTAACCAGACTGTGTAATATCTTCGCCTTTATAGGCCTACACAGCGTTACCTTATCACGGGTATCTTATTTAACGAAACGTTACATTTAGTCGATAACAATTTGATTGAAATATGGGGAGGAGAAAGAGCGCCAACTACCCGACTCATTGACAAATCACTACAGCAATTGTCCAGTCGATCAATCCGGATTATGGGCGAGAACTGTAAACCCTACCTAAGAATTTAAGCTCCAGTATTGGTTCTCGTTTTCTGTTTGTTGTCTTTCAAGTGTGTATTGTTCGTAGCTGGCCAATCGGGTGGGTTTTTAGCTATGGTTCACTCCGGGTTAAAATGACGAGAATATAGTGTATTGTGTTGAAATATCGTGATGTAAATAATAATACATATAGCTGGGTGTGAGGGTCGTCACTTGGCGAGACTTTCTACCTTACTCAAGTACGATAGCTATTTGACTTCCACATCTCAGAGACTACTCTGTTTCAGGGACATACGGGGTGGTACTACCCCGAAAAGTTAGCAATTTATTATTGGTGACTTGGACACAGACAGGAGAGAGGAAACAACAGAAAAATGAATAAAGTAGCAGGGACATCAAGTAAGTTATAAGTCATATACCTGTACAAGATTATATGTATACTGTGTGTGTGTAATGATGATGATGATGATGATAGTAATAATAATAATAATAATAATAATAATAATAATAATAATAATAAAATAGTAATAAACAGTATTAAAAAGAAATCAGATATGAGTTTAATATATGTTTATCAAATTGAATTTCTTATTCTATAATATATCATACATACTGATTGATTTTTATTATCTGTAGACATATTTTAAAACTGACATTTCCGAATTAAGTTTAATTCTAAACCAGTGATGGGAAAATGGGAAAATGATGATATATATATAAATTTTATATATATATATATATATATATATATATATATATATATATATATATATATATATATATATATATATATATATATATATATATATATATATATATTGGTCACAATATTCATCGCCTGAAGATTGTCAATAGACATGAGAGCGCTAGTGTTTAAAATAATGTTGTAATGTAAAGATCCTAAAGTGTTGGAGTTTCATTGACGGATATTTATTTCTGTATATAAATCAACATTTTGTCATATATACATGTATAAGTTTGATCCCAAATATCAAATGATAATATTATATCATAATTCCTGTCAATGATATAAAAGGGATTATGTCTTTAAACTAATTTACCATGAACTGAAAGAATTGTCTACGAGAGGATGTTATTTTAAATAATTCTGAAATGATTAGATAAGATAGAACATTGTTATCTAGTCGTAAGTTAATCAAGGAATAAATTAAAGTCATTTGTCATTTAGTTTTACCTTGTGTAAACAGCTCTATAAACAGAATAATTTATTGTATATATTTAACACATTTAAAAAAAATGAGTTTGTAAATGAAATTCAAAAGTACCACAAATTAATGACAGTTTGCCATCTTCTTCCGATATTAGTAAGATGTATCGCAGTTTCGACACCGGGTATCTTAACACTATAAATTACATGTACATACAGTGACCTAGAAGTACCAAGATGCTGCTTGTCTGAAAAAAAAAACATAAACGCAACATGTAGGTTGAAGAAGATCTGAAAAATTTATAATTTTAAAATGCATTTGTTGCATGCAAACACTCTCGAGCACTACAAAGCAATGGGCAACATTAATTAATGTTTAAAAGCCTCTTAGCCTGTAGAAAGGCGCGGGGTAGACACTAACTCCGGAAAGTCAATTCCAACTACAAAAGAAAATGCAGGATGTCAGAAGGAAATAGATCAGATAATAGAAACAACAAGCTACTTTTAATTACCCCGGGACAGGTGAAATCCTAGGTAGATAGAACCCAATGGATGAGATCACAAAAAGACTCAAATGCTAAATCAGAAGATGGTTTAGTCTGACGTGACTATCTTAATGATGTTTGCATGGTAAAAAAAGTTATAAAGCCGTCGAAAGAAGCTCTTGACGCGACGAATTCGGATGTTTGTTGTGTAACGTGAAATATGAGATCTTATGAATTCAAATATTAAATGCATTTTGGACATGAATTATTATAAAGGTAAGGGAATGAAATAAGACATTGAGTAACTAAAAGAACATCTATGTTTAAGAAGATGCAACATAACTATTATCATTGAACTTCCAATAAATATAAAGAATGGCGTTACCATTCACACCATTCCAATACCTTTATCATAGATATATGTAAGCAATATATGAATAAATCATATTTCTAATTTCAGAAAACTTAATTGTCATAATTAATTTCATTCCAAATTTTAGTTATTCTAATTTAACAAATAAAAACAATTTGACCATCTCATTATATAAACTTCATATGGTTAAAAATAATTCTAAAAAATATTCAGCTCATGCGCATGGGAAATAATGGAATGTCTCTCATCAATCATAATCGTGTCTTTAGTGCAATACATTTTATCAAAGACATATTCTTTTAACAGGTCGTCGATTCATTTCCGTAAAACTCTACAATCCTGATAAAGTTAATATGTATAATCCTGACTCCGATATCTAAGTAAATAAAGAAATCACCTCGGGAAAATGGAATCGTCGGACATTCCTTAATTGTGAGTGATTTAACTCGCACCTGTGTTCATATAATACCTGAAATAATCTGTTCCTTACCCGGCAGATAGATTTAAGGTGAAATCTCTTGCTATGGCATTTTAAAACACATAACATAATTAATGCAAGAACTAAAGTATTTATCAAGGATGTTTAAATATCAAGTTTGATATTTGACTTTTAGATTGCATAAATTTAATATATTGATGTAAAAAAATCTTTATTTACTCTGCAATGGATTGGCGTTCGTGCTTGCAATAATGCTTTGGTTTAAGAAAAGGTTCTGAGGCACTAGAAAAAATCCGAAGTGACAAATTAATTGTAGCATATGTTATAATGAATGCCTTGAAAGGCATGGAAACGACTCGTCTGAAAGTAGCGAACAAAGCTTTGCCACGACACAGGGGGTGCAAATATATTCAACAAAAATAAAAATGTCAGAGCTAATTATGGAAGTTTTCACAACTGTAGATTAACTTCTCGAAGACAGGGATCGTTTGAGGAGTATTTGCTTTAGGTTTTCTGCACAATTGTGATAAAGCGAGTTGGCAGTGCAAGTCAACACTGACGCTTATGTCCCCGTCGTATCATTTACTCCTCTGTTCTTTTATCAGGATTCCCTTTATAATGATTTTTTTTTCCAAAAGTCACGTTACGAATTGAAGTTTATAGTTTCGAATAAAATAGGAAAGAATGTAATTACTTTATGACTTGCTAAAAGAAGAATATGAAGTAGATTTGTTATATTCATCCTGTTGGAACCCACACGCAGAGATAGAAAGGAAAAGGCAATCGCGCACTTGAATGTCCGCTTTTGGTTTTGTAGTTGTCACAATAGGCACTTTATAATCACGCTAATCAGAGATATATAATATGGAATATGTTTAAGTCCATACCTAATGGTGATTCTGAACGTTGGTTTAAAACGATAGATGTTTAAAATCTTAAAATCAGGTGAAATTGTGAAAATATTTCAAGATGTTTGAAGGGTTTCGAAATAGTCAGATATGTCTCATTTTATTCAGAGCTTCTATCTATATTCGATTCATTTGCTTTTCTACAATAAGTTCCCTCATCCTAAGTTCTACGGCAATCTCGAATACACATTCTGCAGGGTGAAAGATTCAAATAGTTTCCTCGCATCAGGTGATATGACCATAGACGATAAGTAGACCGCTCTACAACCTTATGCACACACATACACACACACACACGCACACACACACACACACACATTTACGTTGTACATTGAAATGTCTATAAACAAATTACAGACATTTCAATATACAACGTAAATATCATATTATAATACACGATCAGATAAAAAGATAAATAGATAGAAATACATATAAACAATTATATACAACGTCTTAATCATTCGTACAGATATAATTCTCTTCAGCTTGTTTATATCAAAATCATACTTGATATATTTACCACGCGCAGAAAGTGTTTTTTTACAGTTTGAGTTAAAAGTAATTTATTGGTTTATAAATAGATTTGAACTGTGCACTCTGACCAAAAGGCAGGAAGGGGGGGGGGGCAGTATTTATCTAAATCTTTTCAGTGGAGATAGAATCCTGAACTTCGTCTCCTTTGACTAGTGATTGGGACTCCTACAGGCTGGCTCTTGTTATGCCACTATGTACTTGTTTTTACTGTTTGCTATACATGTCCGTGGGGGGAATTTACGTTTAACTATGCATACATGTCCATGGGGGATTTTACTGTTTAGTATACATGTCCGTGGGGGAATTTACCTTTTGCTATACTTGTTCGTGGGGGATTTTGTCACCAGCTAAGTAAGATCTCTTGTCTTTCACTTTCATTTTCACTTTTAGGGATTGTGTTTTCAAATGTTTGATGATTAATATTTGAATTTATTCGTATTTGCGTTGTGGGATCGAGATTATTGTTTCATAATACATTTTTTATCTCACGATGTACGCCTGCTTGTATGTTTTGATGTATACTATATATTCTACAGGTCGCATTTTAACGGATATTCCTTGCAAGGTTTGCCAGGATCATTCCTCTGGAAAACATTACGGAATATATGCATGTGACGGATGCGCAGGATTTTTCAAAGTAAGATCTTCTTCTTTATCTGTCTTGATATTTACGTCCTAATAGTGTACTGTAAAACATACAGTATATTTCCCGACTATAATCGTGAGCACATGTCAGTGGCGGATCCAGAATTTCCGAAAAGGGGAGGGGGTAAATGGGTATTAGCCAAACTTCTGAGCCATTTTTGGTGCAAAATCTGGATTTTTACTAGTGAATGTGTGACCAAAAGGTCCCCCCTCTAAATCCGCCACTGCATATCAACATACAACATGTGTATAGAAGTTACAGAGAAGTACAAAAAATATGAAAATTGTAGGAAGTTAATCTTATGATAGCAAATAAGCTAGAAGTGAAGTGGTGAAGTTACAGATATCTGGTGAGGAGGCAGATATCTGGTAAAATGCCAGATATCTGGTACTCGTAGCCATACTTTATGAAAGTAGAAAGTTCAATCCAAGCCGATTAACAATATAGCATCCCTCCCATGTATTTTTCATGGTATATGCGCACGTTATTTATCTGTTTTCCTTTCTAATTTTAGTTTACATTTCGCCATTTATTTACCGTAACCTGGAAAACTTTACAAGATATCAAGTTAAAGAGTTACAATCAAAAGACATCACTATTATAATGTGATCCCAATAAAGTCTTTGAAAATAATCCAGATCATATTTCATGTCAAGACCTAATCGATATCGAATGAAATCTCGTGTCGCACGATAATCCGCGTGTTGTGCTGCTTGGACCACATATTTTGAAGAGTTTACTTGTGGATTTTCTCCACTCTCTAATTGAGTTTAACTAGTCAGATCAAACATTTAATGCTCCTTCATTATGATCCCAGGGTACTTAGCAGATATTTGTTTTCTCGCAAAGAGTAACTAAACGTTCGGAAAAGTTGTAGAGTGTTTGGTAATTTTATCGCGATATACAGAGAAGAATCTGTAAATACAAACATCTCTGTTGACAATGATGAAGATGTGGTCAAAAGTCACTAGAATATATAAACTGTGGGTATTCAGACTATCAGCATTCTGAAGAAGTCGACTGTTTCCCTTTTCATTACTTCCATAAGGGTTAGAAACACCACATAATGCGCTGTTTTTATGCTAGGGAATGCAAAATGTTGTGATGTAGCGTAACGTAGAAGGACATTTCCTTTGATATAGTAAGTGTGGATCTCAATCTCCGTGTTTAATGGGAAACGGACAGTGTAGAGAGAGATGTTTTCTGAATTATTGGGCTTTGAACCAAACCGCAATGAGTATAACGTCCAAATGTGTACCGCAGACGAGATCATTTTGTCGTTTACCAGCTTTTAATGATAGAAGTTTGTCTGTTTTTGAACAATTTGTTTTGATCTTAAAAGCAAAGTTTACGTGTGAATCCATCGTTTTTACAAACCGACTATGTTGTCATTTGTCGCATTAGGTGCAACCTGATATCTGAAACTGGGCTTTGGTGAAAAATCTTTACCCTTATCATTACATCACTGGAGGGGATGTTGTCGAAAATGTTTCCTCTTTAATTGAATATGACAAATTATATGAACAAAGAGCTTAACCCGTATAGTACATACCTTTAAATTCTAAATTACAATTTAAATGCGATATGACTTTCAACAAATGTGATTATTTCAGCGTTCCATCAGAAGAAATCGTCAATACATCTGCAAGTCAAGGGGGCAAACACCTTGCCCAGTTGACAAAACTCACAGAAACCAATGTCGAGCATGTCGATTGAAGAAATGTATAGAATCTGGAATGAACAAAGATGGTAAGTAAAGTGTGTATGTACATGTATTTGGATTGAGTGGCAAAGCTAATTCATGTAAGGTTATTGTAGTGTTCTATACTCCATCTATGAAAGGTTCCTTATAAACATACTTCTTCTTTGCAGCGGTTCAACATGAGAGAGGGCCGCGTAATTCCACCATCAGACGACAAGTCGCTATGTATCTGAAAGAAACTCGGGACTATGGAGCTTTAGTAGGGCAGTCACCATTCCGCCCTCACTATCTACCAGGATGTTATGGAATAGAACAGATGGCGGATGCCTTCAGTATGAGTCCCCTGGAGCCATCATCTCCCGTCAGTCCGGGAGTTATCTGCCAACCAACTCCCAAGGTATGGATGTTGACATTTTGTAAGTCAAACAAAAAACGGACAATTAGAAACGGCATTTTTATGTAATCACTTTATTTATTCGAGCAAACACATATCACATATACAGAAAGATCTAAATACATATTTCATCGATTTCATTCTATCGTTTCAGTACCCCCATGAAATTATGCAGGCCTATTCCAATAACCCAGAAGCCATATGTGAGGTAGCAGCTCGATTACTCTTTATGAGTGTTAAATGGACTAAGAATGTACCTGCCTTTCTAGGATTGCCGTTTTCGGACCAAGTTTTACTCCTTGAACAAGGATGGAGGGAGTTATTTCTCCTTGGTGCTGCACAGTTCCAGATGCCGGTCGATCCCGCTTCATTACTTACAGCTGCAGGTTAGCGTCATATATATACTGGGGTATATTAGACAAGGTCAAGTTTAGTTTTAAACCTTCTATTTATTATCTTATATATATATATATATATATATATATATATATACTGGATATATTAGACAAGGTCAAGTTTAGTTTTAAACCTTCCACTTATTATCTTACACCATATATGTAAGCAACTGATACACCAACTTATGTTTTGCAAATCAACAGGATATTGTTGTCCTGTAACAAACACATTTATAAGATATAAATGTAAGTGGTGTCTTCCTGCAGGTATCACCTCAGAGGATGCAACACCTGAGCGCATCGTCAGTGTTATGACAGAAATAAGGGCAATGCAAGAAATTATCTCCAAATTCAAATCACTGCAAGTGGACCCTACCGAGTTCGCATGTCTCAAGGGAATCGTTTTATTCAAAACAGGTGAGTTTAACCTTTATCAATAACTTCTTTGTAGACTGAATGGAGTATTATATCATAAACTTATAGTATTTCGTAGAAACTGAAACTAAACACAGCATTGATATACAACAAACTTTATGAAATCATGTTATATATCCTGCAAAAAAAAAAGAATAATTTTTTCATTCATGACAGTGTACGTTGTCCTGTGATAGATACATCTATGTTATATAACTCTAAGTGATTCTTTCCCACAGATATCACATCAGAAGATGCAACACCTAATAAGTTATCATTTATTTATTCATTCATTTAATTTTATTACAGTATTTCCAAATAATGACAAAGCACAAGAGCCCAAGGCTTTGCGGGATTTCCATACAGTGGCGGGACTACAGGATCAGGCCCAGCTGACTCTCAGCAAGTACATCCAAGCCTCATACCCTACACAACCCTTCCGGTTTGGCAAACTCCTACTCTCTATACCGACTTTAAAGACGGTATCCGGCAATACAATAGCAGATTTGTTCTTCAGGAAAACCATAGGCACAATTCCTATTGAACGATTACTGACAGATATGTTTAAATCGAGCGATTTCTAATGATTAAAATGTAGTTTGTCATTTTAGTTTATTAATCAATAGTATCAAATGGCACACTAAATGTTGTTGAAAACGCCATGTGATCTGAATTTTTCATTAAGTTGTTTAAATAGAAAAAAATATAGACAAATTAATCGGATACACATTTCCGATGTCTTTTTAATAGATTGTTCATATTACCGTATTTATTTTGTATAAAATACCACTGATTTATCATTGGATGTGCTTTTCGTTTCAAACAAACTTGACCCTAAACTAACTGAATCCGATCAGGCAGGTATGCACATCACTTCTTCTATTCAGGTAAATGTATCAATTCATTACAGTTTAGATTAAGTCATCTTCTGTTACCTTGCTATTGATGCAAAAGAGAAAACGATTCCTCCCAATTTGTGGGGCGGTATAGGAGGTCATCTGGAAAGCTTTTGACAATTCCGTGAAATATAATGCCCCATTGTTAACCTCTCTTGTTTAAATATGGATTTGAGTAACTGCGTTGGGGCGTGAAATCTATCTTATACATAGTAACTCTACCACATCACAAGCTATTAGAATGCAGTTTTCACCTCCCAGCTATTCCACGCTTTGAAACCTATAGTTTACGGTCAATATGTCTGCGAAAGAGAGGCGCTTACAATGTGACGAAAAAGATTGAATAAGCCAATTGAAATGATGGTTCACTTTGTGTAATGTTTTGCCTTTAGCTACCTTGAGCTGATAAAATGAATTCTAGACTGTGTGAAACTTCTAATTAAATCAAAACAATTTATTCCTTCATGGATGTGATTTCAAAACCTTGGATCCTTCTTGCAACATTATAAGAATGATCTTTGTGTTATGTTGAACTTAAACGTTTTCCTCAATTGTAAATATGTGTTCAGGTATAATAAAGAGATTCTGATTCTAAAATCTGAAAGATAAACTTGCAATACAAATATGCGTGCTACTAAGTAATAATTGGTGCATCAGTTACTACCTAATAAATTTTATATAACGGATAAACAAAAAACAAGTGCAGTGATGTGTTCAGTTTATCGAGGATTTTGTAAATAGGGTACATTTAGTACTTAAATAGAGCTGAAACAAGTGGTGGATTGACTGTCATAACTATAAAGGACCCTGTTGTATTTTATATTAATTTTCATGTTATTGTCAATGGTCAAGTGCATTTTATTTTGTCTTTGAAAAAGAATCAGTGCATGTGAATGTATCACATATAAAAATTGATGTCAAAGAATTTTTGCCTTTACAATGTGAAAACTTTCTTTTTTTCATGGACATTTGGTGTCGTAATGATATCCATCAGACTCTTAAGAGTATTGTTTGCACGTGCGTTCTTTGTAGATATATGTAATATACCTATGAAAATTATAAGACAATAGCACTGTCAGAGAGCACACATGCGTGTCTAAATGCCGTTTGTAGGCACTTTCATAGAGCACACATGCGTATCTAAATGCCGCTTGTAGGCACTAAACTTTAATGATATGTATCATGCCGTCTTTTATGTTGTTTTCTTTGACTTTCTGGTGCAACACTTTCTATGCAATTTCTTGTTACTGACAATAATTTTGTCAGGGTGTAACTATTTTTTTCTATTTTTCAATGCGTTATTTGTTTATGATTTAACTTTATGCAAAGGATTTTTTTCTTCACTTTTTTGCTCACATAAAAAGCTGTAGGGCAGTTTTATACTATACTATACTATACAATATTTCAAAATTATACAACATTGATAAAAACATTTACCAATATCTGAATAGTGACATTCATCAGGTCATTTGCATGATAAATAATCACCCAATAGTTAAAAATCTATAGAAGTACATAAAAGGCAAGACACAAAAAGTCTTTATGTATAGTTCATGATGGAATTGAATTCCCTCTAAGCTATACTGCATAGTGTAGAGTGTATCATCACGGTATAAATCTACTAGCTTTTCTCTGTGGATTTACTGAAGGAGTATCAGTGTGCAATATATTGTTAATCTTGTTGGAGTCATATCACACATGCTCAATTTGTTAATTACTGTGAATAAAGTATCAATGTTAAATATGTTGCTCATTCATTTGCCCTTCCTACGGATACCATTCTATGTTGTTTAAGTATGAAGACCATGTAATAATCTTTCGATGGCGTCGTAATTGAGGGATTTTAGTGTCCCAATGTTTTCAAGACATAGAACTCTTTTTTGTCGGTATACTAAAACATAGGTTAAAATAAGGCCTCACAACAGAAGTCGAACTATCATTCTCCAGTCTACCCCTGATTTATACAAAAGAAAACCAAAAGGTCCAAGTGAGTCTACAACGCTCACCTGAACACAATTTGCTCATCCACAAACAACCGACTGCTTTAAGAAATTTGCAGATACATACATATTCTCTTGGTGATTCTGTTTCTGACAACTGACATAAGACTGCTTCTCTACACTAATATCAAAGCCATGATACAAAAATATGTGATAAAGATGAAGTCAGAGGACATATTATCTTATATCTTGTTTTAGTGTAAATGAAAGATTTTTATTTTGCCTTAGCAGGGTTTGAACTGCTTGAATTGGCCTATATCAAAGTCTAAAAAGTAAAAACGTCTTAAAAAATAAACTTTGACATGAAACAAATAACTCTTCAAATAGATAATTCTAAAATATATATATTTAAAAAATCAAGAAAACGACACAAAAATGTGGGAAAAATGACTAAGTCAGTAATTTTTTGTTTTGTAATATGACATATTGAGTGCTACAAAACACTTGAAAATTCGTTCTGGTGGAAAATGCGGGGTTTGAACCATTAATTTCAGCATACCAGAACTGGCCTATATCAAAAATAGAAAAAAAAATAATCTAGAAAACAGTTTTAAAACGACACTTTCAAATATCCCTTGGAAATGTATTTTCAATTAATGTAAGGAAATGAATGCTTTCTTGCATCTCTGAATTTAGTAAATCAATAATATGAAACACAAATATGTGGAAATGACTGTCCAAATAGTCGTCGAAAAAAGTTAAAATTTTGATTTCAAAGGGAACCAATAACAACAACAACACTTCTTAAGACACCCCTCTACATCACTCTAGATCTGACACAATAGGGGCTTTGATGTATGCAGTCAAATTTTGTCAAAGAAAGATATCCTCTTAGGTCTGTGTCATTAACCCCTTAATAGATCTGGTCGAAGATAGCAACATCTGCAAAGAACCTTAAATACTTCATCCCTACCAAATTTCAACAAAATCATACGTCAAATCTGCAGAAGACTCGTCATTATATGCCAATAATGTATCCCCCTTTCTTTAACCTTAAAAAAATTATAAAAACTCCTACGAGTTATTTCCGTATTCTATTTTTTAAGTTACATTTATTACGATAATATCAATTAAAATATACAAAATCAAAATGCATTATAAACAACCTCCAAGCCGGAGAATATCTAAGCAATCAGCAACATTACTAGGGGACTTTGAATACTTAATACCTACCAAGTTTCATCATAATCATTCAATTAGTTCTGAAGAAGTCCATCAAAACTTAATATCACAAACTAATAATGTATCCCCCTTTTTATCTTAAAAACTGAAAAAAAAACAAATTATTTCTGTATTCCGTTTCTTTTCAGTAACATTTATTACAACAAAATCAGTTAAAATACACAAAATCAGTGTATTATAAGCCACCTACAAGGAGAAAATCTAATAAATTCCCCAACCGTAGGCTAAAATGTCAAACTCCAAGAAGACGTAAAAGTGAAAAAAAAAAATCTTTTTCCGATATCAACGAAAAGGACAAACTTTATATTTTACATCCTTCAACATGTTTGTATGATAATAAGATACCAGTATGTTTTTAATCCATGCAAACTTTCTGAAGAGGAAGATTTTCAAATGAGGATATAATCTTGAGCATACTTTTGTATATGGTAGCGCCACCTGAAGACAAATCTGAATAAAAAGTATAAACTTTGTTGAGGTCTACTAGTACTACAAGTATACCAAGTCTGATCAAAATCTGTGGGAAGGTTTATAAGTAAAAGTCGAAAATTTAAGAAGTTTACCACGGACGGATGGACTGACGATGCTATGACAATTGCTCACTTAACCCTTTGACTTTGATGAGGTAAAAACCTACACATGATAAATTATTTCATAAACCATGAAATATGATAGTTCAAAATTAGAAATTTAGCCATTTTTTGAGCAAGCAAGTTTAATTTATTTTCCTTCCATATCCACTGACTTATTGTATGTTCCAATGAAAGCATAGTCAGTAGGATTTATATTTTTAAATCCGATATACATGTAAAAGTGGAATTTCATCATTTGTTGATCTTTTTATCTAGTATAAAAGTATCACAATTGACGACTGCAAACAGTCAGTAAGTGTCTTTGTAGATGGCCCATGTTTTTGACATCAACTTGTGTCTTTTAACCTGACACGTTAATGCGACTCGAAGAGAAATGAACTCATTTCAGTCAAACATTATTCATTTGTTTGAAGTAAGTCTTAGACGACTGCACAATAGAAAGTCTGAATACGGATTATCCCGTTAACATTTATATGGTCTATTCATAATGTGCAGGTGCGCATATATTGATAAAGTTAATCACAAAGAAATTAATCTTTAATATACATAAATTAAGCATAGTTTGATTCAGACACAGTGTGTAAAATGATCCTATGTTTGGTAATACGCAATAAGTGAGGTTAAGATACTTACACAGAAGTTATTTCAAACGTTGAACAATAAGTTATCAAAATTCTAGACATTGTCTCGCTTCAGGTCAAATAGCGGTGGGCATGAGCCTAAGTCGCTGATTACTACTTGATCTCTCAGACGTATAATGAAGGTTTACAAAACAATTGAATCATATTCGATTGACATTCATGAAAATCGGTATTTGAAATTGTGCCTTATCCCTCTTTGGAGTAACTTTTAGAAGTTGATCTCCGGAGATTGTGGAGTGCCAAGTGTCACCTTTAGGCTTATAACCTCAGAGGGTTTATCATTAAGAGTGCGAAGTCGTGTTCGACAGCCCTAATAACATAATGCGATACACATACACCTTTTTAATTAAATATTTCAACAAACTACAATGCTATTAAACGATTTTAAATGCATCGAATTTTTTAATCGGAAAAAAGTGTTTCAACCGAAATGAGAAAATAAACGGATATTTGTAAATAACATTAATAAACCAGTAATTACAGATATGTAATAACCATTCTTAAAATGAAAAAAAAACATGTACATATATATATATATATAATATTCTATTTAGTTCGTAACTTTTGCCAATGCAAGTTTATTCTCTGACTATCATTTCCATGACTTGAAAAAGGGGAATGACAGATGGTTTGACATGTTTAGATTTTTTCACAATATGATAATCAGATCGCTGTCAGTCTCGTATTCTGCACTTGGAATTCAATTGATTGGAAGAGCGTGTCCACTTAGATCTCCCTTCAATGTAAAAATTTCGCTTATGGCAATATCAACTTCGTAAAGTTGGCGACTATAGGGTGTCATTTCCTCCACACCATTAACCTCCAGCTTTTTACAAAACTTGTAAGATAGACTAGCAGCCAATGTAGCTGTTTAAAATGTGCAATAATTGGTTCCAGGTGAACGGGATTCCCGCGTTAATAAATACCATGTAAATGTAGTCAGTGTCATTATGTCACCATACAAATCATAAATTAATCGCCGATACATTGACTAGGTCCCCATGTCTTCTGACGCAAAATGAATATCGGTACATCTCTTTCCAACCGTTGTATACGTATGGGAAAATAATTACCGAGAAAGCTGGCGTAGCTCAATCGGTTAGGCGCTTGTCTCGTGACCGTGAGTATGAGTCTGGCCCGTGACCTGTCTCAGATGAGATGGCAATACCGAAATCCCGCGTCAAGTTACATGTAGACGTGGCATGTAAAAGATCTCTCATTACTGCGGGTTGGCCAGTACCATGGGTCTATATTTTTGTGTATTGCATCAGACAGGGACGGTTACTATATAAGTGCAGTAATCTTGGTGTGACGAAAAACAAAAATCCGACAAAGATAATAAACGTGTTAATTAAACATGATGGTAAACACTTCATCGTACTTCAATATAAGTCCGGGCAATATTAATTTTAAAAGGTAAACGAAGATTCAATATACCAACTGTTTCAGCTCATCTTCCAGGTAAAAATATATCAAACATCACTACAAAGGATCTAAATTATAAAGAATCATAAAGATTTATTGATATGGAATATTTATTTTTCTTATCAAAGTAATACTTCACCTAAGGTTTTCTAAATATGTCATTTTGTTATATTAAAGTCACATTTCGCACGAAAATAGTATAGATGAAATATTTAACATGTTCAAATATTTGGTCACTTTTGATTCAGTGGTTCTGAATATGATGTAAAACGAACTCAGAAGATATATTGTAGTTTTGAGTGTATAAATATTGAATATTTGTTTTATGGAGTATACATCTAATTTAAATAAATTGAGGAAGAAAAAAAAACCGCCTTTATTCGAAAATATAATTCAACTATTAACTAAAATAAAAACATACTTAAAGCACAAATTTTATATATATTCACTTTCCATATTATCAGATTTAGTACTCGCCACTTTAAGCCTCCCTAAATTACGGTCACAAAACTTTCAAATTGCGATCGAATGACCGTCAGTACAATGTGACACTGTTAGAGTAATTTAGATGGAAATATTGAAAAGTGAAATTCGATTGTAAATCCATTTCTGAAATTAGCAGGTGCGAGATCTGAAGTAATCATCATCTGAACAATTCCGTCATCGAATTTCTTTTGCGTTATCCGACACAGTAGCCGATCGTATTTGTTAAGTAAAACTAATCAACTCTTGATCATTTGGCGGTTTCACTTCTTAATGACCACTTTTGGCTTTAGATCAATGACAACCTGAAATTTCGTGTTTACTTTCTAAATAAATCTCCAAAGATTACTGTTAAGAGTACGTATGGTTCTGACAAGCTTTGTCTGTCATTATTAACGAATTGACAGATGTAATAATTTCGAACATGAATTCGAATTTCTCTAAAACTTTAGAAAATCTTTATCGATTCCGGCCACTTGGTGACATTGTTCCGAGTTAATTGGCTATGAACAAATAATATATGGATGCCCTCTCTTGTTGGGTGGATCAAGACTCCAGGCACCTGCCATATGTATATTTAATCGTAGTTTATCAGAAAGTAAATGATGGCAAACGAAAAAAATTACACTCATATTTTAATAACTTAGAAGATAAAATTGTTTAGTAAATCAAAATACATTTTACCGTCTGGGTTGATAAAAATATTATCTTTGTTGTTTTCTTGAGTGTAATATGTTGGCAACTGTGAGGTGAGATTCGCTCCTGATAAGCATGATTTTAACTCTGTAATCGTAAATGGAAAATAATAAACATGAAATCGTATTGCTGAAGCAGATATAGCATGAAGATGGGTGCTACTTAGTTGTCTTTTGTAAATCGTTTTAGGTATTTGATAAAGGCCAGGGGACCGAATATTCATGACAAAGTGTTTTAGTATTACTGCAACCAGTGTCCTTCCCTCTGGAAATGTTTTATGAGATAACGAGAAAGAAAGTCGAAGTGTTAGAAAATGTACAGCCGATAAAATAACTTCGTACTGTCACAAAATTTAACAAACATATATTTACATAAATATTAGTGTACAAAAATGATAAAATTGATTACTGAAAGGAAATAAAATTCACCATATGTAATTAACATGTGAAATGTGAACTCGTTTAGTCCGACAGTGCTGAACAGAGAAACGAGACTTTTTGATAAAAGGGGTGTCTGGTTACACTTGGTATAATTTTAATATGTAACCGAATTTATATTTTTGCACTTGCATACCTCTCGGAAACAACTGAATACTTGATTTAACGTAATATTTGCCTATTTGATAAGATCCTATTGATATATTTGGTGATATTTTACCATCGTCGTTACATCAAATGTGAAAAGAAAACAACAAACAACCAGCATATCTGTTACCATACCATAAATAAACAAAAGATATAAACGGACCAGTATCTTACATTATAGCACAGTTTGCTCATTCACAAACAACCAGTTTCTTTGATTTCATTTCTCTTATGAGTGCTGCACTACATTTAAAACTTATTTTGTTGTAAAATGATTTTTTGTTTGCCTCCTGTAGGATCTGAACCACTATATATGTATACATATTATTCTTACACCTTGCTTATAATGCGTTGATTCGGTCTATATTGACTGATTTTATTGAATAAATGTAATAGGAAATAATGGATATACCAAAGTATTGTGTTCGTGACAAATGATATTTTTTACCTTCCATCAGAGTTTGAACTGCTACCCTCTACTCGAACATAAAAATAAATAAACATATATATATATATATATATATATATATATATATATATATATATATATATATATATATATATATATATATATATATATATATCCCTCTACTCTAACATAAAAATAAATATATATATATAACAAAAACGTAAAAAAAGAAAGAAGAAGGCACAAATGGTCCTATATCACTCACTTACCTCGCCCTAGTTCCACCCCCTTGGCTGATATGATCGAAAAACAGAAAAAATTGTGTGCCACCTTGAGTACTTTATACTGTCCTATGACAGTACTTAGTGTAATGTTGTCAAATTAGTTCTAGAGCATTCATCACAGCTTATTATCACATATCTGAAGTATAACCTGCCTTTCTTTTTCAAATCTTAGAAAAAGAGCAAAATTTTTTTAAATAATTCATGAATTCTACTTCTTTCTAATTACATTTACAATGTATTCAATAAAATCACTTTAATGTACACAAAATCAATGCATTATAAGTAACGTATTAGAAGAAAATCTTGGAAATACCCGAAAATAGACAAACAATTACAAATCCAAAACGATTGTAATAAGACAGGACTATATAGCATTCATATGAACACATTTACTCAGAATACACACAATCAATATGCATTATAAGTGAAATATAAGGAATAAATCTACGAAATTATTAGAAAATATTCTAAATATGACAAAGTAGAAAATAAAGGGGGCCGTATCATTTTGCCCTTGATACACCTTTGACGGATCTGGTCGAAAATAGCAATATTTATAGTAGACCTTGATTACTTCATAACTAAATAGTGTAATCAGAAATATTCCATTAGTTTTGCAGCAGATATACATCAAAGCTTTTTATTACGTGCTAATAGTGTATTCTCCCTTCTGTTTTTTAATCTTAAAAAATTGCTATAATCATTCAAATTATTTTTGTCTCTCCGGTTTACATTTATTACAATGGAATCAGTTCAAATACGCAAAATCAATGACTCATAAGCTACCTACAAATAGAAAATTGGCATAATATTTTTTTTAAAAATCGTCAAATATTTAATTTCGGAACAGAACTAACTTCAACAACACTTCGTGTGATACTTTTCTAGATCACTCTATAGCAATAAACTTCATGATCTATACAGCTGGTCTTAAGAAATTTATCAGAAGAGAGTACTTTCAGGGAAATATGTTACCCCGCCCTAGATCCACCCTTAGGCAGATCTCGTGAAAAAGCAGCAACATTTGTAAGGGACCTTGAGTACTTCAGACCTATCAAGTATCATGAGAATCTTTCATTTAGTTTTGAAGTCCATCAAACCTTATTATTACAAACTAATAGTACATCCCACTTTTTCTAATGTAAAAAGATAATTGTAGGAAAATGTTTTAAATTAGGTCTTTGTTGCAACTACATCGTCATTATACCTATGTACAAAATGCTAATAAAATTTGCTCTCTTCATACTATCTTACGGTAAAGAGTTTGCAATTGCTTGTATCCGAAATGAACGTGAAATCGACAACTTCATGGCAACAAGTTTTACTGCATTGTTGTTACGAGTCGCAGCTGAGCCAAGGAACGATATTCCTTCAAGTGGGACATTAAATAACCATCTTATTCACGATTCTCATAATGTTTTAACATCATTTATATTTAGAAACATACAACATTTACCTGAATATTTATATTGCATTTTCATTATCAGAGGAAATGCGGGAAGATCGATCTTTAAATTTGTCATATATGTGAAAAAGAACTAAAGTTCCAGAACATGTTGGGGAAAACTTTAATTGAAATATCTCGATAAAAACAAGCGATACAAGATCAAGACAAATGCTTTGTCCGGAGAATTACACAATCGAGTACATCCGACGGTGTTGGTGGTAAACATATCGTAAAGTAGTCACAACTACATATTATTAGGCGAAATTTAAAAACATTATTGCAACTCCTTTTTCGAGTTATTGAAACTAGTTTATGTTTAGCTTAAATTAACTGAGCTAAAGGTACATTGTGCTGATCAAGAATTTTTAAGACAACATCAGTAATTTTTCGGCACTTTATTTTTCAGCGGCGTAGTAAGCTCTATATCGGTAGTGAAAGTTATAACCCCTGAAAAGAAAGTGATTGCAATGAGTGCGGCTTCACCGAAGCCTACTCAAAAAGAACAAGCTTGAAACTTGCATCCTCCAGAACATACAGATACCATCAGTTTTTAAATTCATACACCTCATCTGAAAAATTTTGACGGAGAAAACCCTCTTTTTTCTATAATGTGGGCCATCTACCGACATATCTGAATAAAACAAGAGCAACGTCTAACGTTACATAATACGCCCGTCGCTTAATTTGAAGAATTGAAGGGAATGTATGGAGAAATTTCCTTCCCCTCTTACTTTAAAATTGCACCCCTAATTTTCATTAGAGAGGCAGAGATAAGATATTGAGGATAATGACACATGCATCTTTGGGACCTGGGCAACAACTCTATGAAATATTATTCAGATCAATGCAAGGAGTAAAAAATTACGGCTCGGACAAAGATTTACCCATCATATGCCTTGTAACCTTGACCTTGCAGATATGACCTTGGTTCAAGATCATGACACACCTTTGGGTCATGGACAACGAATCTATGAAATATTCAAATCTAGGCAAAGGGTAAAAAGTAATGTCCCGGACAACAATTTGATTGACACAAATCCCGTGACCATGTATGGGCAGATGACCTTGAAAATCAATGCCGCTTGGTCTCATGTCATAAGAACGTGTTTTCGCAAAAATCTGCTGTTTTTTGCGACAAAACTTTTGACTTTTAAGCTTGATATTGAAATTCAATAGGGTTCTTTCTCATGCCAGGAAGCCGTTATGGCCTAGTGGATATGGTGCTCGGCTCGTGATCGAAAGGTCCCTGGTTCGACTCCCGCCCTGGGCACACCGGTGTCCTGTCCTTCGGATGAGACAGTAAAAACCGAGGTCCCGTGTCACGGTAGGCGTGGCAAGTAAAAGATCCCTCACTGCTTCGGGTTGGTCCGTTGCAAAGGGTCTAAATTTGCATGCAATGCATCAAGCAAATGCCGTTACCATATACGTTAAATAATCGTGGAGTTATGTAAAACAATAATCAATCAATCTCATGTCAGAAGAAATAAGTGTACAAAGTTTGAAAGTCCTAGCCTAAACGGTATGGTCTGTATCTTCTATACAAGGTGCGGACAGACCACTACGCCATAAGACGGGCGTATAAAAACGCCAAATTTGTAAAGGTTTACTAGTACTACAAATATATCATGTTTAATCAAAATCTGTCAGGCGGTTTCGGAAGTGAAGTAGAAAATATGAAAGTTTACAGAAGGACGACGGATGCATAGCAATAGCGCATTTAAGATTTTGATTGAGGTGAGCTAATAGAGAGATAGAGAGAATACATACAATGCTTTATAGACCCTTTCCAATTTCAGAGATTACTGTAAATGAGCAATATATCAAATTGCATATGCACAACTACAGCAAATACCTCAACAAGAGGCCCATCCGGCCACATAGCTCACCTGAGACTATTGGAACATTGAGAGCAAATTTGATTAAAATGGGGACAGGCTTGGTGTAGTGGTTAAGCGCTTGGCTTGAGGCGAGGATGATCCGGGTTCGACTCCCGGGTTGCGCCACTATGTTTAAGAGGTTGGTTACCTCCTGCTTCCATGTCGCGATATAACTGAAAATTTGATGAAAGCGACGTAAAACACCAATCAACCAACCAAATGATTAAAACGTAATTACATAAGTGTTATTATACCCTTTTTCCTGATGATGTGTGGCTGTGACACTTTCTATACAGTGTTGGTTCACATTCATGTATGTATAAAGTGCTGAGTTGTATTTGTTTCGTCTGTATTTAAGGGCATTCATGGCGGGTGCGGTTAGCCAACAGGGGACGCTCACTCCTTCCGGGCACCTGCCCACTGTGGTACATTGTTGTTAGTCATGTGACACCAGTTACTTTCGTATTTTACATTAGAGTATGATAGTGAAAAACAAAAATGAATTCACGCTATGAAAGGATATTAAAGTCACTTTAATTAGCATACATTTCCATAATAACAGTATAGTGACTTTGGTCACATTTCTCTTATGAGGGCTGCACTACATTTAAAATTTAATTTGTTGTAAAATGAATTAATTTTTGTTTGCCTCTAGTAGGATCTGAATCGCTACAATGCCAAAGTTGGCGGCCTTACATAAAAAGTTTTAAATCCCAAAACAACAAACAAACAACACACACGAGGCCAAAATGAGTCTTTATCATTAACCTGTGTAAATTCAAACTTGCCAACTTACAACTGATTTAAGTATACATATTATTCTTACACGCTGCATTGACTTTGTATTAACTGATTTTATTGAATAAATGTAATTGGAAAAATGGACTTCAAGAATGATAATGATAATAATAATTATAATAATAATAATAATATATATATATATATATATATATATATATATATATATATATATATATATATATATATATATATATATATATATATATATATACCAAGGTGTTGTATCCTCCATCATAGTTTGAACTGCTACCCTCTCTTGTTTGATGTGTTTTAACTGGCAAATGACTGACTGCAAGTTTGCTTCTCTATATTATAAAAATCGAAAAGATAATAAGACAATTATGTTTGAAAAAGAGCAAGTCTGAATTTTCTTAACCAATCTCGTTTTCCTTAAATGACCAAGCTTGTTTTAGCGTAAAATGAATAAAACAGTTTTGGTGGGGTGTAAATCACCACGCTTCCGCTTATATCAAATAAGTGGAAAAGTCGCTCAAAAATAAAGAAAACTCATTTTTGATACGAAACTTACTAATAACCTTTGAAATAGATATCTTTTTACATAAAAGTTGGAAACAAATGCTTTGTTGTTTTTCATCATTGAATGAATGAAAATCAACACTTGCAAGAGACCATGAGTACTTCATGAATAAAAATCAACACTTTCAAGGGACCATGAGTGCTTTATTCCTACCAAATTTTATGAAAACTATTTAATTGCGTCTGAAGTTGAAAATGTGAAAGACTAACAACTCCATCCCCCCCCTTTTTTTTGGACAAGTAAAAAAAACCCAAACAAACAAACAACAAACAAAAAACAAACAAAATTGACATAACAATCTAAAAAAAATTGACATGTAAAATACAAAACTTACTAATGTCACATGACTATAGCACTAACATTAATGTACCACAGTGGACATTCACGGACTTCTGAAATTCAGAGGTGAGACCAGGTGCCCGTGAAGAGTGAACGTCTTCTGTTTGGCTCGCTACACCCTCCGTGAATGCCCTTAAACACAGACGAAACAAAAATAATTCAGCACTGTATATATGAATGTGAACAAACAATGTGTAGAAAGCGTCACAACCACACAACATCAGGAAAAGGGTATAATAACGCTCAAGTCCAACCCTCCGCGGGGAACTTTTACGAGCTCCACACTGCAAAGGGAATAAGTGTGACAAAATTCTTTCACAGTAACATTCTATACGAAAATTATGATTATAAGAAACCGAATGAAAGCATTATTATCTCATGAAAGAGAAAAACTGCACCTTTCTTCCGTTGAAGAGGAAAATTTGAAAATGCACCAGCTAATCAGAACCTTTGGCGGACGTATTTCTCCTGGTATAGGGTAAAAAAACCCCACAAAGTTGGTAGAGGACCTTCGCGTTTCCTGTAAGGTTTGGCGAATTTCTGTGCTGAGGATGCAGAGGAGAAGTCCAAAATGCATCAGCCAATCAGAGTCCTTGACGGCCACATTTGCATAGGGATAGGATAAAACAAGAGGCCCAAGTATGCCTATATCACCCACCTGATCATATTTTGCTTATTCACAAACAAATGACAGCTCAATTTTGGTAGACGATTTTAAGTACTTTCTTTCTATATAATTTGATGAAAGTCTGTGGAGTAGTTAATGAAAAGAAGTCGAAAAATATGTCAGACAATCATAGTTCTTGGCAGCAATCTTGAATAACAGGTTGGGTCAAAAGATACAATTTCGATATGGGAACTTGACAACTTACTTCCTATACGATTTAGTAATCCTCTGTGAAGGAGTTGCCAAAAAGAAGTAAACAACGTGTCAGTCAATCAGGGTCCTTAACAGACCTACTGGATGACTGATCTGGTCAAAAGATGCAATTTTGGTAGAAGACTACTCGTATTGATACCTTGTACGATTTGATAAAATTCTGTGAAGCTGTTAATGAAAAGGTAAAAATATGTCAATCAGAGCCCTTGGTGGCCATCTTGGATGATGCATCAGGTCGACAGATAGCTTTGGAAGAAGACCTTGAGTAATTAATTCCTACAAGATTTGACAGAAATCTGTGGAGCAGGTAATGAGAAGTCGAAAATGAGTCAGTCAATCAAAGCCTTTGGCGATCATATTGGATGATGGATCGGGTCGAAAAACATAAAAACTTGGTAGAGGACCTTGATCACTTATATAATTACTTGTTGTAAGGTCTGGTGAAATTTTATGAAGCGGTTGTGGAGAAAAGCTAAAAATGTGTCAACCAATCAGACCCTATGGCGTATCTGGTTAAAAGCACAGACTTGGTAGAGGATCCTCAGTACATACTTCCCGCAAGTTTTGGCGAAATTCTGTAAAGCGGTTGCAGGGTAGAAGTCGAAAATGTTTGAACCAATCAGAGCCCATGCGGCCATCTTGGATTATGGATCGGGTCGAAAAAATTTGGTAGAGGACTTTGAGTACTTACTTCCTCTAAGATTTGTAAAAAGGTTGCAGAGAAGTCGAATATGTGAAAAAGTTTACGACTGATGACGCTATGACATTTCACTTGAGCCTTCGGCCTTTTGAGTAATTACTACCCTTCAGTTTTGGTGAACTTCTGTAAAGCGGTTGCAGAGAAGTCGAAAATTTTTCAATCAATCAGAGCCCATGGTGGCCATTTTGGATTACGGATCAGATCGAAAAACAGAAAATTGAAAGAGGACCTTGATTACTTACTTCTAACGTGTTTTGAAATTTTATGCAGCAGTTGTGGAGAAATAGTCAAAAGTGTGTCAAACAATCAGGGCCCATGGCGCCCATCTTGGATTGCAGATCGAGTCGAAAAACACAAACTTGTTAGAGGACTTTGAATACTTACTTCCTCTAAGTTTTAGAGAAATTCTGTGCAGCGGATTTGGAGAAGTCGAAATATGTAAGTCAATCGGGGCCCGTGGCGACCATCTTGGATTGCGTATCGAACTTGGCAAAGGACATTGAGTACTTACTTCCTGTATGTTTTCGTGAAATTCTGCGCAGCGGTTTTGGAGAAGTCGAGAATCCGTCAACCAATCAGAGTCGGTGGCGGCCATCTTGGATACTAGATTGGGTCGAAAAGCACAATGTGGCAGAGGACATTGCGTACTTACTTCCTGTAAGGTTCGATGAAATTCTGTAAAGCGGGTGCAGAGGAGAATTAGAATATACGAAAAAGTTTACGACGAACGGCACGGTATGAGAACAAGCATACAGTCAGTGTTGCATGCAACACTCGTCTCCTGCCACAACCTGTACCTTCGAAGTGACCAATACCTTAGCAACATGAAACAGTTATGTGGACTTGGTAACCTTTTGCACGATTTAATAGACATATTGAATTCTGTGAAGTTTATATCAAGTCCTGCTGAAAATGACAGCAAAAATATAGTATCGTTTTATTCATTTATGCATCAGCATCTTTAGGCATCAACTGGAAACTGAAACAGTGATGAATCACTATTTTCAGTTACAAGTCTACAACTGAACTATGCTGATGTTTAGTGACCCTTAAAGTTTACCTTTTGGCCGCAAAATATATCCCACCCTAGACCTACACATAAGCTATCATTGCATGAAGTTTAAAGAAATCAATTATTCTTAACTCAAGTTATAATCTGGCAACCGAAATGCAGTGATAAATGTCTATTTTTAGTAACAGTGATCCTTTGATTTCACCTTTTGACCTTAAAATCAATCTCACACTACACTTTTACATAAGCTAGCCTTATACGAAGCTTAAAAGAAATCAATCCTTCTGAATGTCTGTTCTTAGTAACTGATTTTTTGAATTGACCGTTTGACCCCAAAACCATTCCCACCCTAGACCATTACATGAGCTAGCCTTAAATGAAGTTTGAAAGAAACAACTCATTCCTAACTCAAGTTATCATCTGGAAACCGAAATACAATGATAAATGCCTATTTTTATTACGAGTAACCCTTAAAGCTGACCTTTTGACCCCAAAATCAATCCCACATTAGATTTTTATATACGCTAACACGAACATTACATGAAGTTTGAAGCAAATTGGTCATTTCTCACTGAAGTTATTGTCTGGAAACCATCCGGACAGACAGACGAAAGGGAGACGACAAACACTATAGTCCCCTTCAGTTTCACTGACAGGGGACTAATAACAAAACAAAAACTTTTTAGAGGACCTTGAGTACTTGCTTCTCCTAAGGTATGGCGACATTCTGTGCAGAAAAGTCGAAAATGCGTCAGCCAATCGGAGCCCTTGGCGGCCATATTTGTTGAGAGATCGGTTAGAAAAACACACACTTGGTAGTGGACCTCGAGTACTTGCTCTCTTATGAGTAGTCGAAAATGTGAAAAGACGGCAGGGTATGACAATAGCTCACTTTGAGCCTTTGGCTCAGGCGAGCTAAAACTGAGTCTGTGATCGTCTTCCTTTAATAAACAATCTAGTAGGAGCAGCGACAAAATAATATATATGTATTGAATAAGATTAAAATTCGTCTTATTCCTATAAGAGGTAACAGTGCACCAATCCAGATGAACTGTACATCTCTGAGAGATGTCTGGAAAACTGCTTGACTTACATTTAGCCCTGAAGTATGTCATAGTGAAATACGAATTAAATCTGTATTTCGCCGTGATGAAGATTGCGAGTTAATGTCATGGCAATATCTGAATCCATAATAAAAGAAACTTTGGAACACTGTTGACCTACTTTAATTCCTGTCACGGTCACGGTGCACCACTCCAGCTGACATGTGAACTGAACTTGCAGTTTGAAGGGTAGTTGTGACTTTCAGGGCAATATCTGTGTCCGAATTGAAATGAAAAGGTCATGAAAGCCATAAAGTAGATCAAGGTATACAAATCTAGCTGAATTGCAAATTTACCCTTACATTTTGAGAGAAATTTTGTGACTGCGTTTAATACTCAATGTGCATACATTCACCCCCCCCCCCAAAAAAAAAAACAAAAACAAAAAACCCCCCCAAAACCAAACAACCCCCCCCCAAAACAGAAATCAGAAATTGTCGCCATGGGGCAGACAAAAATACCCGCCGGCATAATGATTCTTTGAATATGGCCTTGACTTTGTGGAAATCAGGGTATGACAGCTCCAAGGGGAAGGGGGAAGTTGTAAGTAGTGTCTTTTTCTAACTTTAAATTTTTGTTATTTAAAGTGAGCACATGACTAATAACAAAAATTTAAAGTTAGAAAAAGACAGTAGTACGAACTACAACAGTCGATTTCCTTGAGAGATGTGTGTTTTATGATGATGTTGACCCATGAGGCCAGACCTTTGTTGAAGGACTTGTCACACACATACCGAGGTGTCAGGTAAAGGTTCAATATATGCGAGAAATTGTACGGAAATGAAAAAAAAAATTAAATTGTGAAACATGCGAGAGCCTAGAAGCCATTTACCTATATCAATGACTAGTAAACTTGACTTTTGACCTTTTGACACAACCACTAGCACCTTCAAGTGTCAAACAATGGTTAAATACATATGGGAAATTGTTGTACGGAATTAGAGATTAAATTGTGAAACTTACGAGAGTGTAGAAACCATTTACCGATATCAATGTCCAGTACACTAAACCTTTTGACCCCAAAATCAATAGGAATCACCCTAAAAACATGGGGAGTGGATCTCGTCCCACGTGAAGTCCGTATGTGTGATATGGGACTCCAAGTGAAAAATATTACACGAAAGAGCCCGGAAATGATGTCGCTTTATCAATGTCCAGTACACTTGACCTTCGGACTTCAAAATCACTAGATATGTCCATGCCATGGGCAGTCTATACATTCATTATAGTGATTTTAGGTGAAAAGGAAAACTCACCACAGCATGGAAACCATTTACATGTACCTATATCAATGCCCAGTGCACTAGACCTTTGACTCCAAAATCGATAGGGATAATCTTCATCCCATGGAGAGTCTTTATGTATGGTATCTTGACTCTAGGTGAAACGGACCACCTGATTTCAGTATACCCCTACCACAACTTTGTAGCGGGGGTATAAAAAATACGGAAAACATGACCCCCTAGTGCACCCACAACACCAGAATAAACAAGAATTGTCGCCAGTAGGCAGACACAAATACCATCTGCCATTCTTTGAATATGGCCTTGACCTTGTAGAGATCAGGTCAAGGGCATGACAAACCTCAGGTGAGAAGAGGAAGTTGTCGGTAGTATGAACTTGTACAGTTGCTTTCCTTGAACAATGTGTGCGTGTTTTTATGGCGTTGACCCAAGAGGAGAGGCCTATGTTTGAAGCATTTGTCACACATAAACACATCCTTAGGTGTCAGGCAAAGGTCCAATATATATGGGAAATTGCTGTACGGAATTGAAAAAGATTGAAATTGTGAATCATGTGAGAGTCTAGGAATCATTTACCTATATCAATAACTAGTACACTTGACCTTTGGACCCCAAAATGGATAGGGATAACCCTCGTCAAATGGGGAATCGAACACTCTCGTCCCATGGGGAGTCCATATGTGTGATATGGTAATTCTAAGTGAAAAAAAAATTACACGAAAGAGCCGGGAATTGATGTCGCTTCATCAATGTCAGTACACTTGCCCTTTGACCTTTTGACTTCGAAATCGATAGGAATCATCTTCGTGCCATTGGGAGTCTATATGTCCATTATAGTGATTTAAGGTGAAAAGGGAAAACCACGAGAGTCCGGAAACCATTTACCTATATCAATGTCAAGTATGCTTGACCTTTTGACCCCAAAATCGATAGGGATAATCCTCATCCCATGGGGAGTCTGTATGCATGGTATCCTGACGGACAGACAGACGGAGAGACGGACCTATTCCAGTCTAGGGGGATGGAGTGGGGGTATAAATATTTTAGTTTCTCGATTCGTGTAACGGGTTTGAATTAAAATTCTAAAAGAAAGGTGTCCTATTGCACCACACACCAGGATCCACCTTTGAAAGAATATGATCGAAAAACCACAACACACACACATGTTGGTACCATTCATGAGTACTTCAGTCGTACCAAGTTTTGTCAAAACCCGATTGATGTTCTTGAGAAAAACTTAAAAATGTGACTTTATGAACGATGCCGAACAAATGCATGGTCGTCGAAATCCGTGATGTGAGCATTAGGTGCAGGTGACCTGATATTAGAAAAGGAATAAATCTTAAAAACGCACTAACTATTAGAAACATAATGATAATCCCTAAAGATAGAAATGCTTGTTGATATCCATACACGTCAAAAACTTACAATGTTCCTGACATCGTTTGTCACCGCTCGCAATGCAACTTTATCCTTGATTCTCTTCTTACATTTCAGTATTTAAATTTGAAGTGGAATAAACTTCACAGTACCGGAGGTAAACTTATTGTCAATGACATTCAACCAGAATCTCTACTCATCTTTCTACTAATTTCTAATTGACTAAAAGAAACATGATATGCAAGAAGACGTCTAAATACAACTTTGGAAACTCGAATACAAAACACACCAGAAGCATGGATTTCTCAATTTATCCCCTGAAGGTGCAAATAATCGCCAAATTGAAAGGGAAGTCACCTTTTCGTATTGACAAAGCGTGTCAGTAAATATTAGGTTTGATTTTAAACCTTTTTGTTTCAGATGTCAAACTCTACCCTAGATAAAATTTTCAAGGATCATATTACTTATTGGGAGGGAACTACCATAACTTCTGCATATAATATCATGTAAGTGATGATGATGACTTACTCTTAAATTGCATCATGTTTATTTTACTCACACGGGAAATTTTTCATCTGTATAGAAGTATCAAATAATGGCCCTTATACAAACATGAATATAGAACAGATATGTTCCGCGATCAGGAAACACCATAGGAGGAATAAGAAAACGTAACAAAATTATTATTCTCTAAATGATATACAAGGAAATTTATATGTACTTTTTATACATTAGATATTGCATGAAATAAGGCACTGCTCAGTAACAAAATATCTCTATACATTACTTATACTCAGTAATCATACATAATAAATCTTTTTGCACAATACACTCTGGAATGGAAAATGGAAAGAGGAATAACTTTTAAATGAGGAGTTTGCCCATTCAACTTGAATTGTGCCACTGACAAAGACTGTCAGTCAAACTACATGTAGTATATAAAAGTCATTACTTTGTATATTTTTTTTTGAAAATATATTTCTAATTCTAATATTTTTTTTTCTGGTGGATTTTGGTACAATTTTGATCACTGCACTTAAAATACTCCTGAATAATAAAGCTATCGGCATATTTAATCCTTCTATTATTATTTGCAATTAAGTTAAATTGTTTTTGATGAAACTCCATAATATTTTACATTAAACGAAAATGTATTGATATGAACTTTAATCATCGAACTATTTTATCCCTTTTCGATACTTATATATCTAGTATTGTTTACTAAGGCTGTGAAGTTTGGGGTTTTCATTTTGCCCCCGATATAGAGAAGGTGCATCTAGATATTTGTAGAAATATATTAGGTGTGAAAAGAACTACACCTAATGCAATGATTTATTGCGAATTAGGAAGATTGCCATTGCTTTGTTTTAGAAAATTTAGTATTGGTTGTTAACTCATTCAGAAAACTGTATTTTGAAATCATGTTACAATTTTTATTGTAAACAATTTTTTCGGTAATCAAAACTGTAAAAATTGGATATCAAATGTTCATGATATAATCTGAAATTGGTCATACTTATGTTTGGATGAACCCTGAAACACTTGATGACAACTACATTTTAACTATTCTAAAAGAAAGATTAACTGATATCCATAAACAATCACTGATGTCAGAAATTAAGGCATCTTCAAAATGTTTTTGTATAAGCACCTAATAGATAAAATCAGCCTACAGTCATATTTAACAAAACCTATATATGATGAATGTAGAAACTTATCAGTAAGATACGTCTCTCTTCACATTGTTTAGCTGTTGAGACCGGTAGATTTAGAAACATTCCTTTACAGAGACGTATTCGTCCATCATACAGTACTGATATAGAAGATGAATTTCAGTTTATACCGAAATGTCCTTTATATAATAACTTGAGAGTGAAATCTTTGAAACCTTATTTTTATAGAAGGCCCTCTGTCTTTTAAATTAATCTTAGTTTTGTGTTCAGATAACACTAAAGATCCATGTAACCTGGGAAAATTTCTTAAAAAATCATTTTTGTGCGAAAATCTATGTAATTGTTTGGATTATTACAACTGTATAATTATTATTTTTAGTATTTTATTGCCATCGTTTTTGTTACTGTATTCTATTGTACTATTATGTTATGCTCATATGTGATATGACCTTGCTATAATATGTCTATTTATTGTACATACTGATCTATAAGCTGTTATGCTTTTGATTAATAAAGTATACTATACTATACTTTGTAAAATATTATCTAAATAATAATAATGATTATAAGGAAAAGCATTGCTCACCTGAGCACACAGTGAATTCAGAAAGTATAGAAATTGTTCATATCATACTCTATCCATCAGAATTTTCTAAAACACTGTGACACATTCAGTTTTTATTGTATGCACTTTAAGGTCAAAGCATGTTTATAATTAGAGAAATTGACATGCTAACCTAATGTAGGGAGAGATAATCTCAATGCAACATGGACTCTGACTGGATAAAATTATCAAAACTTTAATTTAATTTAATGTAACATGGATACTATTGTAAAAACATGAATTCTAATGGAAAGGTATTATGGTCTGGCTGTATCTTGTTGTTTACATTTGGAATTTGGTACATTGCTGCGGGTTCTCATAAGACTTTTAAGAAAGGATGATAAGGTTATTTCTTTACATGTTTCATTCAAGTAGGCATTAAGAAATTATTACCCCAACAAAGTTAAAAGGACTGAGGAACAGACATATTCACTCGAGCAGAAATATAAGTCAGGCACAACAGCTGAAACAAGATTCCCTTTCTACACATATAGATGCACTTTTGGTGGAAGTTTGATCCTCCTTGGCCTCAAATCAAAGAAATGAAACTTCTTAACATTTACTACAAGAATTTACAAAACATGCATGCTCAGTCAACCAGAAAATATGGGTCAGACGCAGCATTTGAAATTAGAGTGGTATATTTAAATTTCATTCTTTCAAAAAAAAAAAATTCTACTTTTTCTTCACTGATTAGTATAATTATCAGGTGTTAAACTTACAAGATGTAACAAATTTAGTAAAAATAGTGAAATGTTAACAAAATGTGTTTGTGAAAACAAATGCCCCCGACGTTACCGAAGTCCAAAAAGTTATTCTTAGCATGAAGGTCATTGTCAAGGTCAAAAGGTCATCAACCTTGGTGTCATTTGAAAGGGCTTCAATAGTTGAGTAAGCATGTCAAATATGAGGTCTCGATCCCTCACGGTTCAAAAGTTACAGGCCCCAAATCTAAAAAGTTACCTTTAGCATAAAGGTCATTGTCAAGGTCAAAGACTTTGGAGTCATTTGGAAGGGTTTCATTAGTTGAATACGCATGTGAAATATGAAGTCTCTATCCCTCACAGTTCAAAAGTTATAGTCAAGGTTAATGTTGACAACAGACAAACAGACAGGACAAAAACAATATTCCCCAAACCTATCGATCCGATATCGATAAAAATATTACTACTGATTGCATGAGGAATCATTATTTTGATTTTTTACTCTCATCATATTTTTTTTTCTTCCATTAAAGTGAAGCCGGCGTGGCCTAGTGGTATCGCGCTGGACTCCTGATCGGGGGGCCGGGGTTCGAGTCCCGCTCTGGTCATGCCGGTGTCCTGTCTTTCGGATGAGACAGTAAAAACCGAGGCCCCGTATCGTGGTATGCATGGCACGTTAAAGATCCCTCACTGCTTCAGGTGGGTCCGTTGTAAAGGTCAAAATATGTATGCCCCGCATCAGGCAGATGCCGTCACCATTATACGTGAAATATTCGTGGTGTGACGTTAAATAAAAATCAAACAATCCATTAAAGTGTAGGATTATGCATATGCAGGCTCATCTGACTTTTTGAGAATGAAAATTTCCTTTAGCATTCGTTAACAAACCAGTATGCTAGAAAATGAAAACCAAATACACAGAAGAGAATAAAGATGTGCTTATTTTGTCTAGCTTAATATTCTATAATAATGTTCGCAAGCTTGTATTAAAAATTTCCTCCGACTTTTATACAGATGTAATTCTTTGCCAGGATTTTAGAACTTAAGATTGTTTATCCAGAAGAATAAATACCAGCTGAAACTTATTTTGTGTGCATTTCTATTTAATCACTGATGCAATTATGTACACCAAAACTAATCAAGACTATTTCAAAGAGATCCTTTCTTTATTGTTTGTTTATGTTAGAAATAGTTCTCATTGTAAATAGATAGATATTAGTAAATAATTGAGTACATAAACACCGCTCATTAATTACAAGTTTATGAAAACCAAACTGAAACTGCAACCTTTTAAAGCATGTCTTTCTTATCTGGCCAAATTCAATGCAAACTGTATCTAATTGAACACTGTTACCAAGAGATTCTGCAAATTCATTGCTTTTGTATTTATGTAAATACCATTCCGTACATTAGATAGTTACTAGTTAATAAATGTGTATACATTCACTTGGACACTGTGTAATAATCACAAGTTTTGATTTCAGAATAGAACCAAAAACAATTATAATCCTAAAATCACATCATTCTACATGTACGTCACTCTGTTGCATTTCATTTATTGATCAATGTAGTTGGCTTGAAGTTATTAAACTAGATCAAGCTTGTCCGTCAAATGAAAGTCCTTTTCATAATGTATTTCTATCTGAATTACAAAAGCTACAAGTCTTAACATTTTAAAGTACATGTAGGTCAAAATGAAGTTTATTTTATTGAAAGCTAAGGTACAAAATGAAAGCTATACTCATGAGGAATCTACAGGTGAAATATCAAACCCCTACCTTTTACTGGTAAAAGACAAAGATTAATCCATCATATGCAGTGTGACCATGACGTTATAACCTTGGTTCAAGGTTAAGACACATCTTGGGTCCTGGTCAATTATTCTGTGAAATATTATATAAATCCATGTTAAGCGTAAAGAGTTATGGCATCACCTGGACAATGATTTACCCATCATATTCATTGTGACTTTGACCTTACAGATACATGTATGACCTTTGAGTTAAAGTCAAGGCACACCCTTGGGTTATGAGCAACAGTTCTGTGAAATATTATTAAAATCCATGTAAGGTGTAAAAAGTTATCGCCTGGACAATAATCTGTCATAAGCACTGTGACCTTGGCCTTGGAGATATTATGAAAATCAATAGGGTTCATTCTCCAGTCATAAGAAATAAGTGTGCAAAGTTTAAAACTTCTAGCATATACAAGTTGCATTCTCAAAAATTTGCTAATTTTGCCCCCAAAATGACCTTGACCTTTGTTTGAGCTTAATACTGAAAATCAATAGGCTTCATCTTCATGCCATAAGAAATAAGTGTACCAAGTTTGAAAGTGCTAGCCTAAACGGTATGATCTGTATCTTGTTAACAAGGTGCAGAAAGAAATGCAGACACACAAACAAACAACACTATACCATAACATTTCCGTTTACGATGCCCTGTCCTTGATCCACCCCCTAGAAGTATATGACTGAAAAGGGACAAAACTTATAGGGTACTTAAAGGTCTTCATCCCTACTAAGTTTCAACAAAATCCTACTATGTTTTTCTGAATGAGCCTGTCCATTAAAGCTAGTTATTACATACAAACAATACCCTTATTTTAGTCCTTAGAATTCCAAAACATAATAAAAGTTACTTTTGGATTCCATTTTTTCCAATTATATTTATTTTAACAAGAGTACCAGTAAAACTGATGGATGCTCAAATATCAAGCATAAAAAATTTAATTTCGGAGACAAACTGAAAACAACCACACTCTTTCAGACACCATTCTGGATCAATTTAGTGAATTATGTTTGTTGATCTATACAGCTGGTCTGAAGTAGAAAGGGGTGTACCTTTTGAAGCATATGTCACTTTACCTTAGATCTACCCCTTGACTGATACGGCCAAAGAACAATAACACTTGTAGGGAATCTTAAGGATTTCATCCCTACCAAATTTGATCAAAATCCTCTCCGCACTTCTGAAGAAGCAGTTGAAAAGGTGACACTTTAAGACAACAGCTCATTTGATTCTTTGGTTCAAATTCAGAAAAACTAATTTAAGCTAGACAAAGCGAACTTATCCTAGCTTTTAGTTGTTGGTAAAGATGTGTACAAAGTTTCAGTCCATTATCCCACATGTGCAACAAAAGTCAGGAAAAATAAGATAGACAACCTGATTCAACTAGACCTGTCCTAACGGGACAAATACCCCTGCAGCAACAAAGTGGAGACAAGCATTAATTCATACCTTTATGACAACCCATGAGGCATCCATAGAACATGTATAACAAGGTTTTACCAATTGTGTCTATTGTGACCTTGACCTTTGACCTTGGTTCAAGGACATGACACACCCTTGGATCCTAAGCAACAATTCTGTGAAATATTAGGGAGGGGGGTGTATAACTATACCCCAATAAAAAGTTGTGAGTGGTGTAATAACTCCAGTGAGAGTCCCATTTAACAGATATGGTCATCATTATGAATAAGGTGAAGCAGCAAATACCTCATATTAATGATATGAATTATTATTATTATCATTATTATATGTAAGAATTTGTACAAGAACAATTAGATCAATCTGACAAATTCATTCACAACCATCTTGCATAGAAGTAGAGAAATAGAGGATATGACCATATATCAAAATCAGCTAGTTAACACTGTTTAGCTGCAACAAACAAATACAGCCAAACCTATTTTAAGCAAGCACCAAATGGAAAGTTGAAAAGTGGCCACATAAGGCAGGTGGTCTCTTAGTAAAATAAAATGGTGATTTTGTATAGGCATATGATAGCAAGAACACAGAGAGATGTGGATGTTAAAGAGTGGTAATTGCTAAGTACAAGTGATCTTATAACTGGTTTAAGTGTAACACTAGGTAATAAAGATAAACAGCGAATAGATTTTGTTGTTAGAATAAATTTAGACTGTAACTATTCTTAAATTGTATGATGGACAGGCATTACAATGTTACTCGTGATGCAGTCATAAAAAGAGGGACATTACACAACAATTTAACAATAATCTCAGTAACACAAGAGAAAACTCTAAGGTTATTTTATATACATAGTCTAAACACTATCACATATGTTTTTATCACAGACATTTATAATTTATATTTTAACAAACATATATATTTACTTAACTGATACTGAAATTAAAATCTCAAAAATATATTTAAATTACTAAATACAATAACTTCAGTCCTCAAATCCAAACACAGAATCTAGGTCAAACCAGGATTCCTCTTTCTGTTTCCTCATTGAAGAAAGTTTTGACTTCTGTGAACGTTCTTTTGGAGAAGACTTGAAAAATTTTCCTTGAGGTTTGACCGGTGCATTTCGTACATTTTCTGCTTTGAGTTGAGACTTGAAAACAAAAACAGCAATTGATAAAAAAAAAGTACATGTATTGTTATACCGGTATCCCTGTAAAATAGTTTCTATTAAAGTTCTATAGAAAAAAGTTCTATGAGGCCACAGTTAAAAAATTGTTTGTTTCCCCTCGCCCCGACCGGGTCAGGAAAAACGCCGCCGAGTCAAAAAATTTTTCGCCAAAAAGTCCCGTTATTTTTTTTTTCCCGAAATCGAATAACGGCGAATCAGGGCGCTCACTAAAACTAGTACGCGGACGCCGACGCGGACTTGAGAAAGTCCGACTTGAAAATGAAAAGTATTGATTACTATAAAAGTTCCAAATATTTCTTTGTGAAACTTTCTACAGACATTGTAATGGACATGTTTATTCTTATCAATGCCAGATATTCACAACTTAAGTCCTAAATTTATCATTTAAGGCACTGATCTGTTACAAACTCACTAAAACTAGTACGCGGACTTCGACGGCCGACTTGGGATGTCAAGACGAATATTCGTCTAATTTCAATAAGCAATAACATAAACTTAATTGTTATGAATAGTGTAAGTGTAAAGAAATGTAAATACTTCTTATTTATGCTTAATGACATCTTTATCGGCGATAAAACAGGGTTTGTCTACCTTGTGTGACAGCGGTCTAGGAAAAGCCGACTTCGGTTTCAAACGGACGTGTACGGCGGACTCGAGAACGAAAACTAGTACGCGGACTTCTGTGTCTATATAAAGATATTTTCTATATATTTCCATATCATAACAAGAAATTTAAATATTTTAATGATATAATTAATTGTCATATCTAGTTAAATGTTAAAACATATCTTATATTGTGATAGAGGGGGTCCAACACAACAAGTCCGACTTCGCTTTTCAAACGGAATCGTTAACATTATTTAAATAATAAAATCAAGCTGTAATTAAAATTAATTGAGGCATTATGACCATTTTTAAAACAATGTTACACATTAGGCTTTATCTACTCCTTATTCGCAGTTTAAACATACACACTAACTAAAGTAATAAGGTAAGAATTTTCTTCATTTACATCTTAGAAATTCAAAGTCGAATACAGAAGTCCGCGTACTAGTTTAGGCGATATAGCGAGTCTGTGTAGTTCTTTTGCAAATGATCGAGACCGCTGTCACACAAGGTAAAGAAACCTTGTTTTATCGCCGATAAAGATGTCCTTAAGCATAAATAAGAAGTATTCACATTTCTTTACACTTCCACTATTCATAACAGTTATGTTTATGTTGTTATTTATTGAAATTAGACGAATATTCGTCTTGACATCCCAAGTCGGCAGTCGAAGTCCGCGTACTAGTTTTAGTAAGTTTGTAACAGATCAGTGCCTCAAATGATTAGGACTTATCTGTGAATATCTGGCATTGACAAGTATAAATATGTCCATTACAATGTCTGTAGAAAGTTTCACAAAGAAATATTTGGAACTTATAGAGAAATCACTATTTTTCATTTTCAAGTCGGACTTTCTCAAGTCCGCGTCGGCGTCCGCGTACTAGTTTTCTAATTTCATTCCAGGACATCTAGTTTTTGGTCTGTCTGTGTGTCTATCTCTCTCTGTGTATCTGTCTGTGTCTGTACTCTGTAGCAAAAACTTTAACCTTGACTATAACTTTTGAACTGCAGGAGATAGAGCCTACATATTTGGCTTGCATACTCAGCTGATGAAACTCTCTAAAATGACATCAAGATCAATTATCTTGTGATCTTCTTCGTGACCTTTATACTTAAAATTTTACTTTTGTTGCTGTCAAGGGTATTTGTAGTTCATAAACACATCTTATTGTTGTTGGATTTTATATTCATTTCTTATACACTGTTTGTAATCATAATGTGTTTTCGTTTTCAGGAAATACTGAATTCTGACATATGTATGTGTCATCTGATTTGTAATTCTATTATACATGAATATTAAAGAATTTGGATTCAAATAACTTTTAACATATGTGATACATGTAGTTCAGCAAAAAAAAGTACCTGCCTGCCGGGTCAATTGGAAAAAACAGACCCGGGTGAGGGGAAACAAACAATTTTATAATTGTGGCCTGAACAATCTTTTGCTATTGTGACAAAGTGAAAAATTGTGGTCTGACCCAGAAATCGAACCCTGAGAACTTTCAGCTATCATGCTCTCACTATCGAGCTATCTGGGATGATACTGGTATTTGTCACACTTCCCCCCTGTCAGAGGTTTCCAAACCTTGAAAACCCAACAGAGAAATTATCCTGGTTCTCCGTCAAATGAGGGTCACTCTCACAGCACCAAATTCTGTAAAAGGCAGGGTGAAAAATTGTGACTGCATCTGGCAATTAAGCCCAGAACTTTCCGCTATGAAGGCAGACACTCTCACCAATGAGCTATCAGGACCAATACCAGCGTCTATCACATTATTAACCAGTCAAAGAAATTGTTATAGTCATGAAAGCCATTTTTTGGTCAATGTTTTCTTTTGGTTACAATGAGTTATGAGCTCATTTTAAGTAGATAAAGTGGCAACGACAGGTCTTCTTGTTGTAGGTCCTGTGTAATACAGCAACAGTTAGAAAATTAATACATTTCCCTTCACTCATTAGTCTATAGCTAGCCTTTGCTTAAATTTCCAAATTTTCTCATATGATGACTGTAATATGATTTTAATTTAAAGTCATATTTGGTGGTACTATAAACAAAATTTTAATCTATTAAGTATTATGTTTAAATGTGTATTTTAAAGACTACTAAAACAGTTACTGACTGGACTTTAAGTCTTGGCAACAGAATCACAAATGAACAATTGGACCCTTAAAAAAACCGTTTGGTCTTTGTCTTCATGTCAAACAGACCATATCTGTTGCCAGATTCAGCAGAAGTCAACAACTGTATAATATTGTCCTTGAGTTTTTGTTTTATAAAATGAAGGGAAATCATTCCTAAAATATACAATTTGCAAATATATAATCATTTACATGAGAATATCAAAACTATGAATACATCTACTTGATATATTAAAAGATAAACTTTTTTCAACAATTACTGGCATAAGTACTGTACAATTAACAAATATTCCTTCTATTTGAGTGCTTTAACAAAATAGAAGCAACTAGAACAGTCCTAACTGGACAAATTACTTTCCCCCCACCCCTTTGTGATGTAGTAATTAATTGATTTGTACACAATGAGATTCAAAAATAGGTAATTGAGAAGACCGAGTCCATGTTTCTGTAAAACAAACTATGTGACACTAGGAATTGATCCTTATGTAAGGAATTCTAATGTGGTCTTAATGAGTTGACATTGAACAATCTGATTGTAAAATATTTATCATGAGCACAATGTAGAGTCAAATTCTCTGAAGGAGTAAATGAACTTGTCAATTTTAAACGCTTGATTTCCTCACATGCTTGTTGATTAACATTTATCTTAAAAGGTGATGCACTGTCTCGAAAGTGAAGCCTTCCCAACGATTTCATACGATAAATAGCAGGGTAAAACTGCCCATCTTGAAAGTTTCCCTTGCATGAAACAACTAACTCTTCTTTAGTTTTCCCAAGTGTTCTTTATGTATTGTTAAGGCCCAAACAAGGACAAGTGGAAATTGTACTCTTTTTGCTGTGATCTTTAAGTATTTTCCTAGTTTCACGTGTGATTCTACTTTGGAATAAAGGGTGGAGACAAATAATTCTTTTGGAATTGGACCTCTAGATTGCAGTCGACACTGTTAACCCACTCTTGAATCAACTAATTGCATAAGTACATAAGTTGGATTAAAGTTTTCTTTAGATGTAGGATCAGGTGGTGAAGGTATGAACCCTGTCACGATATATGAGGGGCTGAGTTGAGCAAGCCTTCTTGAACATTTACATTTTTTTGTAAGCATATAACTCTGACACCAATTGACAACGAAAGTGTTGTTGAAATACCAGTGGGATGGTCTTTTAAAGTTGTATCTATGGACCCTGTTTCATCATCTTTCTTTGAGTCTAAAATCTGCATCAGTAGAATTATCTCCCTCAATACACATCTTCAGATGCTGCTCTTTATTTCATGACAAGATGCTGCGATATTTATCATAGCTTTCAAAGGGCTCTAGGAGGAGTTACAATGACAAAATGTCGCAATATAATTCATAATTTTTTATAGTTCAAAGGGCCGTAACTCCTACAAAAATTTACAGAGCAGAATTCTCTTCCTTCATTCACATCTTCAGGTACTACTCTTCATTTCGGACATTAAATTCGATTGAACAGTATAGGAGGAGTTGCAATGACAATCTATTGTCTACAGACAGACAGACAGATGGACATGGTGATTCTTATATACTCCCCCCCCCCCCCACACACACACGACTTTGCTGCAGGAGTATGCTAATTTAGCTTTCAGAAATGACAACACTAGAAATGCTTCATGCTAGTAATCTTACATTAGAGTGTTTTGGGACAGGTGGTGCTCTTGGTACTCTATTCAGAGCAAGTTTATCCAAAGACGCAGAGACGGTTTTCTTTCCCTGCTTTCCTTTTTCCTCATCTACATCCAAATACAGATTTGGTGTAATCTTTGGTGAGGCCTTAAGCAAAAGTGGCAAAGTCTTACTTTTATCTTTGTACTGACTATCTATAGTTTCCATCTGAAAATTATAAAGAAGTATAGCATCATTCAAATCTTTTACATATTCAAAAAATTTATTTGAAAAATTGCAATAAAACTTTATTGTGCAAGATTTTAATTTCTATCATGGGTCACTGAACCGTAGCTCCTCGGCAGTGTCGGCCTGTCAGGACAATCCCATCTTTTACACAAATGAATTCTGCTCAGGTCAAAACCCATACAGTGGGGACACAAAAATAGGTTTATGGTAAGAGAATCTCAGATAAGCTTCACTGCACCTGTCTTCAACCAACAAAGATACTTACGGGTTTCAATAAAGAATGACTCTTAAAAATGTGCTGCTGCAGATGATGAATTTCTGGGCACAGTTCACAGGTAATACTACTTTCAATTACAGGTATCAAGTTTTCAATTTGCAAGTTTAAGTAAATTCTATTGAAAACTGCATACCTCCACCTCCATCATTTCAGAGGATGATGATTCTGCATCAGAATCGTAATTTTCAGTTGAAGCAAAAGCTACTCTTCTTTTCTTTATTACAGATGTACTACACGATCCAGGCTTAAGAATACTTCTCTGTGGTGTTTTTAAAGTTGATCGTGACGGCGTGACATAAGCACTTGGTCGACTGGGGGTTTCACAAGTCTAAACATTAAAATCATTCAAAATTCATAGACAACCAAAGTAATAAATTAAGATATAAATTTTTAACAATAGCAAGATGATTTTGTAAAACACTATTATCTTGGTGTTCACATATAATCTTAATATTAGTTAGTCAGTTTAAAGTTCTTTATATTGTATTTTATAGACCAGGCTAAACAGAAGAGGCTACTAAGTCATACGTTTGTCAATATTAATGTTTGTAGACCTGTAAGTCTAAGGTCAAAGGAATATTATAATCAATTTGCCAAGTATGGAGGATGGATATGTAGAATAAACAAGAGAACCATGGGCATCCGTTATATACAGAGGTTAAATATTCATAAAAAGTAATTTTTTTCAATCTAGAAATCTTATCTTACCTGCATTATTTCTATATTATTTGTACAAAAGCTAATTTGCCAATCAATGCATGACCATCTAGTATAAAACTTGATATACTTCAGAAGTGAGTTTTACTAAAGATCATAAGCCCAAACGTAGGCTCCAAATATTGCCTCCTTCTTCGTTTCCCTGAAGGCGGTGTTGCTGCTAAAATTTACCAATCTTCCATCGGCTTGGATTTGGTAGGTGTAGTACGAGTTAAAACTTTGTTATAATAGATGATGTGATCATTTTGATTCCTACTTTGAAATGATTACAAAAATGCAAATCACGTATCTATTTATATTGACTAGAAAATACGCTGAGTCTTTTAGCTCTTTCAGTCTTTAATTGCTGGTATTATGAAGCCTTCATTATTTCAACAGGTAAAGGTACCACTAGCAAATGTTCATGTCAGTTTATCAGAGTGTACATTTAGTATGACAGAGTAAAATTAGTTATCTAATTACATAAATGTGACCCCTGTGATGTTTTAACTGGTAGGTACATGTATTACTATCTATTAGGATGTTTCGATATATATGTGACCATTACATGTACATATAAAAGTATTTTCTCGAATGTTACTCTGATACATAAAATTTAACAGTATACAGAAAACAAGCATTCTGAAAGTATTCCTCAGGCAATACTAAGTCCACTACCGGCAAATGGAAAACTATGACCCCCCAAAACACACAAACCCACACACACACACAACATACTGTCTTTCAGGCTGCCAGCAAGTTAAGTATTTGATCACAACCTTTGATGATGATGAAAACTAGAAATGTCTCGAACTTGATCTGTAACTCATGGTGGTAGACTCACACATTAAAAACTGGATGAATATCTTTAAGCATTTAGAAAAAAAAGTCTGGAAAACTGCCATTTTAAAGAAATTTTCTAATTCCAAGGGCCGTAAATCCGTCAAAAATCAGTGGACCGTAACGAATCTCGAACTGTAACTCATGGTGGTATACTCACACACCAAACATTGGATGAATATCTACAAGCGTTGAGAAAAAAAGTCCGGAAAACTGCTTTTTAATGAAATTTTCTAATTCCAAGGGCCGTAATTCGGTCAAAAATCAGCAGACCGAAACGGAACTCGAACTTGATCTGTAACTCATGGTGGTAGACTCGCACACCAAAAAATTGGATGAAAATCTACAAGCGTTTAGAAAAAAAGTCCGGAAAACGTGTGTGTGACTGACGGACGGACAGACGGACGGAGTGCAAACCTAAAGTCCCCTTCGGCGATGCCGGTAGGGGACTAATAACTTAAGAAGTGTTATAGATGTCCCATTTACAAGTACATTTTGAGGTATAATCAATGAAAACATGGTTTTACCCATTCTGTCTATTATGACCTTGACCTTTGACCTATGATTTTGTTCAAAGTGATGACACACCCTTAGATCCGAAGCAACATTTCTGTGAAATATTATTTAAAACTGTGCACAGGAGACTAAGTTATGGCCCGGATAAGGTTATACCAATTGTGTCTATTGTGACCTTGACCTTTGACCTATGACTGCGGTTTAAGATCATGACACACCCTTGGATGCAAAGCAACAATTCCGTGAAATAATATTGAAATCTGTGCACAGGGTAAGAAGTAATGGCCTGGACAAAGTTTTTCTTATTGTGTCTATTATGGCCTTGACCTTTGATCTATGAACTTGGTTCAAGGTCATGACACACCCCTGGATCCTAAACAACACTTCTGTGAAATATTATTGAAATTTGTGCACAGGGGAAGAAGTTATGGCCCGGACAAAGTTTTACTTATTGTGTCTATTATAACCTTGACATTTGACCTATGAACTTGGTTCAAAGTCATGACACACCCTTGGATCCTAAGCAACAATTCTGTGACATATTAATGAAATCTGTGCACAGGGTGAGAAGTTATGGTGCGGACAAAGTTATTCTTATTGTGTCTATTATCACATTGATCTATGACCTTGGTTCAAGGTCATGACACACCCTCGAGTCATGCGCAACAATATTGTGAAATATTATCTAAATCCATCCACCCAATAAAAAGATATGGCTCAGACACGATTTTAACAACCAAGTTCACAGTGACTTTGACCTATGACCTTGGGTCAGGTCATGACACACCCTTGGGTAATGGGCAACAATCCTGTGAAATATTATCTAAATCCATCCACCCAATACAAAGATATTGCCCGGACACGGTTTTAACAACCAAGTCCACAGTGACCTTGACCTCTGATCTTGGTTCAAGGTCATGACACACCCTTGGATCCTAAGCAACAATTCTGTGACATTATTGAAATCTGTCCACAGGGTGAGAAGTTATGGTGCGTACAAAGTTATTCTTATTGTGTCTATTATCACCTTGACCTATGACCTTGGTTCAAGGTCATGACACACCCACGGGTCATGCGCAACAATATTGTGAAATATTATCTAAATCCATCCACCCAATAAAAAGATATGGCCCGGATACGATTTTAACGACCAAGTTCATAGTGACCTTGACCTTTGACCTTAGGTCAAATTATGACACACCCTTGGGTCATGGGCAACAATCCTGTGAAATATTATTTAAATCCATCAACCCAATAAAAAGGTATGGCCTCAACACAGTTTTAACAACCAAGTCCAGAGTGACCTTGACCTTATATAATGTATACTGACATTCTCTTGAACAAACTTGATACTACATTTCTTAAGGATGCTATTTAGCAATACACCAATCCACTTTACAGCATAGATAGCGATGTTTGGCGGACTTTTGATTGTTATACTTATGACGTCATAGTCAAATGTCCGACTTGTCCAACCTTGCGTGACATCATCATAGTCGTATTTTGCGCTAAAATGCTTAACATTCGACGAAAGTGGATCGGTGTATTATGTGGCTTGTGCGTCTTGAATTAAATGTCCCTTTTGAGCTTTATTCAAGAGCAATAACCACCAATTGAAAAAAAAATTGCACCAGTCCTAAAGTTTAACAAGATACATGAAAGATTTCATTAAAATCAATGTAAGTGAGCTTAACATAAAGCATAACATAGATTTGTATCACCACGTACATGTATATACCAGTAATATCTAGCAGCAAAGAAAGATTATTAGGCCATGTAAAATAATTCTATGTTTCTCAGATACCGCCGCGCGCTCAAATTTGGTGCCGACTAGTCGTATTTATTGCAAATTCGGAAAAAATAGCTGCCGTGTCTACGCTTTGATTCATTCTTAAATATAAAATATCTATTTATACAGTACGTTTCCCCTAGGAGAAAGAGAAAGTATTTTGTCAGTTAATAAAAACGCTTAATGTAATGCTGTTAAACAGCTGGCATCGGGAAGGTCAAGCGTCCTGCGACATAGTCCCATTCAGATCGAAAATGGCGCATTAAACCACTTACTCGGTGCGCCCTATTGCGCATTCAAATTTCGAAGCAGTGAACATTGGTTCCGCGATGTGCGTTTTCGGTTTTTGACATAAGTGTCTTCGTAATATCTGGTTTGATAAAGACGCATGGTTTACAGCGATACGATCTTAACGGTGCTCCCAAAAACGATCCCCAAAGCCTATTCAAAGCGCTTTAAAAAGCTTAGCTTCCAGTCAGTTATTGCCGCTTTATGTGGCACTAACGCTAGTGGTCGTTTTAGTGAAGTTGCATGTACTCCCTAATCAGCTGATCTTGAAAAACAGCCAGACCTGTAGCCCGATTTATAAACAGTCGTAGACGTTAGTCGTAACCTTTAATCAGGTATTTACGAGATCAACTACATATTCCTTCTTCAAGTAAAGGCCCTTTCACACCATAACCTAATTAACGCAACGTACGCGTAACGAATTTTAAAAATTTGACCAAGTCCGCGTAAGTCTGCGTATAATTGCTGGCGTACGCTCTGCGCATCACTTGCGCACGTTCTTTGTATGATATGCGTACGCCGTGCGTTAAGTTGTACAAGTTGAAATACATCACGTGGCTTATTTATATTGATTGATTTTTATTTAACGCCATACCACGAATATTTCACGTATATGGTGACGGCATCTGCCTGATGCGGGACATACAAGTTTTGACCTTTGCAACGGACCCACCCGAAGCAGTGAGGGATCTTAAACGTGCCATGCATACCAGGACACGGCGTCAGTTTTTACTGTCTCATCCGAAATGAGAGAGCACTAGCATGACCAGAGCGGGACTCAAACCCCGGCCTCCCCACCTAACTCAATAACTGTTTTTTTACACTTCCATAATTTCAGTCACATATCTGTATATACATGTGTACACATGCAACGCAATTTCGTTCATGAAAAATTTATGTCGCAGAACTGCATAAAAGTACTGTTCTTTTTATCTTTCTGTGCATTCCATATAATCACCGGTATTTCAGACTAAAAGGTCAAAGCATAAAGACTCACAGCTAGTATACAATCTGTGCGTTGACAGCGCGATAAGTGTACACTACGCCTACATGTACGTTATTCTTTTGTTTAACATACGGTGAGAGTGGAAACGCCAATGATACGCATATATGTACGTGTTCGCTGCGTACGGGCCGTACGTCGGCATACATCGAGAATTTTTGTGCATGCACAGAATATCTCGACGTACGGAACAAGCTGCAACATGTGGGTGCATACAACAACGAACTCAAAACGCTCGCGTAACATTCTCCCGACATACTGCTAACGTACGACAGCATATGACAGCGAGTGCTAAAATCTCGCCATACGCATTTCTAATTCGTTATAGAGTGAAAGCCACATAACTTTACAGATAGCTTTCTTCTTAGCATTAAAGTTAACTTTAACAGGGATTGAAATGAACTTTTTTGACCACAGGCTAATTTTAGCCTGTGGAATTAAAATCCACAAGCTAAAACAAAAACCTACAAGCTAAAGTAGAAATCCAGAAAAAATCAGTGATGTTTTCAACACTGTAATTCAATTACATCATGCACCATTTTACAATGTAACATTAACAGTAAAACAAGTGACTAGTCATCATGTCTGACGTTTCGCGCAATCAAATCGAATCTACAATGTCATATGGTACATGTACATTTGTATTGTAAACGTTTACTTACTGCCTAAAACAAACAGAATTATTCAAGCAGATGTGGTCCAAACCCTGTAAAAAGGAACTCCTGATAAAAACTGATTTGAAAACAGCGGAGATCGTATGACGCAATGTAAATTAGTCACTCGCAATTTTTTTCGAGTTCCTAAATTTTCAACTCGCTATTTCCAAATTTCACTCGCGTTTCGCGAGTATTTCCCATTAATTTCGATCCCTGTTTAAGGAAGAAACAGTCGTGCAATGGATGCTTCCCGCATTTGTAAAAGATACATCACTTGCCCAACTAATAAAGGATGTGTTGTCAAAGATAAGAAAATCCATCCGCACGCGAATCCCGAGGAAACGCTTTAAATAGTACTGTTTGGGGGAAAATGCCGAAAAAAAAGGCATCGAGCAGAATTGATTATCAAGACGTTTAAAGTGCAAGTGGGACAATGAGCAACTATGTTGATTAATTTCTTTAAATTAACTATGACTGGAAGCATGTGACAACAAAGGTATGATAGTAGGTCTCCGGACATTTGTCCTGGCAAGCTAAACACTAGAGCTGTCCTAACGGGACAAATACCCCACAGGGCAAAAAAGTTTAACATGCAATAATTCAGGAAGCTGAACATTTCGTCTTGCCAAAATCCACTCAGACATGAGTTTAGTCACCAAAGTAACAGCGACCTTGAACTATGCACACCCTTAGGTCACTGGCAACAATCCTGTGAAATATTATCCAGATCTATTAACCCAATAAAAAGATATTGCCTGGACAGGATCTTTAACACCAAGTACAAAGTGACCTTGATTGTTGACCTTCGGTCAAGGTCATGACACACCCTTGGGTCATGGGCAATAATCCTGTGAGATATCATCCAAATCTATTGACCAAATAAAAAAATTCGACCCGGGCACGATTTCAATAACCAAGTCCACAGTGAACTTGACCTTTGAACTTGGGTCAAGGCCATGACACACCCTTGGGCGAAGGGCAACAATTCTGTGAAATATTATCTAAATCCATTAACCCCATATAAAGATAAGGCCCGGATAGTATTTTAACAACCAAGTCTACAATAACCTCCACCTTTGACCTATGACCTTGGGTCAAGGTCATGACACATCCTTGGGCAATGGGCAACACTATATCCATCCATCCAGTAAAAAGATATGGTCCTAACAGGATTTTAACAAGCAAGTCCATATTGACATTGACCTTTGATCTTGGGCTAAAGTCATGACACACCCTTAGGTCATGGGCAACAATCCTGTGAAATATTATCCAAATGTATTGACCAAATAAAAAGTTATGTTCCGGACACAAAGTGGCCCAGGTTTTACTATCAAAGAGGTCTTAAGCCAAGGTCAAGGTCACAGTGACCAAATGTTGGTTCATAACACATCCCGTTCCCATGAGGCATTCACATACCAAGTTTGATCATCCTGAGTCCTATGGTACATAAATTATCAATCGGACACGAATCGGGAGGCACGGACAGACGGACATGGTGATTCCTATATAGCCCCACTCCCCCTCCCCCTCCCCAAACTTCCTTGGCGGGGGTATCATGATAAATATTTCCAAGTTCTTGAAATTTGGAATCCTAAGTCTATAGAGTACATCAACGACTCTGGTGCAGTAACTGTCGTTACAATGGCCATGTCTGTGTTTCTGAATTTTGCCGTTTAAATGAATTTAAAATTGCTGATATATACGAATTGCTGCTATAAAATAATATAAATCAAAATTTTTCAATTAATAAACTTGGAGACAACTATAATTACGGTCAATACCGAACTCTTATTATGTTCTGTTTAATTTATATGCACAGTGTATACATAAAATATTTACGAAGAAATATTGAGTCTAGAAAAAACATATTCCAGTTGCTGCGTAATTAGTGGTTTATTATTTCAAATGAAGCCATATGTACAGGTAAACGCATGTGCATTGTAACACAGCAAATAACAGACTAAACCGCGTGCCGGATATTTGGTGCGGTCAGCCGTGGAATCCCTTGCCGATAGTTCCTAGATCGGCAGTTAAGGTAGTCTGCCGGTGTATAGAATTTTAATTGGTGTGAAAATGTACATTTGTTTCGTGCTGCCGATGCCAGAAGGCGAATATGCCGGTATGAAGAACACAAATAAGAGCATGTACTTTTATTACGGGCAGATTTCTGCCGATTCAGGAATATGCAGTTATTTTGAGTGACGTTGTAACGAGAGTTGACTGTATATACCATTGAGGTTTATAAACAACAAATAAAGCAAATGCAGTTCAAACTTTCAAAATTCAATTCATTGCTGTATCTACAGTTGCATACACATAACTACGCGCACAGTTCACAAATCGATCTTTAATGAAAACATGACATCATGTATCCTTACGCCCCAATATCTCAGTTTATAAACAACATTCGGAACAATCTCGCCTTTTACATGAAAAAGGTCGAGGATATCCGAAAGCATAAACGTCGACTTTGACCCTTGGTTAAGGTCAAAATCTTGTATATACCTTCGCATAACTTAATCATGCATGAATCACAATGTTTACGTATGTCAATTACTTCACATTGCATATTAAACCTTTCTACGAATAAACGTTTCGAGGCAATAGAAGACAATTCGGAATTATAATTGCATTTCTAGAATCTAATATGAGCATGTAAAAGAAAGTACTATTTTCTTTCGCGAATGAGATTTGGCCAGGAAATGCGACGAAGAGGTAAAATTTTACGATCGCTATAGGCTCTCGATCATGCTTCGCATGCTCGATGCCTAAAAAACCCAAAAAACCCCTACCTACCACTTTTTGAGACCCAATTATCTGAGGAACATAGAATTAATTTTACATGGCCTTATCAAAAGAATTAGTTTTATTTGTGTACATGTAAGAAATCAAAGTAATTTCTTGTAAAACAGAAGAATAAGACTTATTGTGTTAATGTTTTGAAAACTCTAACTCAATATGATGGCACAACTTATTAACTTCTAGAAATATGCATTTAAGTGAAGCAGTGACTACAAAGTAGCTATTATTTACATATTATACAGTGCCTGTGGCCATATCTGAGAGCACATACCTTTGGTGTCAAACAGACATTAGGTGTTGTAGAATTCAGGTTTCTATTTGGACTACTTTTAGTAGTTTCTGCATGATTCTCTTTGTCCTTTAATTTTGTGGCAACTAGATGCTTTGGTGTAACATTGACATTGTTTTGCTTCACCTTAGGAGTTCCCTGTACATGTGAATCTTTTAAAGGACTAGTTTGCATACTTGTAGAAACAAGATCCTTAGTTGTAACTTCTGCAAATTTTCTTTGTAACTCTTCCAGTTCTTTCACCTATATCAGATAAATGCAATGCTATTTTTGCATCAATTTAATAAAATTACAATTATTATTTAAGTACATGCAAATCAAAAGCAAGGCATGAAATATCCTAAATGAGTTCCATTCTAAATTTATGCAGAACTTACTTTAGAATTTTCTCCCTCTTCAAAATTTGCTACAGCTATCTTATTTTGTTGGTAAAGCTCCTCCTATAAATTAAAAGTATAATTATTACTCCAACTCCGGTACATTTATGTGAGGGGAATGCATATTTTAGCAGTGTGCTTTGCGCTCCGATTCATGACCATATAAATGCAATGAAAAATATATCAAAGGGATATCAAAGATCATGCTGAATCATCACAATGCTGATATATCACAATCCTTTAACATGAAACATTAAATTCTTAAAACTGCCTATAAAAATTAGATACATTAAGAAATTAAATCACTTTTTCCTAAACCTATAGGCCATAAATAATGAACATTCTGAATGTATGGCTGAGGACGTAAATGTTAAGTACCAGTCGCAACAACTTCAATAATAATTATATGGAAGGAGAATATTTTTCGGCTTCGATATTTTGACCATCATGACCCTTGACTTCAATATCAGTAGATCCTCTTGGTCTCCTTATAAGTAAGTGAACATATTAATTTGGTGTGAATCTGAAGTATGGTATATAGAATCCATGTGGAACATCATAATATGCTTTCACCATAATTTCACTCAAAGTTTCGATGAATTGTGACCTCGGCTTTTAATCTAAAAACTGATAAGCATCTTTATCTTCTCATAATTAAGCATATATTTAAATCTGTTTTGAATAGGATGTTTGACACCTAATTTTTTATCTAGAAACTGTGACTTTCCCATATTTTCAGTTTTAAGTTTTTATGTTTTGGCCCTGACATCTGTACCTCAAAATCAATAGGCAACTTCCCTCTTCATATTCAATTATTACTAATTTTCTTTGAGTCTGATGTATGGTACGTGAGTTATCCAAGAACTATGTTAATGTTATACTGTTTTCTCCAAATTTGCAATTTAAATTAACCTCAAAATATTCAAAACAGAATTCTCTCACTTTATACACATTTTACATGCTCTTATTGATTTGTGCCATGTCTGGTACGAAATGTGTTGAGCATTAAATTTCTTAACGAGGCCGTTCTGGGTAAAATATCTCAAAAACTACAATAGGAAAATTGCTCATTTTTTTTCGTCAGTGCTGAAATGCTAAATAAAAATAATTTTCAGAGAATTGTAGAAAAATTCACCGCTTGGTTCAATTTAGGGGGGAAATCTAAAAAACCCCCACTATTTTTAACGTTTTGAAATGTCGTAATCAGATATTATGGGAATTAATTTCGATATATTAATGTTGGGTAGATACATTTCGGTCAAACTATGCTGATTTTATAATTTGTTGATAATTTTTTAATATTATCAATGTTTTTAAGACGCCGACTATTTTAACGATTACAATCGATCGGCATGCGCTAAAACTTGACCCCAGAATCAATATGGCACATCTTCCACTCATGTTGAGTAAGTGTATGAAGATTCATTGCAATAGCACTCAAAGTATTGGACTCATGGTCCTTAAGCCAATTTTTGATACCCCACTCCTATGACCTTGACCTTTGACCTCAGAAACAATAGGGCACATTTTCCACTCATGGTGAGTAAGTGTATGAAGCTTCATTGCATTAGCACTAAAAGTATTGGACTTGGGGTCCAGAAACCCAAGTTTAAATACACCACTCCTATGACCTTGACCTTTTGACCCCAGAAACAATAGGGCACATCTTTCAACTCATAGTGAGTAAGTGTATGATGTTTCATTGCATAAGCACTAAACATATTGGACTTATGGTCCAGAAACCAAGTTTTACTACACCACTCCTATGACCCTGACCTTTGACATTTTGACCCCAAAAATTACAGGGCACATCTTCAGAAACCAATTTTTGATACTCCACTCCTATAACCTTGACCTTTGGACCCCACAAACAATAGGGCAAATCTTTCAGTCATGGTGAATAAGTGTATGCAGTTTCATTGCAATAACACTATGAGTATTGGACTTATAGTTTGGAAACCAATTTTTTTTGTTTTGTTTTGTTTTTTATTAATGACATATACACAGTATACACACATATACATTACATATCCATTACAAAAAATACAAACATTTACTAACATAAACACGTAAACCTTTCACACACTCATACAAACTCATATGGTTTTAAGTATGTAGTAAGATAATTTCTGTTTTAGTATGTAAAATAGAATAGAAATTATGAACGCAATAATATAGTATATAATGTGAGAAATGACATTATGATATTGTATACATGTATGGTAAAGACTTTGGGGTTTGATAAGCAGTAGTGTTGATTTAGGAGGGGGTGGGGGTTAATATAAATGTGATATTATAAGCATCTGATATCTCAGTAATTCACACATGTATATATGAATAAACATACAAGTCATATACACCTAAAGAATTCAAAGACATGTATGGACATAACCATGCATATTGAAATTTTAATGAAATAATGTAAATATGGACAACCAATTTTTGATACTCCACTCCTATAACCTTGACCTTTGGACCCCAGAAACAATAGGGCACATCTTCCAGTCATGGTAAGTTTATGAAGTTTCATTGCAATAACACTAAAAGTATTGGACTTATGGTCCAGAAACCAATTCTTTATATTCCACTTCTATGACCTTGACCTTTGACCTTCTGACCCCAGAAACAATAGGGCACATTTTCCACTCATGGTGAGTAAGTGTATGAAGGTTCATTGCAAAAGCACTGAACATATTGGACTTATGGTCCGAAAATCAATTGTTGATTGCAACCTAAGTATCGTGGCGATCGATATACAAAATTTAAAGTAAACTCAATTTAATAGTTTTAATAAACTGGTCAAGCCAGTGTACATTAGATGGTTAAGTGCCTGGATACTGACTGAAAGGGCAATGTGTTCGAGGACCTCACACCAATGAACAAGTTAGTATCTAATCACCAAGGACAAGGTAATGACTTACTGGTAATCGCGCTAATGAATCTATGAAGTTGTAAAAATGCTGAGTGGTCTAAAAGTTTCCGTTTATGTAAAAAGGTTAGAGAATAGTTTCGAGTTCCTAAGTGATCTTGCAAACTCCGAGGGTATCAGAATAAGTATTGTATCATGAGCAGAGTGTATGGTTTCAGCCCTCAGATTGCAGATACCGCGTACATGTACTCTTATTGTTATCAATGATGTGCTTTTAAATATACAAAATTTAGTGCCAAGAAAAGTGTAATATATAATTAAAAATGAGTTATGAATTTGAAAGAGAATGTTATCAAAATTATCAAATTAAAGATGCTTTGATCGGTTAGTAGAATTTTCTGGCCAGAGAAGTTTGATCTGGACTACTGGCTAGTGGTGTAAACAGTTTTCGTTAAGACTGAATAATGGGTACACCTCCTTTTTTTACGTTTTAATCTTGAACTGTGCTTAATTTTGATATGCATTATTCAAATTTTCAAATTAACATTTTCTAGCAAATAAACCAGATACAAACTCCCATATATGCTGTTAACTTGTTATTGTATGATACTGAAAATATCATGTATTAGTGTAGAAAATTTGTCACTGTTCACTTTTTCTGATGGCTCATAGCCAGTATATGTTGTGAATTGAAAATGATTTTGCATAAATTATTGTTAATTGATATTGATTTTATTTCTTCTAGTAAACATTTCATACATTTGTTCACTTCTGGAAAACAAGAGGCCCAAGTGGACCTATATCGCTCACCTGAGTACTCAGATGATCAGTCATGCATGAAGGAAGAATTCATTTATTTTTGCATTAATGTGACTAAGTCAACACAAATGTTGAAAATGTGTCAAATTTTATTTCAGGCTAGAATAAAAAACAACATTTTTTTGAACATCCATTCAGGTGATTTTGATATTAAGCATTTCCTTTGTCTCTGCAAGATATCATTCAGGGCAACAAGTTAGTCATTTTCTTTAGGTGGGGCCTTTTGTTGACTGATTTCAAGTCTGGGTCATGAACAACAATTGTTTCAAATATTGTCCAGATCTAACTTAAAATTGCCTAATTTCATATGTTGAGTGTTGAGAAACATCTAAAAACTTATTTAGATGTGTAAAGAAATGAAAAAAAAATTTTGACCACAGCTGGATTTGAACCGCTACTCTCCATATTTCAATTACCAAGTAGTATATGTACCATTGTGAGACCTACTTCTTAGACATGGTGGCATTATCTGTTGACCAAATAGGATGAAATTTACCAAATTGATAGAGGACCTTTAGTACTTCATGTATTCCATGTTTCATTAAAATCTTTCATGCGGTATAACAGCAGAAGTGAAAAATGTGATTGAATTGTTCCTATACACCCTCATTTGGAAGTCTTAAAAAATTCATAGAAAATCCAAAAATTGAGATACAGTGGACTCCATTTTATCTGATATCGTATTATCTGATATTTCGTTTTATCTGATATGATATTAAAACACCAAATCGTTTCTATGTATTTCTATAATAATTTGTCTTTTTTATCTGATAGTGAAAAGTCCCAGTTTCGGTTTATCTGATAGCAAATTTACCGTTGATAAAATATTTCGCCCCGAATTTAGCCTATTTTAAGGCCGGATATTGTTGTGAAATCACCCAGCTGTGACAACATAGGCATATAACAACACCTACGGCAATACGATGACGACTAAGGAATAATAATTGATTGTTTGTGTACACAACAATTGACATCTCATTGAAGTACCTGTACAGGTTTAATTAGTGATCGCTGTGGTGTCATTTGTAATTAATGAAATATGTTGATGACCGAAATTGAGAGTAGATGTGCCGTAAATGCTCGAATATAATACGCACCCGAGCATAATACGCACCTAAAAATGACCTAAAAAAAAACATGAAGAACCGTCGAATTCGGTGTCTAATACGCAGGGGGAGGGGAAAATAAAAAAAAAAAAAAATAAAATGTTAATTTCGTAATGAAACAGCAAGACCGCGAGACGCAATCGATATTGCTTAGCACGTGTATATGATTTTGTTTTGATGTTTAGTGATTCGTCTTTTGTGTACCTCCTCAATTAACCTGTCATTTCATCGTTGATTTTGTCAATTGAATTTGCTTTGCCGTATTCTATCACTATGAGATTGCGTTACGTATATTATCATCAAAAGCAACATGGAACGACCAGCCTTTATTCATCGTGTGATATCAACGCTTTTCTCTCATTCGCTTCATTTACGATCAAACTCGCATAGACTTCAAATTTCTTAACTATTGCGGCCGGACTTGTAGTTAAACCCTCGTTCCAAACGACCGCTTCAATTTTTTTTCTCGTTAGAATGAACATGCTAGTCTACATAAATTACGCGAACTGTACGCGGGCATCGCTCATGTTGGTGAAGATATAATAAAGAATGAATCAAGTGTTATAAGCAGACATAGTCCAATTTAAATACAATTCTTAAATTAATCTAACATTCTTATGATAGTAAGTCACGCTGCCGATGATCGTGCCGTTATGGTCAAGTAATTTCACTCGCTGTGTAACTATCAATTAACCAATTAAGGTTAGATCACTATATCACCCGTACACTCTGCTAATCAGAAATCATTGCTAAATAAACACATCGCAAGTCTTCTATTGTATTCTTTTTGAATAGCACTCTGTAGACATTACTCCTGTTATCACCTTGGTCATTTACAACGCGAAGCAGACAGTATACAGACAATAGATATATCTCACACCTCGTAGGTTTGATTGACGGCTTTAGGTACTTTAACACCATGTAAGCGGTCGTGTATCTCTAAATGAAAACAACCGCTATCAAACGTCCATATGAGTAGACATCTATGACATGTTACGGAATCCACTGTATTGACAAAATTCTTTCAAAGTAACAATCCTTACCATAATTATGATCACACTAGTCCATAAGAAATCATCATTATCAATTAACTAGGAAATATGACACTTTTCTGCATTGAATCACCAAGTTCAATGAAATGTCGAAAAAAATTCCAACATTTGATTTTGGAAGGGAACCAAAATGACAATACGTCTTGACTCACCCCTCTAGATCATTTCTATGCATTCTGTTTGTCTCTGTATACAGCCTGTATGAAAAAGAATATTGCTAAAGGAGGGAACTCTTTTGTGACCTACTTTTGACTATGGTGGTGCCACCTGTAAAGAGGTCTGGACGAAAAGAACAGAATTTGAAGAGGATCATAAGTGACTTATTTCTACCAAGATTTATTAAAATCCTTCAAACAGTTTTGTAGAAAACGTTGAAAATGTGAAAAATGGCCAACCCCCCCTTTTTTTTTTGGAAGTCTTAAACTTAAAATTGCCTAATTTCATATGTTGAGTGTTGAGAAACATCTAAAAACTTATTTAGATGTATAAAAAAAAAAACAAAAAAAATTTTTTGACCACAGCTGGATTTGAACCGCTACTCTCCATATTTCAATTACCAAGTGGTATATGTACCATTGTGAGACCTACTTTTTAGACATGATGGCATTATCTGTTGACCAAATAGGATGAAATTTACCAAATTGATGGAGGACCTTTAGTACTTCATGTATTCCATGTTTCATTAAAATCTTTCATGTGGTTTTGTAGAAAAAGTTGAAAATGTGGAAAATGGCCAAACCCCCCCTTTTTTTTTGGAAGTCTTAAACTGAAAATTGCCTAATTTCATATGTTGAGTGTTGAGAAACATCTAAAAACTTATTTAGATGTATAAAAAAAAGAAAAAAATTTTTTTGACCACAGCTGGATTTGAACCGCTACTCTCCATATTTCAATTACCAAGTGGTATATGTACCATTGTGAGACCTACTTTTTAGACATGGTGGCATTATCTGTTAACCAATTTGGATGAAATTTACCAAATTGATGGAGGACCTTTAGTACTTCATGTATTCCATGTTTCATTAAAATCTTTCAAGTGGTTTTGTAGAAAAAGTTGAAAATGTGGAAAATGGCCACCCCCCCTTCCCTTTTTTTGGAAGTCTTAAAAAATTCATAAAAAATCCAAAAGTTGAGATAATGACAAAATTCTTTCACAATAATATTCCTTACCAAAATTATAATCAAAATGGTCATTAAGAAATCATCAATATCAATTAACTGAAAAACATGACACTTTTTCTTCATTGAAATGACTAAGTCCAGAAACACGTCAAAAAAGCGTAAATTTCTATTTCACGGATCTTAACCCCCGAACACAATTTTCAATCACCCATCTTTATAGATTGTTGAAATGCAATTAGTTTCCCCATTTCTGTACTGGTTTTGGAGGAGAAGATGTTTGAAGAGGGGTACCGTTTTGGGCACTTTTGGCCCCGCCCTGGATCCACCCCTGAGGGAATCTGGATTCCGAACACAATTTTAATAGGGGACCTTGAGTACATCATTTACACAAAGTTTGATCCAAATCTGCAATGAAGTTTCAGAGAAGAAGTCGAAAATGTGAAAAAGTTTACGACCGATGGACGACGACGACGGACAATGAATGACGGACGGCGCACTATGACTATAGTTCACTTGGCTCAGGTGAGCTAAAAATGCTCAATGTTTGTCACTCAAGTTAAAAAATTAACATAAATTTTGAAAAAATCCCCAGGTTAAAAATGTGTTAATTTATAAATACCGGTAGTTGTGAAAAGGAAATACATATTGATGCACTCTTTATTTCAAAACTACTCACAATTGTTCAGTTTTTTTTAGAAATTATATTCAATTTCAAATCAATTGGTGTAGAAAAAAGACAGAAAACAAACTTTAAGACAGTCCCCGGCAGAAAAAAAAATGTGATGACATGACAATTTTATACCGGTAATTGAATATTCATATGGTCAATAATTTCAAGCTAATTACGAAATTTGATATGGTCCCATGGTCATAATATGTGGGCACTTTCCCTTTTCATTTGATCAATAACTTAATACTTTATTTCATATTAAATACAGATCAAAGAGTCTTGGGCAGAAAGTATGTAAAATCGAAAAATACATGTTTTTCATGGATTTGCTCTACAGGGTCTTACATTAAAGTCTCATGAAATTTTGAGATGTTCCCTAGGCTAAACAAGATGGGTCCTTCACTTTTTTATTTTGTTAAAATCATAGATAACCATTACTTTATTAGTGATATTAGATTGATTAAAAGCTCTTTGGCAGAAGTTTATTATTTTGAAATTAGACACGGCCTCGTTTAGAGCAGAGTTTTGCAACACGGCTATCAAGAGTAATGTCAGAAGACAACAGAGTTCACAGTTATTTGTCAAGCAATTAGTTATTTCAAAACCTGATCAGATGAAAGTTCTGGTCACAATGAACCTACATGTGAAATCCCTATTTCTAAACTTTTAAAAGAAAAAGCCTGAGTAAAAGTTTTTGAAAAGTAGGTCAGAGTCCAAGGTCAAGGTAACAAGTCATGGTATTAAATGAAAGCTCTTGTCAAGGGGAACCTATGAGCCATGTATTAATGTCTCTTCTCTGCTGGTTCAAAAGATAAAGCCCAGGTTAAAGTTTTCTGATGTAGGTCAAAGTGCAAGGTTAAGGTCAACAGATCAAAAGTCATGGAATCAAATGAAATCTCTGATAATGAGAAATTGACATATGAAATATCAAAGGTCTACCGCTAATGGGTCAAAAGATTTAGCCCATGTTAAAGTTTATGAAAAGTAAGTCAAGGGCCAAAGTCAAGGTAAGAAGTCATGAACCAAATGAAAGCTCTGATCATGGCAAATCTACAAAAATATCAAAGCTTTACCACTAATAGTTCAAAAGATATAGCTCAGGTTTATGTTTCTGTGCACAAGGATGCCAATGCCAATGCACAGTGGTATGACAATAGCTTTTAGGCATTTCAACCTGACGGACTAAAATTCCTAAAAAAAAGGTATATTGTGATGGTTTTTATATTTCTTCAAGTGTACCAAAGTGTACCAAAGATCAATCAAATACCTCCATGTATAAACAAAAACAAAAACAAATTGCCTTTATTTTTGAAATATGTCTGGAAAGGGCCCGTAAAGGGTCAATAATTGATGGAATTCAATTAAAACTTGGTCTGTGACTCTGCAATATAATGGCAGTGTTTCTCTAGAAATGTTTTCATTGGGGGTGGGGGGGGGGTGCTCCCCTCTCATCATTATGCTTGAGGGGGACAGTATAAAATCGGGGGAGGGGGGGGGGGGTTCAAGACACTTGACAAGTAGGAACTAGACATGTACTCGTATTAAAACGCATGTAATTTACTACAGAAAAGTATTACGTATTGATCTGCAATTTGCAGGACTGAAACCATACACCTCCCTCACAATACGATTGTTATTCTGATACGATGATGTTTGATACGAAACAATATATACTATAGTTGTAGAAAAACTTGTTCCAAAACGCCTGATAAAACTTTTTACCACGCCCGCTATGTACATGTAGTTTCATAGAAACGTCATTAAGACAAGTACATTCACTTTTTCAAGTCAGCGGCTTCCATCCTTTTTATAGGATCAAGGTACATGTATTAAATGTATTGTATTCTAAAATATAAACAAAAACATGTAGACCACATTTCATTTGGACGATTACCAGTAAATCACTAGATCTATATTTTGCATTACAAGATCCGTTTAAGATAATCTATCAGACATCGGTTGGATTCATATAGAGAAAATTTATAATAATATGCTTTGATTTCAAGTTTTAAAAGTTCCATTTACATTTTGAGAAATCGTTTTCTTTTTGTATTCAGAATTTCCTCTGATAAAATCAAAATGTTTCAAATAGGCTAAATCACAATAATGAATACTTTCATTATAGGCCTAATATAATTAAGCCATCATTGATGAAATGTTAAAGAAATTAAAGACATTTGCTAATTTCAAACTGTACTTAAAAGAGATGAAAAATATGACTAAACAGTAAAGATTATACAATTAAATTATTGTACGTTGATCGTATAGCCGAATCGAATCGAAATTGAGACAAATATATCGAACATGGCGGAATCGAAAGAAAATATCGAGTCGACTTGAATTCGTGATTAATTGCCTCAGGCCTAGAAATTTGTCGTCTATTGATCTCGAAACATCGATATTTTACTAACCAGTCAGGCTATTTCAAAATCGAATTTTAGTATATTTAGCTCGAGGAAATTTTGGTATCCTTGGGAGTCGGTCTAGCGAGTTTTCGCGAATATTGGGTCCCCTGCGGCCGCCGAGATCGAGATGGTAAACATACGATTATTAAATATCAATACTTATGCTTGGAAGTCCTTTCGGTTCCGCTATTTCTGGTTGTGACTTTATGGTCTTTCTTTTAGCAAAGTTTAAAATTGATGCGATAGATATTACTCAGAACTGACTTACCGGGTAAGAGGTTTAAAGCTTTTCAGTTACCCGACCCGTTTTTTTTCACTTACCACGGGTAACGGGTAATGGGATTTCTCGAACACTGTGAACTAGGCTGGAATAGACAAGTAACCTAATCTGGGAAATCGGCGATATAAGGTATGCGGGATAATGCCCACGGTTTGTGATTTTTAATCGGGATTAATGTATGTTTAGCGGGGAATTCCGCATTCCCGCGCTCTAGAGAAAACACTGCAATGGTGTTACAATATTCAATCAAATACATCAGATTTAAACTACAGTAATTTTAAAATTTAAATTGAGTTTTCAGTCAATAAATGGTCACCTCAAACTGCAAGTGTCAAGCAGACTGACAAATTAAATCGATGAGTAATGCAAACACTACTTATGAACCCTGCTTTATATGATAAACTCAAGCTGCAAAAATAACAAGCAAATTCAGAGAATTGTGGTCCCCCGCTTTGGGGGTTCTATCAGGAAGGGTGCAGTGATCTGTGACACATTGTCATGGTTGTGCATGTCTACAGACACACATGCCAAATATGAAGGTCCTACGTCTTGCATTTAAAAAGTTACATTGAAGTAGGTCAAAGGTCATGGTCAAGATCACATGATATAAAATTCTAGTACCAACGGAAAGGTATTGCAATTATGGATACTCATGCCAAATATGAAGGCCCTACGTCTTACGGTTAACAAATTATGACCAAGATTAAAGTTTTGTGACAGACGGACGGGCGGACGGACAGACGTTTAAGATTTAATGTCCCCACGCTTTCGTGAAAAGCGGGGGGGGGGGGGGGGGGGGGGGGGGGGGGGGGGGGGGGGCGGCCGGACAAAATTGATAGCCATAACGGGGGGGGGGGGGGGGGGCGGGCGGACAAAAATGATAGCCATAACAATAACATAAACAAATTATGAAAATAAATAATTTTCAAGGCAACAATTTTTCAAGCACTCTCGAATTTTCATGCAAGCTAAAGGCAGCTTAGACTAGTGAGTATTGTGTTTTTTTTTAACAAAAAACCCATGTCTCCCCTTCCTTATGGATGTGTTTCAGACTGGGCCAGTACAAGTGGAAGAATCTGACTACTCTGTAGAAATGAATGTACAATAAAATATGCTTATAACGAAATGCCAGGGACGACCAATTTTTATGTCATGCACCTTGCCTTACTGTCACCTTTCTATGTTCCAAATTTCAAGTTCTTACCTCAAAGGGTATTCAAGTTACAGCCTGGACAAAATGTTTTTAAAATTTGACCTTGAAATTGTAAATGTAGGTCAAGGTCAAAATTTTTTATTTCATGCACCTTGCCTCACTGTCACCTTTTCTATGTTCCTAGTTTCAAGTTCTTACCTCAAAGGGTATTCAAGTTACGGCCTGGACAAATTTTTTTTTAATTTGACCTGGAGATTGAAAATGTAAGTCAAGGTCAAAAATTTTTATGCCGATCACCTTGCCTTACTGTCACCTTTCTATTTTCCAAGTTTCAAATTCTTACCTCAAAGGGTATTCAAGGTACGACCTGGACAAAATTTGGATGCAGAAAAAAAGTATAATAATAAGAAGAAAATTGACAAAAAAGATATGTCTCCCCTTTGAAAGGGAGACATAACAAGAGGCCCAAATGGGCTGAGCACAAACTGAACTGAGCACAAATTGCTTATTTACAATAAAATGACAGCTCATTTCAGTAGAAAATTTTGCTTTTTTTTCTACAAGACTTTCTATAAGGTTTGGTGATATTTTGAGCAGTTGTTTTGAAGAAGTCCAAAATGTGTCAACCATCAGAGCCAATGACGGCCATCTTGGATTACGGATCAGCACGAAAAACACAAACTTGGTATAGGACCTCGAGTAATTACTTCCTATGAGGTTTGGTGAACTTCTGTGAAGCAGTTCTGGAGAAAAAGTCGAAAATGTGTCAACCAATCAGAGCCAATGGCAGCCATCTTGCATTAAGGATCGGCACGAAAAAAACACAAACTTGGTAGAGAACCTTGAGTACTTACTTCCTATGAGGTTTGGTGAAATTCTGTGCAGCACTTCTGGAGAAAAAGTCGAAAATGTGTCAACCAATCAGAGCCAATGGCAGCCATCTTGGATTACGGGTGGGCACGAAAATACAAACTTGGTAGAGGACCTTGAGTACTTACTTCTTATAAAGTTTGGTGAAATTCTGTGCAGCGGTTCTGGAGAAGAAGTCGAAAATGTGTCAACTAATCAGAGCCAATGGTGGCTATTTTGGATTACGGATCAGCAGGATAAACACAAACTTTGTAGAGGACCTCAAGTAGTTACTTCCTATGAGGTATGGTGAAATTCTGTGCAGGGTTTCTGGAGAAGAAGCCCAAAATGTGTCAACCAATCAGAGCCAATGGCGGCCATCTTGGATAACGGATGGGCACGAAAAACACAAACTTGGTAGAGGACCTTGAGTACTTACTTCTTATAAAGTTTGGTGAAATTCTGTGCAGCGCTTCTAGAGAAGAAGTCAGAAATGTGTCAACCAATCAGAGCCAATTGGGGCCATCTTGGATTACGGATCGACACGAAAAACACAAACTTGGTATAGGACCTCGAGTACTTACTTCCTATGAGGTTTGGTGGAATTCTGTGCAGCCGTTCTGGAGAAGAAGTCGAAAATGTGTCAACCAATCAGAGCCAATGGTGGCCATCTTGGATTACTGATGGGCACGAAAAACACAAACTTGGTAGAAGACCCTGAGTACTTACTTCCTATGAAGTTTGGTGAAATTCTGTGCAGCAGTTCTGGAGAAGTCGAAAATGTAGAAAAGCTAATGACGGACGGACGACGGACGGACGGTGATTGATCACAAAGACTTGGGAATGGAACAAAATACTTTCTTCTTAAAACAACCTTCAAGATCACCCTGGTACATTCAGTCTGATGACCTACACAGCTGGTCTGAAGAAGTAGTTTGTCAAAGGAGAGTACCTTTTTGGGCCTATGTAGTCTCACTCTGAATCCATCTCTTGATGGATGTGGGTAAAATTTATCAGCAAAACATCATCCACACCAATTAATTCCAATATCCCTAGATTGGTTGTAAAGAAGAATTTAAAAACATGAATTATATACAGAAAGATGTACAGAGCTATAAAAGTGTGAAAAAAATTACAGAATGTAACCAAAAAGCTATAATACATTCAGTCTGTTGAACTACCCAGTATGTAGCCAGTCTAAAGAAGTCTGTCAAAGGAGGATACCCTCTTTTGGGACCCATGTTGCCTTACTTTGATCTATCTCTTGACAGATCTGGCCAATAAACTGCAACATTTCTATGGTACCTTGAGTACTTCATTCATACCAATTTTCATTAAATTCCTTGAGTTAATTCTGAAGAAGTCTATTAAAGCTTAATACTATATACAAGTGGTATCTCTCTTTCTCTCTTTTTTTCTTGAAAATCTTGAAAATTAGTTCCATTTACTTCAATGAAGTTTAAGTTAAAATACACAAAGTAAATGCATAGTAAGCAACCTACATGGGGAAAATCAAAGAAATTACTAGAGAATATACAACAAGAGTTGTCAGAGGACAACATAGCTTGTTGGTGGGGACTGTCGGAGGGAAAGCATGTATTTTTAATATTCTCCTAATTCATGGTCGAGTCCAAGGTAAAGATCAAAAGTTAACCTGATGAAACCTCTGGTTACAATGAATTTACATATTATATCCCTATCCCTAATATTTCAAAAGAAAAAGACCAGGAAGAAGTTTTTGAAAAGTAGTTTAAATTCCAAGATCAAGGTAATAAGGTCAAAGACTATGGTACCAAATGAAATTTCTTGTCACAGGGAATTTATGAGTGAAGTATCAAAGCCTTAGCTCTATTTGTTTAAAAGATGTAGCCCAGTTTTAAGTTTTTGGAAAATTACAAAATGAAATATCGTGTCACAATGTAATGTATCCATGTACGAAGTTTCAAAGTCCTACCCCTCTTGGTTTAAATGTTGCAGCTAATGTTAAAGTCTTGAAAAGTAGGTCAAACTTCAAAGTCAAGGTAATAAAGTCAAAGATCATGGTCCTAAATGATGCCGCATTCCACATGGTATCCATGTGTGAAGTTTTAAAGCCCTATCCCTTTTGGTTTAAAAGTTATAGCTAAGTTTTAGTTTTTGAAAAGTAGGTCAAACTCCAAGGTCAAGGTGAAAGATCATGATCCCAAATTAAAGGGTCTTCCACAAGGTATCCATGTATGAAATGTCAAAGCCAAACCTCTCTTGGTTAAAAAATCAAAGCTTTTTAGCTCACCTGAGCTAAAGACTCAAGTGAGCTATTGTGATCAATCACCGTCCGTCCGTCGTTAGCTTTTCTACATTTTCGACTTCTTCTCTAGAACCCCTGCACAGAATTTCACCAAACTTCATAGGAAGTAAGTACTCAAGATCCTCTACCAAGTTTGAGTTTTTCATACCCATCCGTAATCCAAGATGGCCGCCATTGGCTCTGATTGGTCGACACATTTTCGACTTCTTCTTCAGAACCGCTGCACAGACTGAGAAGTTCACCAAACCTCATGGGAAGTAAGTAATCAAGGTCCTCCACCAAGTTTGTGTTTTTCGTGCCCATCTGTAATCCAAAATGGCTGCCATTGGCTCTGATTGGTTGATGCATTTTCGACTTATTCTCCAAAATCACTACACAAAATTTTACCAAACCTCATAGGAAGTAAGTACTCGAAGTCCTCTACAAAGTTTAAGTTTTTCTTACCGATCCGTAATCCAAGATGGCCGCCATTGGCTCTGATTGGTTGACACATTTTCGACTTCTTCTCCATAAGCACTGTACAGAATTTCACCAAACCTCATAGGAAGTTACTACTGGAGGTCCTCTACAAAGTTTATGTTTTTCTTGCCGATCCGTAATCCAAGATGGCTGCCATTGGCTCTGATTGGTTGACACATTTTCAACTTCTTCTCCAGAACCTCTGCACAGAATTTCACCAAACTTTATAGGAAGTAAGTACTCAAGGTCCTCTACCAAGTTTGTGTTTTTCGTGCCCATCCGTAATCCAAGATGGCTGCCATTGGCTCTGATTGGTTGACACATTTTCGACTTCTTCTCCAGAACCGCTGCACAGAATTTCACCAAACCTCATAGGAAGTTACTACTCCAGGTCCTATACAAAGTTTATGTTTTTCGTGCCGATCCGTAATCCAAGATGGCCGCCATTGGCTCTGATTGGTTAACACATTTCCGACTTCTTCTCCAGAACCGCTGCACAGAATTTCACCAAACTTCATAGGAAGTAAGTACTCAAGGTCCTTTACCAAGTTGGTGTTTTTCGTGCCAATCCGTGATCCAAGATAGCCGCCATTGGCTCTGATTGGTTGACACATTTTGGACTTCTTCAAATCGACTGCACAAAATATCACCAAACCTTATAGAAAGTCTTGTAGAAAAAAAGCAAAATTTTCAACTGAAATGTGCTGTCATTTTGTTGTAAATAAGCAATTTGTGCTCAGGTGAGCAATATAGTTCCATCTTGGCCTCTTCTTTAAAACAAGGTCACATTTTAAGGTTTAGGTCACAAGGTCAATGGTCATGGTCCCAAATGAAAAAGCCTTTAATAAGGTGTCCAAGTGTGAAGTTTCCAAGCCATACCCTTCTTGGTTCAAAAGTTATAGCTAAGTTAAAGTTTTTAAAATGTAACTCCAAGGTCAAGGTCACATTGTCAAAGGTCAAGGTCCCAAATGAGAGCTCCTTCTACAATGTATCCATGTGTGATGTTCCAAGGCTCTACGTCTTGGTTGAAAAGTTATAGTCCAGGTTAAAGTTTTTGAAAAATAGGTCAAACTCCTAGGTCAAGTTCATAAGGTCAAAGATTATGGTCCTAAATGAAGCAGACTTCCACAAGGTATTCATGTGTGAAGTGTCAAAGCTCTATCCCAATTGGTTCAAAAGTTATAGCTAAGGTTAAAATCTTTGGAAAGTAGATCAAACTACAAGGTCAATGGTCATGGTCCCAAATGAAAGGGCCTTCCACAAGGTATCCATGTGTGAAGTCTCAAAGCCTTATCCTTTTTGGTTCAAAAGTTATAGCTAACCTTTAGTTTTTGAAAAGTAGGTCAAACTCCAAAGTCAAGGTCATAAGGTCAAAGATCATGATCCCAAATGAAAGGGTCTTCCACAAGGTATCCATGTGTGAAATGTCAAAGCTCTTGGTTCAAAAGTTATAGCATAAGTTAAAGTTTTTTAAAACAAGATCACATATTAAGGTCTAGGTCACAAGGTCAATGGTCATGGTTCCAATTGAAAAGGCCTTCAACAAGGTATCCATGTGTGAAGTTTTTAGGAACTACCTCTCTTGGTTCAAAAGTTATAGCTAAGGTTAAAGTTTTTGAAATGTAACTACAAGATCAAGGTCACAAGTCATGGTCCCAAATGAAAGTTTCTTCCACAATGTATCCATGTGTGAAGTTTCAAGACCCTACCTCTTTGTTCAAAATTTGTTTCCCAGGTTAAAGTTTTTGTCTATGCATCTGATGCTATTCAATTGATATTACTTTCCTTAAATCAGTTATAATACACTAATTTAATGTATTGAAAGTGAGCCATAAGGCTATTTGAAAATGTGCAAAGTTCATAAAGTCAGAAAAGACATCATAAATGTTAAAAACTTGATTTCAAATTAGAATTAACAACAACACCATTTCTTTAGAAATCCTTCTTGATCACTCTCATGCAATTGGTTTCTTAATTTATGCAGCCAGTATGAAAGAAAAAGGGCACTACTATATACACTCACATGTTGACATGATTCCTTACCCAAGGCCAGAGCAAGTTTATAACCCAGGTGCAAATCTTAAACTTAGACCTTCCCTATACCACCATCAAATCATCAGCTAAAGTTATTACCTTTCACCGATAAGAAAAGAAGCACAGACAAATGTTTTTACCCAGGGATCACTTTTCCCTACATCAGAGGCCACACCCGAATTTGAAATCCAGGTGCACAACTAAATTCAGACCAATTTCATAAGCTACTATGAAATCATCTGCATCTGTCTTATTTAAGGAGAAGATAAATGGACAAGTATTTTTAACACCATCCAATTTTCCCTACCCAAAGGGCAAGATCTTAGTTTGAAACTCAGGTGCACAACTTCAAACCAGACCCTGTGATATACTACCACCTAATCATCTGCATCTGTGATTGTTAAAGGAAAGAAGCGCTAGTAAGTTTTTTTACGCTGCCTATTTTTCCCTTCCCTAGGGGCCAGACTCCAGTTTGAAATCTAGGTACACAACTTCCAAGTCAGATCCTCACATCTATTATCTACCGAATTTTCTGCATCTGTCTTGGTTGAAAAAAAAATTGTGGACAAGTTTTTTTCACCCTGCCTGTATTTCCCCATCTCGGCTGTAATGGTTAAAGAGGATAATTGTGGAGATGGACCCACAGAAGACAATTGTAAAACATAATACACCAACATTTTAATGCTGGCATATAAAAAAAGTGTCAAAGAAGGGTATCATCAGCGACCAATGTTGCCTTGTACTGGATCCACCCCTCAATGGATCTGGTCCACAAAATAACACTTGTAGGTAACACTAACTACTTCATTTTGAAAAAATTTCATGAGTTTAAAATTTATGATAAAAATATGAAAGCCCTATCACTGACCATTCAAAAAATATACCCAATATTAAAGTTTTGGAAATGTAGGTCAAAGGTCATAAAGTCAGAAAGTTTTGTACCAATGGAAAGTTCTTGTCACAAGGAATAGGCATGTGAAATATGAAAGCCCTACCTCATAGGAATTAAAAAGTTATAATCGACGTTAGTATTTTTTGTCACACACAAACAGACAGGCAAAATACTTGATGCCCCTGAATCTTTGATTTTGAAGACATAAAAAGTGGCATGGACAAAAATTTAAATATATTAGATACTTTTTGAGTCGGCTTCGGTGAAGCCGCACTCATTGCAATCACTTTCTTTTCAGGGGTTATAACTTTCACTACCGATATAGAGCTTACTACGCCGCTGAAAAATAAAGTGCCGAAAAATTACTGATGTTGTCTTAAAAATTCTTGATCAGCACAATGTACCTTTAGCTCAGTTAATTTAAGCTAAACATAAACTAGTTTCAATAACTCGAAAACGGAGTTGCAATAATGTTTTCAAATTTCGCGTAATAATATGTAGTTGTGACTACTTTACGATGTGTTTACCACCGACGCCGTCGGATGTACTCGATTGTGTAATTCTCCGGACAAAGGATTTGTCTTGATCTTGTATCGCTTGTTTTTTTTTTAGATATTTCAATTTAAGTTTTCCCGAACATGTTCTGGAACTTTAGTTCTTTTTCACATATATGACAAATTTAAAGATCGATCTTCCCGCATTTATTCTGATAATGAAAATGCAATATAAATATTTAGGTAAATGTTGTATGTTTCTAAATATAAATGATGTTAAAACATTATGAGAATCGTGAATAAGATGGTTATTTAATGTCCCACTTGAAGGAATGTCGTTCCTTGGCTCAGCTTCGACTCGTGACAACAATGCAGTAAAACTTGTTGCCATGAAGTTGTCGATTGCACGTTCATTTCGGATACAAGCAATTGCAAACTCTTTGCCGTAAGATAGTATGAAGAGAGCAAATTTTATTAGCATTTTGTACATAGGTATAATGACGATGTAGTTGCAACAAAGACCTAATTTTTGCCCTCCCCCCATTTCCCTGAAATACTGAATCCGCCACTAAAATGGTAAAATGATTACATACTTAAAATCAGCAAAGCCGACTCTCAGGACTTTTGAGTCCTTTGATTTTCTAAATATTGCCACTATTCAAAAGCATTAGGAGATTAGATGGCAATTTCTAATATCAACCAATAACAAGCCGCCAAAGTGGAAAATGTCTTGATCATGAAGAAAATGCCCTCAGAGAATAAATGGATGATGTTTGTTTCTGGGTGTCAATCAAGATAGATGACTGATGAGCATGCTCGGAGTGCAGAGCATAAATGCATATAATCACTTGGCGTCTAAGCCAGTAAGAATTTATTTTGATGTTTCTGTATGAATATCAGAGAGATTAAGAAAGGGCTTGCTCCACTACACTCCGCCCAGTCTAAATCATATAGAAATGCCAAAGTAACATCTAGCCTATACATAGACAAACATGTTCTGTCAGTATAACCTTTTCATAAGCCAGTTTCTTTATTGTTTTTTTCAATTCTCTTGTTTCCATTCGCAGCAACTCTGCCTCCTTTTGCAGGTCTTCATTCGCTTTGTTATTCTTCAAGTGAAAAATACAAGAAAATCATCATTTTTCAGTAAATGAATACTTAATCTACTTAATTTTGATAAGGAACTATTGAGGCATTATGATTTGACATATCATTATCACAATTAATTTATTCATTAAGGCACATTTCAAGTTGGAGTAAGAAATATTTACCTTAATTTGATAATAACAGGTTAAAGTACATAATTTGCTCACTAAAGGATAATTAAGTACTGCTAAAAGTCAAATTTAAACAATGCCTTTAAAAGCATTGAAACTTAACATTTATGTATAAATATATTAGTTATCAAAAACTTGGAGCTTAAATGTATTTGAAGAAAATTACCAACAAGGACATTCAGATCAGAAGTGCTCCAAGGAATACAGATATGTGCAAGAGATGGATAGAGAGACAGACAGACAATGGACAAAGTATTCCCTATAGGTATCACTATGCTTCAGGCAAAGAGGAAAGCATAAAAAGGTTAAAGGACAAAACATGCCTTATAACATGTAGAATCCACCATATAACACTACACAGATTTTCCACTAAGTACAAAATTGCTTACTTCACTTTCCTGTGAAGTTTTCATCTTTTTAACACTGTTTTTGAGAATTTCAATTTCTTCGTCTTTCTGACTGACTACTTTAGAATTTTCCTTTTGATACTTTGCTAATGTATCAGTCATTTCCTTTATCTGAAAATCACAATTTTGAATGGATGCTGCTTTTTCTATCTCCATCTTTTCCAGTTCTTTCCTCATTTCTTTCACCTAAAATATTTTTTTTTCACACTGAGGTATATATTTGAATAAATTAATATAACATTTTTGATTCAATAAAACTCTATATGATGTTTTTTATCTAATGGGTATTTTTCTGTTTCGATCTCTTAAATTATATACCAGTTCTGTACAAGAACAACAGAAAAATCTACAGACCCTTACCTCTTTAGCTGCCTGTGAGGCTGCTTTTTGTTCTCTAGTTACTTGTTTTGCAAGCTCTTGATTGTTAAAAGAAATATTTTTCTGATCTTCAAGTAATTCCTTAATTTCCTGTGTTAGTTTCTCTACTTCCTCTTCCTTTGAATCAATTATTTTTGTTTGTGTTGTTACTTTTGATTTCATTGACTTTATCTACCAAAAGTCAAGAAACAATGTATTTTACTATGTTATAGTATCTAAATTTTTCATGGGCAATTAAAGACTCTAAAATGGTCAATAGACTGACATCACATGTAGATAATTCATTATCTTCCACTATATATATTCATGTACACCACAACGACCTATAGTAAATGAAATTATTATTATGGTACTCTATGGAATATAATATGTATAATCTGCTATCCGTTTTTCTAAAGCCTGATTTACCAGACAAAGACAGATAAACAGACAGACGGACAAAATGATCCCTATATGTCAAGTTCATTTGCAAAAGACACAAAAATAGGACACTGCTAATATGTCCATCATATAATGTATGTTAATGCTGGATGATTTTTAAAATGACAGGTAAAAATTTGGTTTGTTAACCGTAATTCAAATTACACACTTAAGTTCTGTTGTTAGTGTTTGGGTTTCCTTTTAAGTGTTGATACAAACACCTTATGTAAAAGTGAATATGTGATGAAGTCAAAGACATGTACTAGATCCAAAGGGACAAGATCCAAAGCATATATAACTACAAAATATAATGAATCAATTGGTTTAATAGGAAGTAGCAATTCTTAACCTGTCCATCTTTCCCTACCCCATGGACCAGACCCTCTGTTTGAAATCCAAATGCACAACTGCAAGTGACAACATTTCATATACTACCACCAGATTATTTGTTCATTGCATCTTTTCAATGAGATAGATGACCAAGATTTACTCTAAGCCTACGACAGATCCAGCAAAATCAGCAAACAACCTACACTCAGCTAAGCTACACATCCTGCACAGATTCAGCAAAATCAGCAAACAACCTACACTCAGCTAGACTACACATCACATGATTACATATACAGCAATAATTGCATGGTCCTACAACCGCTTGATTATATATGTTCAGCTTATTCACAAACAATTCAAACATAGTGTTAATACACATCAAGCAAAATTCACAAACAACCTACACCAAACATTGTAACACGAAATCAGCAGACATACAGATGGGTGCAGTCCTAACATAACATACAAGTTCATGCAAAAAGCAATCATGAGGACTGCTTAATTAGCATGCATGCCAGGACTGCTTAACCGGACGTGCATGCGCCCCTTGCGTTAACGTGGGAGGAAATTCGCATTAACACGATTTATTCTTGCGTGCACTATGTCCAGTCGGCTGTTCACATGCCCAGATTTTTAATTCTTTCTATGCAGTGTTAAGGATGGAGGAAATTATATAAATCTATTAAATCACTGAGAATGTCGCCTTATATATGTGTATTAATTGTACTGTTAAATGACAGTACCCCACATTGAGGGTTTCATATGTAATATAACAAAGGAAATTACCACGTAGACATGCAATAAGGTATTTATGAATAACTTCTGTCAGTTTATACTATAAAGAAACTAGCATTATCACTTTTTAAATTTTATTTTAAATTTATTTTTTATTAATCTATTATGTATTCATTTCTTATTTATTTATTTAATTTAATAAATTTATCTATGTTTTTATTTCTTATTTATTTATGTATTCATTATTCTTATTATTATCTTTTATAATTTAGCTATATTTTTTTTTAAATATCTATGAATATTATAATTATCATCATTATTATTTTCTTTACATTTTATAATTATTATTTCTATTTTATTATTATTATTTTTATTATTGTTATTATTATTATTATCAACGTAAAATAAGAATAAATTTCATTATATTCAATATTCGGAAATTGCATTCAATATTTTAAAAATTCAATTCTTAACACGTAAGGGTTTTATTTAATTCTGAGTATTTTATTTACACATTTATGTAATCTTATATCTAACAAGCATTCTGAAAGTATTGCTTAGGCAATACTAAGTCCCCTATCGGCAAATGGAAAACTAAGACCCCCAAAACACACACACACACCTACACACACATAGCATACTGTCTTTCTGGCTGCCAGCAAGTGAAGTATTTGATCACAACCTTTAAAGAAATTTTCTAATTCCGAGGGCCGAAATTACGTCAAAAATCAGTGGATCGTAACGAAATTTGAACTTGATCTGTAACTCATGGTGGTGTACTCACACACCAAAAATTGGATGAATATCTACAAGCATTTAGAAAAAAAGTCTGGAAAACTGCCATTTTCAAGAAATTTTCTAATTCCAAGGGCCGTAATTCCGTCAAAAATCAGTGGACCAAAACAGAACTCGAACTTGATCTGTAACTCATGGTGGTAGACTCACACACCAAAAATTGGATGAATATCTACAAGCATTTAGAAACAAGAGGCCCAAGTGGGCCTATATCGCTCACCTGAGTACCTATATTATCAGTCATGCATGAAGGAAGAATTCATTTATTTTTGCATTAATGTGACTAAGTCAACACAGATGTTGAAAATATGTCAAATTTTATTTCAGGCTAGAATAAAAAACAACACTTTTTTGCACATCCATTCAGGTGATTTTGATATTAAGCATTTCCTTTGTCTCTGCAAGAAGTCATTCAGGGCAACAAGTTAGTCATTTTCTTTAGGTGGGGCCTTTTGTTGACTGATTTCAAGTCTGGGTCATGAACAACAATTGTTTCAAATATTGTCCAGATCTAACTTAAAATTGCCTAATTTCATATGTTGAGTGTTGAGAAACATCTAAAAACTTATTTAGATGTGTAAAGAAATGAAAAAAAATTTTTGACCACAGCTGGATTTGAACCGCTACTCTCCATATTTCAATTACCAAGTGGTATATGTACTATTGTGAGAACTGCTTTTTAAACATGGTGGCATTATCTGTTAACCAATTTGGATGAAATTTACCAAATTGATAGAGGACTTTTAGTACTTCATGTATTCCATGTTTCATTAAAATCTTTCATGTGGTATAACAGCAGAAGTGAAAAATGTGATTGAATTGTTCCTATACACCCTCATTTGGAAGTCTATAAAAAACATAGAAAATCCAAAAATTGAGATATTGACAAAATTCTTTCAAAGTAACAATCCTTACCATAATTATGATCACAATAGTCCATAAGAAATCATCATTATCAATTAACTAGGAAATATGACACTTTTTTCTGCATTGAATCACCAAGTCCAAAGAAATGTCGAAAAAAATTCTAAAATTTGATTTTGGAAGGGAACCAAAATGACAATACATCTTCACTCATCCCTCTAGATCATTTCTATGCATTCTGTTTGTCTCTGTATACAGCCCGTATGAAAAAGAATATTGTTAAACGAGGGAACTCTTTTGTGACCTACTCTTGACTATGGTGGCGCCACCTGTAAAGAGGTCTGGACGAAAACAACAGAATTTGAAGAGGATCATAAGTGACTTATTTCTACCAAGATTTATTAAAATCCTTCAAACAGTTTTGTAGAAAAAGTTGAAAATGTGAAAAATTGGCCACCCCCCCCCCCCCCCCCCCTTTTTTTTGGAAGTCTTAAACGTAAAATTCCTAATTTCATATGTTGAGTGTTGAGAAACATCTAAAAACTTATTTAGATTTGTAAAAAAAAAAAAAAATTTTTTTGACCACAGCTGGATTTGAACCGCTACTCTCCATATTTCAATTACCAAGTGGTATATGTACCATTGTGAGACCTACTTTTAGACATGGTGGCATTATCTGTTAACCAATTTGGATGATCCGCACAAAAAACAAAACCTTTGAAAAGGACTATGAGTACTTGCATCCTACCCAGTTTTATCACAATCCTTCAAGCTGTTCTGTAGATCAAGTTGAAGATATGAAAAATTGTCCCCCCCCCCCCCCCTTTTCCTGGAAGTCTTAAAAAATTTATAAAAAATTCAAAAATCGAGATATTGAAAAAATTCCTTCACACCAGCATTCCTTACCATAGAAATGATTAAATGAAACCAAATGAATGCATCAATGTTTACTAAAAGAAAATAATAACTCTTTAATGCATTAAAATAACAAAGTCCAAAATAAAAATGAAAAAACGTCAAAAATTTGATTTCGGAATGGAACCAAAAATATCAACACTTCTTCCCATATGCCTTTAAATCATTCCTATGCAGTCGGTTTGTCGCTGTATGCACCCGATCTGAATAAGAAGTTTGTCAAAGGAGGGTACCCTCTGTGACCTACTTTTGTCTGTGGTGGTGCCCCACCTGTTCATGGATCCTGACAAAGATGACCACATTTGTCGGGGACCTTGAGTATTTGATGCATGCCAAGTTTCACTGAATTCCAGCAAGTGGTTCCGAAGAAAAAGTTCAAACTGTGAAATGTTTACACCAATTATCCCCCCCCCCTTTTTCTTGAAAGTCTTAAAAAATTCATAAAAAATCCAAAACATAAAATATTGAAAAATTTTCTTCGCAGTAGTATTTCTTACCATCAAAATGATCAAATTAAACCAAATTAATGCATCAATGTTTACTAAAAGAAAAAAATACCTCTTTTCTGCATTAAAACTACCAAGTACAAAAAAACGTCAAAAATTTGATTTCGGAATGGAACCAAAAATAACAACACTTCTTCACACATCCCTCTAGATCATTCCTATGCATTCGGTTTGTCTCTGTATGCCCCCGGTCTGAAGAAGAAGTCTGTCAAAGGAGGGTACCCTCTTTGACCTACTTTTGCCTGTGGTAGCGCCACCTGTTGATGAATCTGGACGAAAAACAACAACACTTCTGGGGGACCATGAGTACTACATGCTTATCAAGTTTCATCAAATTCTGTTCAGTGGTTCTGGAGAAGAAGTCGAAAATGTGATAAGTTAACGACGGACGACGGACGACAGACGGTGATTGATCACAATAGCTCACTTGAGCCTTTGGCTCAGGTGAGCTAAAAAGTCCAGAAAACGCGAGTGTGACTGGACTGACAGACGGAGTGCAAACCTATAGTCCCCTTCGGCGATGCCGGTAGGGGACTAAAAATACAATGTATTTAGTGATCATCATTCAAATCTTTCTATATGTACATATTAATATAAGTTACAAGTTATAAGCAAGCAAACATGGCTGTAAAGCCTGTTACTGCAGCAGTCAAACGTGTTAACATAGTCTTGAAATTAAGTTCACGTGGAAATCTGTCTTATTGCAAATGCATGTGCTCAGCAGTCCTGAGTGCATCAGGAAAGCAAACTTCACGTTAATGCGACATTAGGACTGCACCTCACTGTACTACAAACAGCATTACCAGACATCCAGCACACTCGGAGAACAACCTACACCCAACATAACTAGCAAGATGAAGCAAGATCTACAAAAACTACACAAAGCACGACTTTATGTAAAGGAAGACTTGCAAACAACCTACACCTAGCAATATAACATGTCAAACAAGAACTGTCTGTCGCCATGGGGCAGACACAAATCCACCCTGCCAGCAGAATGATTCTTTGAATATGAACTTGACCTTGTGGCGATCAGGTCAAGTGCAAGACAAAACCCCAGGTGAGAACCTTGGGAAAGTTGTAGATAGTATGTACTTAAGCAGTTGCTTTCCTTGAGAGATGAGTATATTGTGATCATGTTGACCCCAGAGGAGAGGCCTTTGTTGAAAGACTTGTCACACACATACCCTTAGGTGTCAGGCAGAGGTTCAATATGTTTGGGAAATTGCTGTATGGAAATGAAGAAGACTTAAATTGTGAAACCTGTGAGAGTCTAGAAACAATTTACCTATATCAATGTCCACTACTCTTGGCCTTTGACCTTTTGACCCCAAAATCCTTAAGGATCACTCTCATCACATGGGGAGTTGATCACCCTCATCCCATTGGTAGTTCATATGACCATTATAGTGTTTTAAGGTGAACAAGAAACACTTAAGAGCCCAGAAACCATTTACCTATATCAATGTCCTGTACACTTGACCTATGACTTCTTGACCTCAAAAAAAAAAAACAGTGACAGGGATCATCCTCATCCCATGGGGAGTCTGCATGTATCGTATCTTGACTTGAGTTGAAAAGGGAAACATATGAGAGTCGGAAAACCATTTACTTATATCAATGTCCAGTACACTTGACCTTTGACCGTTTGACCCCAAAAACGATAAGCATCAGCCTCATCCCATGGAGAGTCTGTATGTTATCTTGACTCTTAGTGAAAAGCATAACACTATGGAGCCAATACCACTACAGAGCCCTGAAACCATTTACTTATATCAATGTCCAGTACACTTGACCTTTGACCGTTTGACCCCAAAAACGATAAGCATCAGCCTCATCCCATGGAGAGTCTGTATGTTATCTTGACTCTTAGTGAAAAGCATAACACTATGGAGCCAATACCACTACAGAGCCCTGAAACCATTTACTTATATCAATGTCCTGTACACTTGACCTATGACTTTTTGACCTCAAAAAAAAAACAAGAGGCCCAAGTGGGCCTATATCGCTCACCTGAGTACCTACATGATCAGTCATGCATGAAGGAAGAATTCATTTATTTTTGCATTAATGTGACTAAGTCAACACAGATGTTGAAAATATGTCAAATTTTAATTCAGGCTAGAATAAAAAACAACACTTTTTTGCACATCCATTCAGGTGATTTTGATATTAAGCATTTCCTTTGTCTCTGCAAGAAGTCATTCAGGGCAACAAGTTAGTCATTTTCTTTAGGTGGGGCCTTTTGTTGACTGATTTCAAGTCTGGGTCATGAACAACAATTGTTTCAAATATTGTCCAGATCTAACTTAAAATTGCCTAATTTCATATGTTGAATGTTGAGAAACATCTAAAAACTTATTTAGATGTGTAAAGAAATGAAAAAAAAAAATTCTCCATATTTCAATTACCAAGTGGTATATGTACCATTGTGAGAACTGCTTTTTAGACATGGTGGCATTATCTGTTAACCAATTTGGATAAAAAATTTACCAAATTGATAGAGGACCTTTAGTACTTCATGTATTCCTTGTTTCATTAAAATCTTTCATGTGGTATAACAGCAGAAGTGAAAAATGTGATTGAATTGTTCCTATACACCCTCATTTGGAAGTCTTAAAAAATTCATAGAAAATCCAAAAATTGAGAAATTGACAAAATTCTTTCAAAGTAACAATCCTTACCATAATTATGATCACAATAGTCCATAAGAAATCATCATTATCAATTAACTAGGAAATATGACACTTTTTTTTCTGCATTGAATCACCAAGTCCAAAGAAATGTCGAAAAAAAATTCTAAAATTTGATTTTGGAAGGGAACCAAAATGACAATACGTCTTCACTCATCCCTCTAGATCATTTCAATGCATTCTGTTTGTCTCTGTATACAGCCCGTAAGAAAAAGAATATTGTTAAAGGAGGGGAACTCTTTTGTGACCTACTTTTGACTATGGTGGTGCCACCTGTAAAGAGGTCTGGACGAAAACAACAGAATTTGAAGAGGATCATAAGTGACTTATTTCTATCAAGATTTATTAAAATCCTTCAAACAGTTTTGTAGAAAAAGTTGAAAATGTGAAAAATTTTTTTTTGGAAGTCTTAAACGTAAAATTCCTAATTTCATATGTTGAGTGTTGAGAAACATCTAAAAACTTATTTAGATGTGTAAAAAAAAAAAAAATTTTTTTGGACCACAGCTGGATTTGATCCGCTACTCTCTATATTTCAATTACCAAGTGGTATATGTACCATTGTGAGACCTACTTTTTAGACATGGTGGCATTATCTGTTAACCAATTTGGATGAAATTTACCACATTGATAGAAGACTTTTAGTACTTCATATATTCTATGTTTCATTAAAATCTTTCATGTGGTTTCGTAGAAAAAGTTGAAAATGTGAAAAATGGCCAACCCCCCCTTTTTCTTGGAAGTCTTAAAAAATTCATAAAAAATCCAAAAATTGAGATAATGACAAAATTCTTTCACAATAATATTCCTTACCACAATTATGATCAAAATAGTCATTAAGAAATCATCAATATCAATTAACTGAAAAACATGACACTTTTCTTCATTGAAATGACTAAGTCCAGAAACACGTCAAAAAAGCGTAAAATACTATTTGACGGATCTTAACCCCGAACACAATTTTTAATAACCCATCTTTATAGATTGTTGAAATGCAACTAGTTTCCCCATTTATGTACTGGTTCTGGAGAAGAAGATGTTTGAAGAGGGGTACCCTTTTGGGCACTTTTGGTCCCACCCTGGATCCACCCCTGAGGGAATCTGGATCCCGAACACAATTTTAGTAGGGGACCTTGAGTACATCATTTACACAAAGTTTGATCCAAATCTGCAATGTAGTTCCAAACAGTTTTGTAGAAAAAGTTGAAAATGTGAAAAAGTGCCACCCCCCCACCCTTTTTTTTTGTAATTCTTAAACGTAAAATTCCTAATTTCATATGTTGAGTGTTTAGAAACATCTATAAACTTATTTAGATGTGTAAAAAAAAAAAAAAATTTTTTTTGACCACAGCTGGATTTGATCCGCTACTCTCCATATTTCAATTACCAAGTGGTATATGTACCATTGTGAGACCTACTTTTTAGACATGGTGGCATTATCTGTTAACCAATTTGGATGAAATTTACCACATTGATAGAGAACCTTTAGTACTTCATGTATTCCATGTTTCATTAAAATCTTTCATGTGGTTTCGTAGAAAAAGTTGAAAATGTGAAAAATGGCCAACCCCCCCTTTTTTTTGGAAGTCTTAAAAAATTCATAAAAAATCCAAAAATTGAGATAATGACAAAATTCTTTCACAGTAATATTCCTTACCACAATTATGATCAAAATAGTCATTAAGAAATCATCAATATCAATTAACTGAAAAACATGACACTTTTCTTCATTGAAATGACTAAGTCCAGAAACACGTCAAAAAAGCGTAAATTTCTATTTGACGGATCTTAACCCCGAACACAATTTTTAACAACCCATCTTTATAGATTGTTGAAATGCAATTAGTTTCCCCATTTATGTACTGGTTCTGGAGAAGAAGATGTTTGAAGAGGGGTACCCTTTTGGGCACTTTTGGTCCCGCCCTGGATCCACCCTTGAGGGAATCTGGATCCCGAACACAATTTTAGTAGAGGACCTTGAGTACATCATTTACACAAAGTTTGATCCAAATCTGCAATGTAGTTCCAGAGAAGAAGTCGAAAATGTGAAAAAGTTAACGACGGACGACGACGACGACGACGACGGACGACGGACGGCGCACTATGACTATAGCTCACTTGAGCCTTTGGCTCAGGTGAGCTAAAAAAACAGCGACAGGGATCATCCTCATCCCATAGGGAGTCTGCATGTATCGTATCTTGACTTGAGTTGAAAAGGGAAACATATGAGAGTCGGAAAACCATTTACTTATATCAATGTCCAGTACACTTGACCTTTGACCGTTTGACCCCAAAAACGTTAAGCATCAGCCTCATCCCATGGAGAGTCTGTATGTTATCTTGACTCCAAGTGAAAAGCATAACACTATGGAGCCAATACCACTACAGAGCCCTGAAACCATTTACTTATATCAATGTCCAGTACACTTTACCTTTGACCTCAAAAGCAATAGGGAACATCCGCATCCCATGGGGAGTCTGTGTGTATGGTATCTTGACTCTAGGTCACAGTGACCTTATTTTGGTACACAACACATTGCCCTTTCTTGTTGCAACCAAAGAACAGGTACAACAAGGTTATACCAAATGCTTAGGATCCAAGGGTGGTTATGACCTGGAACCAAGGTCATAGGTCAAAGGTCAAGGTCATAATAGACACAATAAGTAAAACCTTGTCTGGACCATAACTTCTCACCCTGTGCACGGATTTCAATAATATTTCACAGAATTGTTGCTTAGGATCCAAGGTTGTCTTGGTTAAATCCGAGTAACCTTGACTTTTGACCTATGACCTTAGTTCAAGATCATGACATACCTTTGGATCCTAAGCAACAATTCTCTGAAATATTATTGAACTCTGTGGACAAGGTGAGAAGTTATGGTCTGTACAAAGTTTTACTTATTGTGTCTATTATGACCTTGACCTTTGACCTATGACCTTGGTTCAAGGTCATGACACATCCTTGGATTCTAAGCAACAATCCTGTGAAATATTATTGAAATCTGTACACAAGGTGAGAAGTTATGGCCCGGACAAAGTTTTATGTATTATGTCTATTATGACCTTGACCTTGGACCTTAGTTCAAGGTCATGACACACCCGTGGATCTTAAGCAACAATTCTGAGAAATATTATTGAAATCTGTCCACAGGGTGAGAAGTTATGGCCCGGGCAAGGTTTTACTTATTATGACCTTGACCTTTGACTTTTGACCTTGATTCTAAGTCATGATCATTCTTAGATCCTAAGCAACATTTCTGTGAAATATTGTTGAAATCCGTGCACAGGATGAGAAGTTATGGCTTGGACAAAGTTTTACTTATTGTGTCTATTATGACCTTGACCTTTGACCTATGACCTTGGTTCAAGATCATGACACACCCTTGGATCCTGAGCAACAATTCTGTGAAATATTGAAATCCGAGCACAGGGAATACTTTTATGAAATATCGAAATCAAAAATGAGGGATCCAAGTCCCATAACTCTGTAACAACAAAATGGAATTTGCTCAAAACTAAAAAGCGGCTTCCCCTACACTATTTAAGCATTCTGTATAAGTTTCATGAAAAACCACTGAGGTTTACTTGAGTTATCACATTACATAGCATCTTATCATAGTAACAAAGTTTTATTCACTTTGCATGATGTGACCTTGACCTTTGAAGTATGACCTTGGGTCAAGGTCATTACACACCCTTGAGTCCTAAGTAACAATTCAGTGACATATCATTGAAATCTATGCACAGTGGCAGAAGTTATGCCATTATGGCCCGAAGAAGGTTTTACTCACCTTGCATGTTGTGACCTTGACCTTTGACCTAAGACCTTGGGTTAAGTGTAACCATTCTGTGAAATATTATTGAAATCCATGCACAGGGTAGGAGATTATGGCCCGAACAAAGTTTTACTCATTTTGCATGTTGTCACCTTGACCTTTGACCCATGACCTTGGGTCAAAGTTAAGACAAACCCTTGGGTCCTAAGTAACAATTCTGTGAAATATTATTGAAATCCATGCACAGAACAAGAAGTTATGGCCCGAACAAAGTTTTAGTCACTTTGCATGTTGTGACCATGACCTTTGACCTATGACCTTGAGTCAAGATGATGACATACCCTTGGGTCCTAAGTAACAATTCTGTGAAATATTATTGAAATCTGTGCACAGGGGAAGAAGTTATGGCCCGGACAGTGTTTTACTCACTTTGCATGTTGTGACCATGACCTTTGACTTTGGTTCAAGGTCATGTCACAGCCTTGGGTACTAAGTAACAATTCTGTGAAATATTATTGAAATCTATACACAGGGAAAGAAGTTATGGCCCAGACAAGGTTTTACTCACTTTGCATGTTGTGACCATGACCTTTGAACTTGGGTCAAGGTCATGACACACCCTTTGGTCCTAAATAAGCGCCACAAATTAATATGTCCTGTCTTAGGACGGGTGTATAAAAAGTAGTTTGGATGAAGCATCTGATACAAAGGTTCATCTTGGTATCTTAATGCTAGTCTGGTCATTCTGCCACGAGTATTTTGTACAATACTGAGGTATCCAAAACCTTTTTAATGGAGACTTAAGCAGAAAAAGTAGGTCAAATGTGACATAGGTCCATCTTTGTATCTTAAGATGAACCACTGATGCAAGTTTGGTCATTCTGGCATGAATGCCTTGTCCAATTCTGAGCTACCCCAAACCTCGTATCTAATTACTTAAGCAGGAAAAGTAGGTCAGATGCAGCATCTGATACAAAAGTCCATCTCAGTATCTCAAGATGAAACACTGATGCAAGTTTGGTCACTCTGGCATTAGTACTTTGCCCAATACATGTCCAGGAAGGTCTAAGCAAACAAAATATACATGGCATAGCTACATGTTCAGCAAAAGCTGAAAATGACCTTCACTTCATAGGACGATACATCCAGTAATATCTTAAAATGACTTGCATTCAGGAAGACTACATGTCCAGCAAATTCTGTAAATGGCCTTTATCAAGCATGATGAAAGGTCACCAATACTCAAACCTGTAACCTTCCTAACATATAAAATATATGATACAGCTAGATAGTTTCATATTTCACAACGATTCTGTATTTAAAAGACATAAACAAATTAAATGTCAATATCATAACTTTTTGACAAGTTATTTTATACACAATATACAAAATCATATATTTTACCTCTTTTTCTAATTCTTTCATCTGTTTATTCTTGGAAGTATTGTCCTCTTTCAATGTTTTAATTCTAGTCTCCAGTCTCTCCTTCTCTTTGGACTTTCCATGCATTACTTTACCCTTCAAATATTTAGAACACATGAAAATTGTCACCAGTGGAAAAATGTTAAAAGATGAGTCGTGGTAACCTTGACATTGTTGGTATGAACTTAAATATTAAAAAAACTGTAATCAGAAATACATAAATGTTTAAATATATAGTATTCCCCTTTTTTATGAAATAAGTTCATTAATTACATCTATATTGGTAATGACTAAAGCCATGTAAATTATAGATATTTATAAAGGATCAATTTTTTAATTAGGACATGGCCCTTAATCTCAAATATTGGTAAACACAATGCAAATAATCTCATAAGAAAAACTGCATGTAACTTTATTTCAGTTTAACTTGATGTACAAACACTGATTATTCTTATATGTTTTCAACAAATTTCATTCCAAATATGTAAATAGATTTTTCTTTCAACAAAGTAATGGTTTTATAGAAGATTAAGACAGGATTTATGTAGGGCATTCATGGTTTTAAAAAGGAGTATTCAAAGAAACAAGATGAATTGTATGCAAAAACAAGCTGTATTTGTGAATATGAATGCCCCCATGGTAATTTGTCACTATAAACCGATACCTTAAAACTACGTCAAACTCCAAGGTCAAGGTCTCATGATCAAAATTTTGGTATTGGGAGATAGGTTCATGTCAAAAGGAATACACATGTGAAATATGAAAGCCTTATCACTTCCCATTCAAAAGATAAACCCAATGTTAAAGTTTCTGACATGTACATCACTAGTACATGCAATGAAATCTGTTGTACACTATTCATCTCATAAGATTAGTTGCATAGCAAATATCGGCCATACCATTACATATTTTCAGGAATATGTCAAAGTGTCTAATCATACTGAATATTTCTAAATTCATACAAACTTGTTCTTCAGTGGCAGCTTTTAGTTTTGTATTTTCACGAAGTTGGATATCCAATTCTTGTTTTACACAGCAAATATAATCCCTGTATTAAAAAATTTTTAGAAAAGGCCATTCATTACTTGTACTGAATAAATTATTATCTATGAGGAAAGACAAAAAGTAATAGTCATTATATATGCTACAGGAGGAAAGTGCCAATGTACACCTCATGTAATTAAAACAATTCTTGACTGATTTTAAAACACTTTTTACTTCTTCAACACGGAGTATCGGACTACTTAAATCTAGCTGTCATGGTTTGCATTTAATCACCTACCAAATATATTGTTCTCGATGTGGGCACTTTATGTGGGCAACGTATGTCATACTTATATAACGTCATATAACAATCACAAAGTGCGTGTGTATGTTGACGTTATTGTAGCTGCGATATTCTGTATTGATGACAAAAACTTACAATCAAAAATGTCAGTACAATTCATAATAAAGAGCAAAATGTATCTCTGTGGACTAGGCTATACTGAATCTAAACTATACTGATTGATTGATTGATTGAGTGATTGAATACTGTACCATGTCACTCCACAATCATTTCATGTATATGGTGATGGCATCTGCCTGATGCATAACAGAAAAATTGTAACTAATTCAAGGACAAAATCAGTTTCCTCCTGATGAAAAAAGAAAAACAAAATAAAAATAATTGCTGAATTATTTGGCCTACTTTCACTCCTCTGCACTACTCCAGCTAAACTGCAAACTGAACCTTATTTCTCTAAGATGACTGTTGAGAGTAAATTTCAAAGCAATACTTGTATCTTTACGAAAACTAGAAGCCCAAACGACTTATATCATTCACCTGAATAGAATTTGCTCTTTCTTAAACAACTAACTGCTGGACATTCTATTTGAAAAGTTCTTTACCTTTCACTGTGAAATCTACTGAGTTATATCCCATCACAACCAAAGTGTTGTCAGACAGACAGACAATGTAATTTCTAAATGAATGTGGAGCTCAGTTATTTTAATGTCTACTTAATATCATAATGACAAAACTCATCTTTTTCTATGGAAATAAAATTTGAAATAATCTACCTTGCCTCTCTTTCTGCTTTCAAAACTTCTTCTATCTTCTCAAAATGTTGTTCTTCTTTCTAAATGAAATAATGCAATGAAATCACTTTAAACAGAACTTCAAACCCCATCATGAAGCAGATATACTTTCATTTGATTTACATTAAATTTAATTGCAATGGTGATGAGAGGAAATTATGTATGATATTATCTGATATATATAAACCTTCAAACCAGGAAATATTTTTTATTATATTTACAGCTTACCCTTTCCACCGATCTCCAAAAAGAAAGAAAGAAAGAAAGAAAATCTGATATATGTTGCTTGTATGAAAATTGCTAAAACCTTACAGTAAGTAAACCAACACAGGGTATAGGACTACAACTGTAATTCAACAGTATACATCTTCACACCATTAATCAAATGAAAAACTCTGACCGAGAAACACACTTTTTCCTTTTGTTTTAATATGTAAAAGTAGCTTTGAAATTAGTATCACACATTTTACTTCTTTTCCTTTTTCTTTTACAATCTGCAGCAGTTTCAAATTATCTTTCTTGGTGACATGTTAAACAAGAGCAATGCCTAGCGTGGCTTAATACGCCCACAGCTTACTTTGGACGGGATCAGTGTGAATGTATGGTTTTATTACCCCCAAACATGGGTCTCTTTGGTAACACTTTTATGAAATACTGATTTCCAAAAAGAGGGATCCAAGTCCCATAACTCTGTAACAACATTATGGAATTTGCTCAAAACTGAGAAGTGGCTTCCCCTAAACTATTTAAGCATTCTGTATTTGTTTGATTATTGTTTTACGTCACTCCACGATTATTTCACGTATATGGTGACAGCATCTGCCTGATGCATTGCATACAAATTTAGACTTTTGCAACGGACCCACCCGAAGCAGTGAGGGATCTTTTACGTGCCACGCCTACCGTGACACGGGACCTCGGTTTTTACTGTCTCATCCGAAAGACAGAACACCGGTGTGCCCCGGGCGGGAGTCGAACCCGCGACCTCTCGATCACGAGCCGAACACCTTATCCACTAGGCCACACCGGCTTAAAAAGCATTCTGTATAAGTTTCATGAAAAACAACTGAGGTTTACTTAAGCTATCCCATTACATAGCATTTCCATAGCATCTTATCATAGTAACAAGGTTTTATTCACTTTGCATGTTGTGACCTTGCCCTTCGACATATGACCTTGGGTCAAGTTCATAACACTCCCTTGGGTCCTAAGTAACAATTGTGTGAATATTATTGAAATCTATGCACAAGGCAAGAAGTAATAGCCTGGACAAGGTTTTATTCAGTTTGCATGTTGTGACCATGACCTTTAACCTATTACGTTGGTTCAAGGTCATGACACACCCTTGGGTCACAAGTAACAATTCTGAAATTATTGAAATTATGCACAGGGGAAAAAGTTATAGCCCAAACAAGGTTTTGCATGTTGTGACCTATGACCCTGGATCAAGGCAAGAAGTTATGGCACGTACAAGGTTTTAATCACTTTGCATGTTGTGACCATGACCTCTGACCTTGGGTCAAAGTCATGACACACTATTAGGTCTTAAGTAACAATTCTGTGAAATATTATTGAAATGCATGCACAGGGGAAGAAGTTATGGCCCAGACAAGGCTTTATTCACTTTGCATGTTGTGACCTTGACCCTTGACCTATGACCTTGGGTGAAGGTCATGACACACCCTTGATTGCTAGGTAACAATTCTGTGAAATATTATTGAAATCCATGCAAAGGGAAAGAAATTATGGCCCAAACAAGGTTTTACTCACTTTGCATGTTGTGACCTTGACCTTTGACCTATGACCTTGGGTTCTAAGTAACAATTATGTGAAATATTATTGAAATCCATGCACAGGACAAGAAGTTATGGCCCGGACATGGTCTTATTCTCTTTGCATGTTATGACCTTGACCTTTGGCCTTGGGTCAAGGTCATGACACACTCTTAGATCCTAAGTAACAATTCTGTGAAATATTATTGAAATCCATGCACAAAGCAAGAAGTTACAACCCCAACAAGGTTTTACTCTCTTTGCATGTTGTGACCTTGACCTCTGATGGTCATAACACATCCTTGGGTTCTAAGTAACAATTCTGTGAAATATTATTGAAATCCATGCACAGGGGAAGAAGTTATAGCCCGAACAACGTTTTATTCACTTTGCATGTTGTGACCTTGACCTTTGACCTATGACCTTGGGTCAAAGTCATGACACATCCTTAAGTTCTATGTAACAGTTCTGTGAAATATTATTGAAATCCATGCCCAGGGGAAGAAGTTATGGACCAGACAAGGCTTCATTTACTTTGCATGTTGTGACCTTGACCTTTGACCTATGACCTTGGGTGAAAGTCATGACACACCCTTGGGTTCTTAGTAACAATTCTGTGAAATATTATTGAAATCCATGCAAAGGGGAAGTAATAATGGCCAAGATTAAGTTTTATTCACTTTGCATGTTGTGACCTTGACCTTTGATGGTCATGGTTATAACACACCCTTGGGTGCTAAGTAACAATTCTGTGAAATATTATTGAAATCCATGCAAAGGGGAAGAAGTTATGACCCGAACAAGGTTTTACTGACTTTGCATGTTGTGACCTTGACCTTTGATCTATGACCTTGGGTCCTAAGTAACAATTATCTGAAATATTATTGAAATCCATGCACAGGGGAAGAAGTTATGGCCAGGACAGAGTCTTATTCTCTTTGCATGTTGTGACCTTGACCTTTGACCTTGGGTCAAAGTCATGACACACCCTTGGATCCTAAGTTACATTAACATGAAATATTATTGAAATCCATGCACAGGGCAAGAAGTTATAACCCCAACAAGGTTTTACTCACTTTGCATGTTGTGACCTTGACCTTTGACCTATGACCTTGGGTCAAAGTCATCACACACCCTTAGTTTCTAAGTAACAATTCTATGAAATATTAATGAAATCCATTCTGTGAAATATTATTGAAATCCATGCAAAGGGGAAGATGTCATGGCCCAAACAAAGTTTTATTCACTTTGCATGTTGTGACCTTGACCTTTGACCTTGGGTCAAAGTTATGACACACACTTAGGTTCTAAGTAAAAATTCTATGAAATATTAATGAAATCCATTCTGTGAAATATTATTGAAATCCATGCACAGGGGAAGAAGTTATGGCCCGAACAATGTTTTATTCACTTTGCATGTTGTGATCTTGACCTTTGATCTATGACCCTGGGTCCAAGTAATGACACACCCTTAGGTCCTTAGTAACAATTCTATGAAATATTAATGAAATCCATGGACAGGGCAAAAAGTAATGGTTTTGACAAGGTTTTACGGACTTTGCATGTTGTGACCTTGACCTTTGACCTATGACCTTGGGTCCTAAGTAACAATTCTGTGAAATATTACTGAAATCCATGCAAAGGGGAAGAAGTTATGGCTCAAACAAGGTTTTATTCACTTTGCATGTTGTGACCTTGACCTTTGACCTTGTGTCAAAGTCATGACACACCCTTAGGTCCTAAGTAACAATTCTGTGAAATAGTATTGAAATCCATGCACAGGGGAAAAAGTTATGGCCCAATCACGATTTTATTCACTTTGCATGTTGTGACCTTGACCTTTGACCTATGACCTTGGGTGAAAGTCATGACACACCCTTGGGTGTTCAGTAACAATTCTGTGAAATATTATTGAAATCCATGCACAGCGGAAGAAATTAAGGCCTAGATAAGGTTTTATTCACATTGCATGTTGTGACCTTGATCTTTGATGGTCAAGGTTATAACCCACCCTTGATTGCTAAGTAACAATTCTGTGAAATATTATTGAAATCCATGCACAGGGGAAGAGGTTACAGCCCAAACAAGGTTTTACTCAGTTTGCATCTTGCAACCTTGACCTTTGACCTATGACCCTAGGTCAAGTGTAACAATTCCATGAAATATTATTGAAATCTATGCACAAGGGAAGAAGCTATGGCCCTAACAAGGTTTTATTCACTTTGCATGTTGTGATGTTGACCTTTAGCCTATGACCTTGGGTCAAAGTCATGACACACTCTTGAGTCCAAAGTAACAATTCTGTGAAATATTATTGAAATCCATGCACAGCGGAAGAAGTTATGGCCTGGACAAGGTTTTACTCTGTCTCACTTTGCATGTTGTGACCTTAACCTTTGACCTACAACCTTGGTTCAAGGTCATGACACATTCTTGGATCTTAAGCAACAATTCTGTGAAATATTATAGAAATCCATGGACAGGGAAAGAAGCAATAGGCCAGGCAAGCTTATCCTGAACGTCAGACGGACAACGCTATAACATAATATGCCTCGTTTTAGAAATTAAATAATAATAATTAACAATGTGAATGTTGTATCCTGTAGATTAAAGATGGACATCCCTTGGCAGCAATTGTCAATATACCAATTTTTTTTTTAAAGATTTATTGGTGTATTTTCAATTATGTGACTTTCAGAGCACAATATTTTATCATTTTCACCTCTTATTTATCACATCTTATTCAACATGATAGCACCTCAAACTTCAGAGTTTAACTTTCAAATTTACAATAGGTCAGAAAGGAACAACTTCATTCAAGCTATTACAAGATTTTATACATGGCCCAATCAGCAGTGCTTGTGATTGACAGGTACCAAGTTTGAGTCCTGCTATGGCTGGCCACTGGTCTTTCAGAAAAGATCATAACAAGAGGCCCAAGTCAAGTGGGCCTATTTTGCTGATCTGAACACAATTTGCTTATTCAACTGAAAACTTGAAAATTTTGCAAAAAAATACATATATATTTCCTGATATTTATTGTGATGTGACTACATTCTGTACTGAAAACTGAGTATAAAATTTGAATCACGTGACATCACCAACATTAAGCAAATGTTTATGTAAGCCAAATTTAAATTCATAACTCTTAAATCTATAATAATTTACAGCAAATGAATGCTCACAAATCTGTACTCAGATCTGGATGAAAACATCCATACTTGAATGCGACCATGAGTACTTCATTTCTACTAAGTTTCAACAAAATCTTTATAGTGGTTCTGCAGCAAAAGATGAAATTGTAGAAAAATCCCCCCCTTTTTTTGGGGGGGGGGGGGCTGTCTTAATAATCCATCAAGAATGCAGAAATTAAGATATTGACAAAATTCTTTCACAACTACATTCTTTACTATAATCATAATTAAAAGAAAGCAAATTAAAGCATTTCTGGAAACTACAGAATATATAAAATTCACTTTTCCGCATTGAAATCACCAAGTCCAAAAATACTGTTGAAAAAAACATCAAAGCTTTGATTTCAGAATGGAACCAAAAACAACTAAACTCCTTCAAACATCCTTTAGATCATTCCTTTGCATTCGGATGGTCTCTGTATGCAGCCAGACTAAAGAAGTTTGTCAAATAAGAGCACCATCTGTGACTTTCTTTTCCCTGTGGTGGCATCACCTGTTGACAGATTTGGATAAAAACCAGAAGTCTCTGTCGAGACTGAAGCTCTACTGGTTTCCTCTTATTATCTTTTCAAAGGGTGGGGCAGGAGCGGGGGAATGTGCCCCTCTTTCAAATCAGGGGGGGGGGGGGTATGTTCCGCCCCCTTTAATCTTTAAGATTTTTTATCATCAAGTAGTTAGAATATCAGTTAAAGTGTGGAAACAAAGCAGTAAAACGCTAGTTTTTCTTCTGGTAGCAAAAGGGGCACATCCTCTTTTTTCAAAACAGGGGATGGGATGAAGTATTTTTGTAACACCCCCCCCCCCCCCCCTTTTCGATATTTCCAATGTCGGTTCAAGTGTAGAAACAAAGTATGCAAACACTAGTTTTTCTTCCGACTAGCTTAATTTTTTTTGCTAGCCATATATACATTTATATATAAATCATTATCCCATTTTTTTTTTTCATTGCCCGTCAATGCTTTAGAGAAATGACTTCATACTATTTCAAGAGGAGTTTACGGCACTGTTATATGTTTACGGCACTGTTATATGTTTAATAATGTCTTTTGTCTGTTTTCTTTTTTTACCAATATCTGGTTGTAAAAGTGTCGTAAAAATTTTTATCACATGGTGCTATATATATATATATATACATATATATATATATATATATATATATATATATATATATATATATATATATATATAGGGCCATCATAAAGTTCATGAGTCAGAGGAAATTCTGGAGATTACTTGACATAGTATAATAAACGCACTATAGGCTAATGTGTTTATTTTATTTACAAATATACACAATTTATCTTTTTGGTGGTTTTATTCACACTGTTCCATTCTTATCTAGTGCTTATTTCTTTTCTAGGACTATTATCTTTTCTCAATAATTTATTTAAAATGAGATAGCATAAGTAGTCCTCCAAAGGGAAGTAAAATACACTAAAAGAAACAACACAAACACTCTTTGCCGCAAATTTTCGGCCTCCTGGCCTTTATCAAGCAATTGTTAGAAAAGTACAGAAGAACTATGTAACATCCATCTTTACATGTCTAATATAAACCATATTATATTAGACATGTAAAGATGGATGTTACATAGTTCTTCTGTACTTTTCTAACAATTGCTTGATAAAGACCAGGAGGCCGAAAATTTGCGGCAAAGAGTGTTTGTGTTGTTTCTTTTATTTAAAATGGCCGCTGTTATATAAACATTAGAAGACAAAATCAATTCTGACTAGCATACAAACACTGCGATCTTAAGTCAACCATACAGGAAATAATTAAGAGAGGAAATTGAAGATAGTTGAAAGATAAAAATACATACATGAAATACAAATATTGAGGTGTTGCACATATGTCTACAAAGCTATAACCACCCTTTCAAACAATTTGGGTCATTTCTGTATGGGTAACTCACGCCCTTTGAGGGGCCCCAGGGGTCCAGACTAGACCAAAAATTGCACATGCACAACTAGACCACCCAAACAAGAAGAAACCACAAAGAGGTCTTCTGGGATTTATACCCTCAGGGAAAAAGAAGGCACAGAATCTTGGGACCACACCCCTTTGTGGGGGTCCAAAGTGGTCCAGACTGGACCAAAATTGCACATGTACAACTAGACATCCTACCAAACAGGATTAGACTATAATTTAGTCTGTGGGACATATATTGTTAGAGAAGAAGAGGGAACAACATCTTGGGACCACACCCCTTTTGTGGGACCCAGGGGGTCCGAACTGGACCAAAATTGCACATGTACCACTAAACCACATACCAAACAAGATGAGAATGTTATTGGGTCCCGGGAACATATACCTTTATAGTAAAAGACATAACACAATTTTGGGACCACACCCTTTGTGGGACCCCAAGGGGTCCGAACTGGACCAAAATTGCACATGCACAACTACACCGCCTACCCAGCAAGATCAGACCCTAATTAGCTCTCTGAAACATATACCTTCAGAGAAGAAGAGGGAACAAAATTTTGGGACCACGCCCCTTTGTTAGGAGCCCAAGTGGTCCGGACCGGACCAAAATGGCACATGCATAACTAGACCATCTACTTTACAAGATGAGACAATAATTAAGTCTCTGAGGCAAATACCTTTAGAGAAGAAGATGGAACAAGATTTTGGAACCACGCCCCTTTGTGGGACCTCCGGGGGTCCGAACTGGACAAAAATTGCACATGCACAACTAGACCACCAATCGAACAAGATGAAACCATAATTAAGTCTCTGGGACATATACCTTCAGAGAAGAAGAGGGAACAAATAAATTGTTTACGGACGGACGGACGGCCGGACAACGGACGAAGGACCATCGCATGAGCTCGACTGGTCGAGACCAGTAGAGTTAAAAAAACTTGTTGGGGGCCATGAATACTTCATTCTTACCAAGCTTCATAAAGATCATTTAAGAGCTTCTGAAGAAGAAGTTGAAAATGAAAAATAAAATATTACCCTCTCTCCCCCCCCCCTTTTTTTTCCCACAGTCTTGAAAACTTCCAATTCATGGATCCCATAATACACAACAACACTTGTAGTGGACCATGAGCACTTTATTTCATCAAAATCCTTCCAGTGGTTCAGCAGAAGTGTGGAAAAACATTCCACATCCCCATCCTTTTTGGGTTGTTTTTGGAAGTCTTAAATATTCATATTAAAAATCCAAACAAAAAGAAAAAAAGAAAACTACAATAAATCGAAAATACAAAAGAAGCTTGCTTTGTTTATTCACGTGGAAAACTGAGGTCACATACTGCATTCTCATGCTGAGCATGTATCAAGTAAGTCAAACCATGACACATCAATGGTGTAAGTTTAAAGGTTGTAGCACTTTTACTTCATCTGATATTGACCTTCCAGACATTTCTTAAATTATTATCATTCAAGTGGAAAATGTAGGTCACACCCAGTATCCACAGCATACATGCAATAATTCATTCCAAGATACATCAGTGGTGCATGCAAGACGGATATCTCACTTGTACATTTTTAGAAACTTTCTTTGTTAAACATTTTTGCTGGACATATGAACGGATAGACAGACAGGGTGATTCCAATAATACTCTACAAACTTCATTTGCAGGGGATATAATAAGAACAGCAGAAATGAGAGAATCCATGATATGATATGAAAGTCTGAGACATCAGATCAGTTGAAGACCTTAATATACAATGTACATAAATTTATAATACCCATACCAAACTTTGCTCACAATTTGCACATGAGCTGCTCATGTAAGAACTAACATGATTCAGCTCATATGAGTCTTATTTGCAATTTAACATGCAAATTAGGTAAAATGCTAATGTGAGCAAAATTCTGCACATCTCTGCAGACAATTTAATGATACAATGTATTCCAAAATTTCACACACAATGCTCACATGCGGAAATTTTGCTCACCTATGCAAATGAGCCACATATGAAACAATTGCTCACCTCAGCAAATAAAAAATACGAGTGTAATTAATATCTTACCGATTCTATATAATATTTTCCGCTTGATTTTTGTAATAACTTACTTGGTTCAATAATTCTTGAAGTTCTTCAATTGCACAAGATTTTTGTTCAATATCTGATTGCATTTCCTTCAGGGAAATACCATACTTTTTCTTTTCTTCCATTAAATTATGTATTTTCTCTCTGAAAAAAAAAATCAACTTTATAATAAAAATTGAAAACTTTGTGTTCACTTCTTCACTGTCTTGAAAGACATGCCAAACATTCAAAATCTTTTAAATGTGAATATATGTAATGTATCATATTAACATATTACATATTATTGAAAAGTTTTTTCACAGAAAGTACTCACCATATCAAACAAGATGCATCAAAATAAAACTTCAATATTCAATGTTCAGAAAAAAAATAAGACAACATACAAATTTTAGAACATGTAAAACCACTTGGGCCTATATTGCTTACCTGAGACATAGAAAACATTGCACATAATTATATCAAACAACAATGCTTGAAGGTGGCCACAAGTCTTTAATTTCTTTAAAACATCTCAAATTTTACAGGACCATAGTTTCTTCAAAAATCGGCAACAAAATTTGAAGTTGGGCAAAGTCCAAGGTGAAGGTCACAAGGTCAAAAATTTTGGTACCGACAGACAGGTCTTGCCACAAGGAATAAATATATGTAGTACGAAGGTCCAATCTCTCTTGGTTGAAAATGTGAAAAATCAACCTCTATTTTGCGGTCTTACAAAAGTTTTTTTCAAAAACATTTCTTTAATTAACTCTGGCTAAAATATAGCCATATGTAAATCAAAAATCAAACATAAGGAAAATATTTATGATTTATACCTTTTTTCATTAAAATTAGTCCAAAAATAAGTCAAAAACAAAAAATATCGATCATTCAGACTGGAATACAAAACAGCAACACTTCTTTACACATCTTTCTGTATCACTCAGATGCATTCAGTTTGTCTGACTGTATGTAGAGGTTCTGAAAAACAAGTTTGTCAATGGAGGGCACTATCTAAGACCTACTTTTGGCTAAGGTGACACCACCTATTGACAGATCTAGAAGAAAAACAATGACACTTGTTGAGGAACCTTTACTTTTTTCCTATTAAGTATCATCAATATCCATTGAGTTGTTCCAGAGTAAAATTTGAAAATGTAAAATAATCCCCCCACCCTCCACTTGCTAGGTAACCTTCACTTTTTTCCTTTTAAGTTTCATCAATATCCATTGAGTTATTCCAGAGTAAAATTTGAAAATGTAAAATAATGCCCCTCAATCTACCTTCTTTCTACCAATCTTTAAAAAAATTCAAGAAAATCCAAAGATTAAAATTTTGTTAAAATTTTTTAAAAAAACACTCTTTTACTATATTCTGACAAAGTAAACATTCCAAAGCATTTCACTGCATCACAAGTCAAACATAGGGAAAATATTGATGAAAACCATGCTATTTTGCATGAAAAAGCTCAGCTACTTGGTCCGAGAAAAATAGCAAGGTATAGCTAAATTTTGGGGATATATTTCCTGCATCAGCTTTTTGTGTCATGGGTTTGAAATTGGGAATTCAAATTATTTTTTTTTCCAATGTTTATCTCCTTCTAACAGATTTATACTATACCTGACTATAGGACTGCTAAAAATAATCCCTAACTAGGGCAGTCCTAACGGGACAAATACCCCCCGTGGCAACAAAGTTGAAACATGCAATAATTCATCCCAAGATACATCACTGGTATAAGTGTAATGGATGTCCCACTTACAAGTACATTTTGAGGTATAATCAAGGAAAACAATCTGGTTTGTGTGCAATCTGACCTTGACCTTGTAGACATGACTTTGATTCAAGGTCATTACACATCCATGAATCATGGACAACAATTGTATAAAATATAGTCTTCCAGCAACATAACAAGTTATGGCCCAGACAAGAATTCTGGCTATGTGTGCACAGTGACATTGGCATTGAAGATATCACTTTGGTTCAAGGTAATAACACACACTAAAGTCATAAGCAATAATTGTCTAAAATCCAAAATCCATCTTGGCAATAAAAAGTTATGGCCTGGACAAGGATTTTGGCTATGTGTGCACTGTGCCCTTGACTTTGAAGATATAACCTTAGGCTGAGGTCATAACACACCCTTGTGTCATGTACAACAATTGCGTGAAATGTTATGCAGATCCAACATAGCAGTAAGGAGTTATGGCCCGGCCAAGGATTTCAACCAAGTATGCACTGTGACCTTGACTGATAGACGGACAGACAGGATGATTCCTGTATACCCCCCCCCCCCCAAACTTTGTTTGCAGGGGGTACATGTATAATGATTCGTGTGATAGTTATGAAAAGTTAAGTCATAATGAATATACAGTGAACTAATGGCATATGATCGATGTAATTACATCATCTTAATGCTGATAATAAATTTTTGTTAATTTGGCAATTTTTGTTTAGACAACATTTCTGCATGCCACACTATCTTCAGATATGGATCTGAATTGATTTTTTACAGAATACTTACTTGGCACAAAAATGAAGTAAATACTACTAAGATTGGTGGCAAACATTGCATTTCTTATTCCTTTAAAATTTTAAGTGCCATTTTGCTTTAAGTGTTCGTTTGTTTGTTTTTGTTTTAGTTATCATTGTGAATATTGTTAAATTAGTTTGCTTTAGCGACAATAAATCACCGTCTTGATAAACTAACACAGATGTTTCCTTGATTTTCCCAATCAAGAAAAACATATTCTATAGATACAATTTTCATATTTAATGGCAGATAGAAATGATAAGACAGGCCTGTTTCTTTTTTGTCTGGTGAGATGAAACAGTAAACTGTCCCGATGAATTTCAGGACCATCAAGAAATTAATTAATTTTTTGACCTTATTTATATTCTTTTTTCAATTTACCTTTCAGATTTACATATAGAATCAGCCTCCTTCCATTTAGTTTGCATTTCAGACTTTGCATCTTGCATTTTCTTAATTTCTCTCTTCAATCTTTCTTCTTCTGCCTAAATTGCAATTTAAATCTTGCTCAGCCAAGTCCTTATTAAACTAAAATTTCAATATCCCTGATCTTTCATATATCTAAGCAAGTTGAGATTATCTTTTATTTAAATATCCTTTACTTGTGTTTGAGTATAAGATACACATAGCTTTTTCTTCAAAGATTTCATTTCTAAAAAAGTTTGACACAAAAACTGAATAGACCAACAATCATTTGTTTTCTATTATTTTTTTAGTATCATTGTAAACTTATAATATGTCAAATTAATTATTTCACGTCTTACGCATTTCTCTCTGAGAAGATGTGATGTTTCTGTCCACTTAGCCTCAAAATCAGAGTTTTCATATCGGAGTTTGTTGCAGCTCTCATTCAGTGCAGTAATAGCTTCCTACACAAAATAAAACAAAGATCAAAATAAAAATAATGTCCCATGCATAAAAAATATCAGAGTGGTAAAATAATCTATTAAAACTATAGTTGTCCTTCTGTACTTTGCAGGTGTAATAATTACTTTAACAAGTGCACCACAAAGTGGGGGATCCTCTTATGTATGAACTAGAGATATTCTAATAGAGCAACATTTACTCTTCACATTTCTTATGACATTAATCTTTAATTAGATCTGAGCTAAGATACATCCTTGCATGTGGTTATGATTCTACATAGTACGAAGCAGGTCAGTCACTGAAAAGTTTTATGAACACGACCAGTTTTTGGACAAACAGTTTACCTAACCTTGACCTTGCACATATGACCTTTGGTCAAGAGCATAACAACTATTAAGGAGATCAGTGTTCAAGCCGAGGTTTATTTAGCCAGAGAGCAAGTTTCATTACAGGCTCACTGTGACCTTTGGATAAATTAAATTGCATCAAGAAAATGACACATCCATGTCTCATGGGTAACAACTCTTAAGCATCAACTTGAACAAAGCAAGGATATGAGTTAGATCCAACAAAAATTTCAGTAATTGGCTCACTTTAACCTTAGCCTTGGAAATATGACTTTGAATCAACTTCATGCCATGCCCTTGTTTTATGGATAACAATTTTGCAAAGTAAGAATCAGACAGTAATTTCAGTCAAGGATTCACTGTGATCTTGATTTTGAAGGGATTACTTTTGATTAAAGCTTAAAACAAACTCTTGCCTCATACATGTAGGTATTAATAGTATTCAGTATCATCTTGATCAAGTGTAAGTTTAAAAGCCATACATGATAAACAGGATGGATGCACATAGATAAAGTGGAGTGGATGTACCTATGGATTGTGATATTACTATAACCCTTTCATCTGTATGGTATTGATATCTGCCTAATGGATTACACAGAAATTTATAGCTTTGCAATGGACCCACATATAGCAAAGAGTGAACTTTTACATTACAATGTCTACTTTGAAATGGGAACCCAATGTCACCCTCTCATCCAAAGACTGGACACTTACAAGCTACTAATAGGACTCTAATTAAATTCTTCACAAGTGCCTATTGCACACTACCAATTAAGCTATGCCAACTTAGCATCAATCATTAATGTTAATATAAGACATATAAATGTATACTGCAATGCAGTTACAGAACAAAGGTCACTTGTTCTAAGCTTTTATAACCACTGGCCTCAAAGTCAAACCTGTTGTTTCAAGAAAAAGATATTGTCACAAGAATGCATGGGTGAAATATCAAAGCCCCTTCTTTTACAGTTCACTAATTAGGACAAATGTTAAGTTACTTGCTATAGTCAAGCTCATAAACACATTGACACTAAAAACAAAGTGTCACTTGATCTCCAATTCTGGAGGCATAACAACAGGTACATCATCAAAATGAAGTATATGAGTAGAATATCTAACTTTTTCACAAAACAAATCAAACTAATGAATAATCACTACCTTTTGTTTCTCCTCAGAAATTTTTAATGTTTCTAGGTCATTATTCATATTGTAAATCTGTGACTCGAGTTCATTTGCTCTTTTCATACCCTCCATTTGGCTTAATTCAAGTGCTGTCTACAAAATAGTATGAATCTTGTAATAATAAGATATGTCTATCAGAGAGGCATATTTCAGCATTGAAAAGGCTGAGAAATTAAGCCTGATATTTAGGTTGTCCTCAGATGGGCAGGTCAAAAACAAATTATATCAAGGGTCGAAATTAACATTTTCAACCTATTGGCCAACTGGGCCAGTGGAAGATGATTTCCACTGGTCTGACCAGGATTTCACTGTCCCGCATATTAAACTTGCAGGAAAGACAAAATTTTCAATTTCAATTATTCATCGCAGCGACTTCAACATCTACTAAAGGGGGATATGGCAATTGCTTTATTTATAAAGCCAATCTTTGTGTGAATAAAACCAAAGACATTCTGAGTTATTGTAGCTAAATTTAGCGATGGGGTTTCCAATTACTCTTAGTTACTGGCCAACTGGACCAGTGCAAAACAAATTTCACTGGCCCAACGCCAAAACTACTGGCCACGGGGCCAGTGGACCTGAATGTTAATTTTGACCCCTGTAATTATGTTCCTGATCTATCAATTTAGTAGCATAATGAAAATTTGTTGTCATTTCACCAAGCAGACTGGGAGTGTGATTCCCTTCTGTTTACCAGTGCTGGCTCAGTTGGATAAAAATTCATTAAGGTTAAGAAAAGTATTTTTTATATAAATCTCTCAAATGTCGCTCTTGGAACACATAGATTCTAATAAAAGACAAAAATGAACCCTTAGTTGCTTCTCTATAACAATACAATGACTAAAAAATGTAGAAGTATCCAGTCAGAATTCATTTTCCGATTTGTTTCTAATCGACTTTTTTAACATACTGAGTGCTGTAAAACATTTAAAAACTTCATTGATGAAAAATGAAACAAGAGGCCCAAGTGGGCCTATATCACTCACCTGAGTACCTAGATGATCAGTCATGCAGGAAGGAAGAATTCATTTATCTTTGCATTACTGTGACTAAGTCAATACAAATGTTGAAAATATGTCAAATTTTATTTCAGACCAGAATAAAAAAACAACACTTTTTTGCACATCCATTCAGGTGATTTTGATATTAAGCATTTGCTTTGTCTTTGCAAGATGTGATTCAGGGCAACAAGTTAGTCATTTTCTTTAGGTGGGGCCTTTTCTTGACTGATTTCAAGTTTGGGTCATGTTTCTCAAGATCCAACTTAAAATGGCCTAATTTCATACGTTGAGTTTTGAGAAACATCTATAACTTATTTAGATGTGTAAAGAAATGATAAAAAATTTTGACCACAGCTGGATTTGAACCACTACTCTCCATATTTTCATTACCAAGTGGTATATGTACCATTGTGAGACCTAGTTTTAAGACATGATGGCATTATCTGTTGACCAATTTGGATGAAATGTACAAAATTGATGGAGGACCTATAGCACTTCATGTCTACCATGTTTCATTAAAATCTTTTCACAGCAGAAGTTAAGAATGTGAAGAATTGTCCATATACCCTCATTTGGAAGTCTTAAAAAAATCATAGAAAATCCAAAAATTGAGATATTGTCAAAATTCATTCAAAGTAACATTTCTTTCCATAATTATGATCACAATAGTCCATAAGAAATCATCATTATAAATTAACTAGGAAATATGACACTTTTCTGCATTAAAATCACCAAATCCAAACAAATGTCTGTACTAAATGAAAGGACTTGAAAGTCCTCAAGGTCGGAATTGCATGGTCAAGTACATCAAGGGTAATAAAGTCGTGATCCACCAAGAGATCACACACCAAGCGTGTAGTGTTTAGGATCAGTATTGACAAAAACACGGTCTGTGCACAGGTGCTCGTTTACATATAAACAACGGCTCCGCCCCTGTACACCCCTGTACGTCTCCGTCTCGTACTATATAGTTATCTCATTCTCTCATCACTTTTGATATTGACAGTAGTGTGAAATTAACAATCTGGACAGTCTCCCGCTGTACATGTACATTTGGGGAAAACCACGTTTACACGTGGAGATCTATAAATAACTGGCTATTTTTAGTAGCATTACATATCAACAACTACCGAGACGTTTGTTTATCGTTGTGACGAGAAGATTGTGGAGTACTTCGAATGCCACTGCTGGGTCTTCCGAGAGGTGGGGGAGAATGAAAGACCCAATAAAGAGGACCTAATGGAAATGAAACGGCTAGTACAAAGGACTCTGAGAAGGACAACGGCACCATCAATGCAACCCATTTGCGAATGTGGAAAGGTCTGCAAGAGCATGAAGGGATTCAAAATCTACCAGGCAAAATTCAAGTGTGGTAAAGAGGAGAGGCAGGAGAAATGCACAGCTTCAGCTGGTCAAATGGAGGAGGACCTTAGTCAGGATTACAACCATAAAGCTGAGGACCTTCAACTAATTGCTTCAAATCTTGAAGACAGGAGATCAACTGAGAAACAAGGAGTCATTCCTAAGATTCTTGAAGAGGAAGCTAGAATCAAGTGCCACAAATGAACAGCACAGCTTAACTGAAGTTTGATGAGGATATGGACAAGTTTTTGGAAATGACTATAACAGGAGCTGCTGAAAAAAAACTGGAGAACATGACCAAGATGATTTACTTTATATCAGAGGACGGATTTGGCAAAGAAGAGAAAAACTGCAGAACAAATGAAAACACCCAAACAGAAGGAATAGAAAGATTGCCAACATCAGAAGAGAACTAAGAACGTTTAAGGAATTGATACAGGCATAGCAGCAAGACAGAACATGAAGGGTTGAACCAACTGAGACAAGAGCATAGGAGGAGGCTCAAAGAACTAAGGAATGCTGAAAAGATTAGGAGAAACCAGCAAATCAAAGCAAGGAAAAGAGCATCTTTTATCAGAAATCCATACAAGTTTGCATCCAGTACGCTAGAGGGGAAGAAGTCAATTCAACTAGAGAAGCCTAAATGTGAGTTTGAGGCATACCAAAAGGAAACATATTCAGACCAGATAAGAGATGAACCTTTAGGAGAGAACAACAAATTAGAGCCAGTCCCACCTCCAAAACAGCCTCTAGAAACTAAAGAGCCAACACTTAAGGAAGTAAGAGAGGTCAAGAAAGTTAGGCCAGGCTCAGCTCCAGGACCAGCTGATGGAATGTCATGCAAAGTCTATAAACAGTAGCAGACTATGAAAATTAATGAAAGTCATCTGAAGGAAAGGACATTATATTCCTCAGTGCTGGCAAGTTGCAGATGGTTGCATCATACCAAAGGAGGAGAACTTGAAAGACATCAAGCAGTTTAGAATCATCTCACTCCTCAATATAGAAGGCAAGATCTTCTTTGCTGTACTAATGCAACAAAGCTGTTTTAGGTAAAATGGTTGAGAAGAAGAAACGCTGACAAGTTTTTTTTACCACCCATTTTTCACTAACCCTTGGGGCAACACCCCAGTTTTAAAGCCATGTGCACAACTACATGTCAGACCCTTTTATATACCACAACCAAATCATCTGAATCTGTCTTGGTTAAGGAGAAGAATCACAGACAAGTTTTTTTTTCCCCACTCAGTTTCCCTATCCCAGGGGCCAAACCATTTCAGAACCCAGGAGGACAACTTCAAGTCAGACTCTTTCATATGCCATAAACCAAAACATGATTTCTCTTGGTTAAGGAGAAAAAACAGACATCCATTTCTCCCTATCACAGAATTCAGACCCCATTTTAAAAACCCAGGTGCACAACCTCAAATTGCATCCTTTCATATTCCATCACAAAAACATTTTACCTATCAAAGTTAAGGAGGAAAAGCAAGATAGTGGGGACTGACAAAAGGATGGATGACAGCCGCCCATGTTTTGATGCAGGCATATAAAAACTCAAAACAGCTTTCGACACCGATTCATTTTTATGAAATTCAAAAATATATAAATTTTTGATGAATATCCCCCTTGCATAAATAGCAGCAATTACTACTGATTTTACAATTTTCTAGGAAGTGTCAATCCAAACCAACACTATACATACAAATATAATGATAATGATAATAAGAACTTGCAAATTTCCCCTTGCACCTTTGTTTACTTCCAGAATCTACCTGGACTGTCAATCTGGCTGTAAAATATCAAGACTTGTGTAAAACCTTGAGTATATACCTTTACCAAGTATAATCAGATCCTTCCTCAATACTATCCAAACACATGTAGTGCAATGCCCTCTTTTTTTTATCTTAAGAAATCTAATAAAAATCAATAACATTTCTTTTGCATTCCAGTTCTTTACAATAGCATTCATATTCCTCAAAACAGATTCAATTTGTTGTTAGCAAAATATAATCCTCAATCAGAACATTCAACAAAACACCCGAAAATGTACAAATAGAAGAAATTTTTTACTTTAACTTTTGACTTTGAATACTTCTTTTTAGTTCATTCTGATGCACTTGGTTTGTATATCTGTGCAGCATGGCTGAAGAAGTTTTTCAAAGGACAGTGTCCTTTGGGGGCTTATTTCTTCCTGCCTTCAATTCATCTCGTAATGGATCTTACTGAAAAATAACAAAACTAGAAGCCTGGGTTCTTCAAGTATTTCATTCTTACCAAGTTTCATCTAAATCCCTTAAGCACTTTTGAAGGAGTGGAAAGTGTACCAAGAGTTGTCAGAAGACAACAGACCTCGCCAGTGGCAATCAAATTTAAATAATTAAAATGTTTTTGTAAAGTAGGTCAATCTTTAAGGTCAAGATTAAAAGATACAAAATTTTAAAAAGTAATGAAAGGTTTAATTTGTCACAAGGAATACACAAATGAAATATCTAAGCTATATCTCTTACTGTCATGACAAGTATCTCTTACAAGTTATGACCAAGGTTACATTTTTTTCAAAAGCAAGTCAAACTTTAAAGTCAAGGTCACAAGTTTTGGTACTCAAAGAAAGATCTTGTCACGAGGAATACATATGTGAAATATTAAACTCCTCTCATTACCGAATTGACAACAGGCAGAAACCAGATGAAGACACTATGGGTATAACAATAGTTCTCCAGACATTTGTACCAGCGAGCTATAAAGAGCACCCAACTGACAAACAAGCAGAAACCAGATGAGGAGTGATCATAAAGCCTCACTCAGGAAATTGGGAAGGCCTCCAAATCCAAATCACTTAGTATGTGGAGAGTATTCTTTTCCTTTTATCTGTGGCAGGTCATTTGAGTGTGTGTTTTACTTTAAATTTAAAGATAATAACATACAAAGTGTATACCTGTATATACCTTCATTTTGTTATAAGAGCATGTTTTACAAAATATTAATATAAAATGTTGGATAGTTTTCCATTAATGCAAATTATAATCAACAAGAAATGGAGTGGTATGAAAAGTCAATTACATTTGAGGTGCATGTCTACTTAACTTGGAATCAAGTTCAGTAGTAAACTAGAAAGCAGCAAGTTAGCATTAAATTAAACTAAAGAACAAGTTCACTCTATATAGTCACAAAGAAACTCAAAAAGCAGGCATAAAATTAACTTGAGGCGTATTCACGTGTAAGGTTAAGACTGCACAAAACAGTAGATCAGATACCTGCAGCAAACAGTGCATATACTTAATATTACTCAGAGGTAATTCCAAAAAGAATCACTGTTACAAGTTTAGTTCAGACACGATTTTGATCAGCGATGAATAAAGCTGACAATGCTATCAAAAAAGCTGATTACATAAAAAAACCAGAAGTCTCTGTCGAGACTGAAGCTCTACTGGTTTCCTCTTATTATCTTTTAAAAGGGCGGGGCAGCAGTGGGGGAATGTGCCCCTCTTTCAAATCAAGGGGGGGGGGGTATGTTCCGCCCCCTTTAATCTTTAAGATTTTTTATCATCAAGTAGTTAGAATATCAGTTAAAGTGTGGAAACAAAGCAGTAAAACGCTAGTTTTTCTTCTGGTAGCAAAAGAGGCATGTGCCCCATCCCCTCTTTTTTCAAAACAGGGGTTGGGATGAAGTATTTTTGTAACACCCCCCCCCCCCCTTTTCGATATTTTCCAATGTCGGTTCAAGTGTAGAAACAAAGTATGCAAACACTAGTTTTTCTTCCGACTAGCTTAATTTTTTTTGCTAGCCATATATACATTTATATATAAATCATTATCCCATTTTTTTTTTCATTGCCCGTCAATGCTTTAGAGAAATGACTTCATACTATTTCAAGAGGAGTTTACGGCACTGTTATATGTTTAATAATGTCTTTTGTCTGTTTTCTTTTTTTACCAAATCTGGTTGTAAAAGTGTCGTAAAAATTTTTATCACATGGTGCTATATATATATATATATATATATATATATATATATATATATATATATATGTATATATATATATATAGGGCCATCATAAAGTTCATGAGTCAGAGGAAATTCTGGAGATTACTTGACATAGTATAATAAACGCACTATAGGCTAATGTGTTTATTTTATTTACAAATATACACAATTTATCTTTTTGGTGGTTTTATTCACACTGTTCCATTCTTATCTAGTGCTTATTTCTTTTCTAGGACTATTATCTTTTCTCAATAATTTATTTAAAATGAGATAGAATAAGTAGTCCTCCAAAGGGAAGTAAAATACACTAAAAGAAACAACACAAACACTCTTTGCCGCAAATTTTCGGCCTCCTGGCCTTTATCAAGCAATTGTTAGAAAAGTACAGAAGAACTATGTAACATCCATCTTTACATGTCTAATATAAACCATATTATATTAGACATGTAAAGATGGATGTTACATAGTTCTTCTGTACTTTTCTAACAATTGCTTGATAAAGACCAGGAGGCCGAAAATTTGCGGCAATGAGTGTTTGTGTTGTTTCTTTTATTTAAAATGGCCGCTGTTATATAAACATTAGAAGACAACTCGCCCAAAATCAATTCTGACTAGCATACAAACACTGCGATCTTAAGTCAACCATACAGGAAATAATTAAGAGAGGAAATTGAAGATAGTTGAAAGATAAAAATACATACATGAAATACAAATATTGAGGTGTTGCACATATGTCTACAAAGCTATAACCCCCCTTTCAAACAATTTGGGTCATTTCTGTATGGGTAACTCACGCCCTTTGAGGGGCCCCAGGGGTCCAGACTAGACCAAAAATTGCACATGCACAACTAGACCACCCAAACAAGAAGAAACCACAAAGAGGTCTCTGGGATTTATACCCTCAGGGAAAAAGAAGGCACAGAATCTTGGGACCACACCCCTTTGTGGGGGTCCAAAGTGGTCCAGACTGGACCAAAATTGCACATGTACAACTAGACATCCTACCAAACAGGATTAGACTATAATTTAGTCTGTGGGACATATATTGTTAGAGAAGAAGAGGGAACAACATCTTGGGACCACACCCCTTTTGTGGGACCCAGGGGGTCCGAACTGGACCAAAATTGCACATGTACCACTAAACCACATACCAAACAAGATGAGAATGTTATTGGGTCCCGGGAACATATACCTTTATAGTAGAAGACATAACACAATTTTGGGACCACACCCTTTGTGGGACCCCAAGGGGTCCGAACTGGTCCAAAATTGCACATGCACAACTAGACCGCCTACCCAGCAAGATCAGACCCTAATTAGCTCTCTGAAACATACACCTTCAGAGAAGAAGAGGGAACAAAATTTTGGCACCACGCCCCTTTGTTTGGACCCCAAGTGGTCCGGACCGGACCAAAATTACACATGCATAACTAGACCATCTACTTAACAAGATGGGACAATAATTAAGTCTCTGAGGCAAATACCTTTAGAGAAGAAGATGGAACAAGATTTTGGAACCACGCCCCTTTGTGGGACCTCAGGGGGTCTGAACTGGACCAAAATTGCACATGCACAACTAGACTACCAATCGAACAAGATGAAACCATAATGAAGTCTCTGGGACATATACCTTCAGAGAAGAAGAGGGAACAAATAAATTGTTTACGGACGGACGGACGGACGTCCGGACAACGGACGAAGGACCATCGCATGAGCTCGACTGGTCGAGACCAGTAGAGCTAAAAAACCCCATATAACAAAAAGTGCAATTTTATATATTTCCAACTAAATTCAGTACATTTTGAAAAAATTTTCTTGCAACAAAAATGCTGAAATCTGCTTTAAAGCTGATCAGAATCATGCTGTTTGTTACTGTGGAATTGCGTTTTGTCCAATATTGCATTACATACATTCAACTCCGTATCACAAGAGGAATCATTGGTTTTGTCACAGTGGCATTTAATTGTACTTTGAACAATACTGATTTATCCCAAACTCATTCAAAGTCATTCAAGCAGAAAATACAGGTCAGGATCTAGTGCAAGTGCTCAACTTGATTTATTGAATCATTAAAGCAAATTTAATCAATGTAACATCTGTATTTTGTCCAATACTAAACTGTCCTAAACTTCTTCACCAATCACAAACACAGATAGGAATGTGAATGATAAGAGGAATAGCCCCCTCCCACCCCACCACCCAATTTTTTGAGGAGAGCTAAAAATTATAACTTTACCTTTTCATTCATTAGCTGACACAGTTTGGTTTCGACTTCACATTTCTCCATAATAAGCATATCTTAAAAATATTTGTGAAAACCATATTAGCTTAATTCATAACAAACTGAAAAGAAGAGAATCAGTAAAGCTGCTTGATGACTTGTTCCATTATAAGCAACAACATCCAAAAGCATTAGGAGGTAACTGCTTATTTAGTAATATAACATGTCCTCTACCAGTTTCACAGCTGAAAATAGTATGTCAACTATTATTTAACACAAATTATTCTTAATCTGTAACTTACCATACCAACTTTGACTCAAATATCAAATTTACATACTACAGATGTCACAAGATGTCCAAGTGTGCTTATAATACTCACCTAAATAACTTGAGCACATATCAGTATCACAGTTTTCAGGAGTAAAGTTTCTGATTTAAATCTAACCATTAAATCTAAAGACGTCCACTGAACTATATAATTCCTGTTAAAGTTTTAAATTCTAAAATTGATTTTGAAAACAAACTTTATACATTTCTATTCACTTCATGAAAATAGGAAAAACAAGCAACACTTATCCCCTGCCATCATCAGTGTGTCAGCGGTTAATGTATTAACTGGTTGCAACAACACATAGGAAATTAACGCTAGTCAGCCAGTGAGCTCTACCATATTATTTATGTTTATCAAGTTACCTAAATAATTGACCTTTTGACCCTAAACACAATCCCACACTAGAAGTGTTCATAATTAAACTAATATTATATTAAGTATCAACTAAATTGGTTACAAGTCCTAACTTAAGTTATCATCTGAAAATCCAAAAATCTATTTTTAGCAACGGTGAACTACATACTTGAAGTGACTCCAAACACATACCAAAGGAATCACTCTTTATAAGCTATCATTGTGCGAAGCTTCATCAATATTGGTCTATCCTTACTGAAGTTATCATCCAGATGGTTTCCAGACAGACAGACAGACAAAGGCAAACACTATAGTCCCCTCCAATTTCACCAGCTGGGGACTAATAAGCGTAACTTTATAATTAACGATGAACAGCTACGCTTTTTGCTGTATAAAATATACCCGTCGCCTAAACTGAAGTAGGAAACAAGCACTATGGCCTTGACTTTGCAGATACAACCTTGGTTCAAAGTCATAACACACACTTGGGTCCTGAGCAACAATTCTGTGAAATACTATTCAAATCCAGGCATGCATCAAAAAGTTATGGCCTGGACAAAATTTTAAATGATATAAGCACTGTGACCTTGACCATATAGATATCACCTTGATTCAAGGTCATGACACACTCTTGGGTCCTGGTGCCATATGTACAAAGATTTGTAAATTTACGAGTATGTGTAAAGTTTAAGAGTAACTTATGAAAAAAATGTTACAAACTCGTAAATCATATGTACAAAACAACTTGTAGACATTTCGTAAACTTGTGAACTCTTAATTTTATGAGCACTCTTATGCATGCGCTGTACATATATTTCATAGTAACAAATGACGCTTCAGATATTTCAGCAGTCCGTTTCATCAACATGTGTAAATGTTTGGCTTACTAATTCGTAGGCCAATCCTGTGCAATGGTGTAAGTCTATACTTACGAAGTTATTTACATTCTTTAGTTAGTTCAATGCAATGTGTGTTTCATCAACGGGTGTAAGTGTGTACGTACGTAAGGATCCGACTAGCGAGTTGACTAACTTTATGCAGCACAAATGCATGCATAAAGTATATCGAAATAAATCACATTAAAGTCAAATGTCGTAAGCAATACTTCAAAATATGTCATCAAAAGAAAGTCACAGATAAAACTATATCGCAATAAACTTATGCCACATACATGTACATCTATAAAGTCAAGTGGATCACAAATTAAGACGAAATAGAAAAAAGAGGATCCTCCCTCTCCTTTCTGTCAATCTAGTATAATAATGTACAAGACACCCTCCTCAGGGCCCCCTCCCCTTGCTGGAAAATATGAAAATAAAGTAAAAAAGAATAATAAATTTCAAATTAGATCTACATATTACATTTCAAGTACTGGTAGGCTAGTTATTTGATTTTCTTTAAGTGTTATGTGTATATGTTAGGAATACAAATTTTCTTTTGAAAATATTCTTTATAATAAATCTATCTCATAAAGCTTTTAAAATAGCTCCTCCAAGGAAGATGAAATTCTTATTCATAACATCAAAAATAAACTAAATGATTTACAGCAATTTATGAACACATTGGCAGCAGCTAGAGAGGAAGCAAAATGAGTGGTCTGTCATTACGGAAAAGTAGGTATCACTAAATCACTACTGTACTCATATGCTATTATTTTAAATAAAAATGACTTACGAGTGGTACTCGTAAGGCCAACGTAATTTCATACATATGACATCACTCGTAAATTTACGCTACAAATTAGTGACTTACGAGTACTCGTAGGGTTTTCAAAGTTTATTACATATGGGCCCTGGGCAACAGCTCTGCGATGCATTATTCAAATTCATGCACATGGGAAAAAGTCATGGATTGGACAAGGATTTACCCATCATATGCACTGTGACCTTCGTTCAAATTCACTGTAACAAAATATGTCCCATCAAACGACAAACATGAAAAAAAAATCAAAGAAATAATTAAGTGACCAAGAAATGATCAAACATAACGAATTCTAATAGAATTATAATTTGTAACCAAAAGCAGCACTTCCTAAAACACCCTTTTGAATGTTTCCGAGGCATTCAGTTTGTCTATGTATGCAGCTTGTCTGAGGCCTCAATTGCACTTACATGTAAGCTTTGGATCATTTTTTGAATGATCTGGTAAAACTAACATGACTTGAAAAGGACATCAAGAACTTTATTTCTGACAGAAGATCAGAAGTATAAAAGTATAATTTAAAACTCAAAATATATGTCCCATGCTAATCTGTATCATTTTAAGGATGATCCCAACACTTCTCTGCATATGTTCTGACTATAGATGAAACAAGCTACAAATTAATACTAAAACATCCTAAATCTAAATGTTTCTGAACCATCCAGTTTGTAAACATAATCAGTTTGTCTGGTGCCTCCATGCCTGCTTTGTATTACTTCTTTGATCTGCTAAAAATAACATGATTTGTAAAGGACCTCAAGTACTTTATTCATGATACACCCTTCTAAAGTACATTATTCATGATAACTGATTAGAAGTACACATGATTAAAACTAAATGTCCCATGCAAATCTGTATTTTTTTAAGGATGATCCCAACACTTCTTTGCATACAATGTATGTCTTGACTATTGATGAAACATAGATACATCAATTCATGCCAGAATCCAAACAACAGTCTAAGCAGTGGAAACGCTTTTGTTTACCATCCTCAAAGAAGTCAAAGACTGTTCATTCTGCTGGAAAAGTTATGGCCTCTGATTCCTAATCTGCTTATGGTATTCTAATGGTATATGATCTCCAAGATCCAAGCAATTTACACAATATATCAATAAACATCCCTTTTGAGGCAACTACAGTCCTAGAAAATATCGAGATCAAACAGCACTCAGACAAAGTGTGCCATTTCACCAGAACAATGCTCCAGCTCACACATCATAGAATGTGGCTGTGAACTGATTCTTTTATCAGTATACATGTATATACATCCTTCATACTCACATGATCTTGCTCAGTCTTTCCTCTGTTCAATTCAAATCTTGAACAAGAGTTGTCAGAAGACAACAGAGCTTGCCGGTTGCAACCAAATTGAAATAGCAAAAGCTTTTTGTAAGAAGGTCAACTTCAACGTCAAGGTCAAAACATAAACTATTTTGATACCTAATAAAAAGTCTTATCAGAAAGAACACACACATGAAATATCTAAGCGCCATCTTTTACTGTTCACATATTACGACCAAGGTTAAAGTTTTTTAATACTAGGTCAAACTTCAATGTCAACGTCATAAGGTAAAAAAATTTGGTACCCAATGAAAGGTCTTGGCACAAAGAATACACATGTGAAATATTAAAGCCCTGTTCCTAACAGTTCTAAAGTTATGATTCAGGTTACAGTACTACGACAGTATTAGGACACTTCCTAATATATTTTTCCAAATAAATGGAGCCTTGAAGCCCTTGCATATGAATGTGAAGGTATATATAGAAATAGAATAGGATTGGGAGCATATTTGTAAATCATATGGCAAACTGTGAGCTTAAATTATAACCGCAACAAAGCTTTCATAGCAAAGATTTTAGGCATAAGTTTCATGGGCTATAACTTTTATAATTGCTACCTTGATTTTTTATCTATAGAAAGCCAAATCAATAAGCATCCTCCAGGAGCCAATATTAATTTCAATTTATTGTTATCAGTAGTGACCTTGATCTTTGACCTATTAACCCCATAATCAATATACACATCTCATTTTGACATGCATCCACAATATCTAAATTTGGTTTAGATATGATTCTAGGATCTTTAGTTATTATCTGGAAACCAATAACTAATCTTTTTTTTACCAGTGGTGACCTTGATCTTTGATTTATTAACCCTACATTCAATACGTATCTTCCCCTTTTGGTAAGTATTTGAATTTTATAGAATGCAAGAAACTTAAGTTAACATTGGAAAACTAATTGTGTGACCAAAGGATGGAAAGAGCAAACACTTAATGCCATGCTTAGCTGGGCAAAAATGATCAGAGAAAAACACCTTTTCAGAATCTTTAAACAAGCAAAATGGTTTCAATTATCTTCTTTTTTGTATTCCTGCATTTTTCAAATAGAAATCCATATTTTCATACCTCTCGCACTTTTCAAATCTTCAACTGCATTATGTCTTTTTTCATGTAATGCCTCCAGATCTGTAATTCTTTTAGAAATAAAACATCCAACAGAATGTATTAGTAAATTGTTTTCTTTTACATATGTGATGATTTTTATAGATGTCTGAAAAGAACATCTAAAAAGAGTTTAGTTTTTTATCTTTATTATTATTACTATTTTTTTTTTTATCTATATTGATTATTGTTTTTAGAATGCGAAATCGGAGGACTAAAGGAAATTCGACAATATTTTCAAGAGATACCCTAAAGCTCAGACTGAATTTATGGTGTCAGAGATGAAAGGGTAAGGAGTTCTAGAATAGCCTCATGTGTTTATCAGACATATGTGCCAATACTACCATATAACAAGTCATTGTAAGAAAAATGAGTTTTCTGAATTTGTTTTAAATGAAATTCTAAACTATATAATGATATTTCAGACATTATGAATAACTTCAAAATGTTTACCTTTTTTTATCCTGAGATATAATTTCATTCATATTTTGAATTTTACAATTAAGCACTTCATTTTCTTCTTTCTGTGACTTTTTTAAATTATCAAGTTTTTCTTTAAGGCATTCTTCTGAAGCAATCTTCTCCTTGAACTTTTCAGTAATGTCAAATATTCTCTGTTCCAATACTCCATTTTCATCCTATTATCATATTTGTATTATGAACCATATTTTGAACTAATGTCTTTATGATGCATTTCATTAAACAGATAATTAATGTTATCATTTAACAATTTAATGCGTCAAGTACTAATAAGATGTTGAGGTAAGTACCAACCTAAATTCTAAAGATTCAATTAAAGATCTATTTACTCCAGTATATCCATTATGAAAACAAAAGCATTGACATCTTTATCATATCTTAGATGTAAAAGTCATTTCCCAAAATTGTGACTAACTGTTATTATAATTCTGACTCTACTCACATGTGACTTTGGACAAAACAGATTGATTGATTGATTGATTGATTTTTGTTTAACGTCACACCAAGAATATTTCACGTATATGGTGACGGCATCTGCCTGATGCAGTGCATACAAATTTTGACCTTTGCAACAAACCCACCTGAAGCAGTGAGGGATCTTTAACCTGCCATGCATACCACGACACGGGGCCTTGGTTTTTACTGTCTGATCCGAAAGACAGGACCCTGGCATGACCAGAACGGAAATCGCACCCCAGCCTCCCGATTAGGAGTCCAGCGCGATACAGCTAGGCCACGCCGGCTTTAACAGATTCAAGCACATGTACAACCAGAATTGTCCTAACAGTAACAGGACAAATACTCCCCACGGCAACAAAATTTGAAGTAGGGCAAAGACCAAGGTAAAGGTCACGAGGTCAAAAATTTTGGTACCAACAGACAGGTCTTGCCACAAGGAATACACATGTGTAGTTATAATGAAGGCCCCATCTCTTTTGCTTAAAAAAAATATGACTACAAGGTTAAAAATTTTCAGAAATAGGTCAAGGTCAAGGTAACGGGGTAAAAAATGTTGGTATCAACAGACAGGTCTTGCCACAAGGAATACACATGTGTAGTATGAAGGTCCCATCTCTTTTGGTTCAGAAGTTATGGCTAAGGTTAATGTTTTCTGGACAAACAGAGACAGACAGACAAGGTCATTCCAGAATACCCCCCAAACTTTGTGAGGGAGGGGTATAATTACATGTTTTATTGATGTTATTTCAAACATTTTGAAAGAAATTATTAAAGGATTCCAAAATGTAAACAAGAGCAACACCTAGGGTGGCTTAATACGCCCGTCATTTACTTTGGACTTCCATTATCTTATTTAATCATTCTGCATGAGTTTCATGAAAAGCAGCTAACATTTACTAAAGTTATCGCATTCCATAGTATATTATCATAGTAAAAACAAAATCCAAGTACCCTAACAAAACAGAATTTGCTCAAAATCAAAAGGCGGCTTTTGCTATCCTGTTCAAGCATTCCGAATGACTTTCATGAAAAAGTTGTCAGCTGATGTTAAAGTCATTGCGTTCCATAGCACTTTATCATACAAGAGTATCAGTAAAACTGATGGGTGCTCGTCAACAACAATTATAATGCAGGAATATGATGACTCAATTCATATACAAACAAGAGGCCCAAATGGGCCTATATCGCTCACCTGAGTACCTAGATGATCAGACAAGCAGGAAGAAAGAATTAATTTATTTCTGCATTACTGTGACGAAAGTCAACACAAATGTTGAAAATTTGTCAAATTTTATTTCAGACCAGAATAAAAAACAACACTCTTTTGCATATCCAGTCAGGTGATTTTGATATTAAGCATTTGCTTTGTCTCTGCAAGATGTGATTCAAGGCTACAAGTTAGTCATTTTTTTTAGGTGGGGCCTTTTCATTTCAAGTCTGGGTCATGTACAAGAATTGTTTCAAATATTGTACAGATTCAACTTAAAATGGCCTAATTTGATGTTGGAAACATTTGAAAACTTATTTACATGTGTAAAGAAATGAAAAAAAACTATTGACCACAGCTGGATTTGAACTGCTACTCTCCATATTTTAATTGCCAAGTGGTATATATACCATTGTAACACCAATTTTTTAGCCATGGTGGCACCACCTGTTGATGAATTTGGATGAAATGTACAAAAAATTGATAGAGGACCTGTAGTACTTCATGTATACATGTACCATATTTCATCAAAATCCTTTATGTGGTGTACATGTAACAGCAGAAGTTAACAAGAGCAACGCCTAGTGTGGCATAATATGCCCGTCGCTTAATTTGAATGGGATCAATTCGCATTTGGCATGATTTTCATGAAAAACATCTGACATTTACTAAAGTTAATTGCGTTTCATAGCATTTTATCATAGGAATAAGTCCAAGGGCAATAACTCCTGCAAAAATGGTCCTATCCAACCCATCTTGGAACTAATGACCTGCTGAAAGAAACTTGAAAGTTTTTTACCCCAACCCCCCCCCCCCCCCCCCCCCCCTCCTAAAATTATAAATTTATCAAAAATGAAGAAAAAGATATCAATACCTGTCAAATATGTGAAAGTTGGTACATTTTACTTCTTTCATGATAAATTTCATAATTTTTTTTTTTACTAAAGGTCGTAAGCCCAAACGTAGACGTAGACGTAAAATTTCCGACTAAATTTACGTGTACGTTTATTGAATTTTTCTTGAAGTCTATGTTAATACGTAATTACATTGGTAAACGTTGTAAAGGTGTACGTTACATTTGGAACTCTCTAGGTAGGAGTGGAATATTTCTTAGCAAAGTTTACGTCTACGTCTACGTTTGGGCTTATGACCTTTAGTAAAACTCACCCCTGCTCTTGCTTGCTATCGCTGCGCGAAAAGACAGGTGACCACCGCCTTTTTGTAGAGGCTATTCCCTGTCCAGCACGTGCTATTTATAGCACAGACGGTAAGGGCAGATTAGAAGCTGTACACACTGCGTGTAGATATTTTTAAAATTCGTCTGCAGAAGCATACACAGCATACATGTAGGTATACAGTCCTGATGTAATTTACGAGAGGCTCGTGATGTTTAGCCTTCTAGTTGAGGATGTAATTAATTTTGTCGATATTTGTTCATTCTAGGTTAAATGAATGAAACAAAAAGAAATTCAGTGAGATAAAATAACCAATAAGGCGTCACTTGATCCTAGGTCAGCCTCATTATGAATTAGTGGTCACCTATCTAGGCATCTTTGTGATACGCATTGCCAGTCTATATTTAGGATTCTATGAAATATTTCATTTGTTCTTTTTTAGACTGAAATTTATATCTACATATATTATTATTATAATATCATTATTATTATTATATATATTTCGAAGATCGCGCGATCGGTTTCCATATTGGCGCTTAATGTCAAATTAGGCCTTGATCGCGTGTGTTACAAACGTTCTACTACGATTTCTCCAAATAAGGCAATATATCACGTGGTCTTCCCCATATTTGGAAAAATTCCCATGATGTGCGATTGTAATTCATAATCGGCTTGCGTCATCACAGCGAATGAATATCTTAACACACACAATAAGCGACAGAATAATAAGTGTTTTAGGGCAATATATTGATAATTTAAGTTAAGCAGACTTATGCTTAAACCTATTTCTGTGCAATGAAATTTCAATAACAAGGATAAAAAAGTCTGTTTTGCAAGAACTTTTATTACTTTAAGTACTTTAAAGAAGGTACTACTTTGTTACGTGAATTAAAAAGGCGGTGTAGAGGTAAAATTTTTACGATCGCTAGAAGACTGTCGAGCAAATCCTCGACGCCTTAAAAATGTTGAAAAAACGTCAAAAATTTGATTTCGGAACGGAATAAAAAATAACAACACTTTTTCACACATCCCTCTAGATCGTTCCTATGTATTTGATTTGTCTCTGTATGCCCCCGGTCTGAAGAAGAATTTTGTTAAAGGAGGGTACCTTCTGTGACCTCCTTTTGCCTGTGGTGGCGCCACCTATTGACGGATCTGGACAAAAAACAACAACACTTGTAGAGTATCATGAGTACTTCATGCATACCAAGTTTCATCAAATTATGTTCAACTGTTCTGAAGAAGAAGTCGAAAATGTGAAAAGTTGACGATGGACGCCAGACGAACGACGGACTACTATTGATCACAACAGCTCACCTGAGCCGAAGGCTCAGATGAGCTGAAAACATGACACTTTTCTGCATTGAAATTACTATGTCCAAAAAATGTTGAAGAAATGTCAAAAATTTGATTTCGGAACAGAACCAAATCTAACAACATTTCTTCACACATCCCTCTAGATCATTTCTATGCATTCAGTTTGCCTCTGTATGCCCCAGGTCTGAAGAAGTTTGTCAAACGAAAATATCCTCTGTGACCTACTTTGCCTGTGGTGGTGCCACCTGTTGACAGATTGGGACAAAAAACAACAACACTTGTAGGGGACCATGAGTACTTCATGCATATCAAGTGCCATCAAATTCTATACAGCTGTTCTGAAGAAGAAGTCGAAAATGTGAAAAGTTAACGATGGACGATGGTCAACAATTGATCACAATAGCTCACTTGAGCCTTTGACTCAGGTGAGCTAGAAATCAGTAAAACTGATGGATGCTCAAAGAAGCACAGCAATAATGAAGGAAATGAATGACTCAATAAATAGAAAATCATTGTATTAATTGATGACGATTTCAAATCTCAATGTGTCATATGGATTTCCAATTGGGTCAACTGTAGAATAACAAGTGATAACAGTGTCTTATACTAAAATGAGCAAGCTTGACCCTGAATAGTTATGAAATAAAACTTTTAATCATGACCTTGACCTTTAAGAAATGACCTTGCGTGAACTTTGTCCAAAAGCTCTTAACCTAAATAACATTTTTGGTGAAAGGTGTAGGAGATATAAGTACTTTATGTTATTTGAAGTCATAGTTAATAAGTGACCTTGACCTTTCAAAAATTACCTTGAGTGAACTTTGTCCAAAAGCCCTCAATAATATTTTGGTGAAGTATGATCAAATTCTGATGAAAGGTGTAGGAGATATACGTACTTCATTGCATTTTAAGTCATAGTTTATGAAAGACCTTTACCTTTCTGGAATGACCTTGAGTGACCTTTGTCCAAAAGTCCTTAACCTTAAGAACATTTTGGTGAAGTTTGAGCAAATTCTGTTGAAAGGTATAGGAGATATAAGTACTTCATTTTACTTTAAGTTAAAGTTAATAAGTACCTTGACATTTCAGAAATGACCTTGAGTGACCTTTGCCTCAAAACCTTTAACCTATATAATATTTTTGTGAAGTATGTTCAAATTCTGATGAAAGGTGTAGGAGATATATGTACTTCATAGTGTTTTAAGTCATTGTTAGTAAGTGACCTTGACCTCAAAGAAATGATCTTGAGTGACTTTTGTCCGAAAGCCCTTAATCTAAATAATATTTTGGTGAAATATGATCAAATTCTGATGAAAGGTATAGGAGATATGAGCTCAGACGGGCAGACAGACACATGGACACCACAGCGACTATATGCTTCCCTGAAAGTTTTTAGTTCCATAACAATAAAACAGAATCTTTTCCAAATCAAATGGCGGCTTCCGCTACCCTATTTAAGCATTCTGTATGAGTTTCATGAAAAAATGGTGACGTTTGCTAAAGTTATTGTGTTCCATAGCATATCTTTTCATAGCAAAAATAAAATCCAAGTCCCATAACTCTGGAACGACGAAATGGAATTTGCTAAAATTCGAAAGGTGGTTTCTCCTACACTATTTAAGCATTCTGTATGAGTTTCATGAAACACAAATGATGTTTACTTAAGTTATCGTGTTCCATAGCATCTTGTCATAGTAAAAATAAAATCCAAGTCCCGTAACTCTGTAACGAGAAAATGGATTTAGTTCTAAATCAAAAGATACTATTTAAGCATTCTGTATGAGTGTCAGAGAAAACAGCTGATGTTTACTAAAAGTTATTGCGTTCCATAGCTGACAGACAGACATACATCACCATACCATAATACGTCTCATCTTTCAAAAATAAAGCACTTAAGATATTAAACAGTTCAGGAAATTTTTTTATAAAAGAAATAAAATAAACAAACTTTTAAACTAGACAGATTTTTCTCAGACTGCAGCAAACAACTCTGGGCCTGATGCAGGTTATCTTGTGTGCTCGTCAATTGAGAATTTAAGTTGTCTGCAATTTATAATACATTTAGTATGGTAATTAAACATTATATACATCAAATTAGTAAACTGTTTTAAACTTTTAGTGTAACATATCATCATATCTATAGTAGAATATCAGCTACTCAAGCAGACCCCATAAGTACTGCAAACAAAACTTTAAATACTGTGCAACTGCATGGACAACAGACTAATAGAACTAAACCATATCCTGAAGATCAATTGAAATGAGCATACACTAAGCTAGCTGAACTTCGTCCTTTATAGCTGACCCAATCTAAAAATCTGAAACAAAATTTCACATCACAGACGTTAACAAGAGGCCCAAGAGGGCCTATATCGCTCACCTGAGTACCTAGATGATCAGTCATGCATGAAGGAAGAATTCATTTATTTTTGCATTAATGTGACCAAGTCAAAACAGATGTTGAAAATATGTCAAATTTTATTTCAGGCTAGAATAAAAAACAACACTTTTTCACTTCCACTCAGGTGATTTTGATATTAAGCATTTCCTTTGTCTCTGCAAGATGTCATTCAGGGCAACAAGTTAGTCATTTTCTTTAGGTGAGGCCTTTTGTTGACTGATTTCAAGTCTGGGTCATGAACAACAATTGTTTCAAATATTGTCCAGATCTAACTTAAAATTGCCTAATTTCATATGTTGAGTGTTGAGAAACATCTAAAAACTTATTTAGATGTGTAAAGAAATGAAAAAAATTTTTTGACAACAGCTGGATTTGAACCGCTACTCTCCATATTTCAATTACCAAGCAGTATATGTACCATTGTGAGAACAGCTTTTTAAACATGGTGACATTATCTGTTAACCAATTTGGATGAAATTTACCATATTGATAGAGGACCTTTAGTACTTCATGTATTCCATGTTTCATTAAAATCTTTCATGTGGTATAACAGCAGAAGTGAAAAATGTGATTGAATTGTTCCTATACACCCTTATTTGGAAGTCTTCAAAAATTCATAGAAAATCCCAAAATTGAAATATTGACAAAATTCTTTCAAAATAACAATCCTTACCATAATTATGATCACAATAGTCCATAAGAAATCATCATTATCAATTAACTAGGAAATATGACACTTTTTTTCTGCATTGAATCACCAAGTTCAAAGAAATGTCGAAAAAAAATTCTAAAATTTGATTTTGGAAGGGAACCAAAATGACAATACGTCTTCACTCATCCCTCTAGATCATTTCTATGCATTCTGTTTGTCTCTGTATACAGCCCGTATGAAAAAGAATATTGTTAAAGGAGGGAACTCTTTTGTGACCTACTTTTGACTATGGTGGCACCACCTGTACAGAGGTCTGGACAAAAACAACAGAATTTGAAGAGGATCATAAGTGACTTATTTCTACCAAGATTTATTAAAATCCTTCAAACAGTTTTGTAGAAAAAGTTGAAAATGTGAAAAATGGCCTCCCCCCTCCCCCCCCCCCCCCTTTTTTTTGGAAGTCTTAAATGTAAAATTCCTAATTTCATATGTTGAGTGTTGAGAAACATCTAAAAACTTATTTAGATGTGTAAAAAAGAAAAAAATTTTTTTGACCACAGCTGGATTTGAACCGCTACTCTCCATATTTCAATTACCAAGTGGTATATGTACCATTGTGAGACCTACTTTTTAGACATGGTGGCATTATCTGTTTACCAATTTGGATGAAATTTACCAAATTGATAGAGGACTTTTAGTACTTCATGTATTCCATGTTTCATTAAAATCTTTCATGTGGTTTTATAGAAAAAGTTGAAAATGTGAAAAATGGCCACCCCCCCCCCCCCCTTTTTTTCTGGAAGTCTTAAAAAATTCATAAAAAATCCAAAAATTGAGATAACGACAAAATTCTTTCACAATAATATTCCTTACCACAATTGTGATCAAAATAGTCATTAAGAAATCATCAATATCAATTAACTGAAAAACATGACACTTTTCTTCATTGAAATGACTAAGTCCAGAAACACATCAAAAAAGCGTAAATTTCTATTTGACGGATCTTATACCCAAACACAATTTTTAATAACCCATCTTTATAGATGTTGAAATGCAATTAGTTTCCCCATTTATGTACTGGTTCTGGAGAAGAAGATGTTTGAAGAGGGGTACCCTTTTGGGCACTTTTGGTCCCGCCCTGGATCCACCCCGAGGGAATCTGGATCCCGAACACAAACTTGGTAGAGGACCTTGAGTACTTACTTCCTATGAAGTTTGGTGAAATTCTGTGCAGCGGTTCTGGAGGAGAAGTCAAAAATGTGTCAACCAATCAGAGCCAATGGTAGCCATCTTGGATCACAGATAGGCATAAAAAACACAAACTTGGTAGAGGACCTTGAGTACTTACTTCCTATGAAGTTTGGTGAAATTCTGTGCAGCGGTTCTGGAGGAGAAGTCGAAAATGTGTCAACCAATCAGAGCCAATGGTGGCCATCTTGGATCACGGATCGGCATTAAAAACACAAACTTGGTAGAGGACTTTGAGTACTTACTTCCTATGAAGTTTGGTGAAATTCTGTGCAGCAGTTCTGGAGAAGAAGTCGAAAATGTGTCAACTAATCAGAGCCAATGGCGGCCATCTTGGATTACGGATCGGCAAAAAAAAACACAAACTTGGTAGAGGACCTGGAGTACTTACTTCCTATGAAATTTGGTGAAATTCTGTGCAGCAGTTCTGGAGGAGAAGTCGAAAATGTGTCAACCAATCAGAGCCAATGGCGGCCATCTTGGATTACGGATCGGCATAAAAAACACAAGCTTTGTAGAGGACCTTGAGTACTTACTTCCTATGGAGTTTGGTGAAATTCTGTGCAGCAGTTCTGGAGGAGAAGTCGAAAATGTAGAAAAGTTAACGACGGACGACGCACTATATGACAATAGCTCTCTTGAGCTACGCTCAGGTGAGCTAAAAAGTTGTGCAGTACTACCATCTGGCTAAAATTACTCAATCATAACTACTCAGCCATTTCCGTAACATGTATATGATCTTACCAACATAGAATTGTAATCTTGTACATGTAATTTCCATGTGTAAATTATTTTGAGACTACATTATTACATCATAGTACATGCGTTCGTAAATAAATAGGTACTATTTGTATTTTCGTAATCACAATATCTACTTCTGAGTAGCTAGGGGTGTAACAAAAAATTTACACTGGACTATTGATATATTGCAATAGTCTTCCTTCTCAGATAGCAATACATTGATAGCAAATTGAACCAGCGATAACCATTAAGTATTAAGTATGCTAAACTATTATTATTATTACTATTGACTAGTTTCAATAGTTATGAAATACGTAACAAAATAATTGTTTAAATCACATAATCATGTTTAAATTTCTTTTCCGAAAATTACTCACTCGCAAGTGTTTGCTGTATATGCCTTACAGATCATTTATATAGATCAAAGGATTCCCTAATTGGTGATTATCAATAGACGGAATAACTGACTTGACAGATGAAATATTACAAAATTGATAATCAAATTAATCTAAAATTCATACACTAAATTCATGTTATGTAAATATAATTAGTATTATATTCTTCAATCGAATGAAGGTGCTCACATCTCAAAATATTTGTTTTAATTTTGACGTTAACTGAAAGATGAATTCCGCTTGTCCTGTAAATCCAGATTATTTCGCATTAAACCCTCTTTTATATTGTCTTACAGGCTTGTAGCCACACACATAGCATATATAGTTGATTTTTGCTGAATTTGATACAAATTGTTAGTGAGTCAGAACCTTACTCAAATATGTCCTGACAATGTATGTTCTACAATTCGAGTCAGTTAAATTGTTGTATTATTTAATTTGTTACTTTATTCAAATTTTTTTGATGTGTTCAGGCAAAAAATGTCTTTTCCAGTGCAATTATAAGTTTATACTATTTTTCTGTATTCATGATCGAATACTCAATAATGTTTTGTTAATTAATAATAATCAAATAAAATTTTCTCTTGTATATGTTTTATTACTTTTGCACACCTTTTTTAACATATTTTCAAATAGTAATTGCAATAGTATGGCAATAGTAATGTCACAATAGTAATACTATATATTGCAATAATATTTTACGCAATAGCAATACTTTTTGCAATCATTATATTTCCCTTCAATAGTTGACCAACCCTACTTCTGAGTAGGTAATGAGTGAAAAATAAGATACATTTTCCATACAATTGTTAATATCTTGGTGTAGATTTGAAGTTACAGGAAAAGATGTGGAATAAATTTTGTCCCTCATGTCTAAAAATCATGCATGTACTATAATTCTTGCAAATAAAGGCTGTATTGCATTTTTGATAAAAGTGTCAGATGAGATGTATACTCGGAGTATATTAAGATTAATATCACCAGGAACATGAATTGCTCCTGACAGGCACAATTATGTAAACTAGAAGCCTACATGGATCACACTGCACACCTGATAAAAACGATCTCATAGAGATAAAAATAGATATTTCGAAATTTAAAAAAAATATTTTTCCTGTATTAATTTAATCTTTCTTTAATTCAACTTTTAACATTCTTAATATTCTCATTCATGGACTACCTCTTGGACAACTTGATACTTAACAGGACATAAGGATGTTGTATTCCATATATGCAGTCACTGTGGTCTTAAATGGCTTTTAAAAAGAAAATCCTACAAACGATTTCTACTAAATTAGCCAATGTAAAAACTTTTGGCCTCTAGGGGCAGAGTACACATTCCCTTGTCTTGAATTATATACTCTATGTGATAAGGATGCTGTATATCTAATATTGAGTAAATGTAGTTTGTGGTTCTAGAGATGATTAGCTTAAAATACTTTTTGTATATCAGCTTAATGTTAAGCAATTATAGCCAAATACAGTCTTTCACCAAAAATTTTCTTCTAGATCTATTGGGGTGTTTATTATTTATAATTCATTCACTGATGTTTGAACATTGATTTCAGGTCTACGGTTGTTTATATAAAGTATATTCGCAAAATTGAAAAATTACAATTTCGGAGAATAAAAACCAAATATGGATCAAGAGAAAAAGCTAAGGGTGATCGATGGTTTACATGACAAACAGATTGATAGACAAATCAGATACACCTGGAATCATATATACCTGTAAGTTCATTAAGATCATATATTTTGCTTTCATTTTTATTCTGTTGTGATCTGATGTCTCTAATCTCAATGTCCTTTTCATCACATTGATCCATTAGATCTTTCAACTACAAAACAATTCAATGTATGAAATTGATGTCAGATATTGTAAAAAAAAATGTGCATTATATACTAATAAATACAGTGTGAAGTATGATAAATACATTTGTGACCCGTTATACATTGATATAATAAATAAATATAAAACCCACATCATACACCATGCAGTTTTCAATCATATTGAAGTTTTATATACATATACAGCGAAGAAATTAAGTAGTATTTCAATGTTTTCAACTACACACAGAATTTGCTGTTAAAAGCTGAAGGTATATCATTAGTATGCAAAATAACACCGAAAGATTTGGAACTCAAATTCTGGCTGGCTGTAATGAAAGGTCATCCTGAGATGACTTTGAATCAGCAGTTGCGTAAGATCTTGTACATGGAGAGTATCATAGAGGAACGAAGTATGTACAAGTCGCGTTTTAATAAGATTACCTTCTCTTTAATTGTTTCCCAAATACTTGTATACTACTCGTATTTATATGTTGTGGGAAAAGTGTTATTCTTCAATTACTGTACCACTTATGCATTTTATATTCCAAGAAGCTTATTTACAGCATCTGTCTCTTATAAATGTATGGACCTTTTGCAGAAAATAAATTGTACTTATCTAGCAATGAAGTACTTGGTAGGGTGGATCGTGTTTGGGGAAACATGAAGTATGACTAAAATACCTTTAGGTTCTGAGAAATAATTGTGTGAAAGATCAAGATCTATCAGTGACAGATCTTCCAGTCCAGAGTATAAGCAATATCTATGTAGTAGTCCTCACATAGGTCACTTGACCTTAAGTCAAAGTCAAGACACCCCTTAAGTTCTAGAGAATATTTGTGTGAAGTTTGGTCAAGATCTACTGCAAAAAGACTGACTTTTGGTCTGGACAAGATTTGAGCAATGTCTTGGCAACATCTCCTTGAAATAGGTCACAAAACACACCTTATGTTCTGAGGAATATTTGTATGAAGTTTAGTCAAGATCTATCACAAATAATGACAGATGCATGATGGCCCATATAAGATCATGAAATTGGGATGAATAGACAAATCTTTAGACACACACTTACCCCTGGGAAGGTGTGTTCTATTTACACCATCTTAAAAGAGGCTAGGGTACAAAATTCAGGAAAAAATATTGTTCGTGGTAACATGCAAGTCTTAGTTTAGCTACATTTTTAATAACATTAATAAAACATCTGTTTTCGATTGACATATACACACAAGTGATAGAAGAGCATGATCAAAAGATTCACATGATCATTTGGATATCTAATTCAAATTGTCAGCGTCAGTCACATATATATATATAGATTTAAATATTCAAGTCTTTAAGTTAGACTAACAAGTGGTATGATATTAAAATGGTCATAGAATCTATATATTAACTAATTTTTTACATGATAAATTTATGTGTCTGATTCATTGATATGCTGACCTTTATCTGCATTAACTGAATCTTGCTTCTCATTTCCTTCTCAGAGTTCTGTCTTAAGCTCTTCTCTGATTTCACTATTAATGTATTTAGAAGTTAATTGCTAAAAGCATTAGACAATCAATTTGCAAACTTTTCTATGTAAGCTTTATATAATGTACGTCTAGGCAACAAATTTCTCAATCAGGACAGTTTTTACATGTAAGTAAATGCTGACAGTCAAAGTCACAAGAAAGTAAAGTACAGTATCAATAGAAAGATATAACATCAAGCGAAACACATATGATTTAATGATTCAAAGATATTATAACCCCAATACTTCAAAAACAACCTGAGCGATATGAATCAAAAGAATGTTATACAGGCCCAGTGCCAATAAATTTCTGATTAGCCTTAGGGCCAATTTTTTTACAAGATTTTGATGACATCAAGTTCTGAGTGTGATATGGAGAAATTATTACTTTTTGGTTAATTTGCATATTATGGCCATATTGGACATGAACCAACAGCTTTTACCAATAGAACTCATAAAATGAACAAGAAATGAAACTCGAATAGCAAACTTACCCATGTCTAAACACACATTACCAGAATCACAATTTATTCTCCATTATTCATTTCTTTTTCAATGAACCAGCTTGTATGCAGTGTCACATGATACTCGAAATTCTTTTAACAGTCAAATTTTTGAAGCGAAAAACTCAGCCCATTTAACTCATTATAAAACAAGCTGTGTTTGTGAAACACTAATGCTCCCAGCAGCACCAAAGTTCAAAAAGTTTTTAGTGTGAATGTCACTGTCAAGGTCAAAAGGTCATCGACTTTGGTATCATTTGAAAGGGCTTCATTAGTTGAGTATGCATGTCAAATATGAAGTCTCTATACTACACAGTTCAAAAGAATTATAGCCAAGGTTAAGTTCACAACAGACAAACAAACAAACAAACAGACAGGACAAAAACAATATGCCTCCGATCTACTGAACCTGGGACATAAAAAATCACACACAATCCACCTTTTCACTTTGCACTACCATGGACACATAAACATGCATCATTAAATCCAGCACTGGAAATGGATAAACATGGATATGTATTTACAGAACTGGCTGCCAGATTCTCTGAAATATTTCCCCAAAATTTCGTTTTGAAATCAACTATAGTTGGGTTTCTTTCTTTTTATTATTTTTTGGAGCTGAGGCACCGAAGGACTAAAAAGTGAAGTATGCATTGTAAATTTAAGTCACACCAATTTAACGAAAATTCATGGATTGAAAATCACATAGTATCAAGCTCATATTATTAAATAAAATGGTAATTTCTCCCTATGTGCCGTTTCACAATTCTGACGATGTTTTTTAAATTGGCATATCAAGAGTAATGTTTATAATTTTCAAAATATAAATATTTTGATTATTCAGAATCAAATACCACAGGATGAAAAAAGAATGAGATACAGATGTGAAGCCATTTATGGTTGTATATAAAAACTAAAATTTTTACATATTGTTAACCATTATCTTAATAATTAATGTTATATTAGCCCTCAAAAGAAGGCCATACAAATATAATAAGCATCATTTAAAAGTGTCGTTAACTGGTAGTTTTTGTATTGGCCTATCTATGCAAGCAGGTCTAAAAGAGAAGTTTGTCAAAAGTTCTCTCTTCAACTTAAATCGTTCACCATGGAAAACAACAACACTTAATGTAGGAGACCATAAATACATGTACATTATCCAACTGCAATCAAAGCATATTATTACATTAAATAGCTACCGGTATTATATTCCCCTTCCCCCATTTTTTTAATCAAAAAAAATCCTTCAAAATTATTTAAATTTGTACTCCATTTCTTACCTTTAGATAAACACACAGCATAATAACATATTATAAGCAATTTACCTCTGCAGCTGCTACCAAGACTTGACCAAGAAAATAAAACGAGGCCCAAGTGAGCCTATATTGCTAGCTCTTCTGAACATTATTTGCACTGCAACAAACAACTAACTGCATGAAGACATTTACGTATATATATACATGTACGCATATTCTCTTGCTGTGTTTTTGACAACTCTACATCAAATAAATCACCACCAAGATGCAAAAATATGGGAAAAGATCAAGTTAGAATTCTTTTTTTCCCATAAATATCATTCAAAATTTTGTTTTGGTGTAAAATAAAAAAAAAATAATCATTATGAAAAATTGCTTTTACAAGAAGGGATTTCAGTACCAGCCTGCATCCGGCGAAATACCCGGCCCCACTTCAAATGACAGAAATCATTCCTCTGATCTCCAATCTACTACTCACATTCATGCATACAGCACTCAAAATGATAGGCTTCAAATCTCTAAATCACCTCCTTCAACAATTCTTACTGAAAACCCTGGAAGGGTTACTGGCCTATAACAAAATCAAAACAAAAGTCATAAAAAAACAAAAAACAAAAAACCCCACAACTTTGACATGAATTTTCAAATAACCCTTCAAATATATATCTTTTTTTTACTAAAAATTGACAAATACTTGTTTGATCTATATATATTCAATATAAATCGAGAAAAAGATGGAAAAATGTGTGAAAAAAGACCAAGTTGGTAATTTGTTTTTTTAAATGAATTATTATTGTAGGCAGTGCAAACATTTAACTTCTAAAGGTGTAAAATGAAAAAAGTTTTGCTTCCAGCAAACCTTTAGCATGCCAGAACTGGACTATATCAAAAACAAGAGCAATGCCAACATAGCATAAGCCACCTCTGGTTATCTTTGTGGGCATAAAGCACTGACACACCTTACAATTTTTCTATATCGGTGATTTTCGATTATTGAGAATTGAATAGGAATCAGCATATTATCCGATTCACCATATTTTCAGTAATCAACAATCAATCATCCGCGATAATTATTTCATCACTGTGCATAATAGACCTTGACCTAGATATCTTTATACCAAACATCAATTCAATATCTTTATCCATTCCTGAGATAATGATTGAGCTGAAACTGCCGATTTTAAGAAATTTTCAAAGTCTAAAGGGGATAACTCTGACAAAAATAATTGAATTATATCTAAATTATAACTTATTAACTTGACCAAGATATCCTTAAGATGTAGCTGTTTACCAAATATCAATTCAATATATCTGTTCCTGAGAAAATGAAGAGAATGCAGCCAACTGAAAGTCCAAGGGGGATAACTCTCACAAAATTATTGTACCAAAAGCAAATTTAAAAACTGACATAAATATTCTTTAGATGTATCAGTATATCAAATATAAATTCAATATCTTAATTGGTTCTAGAGATAATGTGCGGAAACTGCTAATTTTTAAAAAATTTCAAGTCCAAAGAGGATTACTCTCACAAAAATTCTTGAACCATAACCAAGTTTGAATTTGACCTAGATATCCTTGAGATGTATCTGCATTCCAAATATCAATCCAATATCTCTATCTGTTCCTGAGATAATGAGTGGAAACTGCTAATTTTAAGAAATCTTTTAAGTCCAAGGGAGATAACTATGACAAAAATTATCGAACAATAACCAAGTTTAAACTTGACCTAGATATCATTAAGATGTATCTGTCTACAAAATATCAATTCAATATCTTTATTGGTTCCAGGGATAATGAGCGGAAACTGTAAATGAACTGACCGACGGACAGACTGACTAACTGACAGCAGCAAAGCAATATGCCCCTCCTTCATGGAAGGGGGGCATAAAAGAAAAAAGAGGAGTTACTGGCTCATTATGTGGCAGAAGTCACCATGGAGCTATAAAAAACCATATGATATAAGCATCTAGTCTGGAATAAAAAATTTTCATGGGAGAATACCCCCCCAAGACCAATGTCATCCACCCAAGGACCCACCCTTGACAGAACTTAGTAAAAATGGCCACATTTGTAGGTGACCGTGAATACTTCATCTCTCCCAAGTTTCAAAAATCATTTCATTAGTTCTGAAAAAAACTTTTTCAAATGTAAAGATGATGGATAAATCCAAACCACAAGTCCAAAAATCATGAAACCATAGGACATACAAAATCAGTGAAAATGAAAAACAAATGGAAAATAACAAAATATGTCTACTTGAAGAGCATATGTGAACCCCTGTGATGGAGTGAGATCAGGTGCCCAGGGAGAGTGAGCATCTCCTGCTTGCTAGCAACACCCGTCACATATACCCCGTAGAAAGAGTCAAATCGTGTGAATTCCATATGTATCTATATATGGAGAAGTCGAAGTAGGTAACCTTCTAGTATAGAAGGTGTCAAATCTGTGTAAAGTGATCGGAATCGGTCTCAGTCCAGAATATCATTTAAAAGTCTGGATAACGAGATATCATATGGAGTAATAAGAGTCTCGTAACGACCGTAGAACTTCCTCAGTGACGATGCTAGTCTAGCACATATATAACCCTGGTTGAGCAGCTTAACTGAAAGTCGCCTAGCCCTGAGAACAAAGTCACTGTAATTTGAACATGCTCTGGAATAACGTATTAACTGAGATATGAATACGCCGTATGCGGGCGATGATGGAATGTTGCTACTTATGAAAGGAAAGTTTGTGATAGCAAAATTGAAATCGTCATGTTTGTCATAGAGTGAGGTGTTCAATTGACCATTAATGTCAAAAGACAATATAATATCTAAATACGAAGTAGAATTACTAGTTTCTGTGGTTTCTTTGACCTCCAGTTCACTTGGATAGATGATGCTAAGGTAATCCGCGAATGAAGGATTATTAATTGAAAGCAAGTCATCTATATATCTGTAAGTAAAATTGAAGCCAAGAGCCAATTGTTTTTTTCCTTGCGAAAGCAAAGACTGAATGAACTCAGCTTCGTATGAATAAAGGAATATGTCAGCCAGAAGCGGAGCACAGTTAGTGCCCATTGGAATGCCGACAATTTGTTGAAAAACCTTACCTCCAAACACCACAAAAATGTTATCGATAAGAAAGTTCAACATCTGAATGACAGCTGTTTCAGTGTATTTATTTTTGGAATGAGAATTTTCCCTAACAAAGTAAGTTTTATCGTGGCCTATTACTATATATTTGAATTTGCGGCTTCCGTTTTTACTAGTAAATGCATTTTGAATAATTTTGACCTTGCGACATTGACCTTGTTTGGAATTTGCTTTGCAATATGGCCATACTGTTTTATGTTGTTTTGTCATTTCACCTGTTTTCAGGTAATTCCTTAGATTTTCTTCAAAGCTTATAATTATATGCTAAACATTATATATCCATTTCTTTCCAGAAACATTTATAACATTAAAATCATTTAAAAACTTCAATGCATTACTAGCAAGCTACAAGAAGAAAATCTAAGGAATTACCCGAAAACAGGTGAAAATGACAAAACAACATAAAACAGTATGGCCATATTGCAAAGCAAATTCCAAGTAAGGTCAATGTCACAAGGTCAAAAGTCAAAGCATCAACTGAAAGCTCAGGTGATAAAGAAACTATGTGTGAAGTATACAACCCTACCCTTACTGATTTAAAAGATATAGCCAAAATTACAATTTTTTAGATGTATGTAAACTTCCAAGGTCAAGGTCACTAGGTCAAAAGTCATGGCAAGATTTGAAAGCTCTGATCATACAGAAACTATGTATGAAGTGTTATGTTTATATTCCTCTTAGTTGCTGAGATTTGCTTCTACCAGAAATTTAACCATAATGTTGATAGTCAGACATTCAGACGGAATCTACGAACCAAAACTGCTTTGCAATCCCACAAAAAACCATCAAAATTTTCATTTCAAAATAGAGGGGCAGGCTTGGTGTAGTGGTTAAGTGTTTGGCTTGCGGTGCCCACGATCCAGGTTCGATTCCCGGATTGTGCCACTATGTTTAAGAGGTTGATTACCTTCTGCTTCCATGTTGCGATATAACTGAAAAATTGTTAAAAGCGACGTAAAACACCAATCAACCAACCAACCAACATTTCAAAGTAGATCCAATCTCACCAACACATTTTAATACACTCTTTAAGATCATTCAAATGCATCTGGTTTAAAGTTCAATGGTCTGAAGAAGAAGTCTATCAAATTAGGGTACCCTCCTGGACATATGTTGCCCCAACCTGGATCCATCCTTTGGTAGATCTGCTCCAAAACAGCAACAGTAGTAAGGGACCATGTGTACTATTAATTCATCAAAATCTTTCAATCAGTTCTGAAGAAGAAGTTCATCAAAGCTTATTATCAACGAGAGCATGTTTTTAAAACATATGCCCCTTCTGTGGGTTTTTTTTTTATAACAGCAACAAAACTTTCTTAAATAACATTTAATTATAAGTTTCATGGACCACAACTCCTATAAATATTACAAGTAATGACCTTGTCTTTTGGCATATTGACCCTCAAAACTATAGGCATCATTCCCTTTTGATAAGATTAAAAATTACCTTTGTTTAAAAAAACTTGACCTGTAAATTATGTGAAATGTGATCAAATTCTGATGAGCAATTAATATGATAATATATGAAAATCACCTTGAAACCAAGAATTTCACTCCTTTCTATCAACTATGACTTGGACGTTTTGAGCCAAAATTCAATAGGGTTCTTCCTCTCCTCATAAGTAAGCATATATCAAAATTTGGTTTGCATACCACAAAAAGTATTTGAGTTATCATCCGGAAACCAATAATTTCAGTCTATTTTCTTCAGTTGTGATTTTGACCTTACCGGTAGATCTGTTGACCCTAAAATCGATAGGGTTCTACCTATCATGATAAGAAAGCATATTATCCAAGTTTGAATTAGCCAAGGATATGCCCTATTGATTCCCAGATCCAAAGGTCAAAGGTCTATGTCATAGGGCCTTAATGTGTGAAAATGGTTTCCGGACTTTAACTCCTACAATTATTTAGGTCATCAAATTCACAAATTTTAGAAAATTTGGACAACTTCCATTGAATTAACTGAAATATTAGGTTGCCAAAGAGAAGTTAGGTTGTTTTTGATGACCAGAAGACTGCTAATTTTAAACCCTGTACAGTAATGAAACTTGACACACATGCTCCCAATGAGACGTGGATGTGCCCTATTGATATCGGGATCAAAAGGTCAAAGGTCAAGATCATTGGGCCATGATGAGTGAAAATGGTTTCCAGCTTTTATCTGAAACTTCCTGTAATGACAAGGCAGATTTTTTTACAAAATCCAAAGGACTCTTCCTCTAAGTTATTTAACGAGTCCATTCTCGGTACGAGTTTTAATGCGCTGCGCAAGTTTTAGCGCATGCCGATCTATTGTATTGTAATAGTCGGCATCTTAAAAACATTAATAATATTAAAAAATTATCAACAAATTATAAAATCAGCATAGTTTAACCAAAATGTATCTACCCAACATTAATTTATCAAAATTAATTCCATAATATTAAAAAATTATCAACAAATTATAAAATCAGCATAGTTTAACCAAATTGTATCTACCCAACATTAATGTATCAAAATTAATTCCCATAATATCTGATTACCACATTTCAAAATGTTAAAAATAGCAAATACCAAATCAAAGTCCCTTAACTCCGTAACGACAAAGCAGAGTTTTTTCAAAATTGAAAGGACTTTTCCTCTATTTCATTTTAAAGCATTGTGTACAAGTTTCATGAAACAAGAGGCCAAAGTGAGACTATATCGCTCACCTGAGTACCTAGATTATCAGTCATGCAGGAAGGAAGAATTCATTTATTTTTGCATTACTGTGACTTAGTCAACACAAATCTTGAAAATATGTCAAATTTTATTTCAGACCAGAATAAACAAGAGCAACGCCTAGCGTGGCATAATACGCCCGTCGCTTAATTGGGACAGGATCAATTCGCATTTGGCATGATTTTCATGAAAAACATCTGATGTCTACTGAAGTTAATTGCGTTTCATAGCATTTTATCATAGGAATAAGTCCAAAGGCAATATCTCCTGCAGAAATGGTCCTATGCAACCCATCTTGGAAATTGACCTGCAAAAAAAAACTTGAAATTTTTTAGAACTCCCCCCCCCCCCCCCCCCCCCCCCTTTCAAAAAATTATAAATTTCTCAAAAATGAAGAAAAAGATATCAATACCTGTAAAATATGTGGAGGTTGGTACATTTTACTTGTTTCATGATAAATTTCATAATGTTTTTACAAAAATTAGATTTTTAATGAATTTTCAAAACAAAATCCAAGGGCCATAAATCCGTCAAAATTATGTCAATCGTAACAAAACTCGAACTGGTACTGACGCCGCTTCGAATAAGCCTATATATCATATTTCAACTCAATATCTTGAAAGACGGCAAAAAAAAGTGCGGAAAACATGACCTAGGACATATGGTCAACCCCCCCCCCCCCCTAAAATCATAAATTTCTCAAAAATGAAGAAAAAGATATTAAAACCCGTAACATATGAGATAGTTGGTACATTTTACTTGTTTCATGATAAATTTCATAATGTTTTGACATAAAATAGATTTTTAATGAATTTCTGAAAAAATCTTGAAATTTATAAGTCCAAGGGCTATAAACCCGTCAAAAGTAGTTCAATTGTAACAAAACTCGAACTGGTACTGACGCTGCTTGATATAAAGCTATATACTAAATTTCAACTCAATGTCTTGAAAGACGGCAAAACAAAGTCCGGAAAACATGACCTAGGACATATGGTCAACCCACCTCTCCCCTAAAATCATAAATTTCTCAAAAATGAAGAAAAAGATATTAAAAACCGTAACATATGTGATAGTTGGTACACTTTACTTGTTTCATGAGAAATTTCATAATGTTTTGACAAAAAATAGATTTTTAATGAATTTTTGAAAAAATTTTGAAATTTATAAGTCCAAGGGCCATAAATCTGTCAAAAGTAGGTCAATCGTAATAAAACTCGAACAGTTACTGACGCCGCTTGAAATAAAGCTATATACCAAATTTCATCGCAATATCTTGAAAGACGTCCAAAAAAAATCCGGAAAACATGACCCCGGACAGACACACGGCACGACGCACGGACGGACGGACAGCGCCATATTGGACGGGCATATAAAAACAACAACAATTTTTTGCACATCCATTCAGGCAATTTTGATATTAAGCATTTCCTTTGTCTCTGCAAGATGTCATTCAGGGCAACAAGTTTGTCATTTTCTTTAGGTGGGGCCTTTTATTGACCGATTTCAAGTCTGGGTCATGAACAACAATTGTTTCAAATATTGTACAGATCCAACTTAAAATGGCCTAATTTCATATGGGTGTTGAGAAACATCTAAAAACTTATTTAGATGTGTAAAGAAATAAAAAAAAATTTTGACCACAGCGGGATTTGAACTGCTACTCTCCATATTTTAATTACCAAGTGGTACATGTACCATTGTGAGACCCATTTGTTTAGACATGGTGGCACTATCTGTTGACCAATTTGGATGAAACGTAAAAATTGATAGAGGACCTATAGTACTTCATGTATACCATGTTTCATTGAAATTTTTCATGTGGTATAACAGCAGAAGTTCAAAATGTGAAGAATTGTCCCTATACACCCTCATTTGGAAGTCTTAAAAAATTCATAGAAAATCCCAAAATTGAGATATTAACAAAATTCTTTCAAAATAACACTCCTTACCATAATTATGATCAAAATAGTCCATAAGAAATTATCATTATCGATCAACTAGGAAGTATGACACTTTTCTGTATTGAAATCACCAAGTCCCAAAAAATGTCGAAAAAAATTCTAAAATTTGATTTTGGAAGGGAACACAAAATGACAAGACTTCTTCACTCTTCCCTCTAGATCATTTCTATGCATTCTGATTGTCTAGATGTATACAGCCAGTATGAAGAAGAAGATTGTCAAAGGAAGGTACTCTTTTGTGACCTACTTGTGACTGTGGTGGCGCCACCTGTAAAGAGGTCTGAACGAAAACAACAGAATTTTAAGGGGATTATACAGATGGGTGCAGTCTTAACATAACATACACGTTAACGCAAAAAGCGGTCGCGAAGACTGCTCTAGCACACGTGCTGGGACTGCTCGACTGGACGCACGTGCGCTCCTCGCGTTAACGCGGTACGGAATTCGCGTTAACGCGATTTATTCCCGCGTGCGCTCGGTCCAGTCGCACGTTCACATGTCTATATTTGCAGTACGGATGGAGAAAATAAAATGGATCAGATCAAAATACCGCGAGTGTCGCCATAAAAACGTGTATTTGATGAAATGTTAAAATGACATCCTGCATTAAGGATTTCATATTAAATATAACAAAGGAAATTATCGCGTAGACATGCAATAAGGTATTTATGAAAAAACTTCGTCAGTTTATACTAGCATGATTACTTTCTAATTTCATTTATTTATTTGTTTCTAATTGGTTTATTTATGTATTTATTTCTTATTTGTTTATTCAATTATAACTAATTTATTTTTGTATTATCACGTTTTTGCTATTTATGTATTTATTATTGTTATTTTTCATTAAGCTATTTTCTACATTATATGAATACAATATCATCGTTATTATTATCTTTTTTATTTTTTATTTTATTATAATTATTATTATTATTATTATTATTATTATTACTATTATTATTATTATATTATTATTATCATTTTCCTAAAATAAGAATAAATTTCATTAAAGTCAATGTTCGGAAATTGCGTTCAATATTTCTAAAATTCATCCCTTAACTCGGAAGGGTTTAATTTAATTCTAAATATTTTACTTATACATTAATAAGTTTTTTTATTTAAATATACAATGTATATATCGATCCTCCTATCCTTCTATATGAACATGTTAATACAAGTTTTAAGTTGTAAGCATGCGAACGTGACTGTCAAGCAAGTTCACGCGGCAGTCAAGCGCGTTCACGCGGTCTGGAAATTAAGTTCACGTGGAAATCTGCGTTAACGCAATCAAGTGTGCCCAGCAGTCCTGAGCGCACGAGGAAAGCAAACTTCACGTTAACGCGACGTTAACATAATGTTATGTTAGGACTGCACCTCACTGTAAGTGATTCATTTCTACCAAGATTTATAAAAATCCTTCGAACAGTTTTGCAGAAAAAGTTGAAAATGTGAAAAATGGCCAACCAACCACCCCCTCCCCCTTTTTTTCTTATGGAAGTCTTAAATTTAAAATTGCCTAATTTCATATGTTGAGTGTTGAGAAACATCTAAAAACTTATTTAGATGTGTAAAGAAATAAAAAAAATTTTTTGACCACAACTGGATTTGAACCGCTACTCTCCATATTTCAAATACCAAGTGGTATATGTACCATTGTAAGACCTACTTTTTAGACATGGTGGCATTATCTGTTAACCAATTTGGCTGAAATTTACTAAATTGATAGAGGACCTTTAGCACTTAATGTATTCCATGTTTCATTAAAATCTTTTATGTGGTTTTGTAGAAAAAGTTGAAAATGTGAAAAATGGCTAACCCCCCCCCCCCTTTTTTTTTTTGGAAGTCTTAAAAAATTCATAAAAAATCCAAAAATTGAGATAATGACAAAATTCATTCACAATAATATTCCTTACCACAATTATGATCAAAATAGTCATTAAAAATCATTAATATCAATTAACTGAAAAACATGACACTTTTCTTCATTGAAATAACTAAGTCTAGAAACACGTCAAACAAGAGGCCCAAGTGGGCCTATATCGCTCACCTGTGCACAAAGTGCATATTTAGAAGCAAGCAAGAAATTCTGTGCAAGGGTTCTGGAGAGGAAGATGATAATGTGTCAATCAAACAGAGCCAATGGCGGCCATCTTGGATTAAGGATCAGCATGAAAAACCTATACTTGGTAGAGGACCTTGAGTACTTACTTTCTATGCAGTTTGGTGAATTTCTGTGCAGTGGTTCCGGAGAAGAAGTCGAAAATGTGTCAACCAATCAGAGTCAATGGCGGCCATCTTGGATCACGGATCGGCATAAAAAACAAAAATGTCGTAGAGGATGTTGAGTACTTACTTTCCATGAAGTTTGATGAAATTCTATGCAGCTGTTCGGAGAAGAAGTCGAAAATGTGTCAACCAATCAGAGTCAATGGCGGTTATCTTGGATCACGGATTGGCATAAAAAACACAAACTTGGTAGAGGACCTTGAGTACTTACTGTAGAAAAGTTAACGACGGACGACCGACGCTGCACTATGACAATAGCTCACTGTAAATTTCTATTTGACTGATCTTAACCCCGAACACAATGTTTAATAACCCATCTTTATAAATTGTTGAAATGCAATTAGTTTCCCCATTTATGTACTGGTTCTGGAGGAGAAGATGTTTGAAGAGGGGTACCATTTTGGGCACTTTTGGCCCCGCCCTGGATCCACCCCTGAGGGAATCTAGATCCCTTACACAATTTTAGTAGGGAACCTTGAGTACATCGTTTACACAAAGTTTGATCCAAATCTGCAATGTAGTTCCAGAGAGGAAGTCGAAAAAGTTAACGACAAACGGACGATGACACTGCCGTGAAGTATGATCAAATTTTGATGAAAGGTATAGCAGATATAAGTACTTCATGTTAAATCATAGTTAATAAGTGACCTTGACCTTTCAGAAATGACCTTGAGTGACCTTTGTATAAAAGCCCTTAACGTAAATATTAGTGTGGTTAAGTATGATCAAATTCTAATGAAAGGTGTAGGAGATATACGTACTTCATGGTATTTTCAATCATAGTTAATAAGTGGCCTTGACCTTTAGGAAATGACCTTGAGTGGCCTATGTCCCTAAGCTCAACCTAAATAATATTTTGGTGAAGGATGATCAAATTCTGATGAAAGGTATAGGAGATATGAGCTCGGACGGAATGACAGACAGATGGACAGACACACGGATAGACACATGGACACGACAGCGACTATATGCTCCCCCGAAAGTATTCGGGGAGCATAAGAAGCTCTCCAGACATTTCATCCAAGCGAGTTAAAAAGCTCTACAGGTTTCAGAAGTTAAAATTATGAAAAGTTTGTGAAAATGTCAGATAGACAACACGCTATGACAATCTCTACAAATCCCTCCATAGTATCCGAAAAGTTGAAAATGTGAAAAATTGACAGTTGACAGACAGGAAGTCAGAAGCCAGACACATTGCTATGATTATAGTTCACTTGAGCTTTTTGCTCAGATGAGCTAGAAATACAACACCTTGTTAAACATGCATGCTGACAATCACTAAACAAGTTTAAACAATGTATGTACATGTGTATTTCAAATACTATAAAAGAGTTACAAAGTTTGTAAGTAAATACATGTATGCATACTAACACTGATCTATCAAGTCTTTTCTTTCTTTTGTTGTAGATATTTCAAGAGTTTTATAGGTGTTCAGTAATTCCTAAAACAAAGATAACTTTTTCATTAAAACTGAGAAACTTCCACAAACATTTAATACTGGTCATTCTACATTCATTATTGTGTCAAAATTTAGGAAATATTTAAAATTTCATTCATGAACTATGCTGTCATTCCTAATTTTCTTTAAAAATGTAGAAAACAAAAATGTGTTTATAAAAACACTATATTCCAAGTAGCAACAAAAGTCTATCTAGCTACAAAAGATATAAGAATGTGACATTAATAGCTGCATACTGTAGATCTATACAAAAATCACAGAAATTAAAGAAACAGGCAGCAATCATATTCCAAGATGACAAAATATGACACCCGGAGTACATCATCATAATCAGTTTTTTAGTCCTGAAGACATAAGCAAGAAGCTCAAGAGGGTTTATATTGTTCATCTGGACACAATTTGCTTATTCACAAACAATGACAGCTCAATTTTGGTAGATGACTTTGAGTTTTTCAGTACTTACTTTCCATAAAATACAGTAGAATCCTGTGAAGCAGTTGATGAAAAGAAGTAAAAAAAAATATGTCAGCATTCGTAGCTCTTGGCAGCCATCTTGAATGAGAGATTGGGTCAAGATACAATTTTGATATGGTACCTTGATAGCCTGCAAGGTTTGGTGATACTCTTTGCAGCAATTGCTGATACCAAGTTAAAAATGTGTCAACCAACCAACATTGGCAGACGTCTGGTGAAATTTTATGAAGCAATGTTTATAAGAAGTTGAAAATATGTCAACCAATGAAAGCCCATGTCACCAATCTTGGATTACAGATTGGTTTTAAAGAACACAAACATGGTAGATAACCTTAATTACTTCCTGTAAGGTTTGGTGAAATTCTGTTGAGCAGTTGCAGAGGAGACGTCAAAAATGTGTCAACCAATCAGAGTCCATGGTGGCCATCTTGGACTACAGATTGGGTAAAAATTAAAAACAATTTTGGTAAGGAACCTTGATTACTTACTTCCTGTAAGGTTTGGTGAAATATACTGTTCAAAGTTCACAGAGGAGAAGTAGAAAATGTGTCAACCAATCAGAGCCCATGGCTGTCATCTTGGAGTTGCGTAATCACAAAGCCTTGACGTTGTGAAGATGAAGGTCTGAGTGAAATTTTCTGCAGCAATTATGGAGAAGTTGAAAATGTGTCAACCAATCACGGCCTATGGCAGCCATCTTGTATTACAGATTGAAAAAAGTTTTGAAGAAGAGGAAAATACTAAAATCTAATACATTGATTGTAGATGCCTGCTGACAGATAAACCAAATACTATAACTATAGATAAGACTTGAGTCTTTGTCTAAAAGGCACTAAAAAAAACAAGAGTATCAGTAAAACTGATGGATGCCCCCCGAATGGCAACTATAATGCAGGAAATTGATGACTCAATTCTTATACAAAAAATCAGTAAAACTGATGGATGCTCCACGAAGCACAGCAATAATGAAGGATATGAATGACTCAATATGTAGGAAAATATTGTATTAACTGATGACGATTTCATATCTCAAAGTATCATATGGATATCCAATTGACTCAACTGTAAAACAACAAGTGATCACAGTATCTTAAACTAAAATGAGTAAGCTTGACCTTGATTAGTTGTTACATACAACTTTTCATCGTCACTTTGACCTTTCAGAAATGAACTTAAATGACCTTTGTCCAAAAGCCATTAACCTTGATAACATTTTTGGTGAAGTATTATCATATTCTGATGAAAGGTGTAGGAGATATAAGTACTTCATGGCACTTTTAAGTGACCTTGACCTTTCAGAAATGACTTTGAGTGACCTTTGTCCCAAAGCCCTTAACCTAAATAATATTTTAGTGAAGTACCCAGTATGATCAAATTCTGATGAAAAGTATAGGAGACATAAGTATTTCATGAAATTTCAAGTCATAGTTAATAAGTGACCTTGACCTTTCAGAATTGACCTTGAGTGACCTATGTCCCAATAATATTTTGGTGAAGTATGGTCAAATTCTGATGAAAGGTATAGGAGATATGAGCTCGTCGGACAGACGGACGGACAGACACGACAGCAACTATATGCTCCCCTGAAAGTTTTCAGGGAGCATGAAAACTGTGTATGGAAAAACAAATGCTCCACATCAGGTAAAGGTTAACAAATGACAAGTTTATAACATAAAGCTAAAATTAACCTCATATTTCAGCAAATGATCTTTTTTCTGTATCTCAAGTTCATCTTTTTCCTTTTTGCCTAAATAAAGAGGAAAGCGAATACCTGAATAGTAGTATCATTTACACATATCATGTATACAGTATAAAATGTATGAACATGACAACAAGAACGGTACAAATCAATATTTTCATTTTAGTATTCCTTTGTAATCCTTTTATTTCATTTCAAAATTTAGGACACACATAGTCTCGCAAAACATTTGCGTATTCAAATGTATCGAAACTCCTCACAGAAAATTGATTTAAATGCACTGTATGAATACATCAAAGAATGGGACGTATATAATCGATCATAGATAATAGTCATTTATTAAAAATTATGAAATCTATTAACATTAATGCATGTAACAAAAAATCATGATACAATCATATTTAAACAAAGTATTGTACATAATTTTATAAAAAAGACTAGAGTAACAATTGTGAAAATTATTAGAGTCTAGGAAAAATGTAAAAATGTAAACTTGAGAACTCAAATACATGTTTACATCCATGCAATCATTTTTTCATGTTCACAGATGACGGCATGAGAACAACCCTGCCTCTTTATTTAACAAAAAGACTATATAAAAAAGACTAGAGTAACAATAGTGAAAATTATTACAGTCTAGGAAAAAATGTAAAGATGTAAACTTGAGATCTCAAATACATGTTTACATCCATGCAATCATTTTTTCATGTTCACAGATGACTGAGAACAACCCTGCCTCTTTATTAGTGAAATAGAACATATAACCCTGAATCAAGATCAAGACATTATAACCTTTAGGTTCAGAGGAATGTTTGTGTGAAGTTTGGTCAAGATCACAAGGTGACTAACATTATAGCCACAAGAATTTAAGCTATGTCTATACAGTAAACTCTTGAAATAAATTTCATGACCTTGGGTCCAAGGAGGTTAGGAAAGGAGGACAATAAATGAATGCAGAAGAAACAAATAGACAAACTGAGCCACATATATTTACTCAGGACAAGGCAAATCCTATTCAAAATCAAGCTTACAGTCAGTGTTGCATGCAGTACTCATCCCGTGCCACTACCTGTACCTTTAAAGTGACTAATTTTAATACCTTATTAGCAACATGAAACAGTTATGTTAACTTGGTAATATTTTGCATGATTTAATAAGAAATAACATTGAATTCTGTGAAGTTATCAAGTTCTAGTGAAACTAACAGCAAAAATGTAGCCTTGTTTTATTCATATCCAGCATCAGTATCTATAGTCATCATCTGGAAACTGAAACATGCAGTGATGAATCACTATTTTCAGTGATAAGTCTACAACTGAACTATGCTGATGACTTTTTTTAGTAACAGTGACCTTTAAAAAATACCTTTTGATCCCAAAATCGATCCCCCCTAGACCTATACATAAGCTAGCATTGAAAGAAACTTAAAAGAAATTAATCATTCTTAGCTCAAGTTATTATCTGGCAATTGAAATGCAGTGATAAATGTCTATTTTTACTAACAGTTGTTTTTAGAACTGACCTTTTGACCCCAAAATCAATCCCACCCTAAACCTTTCCATGAACTAGCCTTATATAAAGTTTGAAAGAAATCACTTATTCCTAACTCAAGTTATCATCTAGAAACCAAAATACAATGACAAATGTCTATTTTTAGTAACAGTAACCCTTTGAGTTGATCTTTTGACCCTAATTCCACATTAGATATTTGTATAAGCTAACATTGTATGAAGTTTGAATCTGGAAACCATTCAGACAGACAGTATTTATATGGGAAGAAATTCATGTTAACGCGATTTATTCCTGCATGCGCTCAGTCCAGTTACACATTCGCATACCGATATTTGTAATTCTTTCTATGCTGTGGTACACATGGAGGAAATAAAATGGATCTAATAAAATCAACGAGAATGTTGCAATATATACATGTATTAAATCTAATGTTATAAAACACCCCACATTAAGGGTTTCATATGACCTAAATTGTAATACAATAAAGGAAATTACCAGTACTGCGTAGACATGCAATAAGGTATTTATGAAAAACTTCGTCAGTATATAAGTAAACAAGAGGCCCAAATGGGCCTATATCGCTCACCTGAACAGCTAGATGATCAAGTTGAAGATATGAAAAATTGTCCCCCCCCCCCTTTTCTTGGAAGTCTTAAAAAATTCATAAAAAATTCAAAAATCGAGATATTGAAAAAATTCCTTCGCACCAGCATTCCTTACCATAGAAATGATTAAATGAAACCAAATGAATGTATCAATGTTTACTAAAAGAAAATAATAACTCTTTCATGCATTAAAATAACAAAGTCCAAAATAAAAATGAAAAAACATCAAAAATTTGATTTTAGAATGGAACCAAAAATATCAACACTTCTTCCCATATGCCTCTAAATCATTTCTATGCAGTCGGTTTGTCGCTGTATGCACCCGATCTGAATAAGAAGTTTGTCAAAGGAGGGTACCCTCTGTGACCTACTTTTGTCTGTGGTGGTGCCACCTGTTCATGGATCCTGACAAAGATGACCACATTTGTCGGGGACCTTGAGTATTTGACGCACGCCAAGTTTCATTGAATTCCAGCAAGTGGTTCCGAAGAAAAAGTTCAAACTGTGAAATGTTTACACCAATTATCCCATCCCCCTTTTTCTTGAAAGTCTTAAAAAATTCATAAAAAATCCAAAACATAAAATATTGAAAAATTTTCTTCGCAGTAGTATTTCTTACCATCAAAATGATCAAATTAAACCAAATTAATGCATCAATGTTTACTAAAAGAAAAAAATACCTCTTTTCTGCATTAAAACTACCAAGTACAAAAAACGTCAAAAAAATGTCAAAAATTTGATTTCGGAACGGAACCAAAAATAACAACACTTCTTCACACATCCCTTTAGATCATTCCTATGCATTCGGTTTGTCTCTGTATGCCCCCGGTCTGAAGAAGAAGTTTGTCAAAGGAGGGTACCCTCTTTGAACTACTTTTGCCTGTGGTGGCGCCACCTGTTGATGAATCCGGACAAAAAACAACAACACTTGTAGGGGACCATGAGTACTACATGCTTATCAAGTTTCATCAAATTCTGTTCAGTGGTTCTGGAGAAGAAGTCGAAAATGTGAAAAGTTAACGACGGACGGTGATTGATCACAATAGCTCACTTGAGCCTTCGGCTCAGGTGAGCTAACTAGCATAATTACTTTTTAAATTTTATTTCATTCATTTATTTTTCTATCTATTTATCTCTGATTTTATTTATTATTTATGTATTTATCAGTATTTTTTTTCTTTTTTTAGTAATTTGGCTATTTTGTATTATCTATGAATATCATAATTATCTATATTTTATTTTATCAATTTTATAATTATTATTATCATCATCATTATTATTGTTGTTGTTGTAAAATAAAAAAAAGTTTCATTATATTTAATGTTTGGAAATTGCGTTCAATATTTTAAAAAATTCAACTCTTAATAACACGTACGTAAAGGTTTTATTTAATTCTAAATAATTAATTTATACATTTATATGTTCTTATATTTGAACATACAATGTATGATTTAAACGATCTTCCATCAAATCCTTCTATATGTACCAGTACATGTTAATATACAGTATATACTTGTATATAAGTCGACCCGCGTATAAGTCGGGGGTACGTTTTGGAGCTCAAATTCTGGAATTTGCTGTTGACCCGCATATAAGTCGGTTGGAATTTTTGAGTGAACAAAGCCTGTACATGTTAACGGACGTTCATTCATAGAAATGTATACAAAGGCTTGGGAGAATAGTTGTAAGCAAGCGAACGTGCTCGTTCACACGGCAGTCAAATGCGTTAACACAGTCTTGAAATTAAGTTTCCATGGAAATCTGCGTTAACGCAAACACTTGACCTCAGCAGTGACAAAAGCAAACTTCTTGTTAATGCAGCAATAACATAAAGTTATGTTAGGACTGCACCTCAATGTGCCTTTTCATAGGGAAATTTGTCGATTTTTGTTACAGCAAAGCTATTATATCTTTAAGGATTGTCTAATCTTTAACATTTTGACTTCCAAATCAATAAGCATCTTTCTCATTATAGCTAAGTTATAAATCCAATGAGGTTTGATTCTGATGTATAGCACTTAATTGCTATCAAAACCAATGTTTTTACTCTATCTATTTCAAACATTTCAACTTTCTGACCTGCAGCTTTCTCTCTGAGTAAAACTAAGTATAAATCCAAAATTCATTTGAATCTTGTATTGTATAACCAATTTGTCACAAGACAAAGAAGTAATGATTAATGAACAGAGTCACAGAGAAAAGACAGAGTGGTTACCATAGGATATCCACAGACTGACTAATCAGTCCCAAATATGTGTTTTTCATACAGTAAAACTTCAGATAATGAATTTTGATTATGATATCTTATAATTTTTAATCTTTGAATAGATTAATATAATATCAAATTGTGAGCAACCCTCAACTAATGTGCTACATTCGTATGATACTAAATGAAGTAGACAGAAAATAACATTACATTAATTATTTTGAGACAAATGAATAAATTATACTTACATTGTTGAAGAATTAATTCAGTACCAAGATTATGTTCTTTCAAATAATTGCAAATTTCTCTTGTTGCTTGAATTCTGGAATGTAAAGGAATAAGAGGTCATGATCAAAATTGATAAAAAAAATTACCCTCTAAACAGATCCAACCAATAGTGCATCAACACGTTCAGATTAGACACTGAATACTCCAATTTCCTTGCTAATTTATTACAGGTATCACATTCCTTTTCACTAGTTCGGTCAGTCATAGCTTTATATTACATACAAAAGCTAGTGTACACCATTTCCTTTCTTCACCTTAAAATAAGAAAATTAGTCAAACTGATGAATGTCACAGAAATCAAGGACAGCTCTGCCAGTGGACAAATGAGACCATACAGGACAACTTGTCCTGCATATATATTATCATTCAAAGCTGAAATTTTTTTTAATGATATGAACAAAAATAATACATACTAGTACATATAACCTTTTATTAAGCACATATACACACATAAAAACATAATTAAAGTTTTAACATACATACAGAAACAGATCTATAAGATACTTTCTATACACTCATCCATTCTCAGACAAAAATACAGAACTGCATGAAAGATTAATTTTTTATTTGTTTTAAATTGACAACATATATATAATTTGTAACAACAACAATAACCATTGTAGAGATAGAAACAACAACAAAATTGTAAAATTTTAATCAGTATAGAGATTTAGAGATGAATTTAAATATAGAGGCAGTTATATACATGGCATACATTTTAAGGAATGATATACTGCTATAATGTGCTTTTAAATTGTATATCTCATATATACATTCAAATTATATATTCATTGATTAAGTTAGACTCATTTACATACATTACAGTATGAGATTATTGAAATTTACAACAATAGTATAATTATACATTCATATTAATAAAGAAAAGTGTTAATTTTGTTATACAAGGATACTTCCCTCTTAAAATAATTTGAAAGATACCTGGTACTTTCTAAAACAATTTAATGATATAGGCTTTCTGCCTTGACTTTGAAAATATTTCAATAAATATCAAAATCTGTTTATTAGTCCTGAAGACCTAAAAAAGAAGCCAAAAAGAGCTTATATCGCTCACCTGGGCACAATTTGCTCATTTACAAACAAATTCAGCTCAATTTTAGTAGAAGACTTTGAGTACTTTCAGTAATTACTTTTTATAAGATATGACGAAATTCTGCAAATCTCTTAAAGAAAAGTAGGTGAAAATGTGTCAGTCAATTAGAGCCCGTAGAGGTAGTCTTTGCAGATCAAAGATACAATTTTTGGTAGAGGACCAAGAGTACTTACTTCCTACAAGATTTGGCAGAAATTTGTGAAGCAGTTAATGAGAAGAAGTAAAAAATGTGTAGTTATTCAGAGCACCTAATTGGCGGCCATCTTGGATGATGTAGGAGGTCAAAAATCACAAACTAGGAAGAGGAAATTGATTTCTTACTGCTTGTAATTAACGTCTGGTGAAACTTTATGAAGCAATTGTGGAGAAGTCGAAAAAATGCCAACCAATCAGGGCCCATGGTGGCCAACTTAGACTACAGATTTTGTCAAAAAACACAAAATTGGTAAGGGACTTTGAATACTTACTTCCTGTAAGGTTTGGAGAAATTCTCTTAACCGTTTGCAGAGGAAAAGTCGAAAATGTGTCAGAAAAATCAGAGAACAGGGTGGCCATCTTAGATTATGGATTGGTGCAAAAAACACAATCTGGTAGAAGACTTTGAGTACATTTTTTTGTTCTCATTTCCTGTAAGTTTTGGCGAAATTCTGTCAAGTGGTTGCAGAGCAGAAAAAACAAATGTGTCAACCAATCAGAAGCCATCCTGGATTATGGATTTGTTTGAAATTAGGATGGGAATTTCAATGTTTTAAAGAAGAAGATGTTGAAGAAGTCCAAAATGTGTCAACTAATCAGAGCCCATGGCGTTAATCTTCGATTACGGATGGGCACGAAAAACACAAACTTAGTAGAGGACTTCAAGTACTTACTTCCTATGAGGTTTGGTGAAATTCTGTGCAGCGGTTCTGGAGAAAAAGTTGAAAATGTGTCAACCAATCAGAGCCAATGGCCGCCATCTTGGATTACGGATGGGCATGAAAAACAAAAAATTTGTAGAGGACCTTGAGTACTTACTTCCTTTGAGGTTTTGTGGAATTCTGTGTAGCGCTTCTGGGGAAGAAGTCGAAAATGTGTCAACCAATCAGAGCCAATGGCGGCAATCTTCGATTACGGATGGGCACGAAAAACACAAACTTAGTAGAGGACCTCGAGTACTTACTACCTATGAGGTTTAATGAAATTCTGTGTAGCGGTTCTGGAGAAAAAGTTGAAAATGTGTCAACCAATCAGAGCCAATGGCCGCCATCTTGGATTACGGATGGGCACGAAAAACAACAAATTTGTAGAGGACCTTAAGTACTTACTTCCTATGAGGTTTGGTAAATTCTGTGCAGCGGTTCTGGATAAAAAGTTGAAAATGTGTCAACCAATCAGAGCCAATGGCCGTCATCTTGGATTACGGATCAGCAGGAAAAACACAAACTTGGTAGAGGACCTTGAGTACTTACTTCCTATGAGGTTTGGTGGAATTCTGTGTAGCGCTTCTAGGGAAGAAGTCGAAAATGTGTCAACCAATCAGAGCCAATGGCGGCCATCTTCGATTATGGATGGGCACGAAAAACACAAACTTGGTAGAAGACCTTGAGTTCTTACTTCCTATGAGGTTTGGTGAAATTCTGTGCAGCAGTTCTGGAGAAGAAGTCGAAAATGCATTAACCAATCAGAGCCAAATGCGGCCATCTTGGATAACGGATCTGCACGAAAAACACAAACTTGGTAGAGGACCTTGAGTACTTCCTTGCTATGAAGTTTGGTGAAATTCTGTGTGACGTTTCTGGAGAAGAAGTCGAAAATGTGTCAACCAATCAGAGCCAATGGCGGCCATCTTGGAATTACGGATCGGTACGAAAAACACAAACTTGGTAGAGGACCTTAAGTACTTACTTCCTATGAGGTCTGGTAAATTCTGTGCAGCAGTTCTGGAGAAAAAGTCAAAAATGTGTCAACCAATCAGAGCCAACGGCAGCCATCTTGGATTAACAATGGGCATGAAAAACACAAACTTGGCAGAGGACCTTGAGTACTTACTTCCTATGAAGTTTAATGAAATTCTGTGTAGTGCTTCTGGAGAAGTCGAAAATGTAGAAAAGCTAATGACGGACGGACGACAGACGACAGATGACGGACGGTGATTGATCACAATAGCTCACTTGAGTCTTCGGTTCAGGTGAGCTAAAAACTTGAGCTGTACTAACGTGACAAATACCCCTGCAGCATCAAAATTGAACATGCAATAATTCAAGATCAAAGATACATCACTGGAATAAATGTAATGGATGTTCCACTCATATATTCTTAAGTATAATTAATGAAAACAAGAATTCTGGTATGTGTGCACTCTGACCTTGACCTTGTAGATATGACCTTGGTTCAAGATCATGACACACCCTTGGGTCATGGAGAGCAGTCATGCAAAATATAATTTCTTTCCAACATACAAGGAAGAAGCTATGGCCTGACAGGTATTCTGGGTTTCGTGTACTATGATCTTGACCTTGAAGATATGAACTTGTTTCAAGGTCATGACACACCCTTGCATCATGGACAACAATGCAAGGCCAAGAATTCTGGCTATGTGTGCACTCTGACCTTGACCTTGTAGATATGACCTTGTTTCAAGCTCATTAATTACCCTCTGGTCAGGGACAATAATTGTGGAAACTATCTATCAATTCAAAAACATAAATTTGTTTACTATATTCTGGCTAAAGTAAGCATTTCAGTGTATCAAAAATCAACCATAGAGAAATATTGATGAAAATCATGCTATTTTCCATGAAAATGTTAAAGATGTATATGGTCAGTCTTTAAGCCTCTACTATTGGATTGAAGTAATACCGTTAATTTTCTCATATGGTATAATTTGACTATCCATCAGTGCAAGATGTGGCTATAGAGTATATACATGCAATACAAGACAAGTTTATCTGTTCAGTGTAACATTTTCGGCACCTCACTTAATGAAATTGGGTTTGAGGGTCTTATTTCTAACTTCACGTTCCTATATCTATAGAACAGTGGTGTATTTTTAAGGTGCTTCTGCAGTATAATCTATTTTCGCGGGTAAAATAAGCAAGACATATGATTTACTATATGCATACAATAAAAAATCAAAGGCCTGAAAGGCCATAAAGGCATCGAACAGGATTGATTATCAAGACGTTTAAAGTGCAAGTGGGACAATGAGCAACTATGTTGATTAATTTCTTTAAATTAACTATGAATGGATGCATGTGACAACAAGGGTATGATAGTAGGTCTCTGGACATTTGTCCTGGCAAGCTAAACACTAGAGCTGTCCTAACGGGACAAATACCCCAAGCACCAAAAAAGTTGAACATGCAATAATTCAGGAAGCTGAACATTTAGTTTTGCCAAAATCCAATCAGACATGAGTTTAGTCACCAAAGAAACAGCGACCTTGAACTATGACACACCCTTAGGTCATGGACAACAATCCTGTGAAATATTGTCCAAATCTATTAACCCAATAACAACATATTGCCTGGACAAGATCTTAAACACCAAGTGCACCGTGACCTTGATTGTTGACCTTCAGTCAAGGTCATGACACACCCTTGGGTCATGGGCAATAATCCTTTGAGATATTATCCAAATCTATTGACCAAATAAAAAGATACGACCCGGACACGATTTTAATATCCAAGTCCACATTGAACTTGATCTTTAAACTTGGGTCAAGGCCATGACACATCCTTGGGCAATGGGCAACAATCCTACGAAATATTATCTAAATCCATCATCCCCATATAAAGATATGGTCCGGATAGTATTTTAACAACCAAGTCCACAGTAACATCCATCTTTGACCTATGACCTTGGGTCAAGGTCATGACACATCCTTAGGCAAAGGCCAACACTAAATCCATCCGTCCAGTAAAAAGACATGGTCCGGACAGGATTTTAACAACCAAGTCTACATTGACCTTGACCTTTGACCTTGGGTTAAGGTCATGATACATCCTTAGGTCATGGGCAACAATCCTGTGAAATATTATCCAAATCTATTGACCAAATAAAAAGTTATGCTCCGGACACAAAGTGGCCCAGGATTTACTATCAAAGAGGTCTTTGAGAGAGAAGCCAAGGTCAAGGTCACAATGACCAATTTTTGGTACATGACACTTCCCGTTCCCATGAGACATTCACGTACCAAGTTTGATCATCCTGAGTCCTATGGTACATAAGTTATCAAGCGGACACGAATCGGGACGTACGGACAGACGGACATAGTGATTCCTATATAGGAACCACCATCCCCCCCTCTCCCAAACTTCCTTGGCGGGGGTATCATGGTAAATATTTCCAAGTCCTTGAAATTTGGAATCCCAAGTCTATAGAGTACATCAACGACTCTGGTGCAGTAAGTCTCGTTACAACGGCCAGGTCTGTATTTCTGAATTTTGCCGTTTAAACGAATTTAAAATTGCTGATAAATACGAATTGCTGCTATTTCGTATAAAATTATATAAACAAAAATTTTTCAATTAATGAACTTGGAGACAACTATAATTACGGTCATTACCGAACTCTATTATGTTCTGTTTAATTTATATGTACAGTGTATGTAATGTATAAAATATTTACGTAGAAATACTGAGTGAAGAATAGACATATTCCAGTTCCTGCATAATAAGTGTTTTATTACTTCAAATGAAGCCGTATCAGGGAAGTATAGTTTAGTTCTTAAACTATACATCCTTGGCCATATGTACAGGTAAACGCATGTGCGTTGTAAAAAAGCAAATATTTGTTGCGGTCAGCCGTGAAATCCTTTGTCGATAGTTCCTAGATCGGCAGTTAAGGTGGTCTGCCGGTGTATAGAATTTTAATTGGTGTGAAAATGTACATTTGTTCTGTGCTGCCGATGCCAGAAGGCGAATATGCCGGTATAAAGAACACAAATAAGACTTAGAGCATGTACTTTTATTACGGGCAGATTTCTGCCGATTTCGGAATATGCAGTTTATTTCGAGTGACGTTGTAACAAGAGTGGACTGTATATACCATTGAGGTTTATTAACAACAAATAATGCAAATGCAGTTCAAACTTTCAAAATTCAATCCACTGCTGTATCTACAGTTGCATACTCATAACTACGAGCACAGTTTACAAATCGATCTTTAATGAAAACATGACATCATGTATCCTTACGCCCCAATAACTCAGTTTATAAACAACATTCATTTACATGGAAAAGGTCGAGGATATCCGAAAGCATAAACGTCGAATTTGACCCTTGGTTAAGGTCAAATCTTGTATATACCTTCGGATAATTTAATCATGAATCACAATGTTTACGTATGTCATTTACGTCACATTGCATAAAACATTTCTACGAATAAATGTTTCAAGGCAATAGAAGAAAATCAGGAAGTATAATTGCATTTCTAGAATGTAATATGAGCATTCAAAAGAAAGTACTATTTTCTTTCGCGAATGAGATTTGGCCAGGAAATGCGGCGAAGAGGTAAAATATTTACGATCCCTATAGGCTCTCGATCATGCTTCGCATACTCGATGCCTAATAAACAATTTTGTACCTTTAAAGTCCAAAAAGACAAAATGTGTTTGTGGAACATGAATGTCCTCAGTAGCAACAAAGTCCCAATATGGCAAATTTTGCAATGTCTGATATCTTGGTTACAGCAAACCCCATGGAAATACATGTGGCATATACCTCTTACGATTTTTATGTTATAACCCATGTTAAAGGGTTTTGAATACTGTACTGATGGAAAGGTCTTATCACAAGAAATACACATGTGAAATATGAAAGCCTTATCTCTTAGAATTCAAAAGTTCTAACCAATGTTAAAGTATCTGAAATGTAGGTCAAAGGTCATGTTAAAGGTCAAGAGCTAAAAATTATGATACTAAGAAAAAGGTCTTGCCACAAGGAATATACATGTACAATGTTTAAAGCTGGCCTCTCACCACAAAAAGCCGAAATGTTTCGAAATTTTTTTACGACATAGGTCAACCTCGCTCCCGTATGTTTTATGAATACTAAATGAAAGTCTGACCCAAATGCTCTCGCATACCATATAAAAAAATGTCAATTCGACAAACCGTGACATTTAATTGGCGGCGACCTGCACGGACAGTCAGCATGGCTGTACAAAACGTATGAAAACTTTTTTCTTCACTATGCATTTTACATAGATGTTTAACACTTACAGCACTAGACGGATTCATTTATTTACATTTATTTAATTCCTTTACAACAATTTAGTTATGTGTCTATAATTTCATTTTTGACTGATCTTATACAATATAGATGCAAGTCTACATGTATAATGTAAACCACAGGTGCTCGTTTTCATATAAACAACGGCTCCGCCCCTGTATACCCCTGTACGTCTCCGTCTCGTACTATAGTACGGTCTTGTCTGACTAAACCGCTTCTTGCCTTATCCTTAAAACCCGTCTTCCATATTCTACCCGGGTGGCCTTCGCCCAAGTTCACTACCTTCAAATTTACACCTTTTCCCTGCATCCCACCCCTTCCCTCATTTCTTCTCCTTCCCACCTCACCTCAAAAATAAAATGAAATTCGAAATTAGTATACAGCATTCCCAATGACACCTTCTTGATTTCAGATTGTTCGATTATAAGTAGTTTTACATTTACAGAGACAGAAATGATGGAGAGAGGAAAAAAGCTGTTTGTTCTTCAAACAGCATACATGTATGTTCTTTTCACCTAGTCTTTCCTTGGGGAGGGGAGTGGGATAACAGTGATGGATGGGTAAGAAGCTCCGCAATGTTTTGTATAATTTTATGAATGGGGATTCATGCCAAGTCGAACAGTTACAAACAAACAGCATTATTATCAATTCTAATTAATATATGATTTTTAAACATTTTTTGTTCTCTTAACACCTGCGCCTCCCCTTCCGCTTTTTGCACCTGTCTAAGAGATCTTGGGCAAACAAGAGACCCAAGTGGGCCTATATCGCTCACCTGAGTACCTAGATGATCAGTCATGCATGAAGGAAGAATTCATTTATTTTTGCATTAATGTAACTAAGTCAACACAGATGTGGAAAATATGTCAAATTTTATTTCAGGCTAGAATAAAAAACAACACTTTTTTGCACATCCATTCAGGTGATTTTGATATTAAGCATTTCTTTGTCTCTGCAAGAAGTCATTCAGGGCAACAAGTTAGTCATTTTCTTTAGGTGGGGCCTTTTGTTGACTGATTTCAAGTCTGGGTCATGAACAACAATTGTTTCAAATATTGTCCAGATCTAACTTAAAATTGCCTAATTTCATATGTTGAGTGTTGAGAAACATCTAAAAACTTATTTAGATGTGTAAAGAAATGAAAAAAAATTTTGACCACAGCTGGATTTGAACCGCTACTCTCCATATTTCAATTACCAAGTGGTACATGTACCATTGTGAGAACTGCTTTTTAGACATGGTGGCATTATCTGTTTACCAATTTGGATGAAATTTACCAAATTGATAGAGGACTTTTAGTACTTCATGTATTCCATGTTTCATTAAAATCTTTCATGTGGTTTCGTAGAAAAAGTTGAAAATGTGAAAAATGGCCAACCCCCCCCCCTTTTTTTTGGAAGTCTTAAAAAATTCATAAAAAATCCAAAAATTGAGATAATGACAAAATTCTTTCACAATAATATTCCTTATTACAATTATGATCAAAATAGTCATTAAGAAATCATCAATATCAATTAACTGAAAAACACGACACTTTTCTTATTTGAAATGACTAAGTCCAGAAACACGTCAAAAAAGCGTAAATTTCTATTTGACGGATCTTAACCCCGAACACAATTTTTAATAACCCATCTTTATAGATTGTTGAAATGCAATTAGTTTCCCCATTTATGTACTGGTTCTGGAGAAGAAGATGTTTGAAGAGGGGTACCCTTTTGGTCCCGCCCTGGATCCACCCCTGAGGGAATCTGGATCCCGAACACAATTTTAGTAGGGGACCTTGAGTACATCATTTACACAAAGTTTGATCCAAATCTGCTGTGTAGTTCCAGAGAAGAAGTCGAAAATGTGAAAAAGTTAACGATGGACGACGACGCCGACGACAACGGACGGCGCACTATGACTATAGCTCACATGAGCCTTTGGCTCAGGTGAGCTAACAAGAGGCCCAATTGGGCCTATATCGCTCACCTGAGTACCTAGATTATCAGTCATGCATGAAGGAAGAATTCATTTATTTTTGCATTAATGTGACTAAGTCAACACAGATGTGGAAAATATGTCAAATTTTATTTCAGGCTAGAATAAAAAACAACACTTTTTTGCACATCCATTCAGGTGATTTTGATATTAAGCATTTCCTTTGTCTCTGCAAGAAGTCATTCAGGGCAACAAGTTAGTCATTTTCTTTAGGTGGGGCCTTTTGTTGACTGATTTCAAGTCTGGGTCATGAACAACAATTGTTTCAAATATTGTCCAGATCTAACTTAAAATTGCCTAATTTCATATGTTGAGTGAGAGAAACATCTAAAAACTTATTTAGATGTGTAAAGAAATGAAAAAAAAATTTTGACCACAGCTGGATTTGAACCGCTACTCTCCATATTTCAATTACCAAGTGGTATATGTACTATTGTGAGAACTGCTTTTTAGACATGGTGGCATTATCTGTTAACCAATTTGGATGAAATTTACCAAATTGATAGAGGACTTTTAGTACTTCATGTATTCTATGTTTCATTAAAATCTTTCATGTGGTATAACAGCAGAAGTGAAAAATGTGATTGAATTGTTCCTATACACCCTCATTTGGAAGTCTTAAAAAATTCATAGAAAATCCAAAAATTGAGATATTGACAAAATTCTTTCAAAGTAACAATCCTTACCATAATTATGATCACAATAGTCCATAAGAAATCATCATTATCAATTAACTAGGAAATATGACACTTTTTTCTGCATTGAATCACCAAGTCCAAAGAAATGTCGAAAAAAATTCTAAAATTTGATTTTGGAAGGGAACCAAAATGACAATACATCTTCACTCATCCCTCTAGATCATTTCTATGCATTCTGTTTGTCTCTGTATACAGCCCGTATGAAAAAGAATATTGTTAAATGAGGGAACTCTTTTGTGACCTACTCTTGACTATGGTGGCGCCACCTAAAAAGAGGTCTGGACGAAAACAACAGAATTTGAAGAGGATCATAAGTGACTTATTTCTACCAAGATTTATTAAAATCCTTCAAACAGTTTTGTAGAAAAAGTTGAAAATGTGAAAAATGGCCCAAACCGCCCCCCCCCCTTTTTTTTGGAAGTCGTAAACGTAAAATTCCTAATTTCATATGTTGAGTGTTGAGAAACATCTAAAAACTTATTTAGATGTGTAAAAAAAAAAAAAAATGTTTGACCACAGCTGGATTTGAACCGCTACTCTCCATATTTCAATTACCAAGTGGTATATGTACCATTGTGAGACCTACTTTTAGACATTGTGGCATTATCTGTTAACCAATTTGGATGATCCGCACAAAAAAAAAAACCTTTGAAAAGGACTATGAGTACTTGCATCCTACCCAGTTTTATCACAATCCTTCAAGTTGTTCTGTAGATCAAGTTGACGATATGAAAAATTGTCCCCCCCCCCCTTTTCTTGGAAGTCTTAAAAAATTCATAAAAAATTCAAAAATCAAGATATTGAAAAAATTCCTTCGCACCAGCATTCCTTACCATAAAAATGATTAAATGAAACCAAATGAATGCATCAATGTTTACTAAAAGAAAATAATAACTCTTTAATGCATTAAAATAACAAAGTCCAAAATAAAAATGAAAAAACGTCAAAAATTTGATTTCGGAATGGAACCAAAAATATCAACACTTCTTCCCATATGCCTCTTAATCATTCCTATGCAGTCGGTTTGTCGCTGTATGCACCCAATCTGAATAAGAAGTTTGTCAAAGGAGGGTACCCTCTGTGACCTACTTTTGTCTGTGGTGGTGCCACCTGTTCATGGATCCTGACAAAGATGACCACATTTGTCGGGGACCTTGAGTATTTGATGCATGCCAAGTTTCATTAAATTCCAGCAAGTGGTTCCGAAGAAAAAGTTCAAACTGTGAAATGTTTACACCAATTATCCCACCCCCCTTTTTCTTGAAAGTCTTAAAAAATTCATAAAAAATCCAAAACATAAAATATTGAAAAATTTTCTTCGCAGTAGTATTTCTTACCATCAAAATGATCAAATTAAACCAAATTAATGCATCAATGTTTACTAAAAGAAAAAAATACCTCTTTTCTGCATTAAAACTACCAAGTACAAAAAAACGTCAAAAAAACGTCAAAAATTTGATTTCGGAACGGAACCAAAAATAACAACACTTCTTCACACATCCCTATAGATCATTCCTATGCATTCGGTTTGTCTCTGTATGCCCCCGGTCTGAAGAAGAAGTTTGTCAAAGGAGGGTACCCTCTTTGACCTACTTTTGCCTGTGGTGGCGCCACCTGTTGATGAATCCGGACGAAAAACAACAACACTTGTAGGGGACCATGAGTACTACATGCTTATCAAGTTTCATCAAATTCTGTTCAGTGGTTCTGGAGAAGAAGTCGAAAATGTGAAAAGTTAACGACGGACGACGGACGACGGACGACGGACGGACGACGGACGACGGACGACGGACGGTGATTGATCACAATAGCTCACTTGAGCCTTTGGCTCAGGTGAGCTAAAAATCAGTAAAACTGATGGATGCTCCACGAAGCCCAGCAATACTGAAGGAAATGAATGACTCAATATATAGAATAGCTTTGTATTAATTGATGACGATTTCAAATCTCAATGTATCATATGGATATCTAATTGAGTCAACAGTAGAGCAACAAGTGGTCACAGTATCTTAAACTAAACAGAATAAGCTTGACCTTAATTTGTTATGATATAAAACTTTTTATTGTGAACATGACCTTTCAGAAATGACCTTGAGTAAACTTTGAGTGAATTATAATCAAATTAAGATGAAAGATGTAAGAGATATAAGTACTTCATGTCACTTTAAGTCATAGTTAATAAATAGCCTTGACTTTCAGAAATGGCCTTGAGTGACCTCTGTCCAAAAGCCCTTAACCTAAATAATATTTTGGTGAAGTATGATCTAATTCTGATGAAAGGTGTAGAAGATATATGTACTTCATTGAAATTTAAATCATATTTAATAAGTGACCTTGACCTTTCAGAAATTACCTTGAGTGAACTTTGACCTAAAGCCCTGAAAGTGCTATTAGAATGATCACAATTTTTCTATATTATGTACCTATGCACATAAAATAGTCGCTCACAAAATATTATGCTCATGCGTGACACCGATCTCAAGATGTATACAATAAGCAATAAAAAGCTCGATAGCTTTTTCAGTAGTTAATCGCCATAATATGTGACGTCAGAAGTTGTAAAGGTGCTACTTTTCCTTGATTTTTCATTATTACGTCAAACTTTGAATTGTGACGTCATACTAAATGACATTAAAAGTTGTACAAAGGTTATGTAACAAATTAAACCGGAAGTCTTTTATTTTGTTTGTGATACTAGGCAAATCGATATTTTAAAACGTCTCCCAGAGAAATACTGAAGCAGGAAAAGTTGTAATTTCTATCAATGAAGGAATAATTCAATTAGTATTACATGAAAACGCAAAATTCTCCAGCATTCTGATAGCACTTTTACCTAAATAATATTTTTGTGAAGTATGATCAAATTCTGATGAAAGAAGTAGGAGATATAAGTACTTCATGGTATTTTAATTCATAGTTAATAACTGACCTTGACCTTTCAGAAATGACTTTGAGTGACCTGTGTCCAAAAGGCCTTAACCTAAATAATATTTTGGTGAATTATGATCAAATTCTGATCAAAGGTGTAGGAGATATATGTACTTCATGGTATTTTAAGTCATAGTTAATAAGTGACCTTGACCTTTGAGAAATGACCTTGATATTTAACGGTGAAGGTCATAACACATCCTTGGGTCCTAAGTAACAATTCTGTGAAATATTATTGAAATCCATACACAGGGGAAGAAGTTAAGGCCCGAACAAGGTGTTACTCACTTTGCATGTTGTGACCTTGACCTTTCACCTATCACCTTGGGTCAAGTGTAACAATTCTGTGATATATTATTGAAATCTATGCACAGGGCAAGAAGTTATGGCCTGAAAAAGGTTTCATTCACTTCGCATGTTGTGACCTTGACATTTAACGGTGAAGGTCATGACACACCTTTGGGTGCTAACTAACAACTCGATGAAATATTATTGCAATCCATGCACAGGACAAGAAGTTATGGCCCGAACAAGGTGTTACTCACTTTGCATGTTGTGATCTTGACCTTTCACCTATGACCTTGGGTCAAGTGTTACAATTCTGTGAAATATTGAAATCTATGCACAGGGTAAGAAGTTATGGCCCGAACAAGGTTTCATTCACTTTGCATGTTGTGACCTTGACATTTAACGGTGAAGGTCATGACACACCTTTGGGTCCTAACTAACAACTTGGTGAAATATTATTGCAATCCATGCACAGGACCAGAAGTTATGGCCCGAACAAGGTTTTATTCACTTTGCATGTTGTGGCTTTGACCTTGGACCTATGGCTCAAGGTCATGACACACCCTTTTGTCCTAAGTAACAATTCTGTGAAATATTGAAATCCATGCACTGGGGAAGAAGTAATAGCCTAGACAAGGTTTTACTCACTTTGCATGTTGTGACCTTGACCTTTGACCTAAGACTTTGGGTCAAGGTCATGACACACCCTTGGTCCTATGTAACAATTCTGTGAAATATTATTGAAATCCATGCACAGGGGAAGAAGTTTTGGCCCAGAAAAGGTTTTATTCACTTTTCATGTTGTGACCTTGACCTTTGACCTATGACCTTGGGTCAAGAATATGATAAACTTTTGGATCCTAACTAACAATTTTGTGAAATATTATTGAAATCCGTGCACAGGGAAAGAAGTAATAGCCTGGACAAGCTTATCCTGGATGCCAGACACTGAACGCCGGACGGACAAGGCCATGACATAATACGCCCCGTCTTTTTAAAAGACAGGCTTATAAAAACAAGCATTCTGAAAGTATTACTTAGGCAATACTAAGTCCCCTACCGGCAAATGGAAAACTAAGACCCCAAAACACACACACACACAACATACTGTCTTTCAGGCTGCCAGAAATTTTCTAATTCCGAGGGCCGTAATTCCGTCAAAAAATTAGTGGACCGTAACGAAACTCGAACTTGATCTGTAACTCATGGTGGTATACTTACACACCAAAAATTGGATGAATGTCTGCAAGTGTTTAGAAAAAAAGTCTGGAAAACTGCCATTTTAAAGAAATTTTCTAATTCCAAGGGCCGTAATTCCGTCAAAAATCAGTGAACCGAAACGGAACTCGAACTTGATCTGATACTCATGGTGGTAGACTCATACACCAAAAATTGGATAAATATGTACAAGCGTTTAGAAAAAGAGTCTGGAAAACTGCCATTTTAAAGAAATTATCTAATTCCAAGGGCCGTAATTCCGTCAAAAATCAGTGGACCATAACGAAACTCGAACTTGACCTGTAACTCACGATGGTAGACTCGCACACCAAAAATTGGATGAATATCTACAAGCGTTTAGAAAAAAATTCCGGAAAACGCGAGTGTGACTGACGGACTGACGGACAGACAGACGGAGTGCAAACCTATAGTCCCCTACCGGCATCTAGCAATAAAGAGAGACTACATTGTGATGAATTTCCAAGTCTCGAGGAATGCCATTATGCTTTATCAAACATAAAACTAAATAAAAGCCCTGGGTTTGATGGATTACCCACCGAATTTTATCAATGTTGTGGAAGGATTTAAAATGCTTGTTTTATGATAATCTCATTAACATTTTTTAGCAAAAGGAATTAGGATTTACACAAAGATTGTCAATCTTATCATTGATCTTTAAGAAAGGGGACAGAAAAATTTTGAGTAATTACAGACCGTTTAACGGTTTAGCATAACAAATATAGATTATATAAAATTATTGCATTTATTTTTGCTAAAAATTTACATATACAAAATATATTAAATAAAGTTATTGGAATGGAACAAAGTCCATATATAAAAGGAAGAAATATGGGTGAAAATGCTAGAAAATATTTAGATGTTTTTGAAAATTGCAAAGAAAATAATGAGGATGTTATTTTATTATTTTTGGACTTTGAAAAAGCTTTCGATTCCGTCGAGTGGAATTTCATATTTAAAACTCATTATAAATTTAATTTTGGTGAATAAATTTCTGACCTGGATGAAAATATTATATACGAAACCAATTTTCATGTTGAAGAATAATGGACGGATATCTCATAAATGTGAAATGAAATGAGGAATAAGACAATTATAAGGCTGTGTAATTTCAGCGATGTTATTCTTATTCGTCGCAAAAATATTGGCGCTAAATTTTAAATATAATAAATCAATTCTCGGTATACATTCTCGGAATCCATAATGGTCATAACAAAGAAGAATGTAATTATAACAATCAAAGGACACAAAAGTCCTGAGAGTCGGCTTCGCTGATTTTAAGTATGTAATCATTTTACCATTTTAGTGGCGGATTCAGGATTTCAGGAAAATGGGAGGGGGCAAAAATTAGGTCTTTGTTGCAACTACATCGTCATTATACCTATGTACAAAATGCTAATCAAATTTGCTCTCTTCAAACTATCTTACGGCAAAGAGTTTGCAATTGCTTGTATCGGAAATGAACGTGCAATCGACAACTTCATGGCAACAAGTTTTACTGCATTGTTGTCACGAGTCGAAGCTGAGCCAAGGAACGACATTCCTTCAAGTGGGACATTAAATAACCATCTTATTCACGATTCTCATAATGTTTTAACATCATTTATATTTAGAAACATACAACATTTACCTAAATATTTATATTGCATTTTCATTATCAGAGGAAATGCGGGAAGATCGATCTTTAAATTTGTCATATATGTGAAAAAGAACTAAAGTTCCAAAACATGTTGGGGAAAACTGTAATTGAAATATCTCGATAAAAACAAGCGATACAAGATCAAGACAAATGGTTTGTCCGGAGAATTACACAATCGAGTACATCCGACGGTGTCGGTGGTAAACACATCGTAAAGTAGTCACAACTACATATTATTAGGCGAAATATGAAAACATTATTGCAACTCCTTTTTCGAGTTATTGAAACTAGTTTATGTTTAGCATAAATTAACTGAGCTAAAGGTACATTGTGCTGATCAAGAATTTTTAAGACAACATCAGTAATTTTTCGGCACTTTATTTTTCAGCAGCGTAGTAAGCTCTATATCGGTAGTGAAAGTTATAAACCCTGAAAAGAAAGTGATTGCAATGAGTGCGGCTTCACCGAAGCCGACTCAAAAATTGAATGAAAATTTATCATTCAATGGAAAAAATATTCGAATCTTGGAAGAAAAGAAAGCTAACCATATTTGGAAAATGTTATGTCTTTAATACTCTTGCTTTCTCTAAACTTATACTTTTTGCTAATGTTCTTCCGTTTCCAGATAAAGAAAACATTAAGAAACTAAAAAAATTAATATTCAATTTCATATGGAAATCATCTGAAAGAATTAAAAGAGAAACAATTATTGGTCATATTGAAAAGGGGGAAGTAGGTTTAGTAGATATTGACACTAAAATAGCAGCTCTTAAAGCATGATGGGTAGCAAAAATTATAAAACAAGAGGCTCAAATGGGCCTATATCACTCACCTGAGCACAAATTGCTTATTTACAATAAAATGACAGCTAATTTCAGTAGAAAATTTTGCTTTAAAATTTTTTCTACAAAACTTTCTATAAGGTTTGGTGATATTTTGCACAGTCGTTTTCAAGAAGTCCAAAATGTGTCAAACAATCAGAGCCAATGGCGGCCATTTTGGATTACGGATCGGCACGAAAAACACAAACTTAGTAGAGGACCTCGAGTACTTGCCTCCTATGAGGTTTGATAAAATTCTGTGCAGCGGTTCTGGAGAAGAAGTCCAAAATGTGTCAACCAATCAGAGCCAATGGCGGCCATCTTGGATAACGGATTGGCACGAAAAACACAACTTGGTAGAGGATCTTGGGTACTTACTTCCTATGAGGTTTAGTGAAATTCTGTGCAGCGGTTCTGGAGAAGAAGTCCAAAATGTGTCAACCAATCAGAACCAATGGCAGCCACCTTGAATAACGGATCGGCACGAAAAACACAAACTTGGTAGAGGACCTAGAGTACTTACTTCCTATGAAGTTTGGTAAATTCTGTGCAGCGCTTCTGGAGAAGAAGTCCAAAATGCGTCAACCAATCAGAGCCAATGGTGGCCATCTTGGATTACAGATGGGCACGAAAAACACAAACTTGGTAGAGGACCTCGAGTACTTACTTCCTATGAAGTTTGGTAAATTCTGTGCAGCAGTTTGAATGAGATCAATCAATGTGAATGTATGGTTTTATTATCCCCAAACATGGGTCTCTTTGGTAAACTGAAATCTAGAAAGAGGGATCAAAGTCCCGTAACTCTGTAACAACACAATGGAATTTGCTCAAAACTGAAAAGTGGCTTCCCCTACACTATTTAAGTATTCTGTATAAGTTTTATTAAAAACAACTGAGGATTACTAAAATTATCGTGTTACACAGCATCTACATCTTATCAAAATAACAAGGTTTTATTCACCTTGCATGTTGTGCGACTTTGACCTTTGACCTATGACATTGGGTCAAGGTCATGACACACCTTTGGGTCCTTAGTAACAATTCTGTGAAATATTATTGAAATCCATGCACAGGGCAAGAAGTAATGGTCTGGACAAGGTTTTACTCACTTTGCATATTGTGACCTTGACCTATGACCTTGGATCAAGGTCATGACACACCCTTGGGTCCTAAGTAACAATTCTGGGAAATATTATTGAAATCCATGCCCAGGGGAAGAAGTTATCGCCTGAACAAGGTTTTACTCACTTTGCACATTGTGACCTTGACCTTTTACCTATGACCTTGGGTCAAGTGTAACAATTCTGTTAAATATTATTGAAATCTATGCACAGGGCAAGAAGTAATGGCCTAGACAAAGTTTTATTCACTTTGCATGTTGTGACCATGACCTTTTACGGTCATAACACACCCTTGGGTCCTAAGTAAAAATTCTGTGAAATATTACTGAAATCCATGCACAGGGGAAGAAGTTATGGCCTGAACAAGGTTTTATTCACTTTGCATGTTGTGACCTTGACCTTTGACGGTCAAGGTCATGACACATCGACCCAAACAAGGTTTTACTCACTTTGCATGTTGTGACCTTGACCTTTCACCTATGACCTTGGGTCAAGTGTAACAATTCTGTGAAATATTATTGAAATCTATGCACAGGGCAAGAAGTAATGGCCTAGACAAGGTTTTATTCACTTTGCATGTTGTGACCATGACCTTTGACAGTCAAGGTCATAACACAACCTTGGGTGCTAAGTAACAATGCTGTAAAATATTATTGAAATCCAAGCACAGGGGAAGAAGTTATGTCCGGAAAAGGTTTTACTCACTTTTCATGTTGTGACCTTGACTTTCGACCTATGACCTTGGGTCAAGTGTTACAATTCTGTGAAATATTATTGAAATCCATGCACAGGGGCAGAAGATATGGCCAGAACAAGGTTTTATTCACTATCCATGTTGTGCCCTTGACCTTTGACCTTGGGTCAAGGTCATGACACACCCTTGGGTCCTAAGTAACAATTCTGTGAAATATTATTGAAATCCATGCACAGGGCAAGACTCAATAACTCTAAACAAAAAGGAAGTCAACAACGACCAAAGTCGAACTAGATCTATAACTCCTCATAGGAAGGCTTTTTACCACATTTCAGCTTTATATCTGAAAGCCTGACCAAGAAAAGTGTACAAATCTGATTTTGAGCAAAGCAATAACTGTGTTAAAGTAGTTCAACCGTGAACAAAGTCAACCTTGATCTATAACTCTTCATGGGGAAGCTTGCTATCACGTTTCAGCTTGGTATCTGTAAGCATGGTCAAGAAAACCAGTGTAACAGACAGAAAGACAGACTGATGGATTGACTGAAAGAGTGGAAAACTATAGTCTCCTCCGATTACACCAGTAGGGGACAAATTACTAAGTCAGAAAAGAGGTAAACAAAAAGTATAAAAAAATTGATTTCAGAAGCTAACCAAACACAACAGTTCACTTCTTGAGACATCCTTCTAGATCACACTGGTGCAATCAGTTTGTGTCCCTATACAGCCATAGATCTTGTGAGCTAAAACTTATTAGAAAACCTCCCAGATACCAACAAACAATTCAAAATATTCTTAAAAGTACCTTTTCTGAATTTCCTCATGGTTTCCTATTTCCTCTTGAAGCTTTAGACTTAGACTTTCATTTTCAAGCTATAAAAAGTAACACATAAACAAGTAAAACATTACATCATATACATACCAAAGCAACGTCAACATAGCATATGCCCCCCCCCCCCCCCTGTTGTTTTTGTAACGTGGGAATTATAACAAGCGGCCCAAGTGGGCCTATATCGCTCACCTAAGTACTCAGATTATCAGTCATGCAGGAAGGAAGAATTGTTTATTTTTGCATTACTGTGACTAAATCAATACAAATCTTGAAAATATGTCAAATTTTATTTCAGACCAGAATAAAAAACAACAGTTTTTTGCACATCCATTCAGGTGATTTTGATATTAAGCATTTGCTCTGTCTCTGCAAGATGTGATTCAGAGCAACAAGTTAGTCATTTTCTTTAGGTGGGGCCTTAACTGTTGACTGATTTCAAGTCTGGGTCTTAAACAACAATTGCTTCAAATATTGTTCAGATCCAATTTAAAATTGCCTTATTTCATATGCTGAATGTTGATCGAGAAACATCTAAAACCTTATTTAGATGTGTAAAGAAATGAAAAAAATTTTTTTACCCCAGCGGGATTTAAACTGCTACTCTCCATATTTTCATTACCAAGAGGTATATGTACCATTGTGAGACCCATTTTTTAGACATGGTGGCACCATCTGTTGACCAATTTGGATGAAATGTAAAACCTGATAGAGGACTTTAATATGAACAGATCAAGCTACTTGGATGGAATGCGCTTTATTTAACAAAAGCATACAATATAACAACAATGTAAAGGTTCTGGTAAATATCAAATGTGATTAATTGGTGATGGAGTTCAGCCGAGGTTAACAGAGTTGATGATAACACGGAGTCGCTCTCGGCGGACGGTAATTAAGATGAATGTCCAATTTAATATCATGACATCTCCTTCCCAAGTCCAAACAAAATTAATTTTCAATTTATTAAAGAATGTCTGAATTCTGAAGCATTCCTATTTTAGAATATAAAACTACAAAACTAAATCTAAATCTAAATCAAACTTATATACATTAGAGTCAGAGGTTTCTAGCACATGACTCATCGTTGGAACTTATCTTTACCATAAGTTCTTATATATCTTCAATCAATCGTTTAGTAGGTTTAATTGTTCGACCGTATCTTGATTTTCCGTGTTCGCGACTATTGTTTATTTGATTTTCGCTTGGATCGGGTAACACATCATCTAGTTCGTCATGATCTATTTCCGTATGTTTTTCACTTTGAGTTTTCATGATATGTCTGCGATTTCTACGCAATGTTTTGTTGTTTACTTTCACGATGTAAGATCTAGGCTCAGCGGATTTTGAAACAATTGTTCCTTTTGTCCATTCTCGTTCATTTCCAGTTTTAACTCTGACATTGTCTCCTGGTTCAAGATCTTTCAATGGTTTTGCGTTTCTGTCGTGATAGTATTTTTTGTTTTTTCGGCTTTTTGACGGAATTTTCTCATAATGATTTTATTGTTTACCTTTTGCGGTTTCAACTGTTGCGGGTTTATAGGAATTAGGGTTTTAGTTCTACGTCCAAACATCAATTGTGCTGGTGAATCTTGATCATCTATCGGAGTGTTTCTTAGCTCTAATAAAACTAAATATGGATCTTGGCAATCAGCTTTTGATTTCTTAAGAATGTTTTTGATTGTTTGGATTGTTCTTTCCACCATACCATTTGACTGAGGATAGCGCGGTGAACTTGTTACATGTTTGAAATTGTAGGATTTCGCAAATTTCTTAAAGTCGGTGCTCGCATATTGCGGTCCGTTGTCACTAACAACTTCTTCCGGTATCCCGTATCTAGCAAATGCTTCTTTGATTTTCTTTATTACGTGCATACTCGACGTTGTTTTCGGCTTACAAACTTCAAAGAATTTTGAATAATAATCCACAATAATCAGATAATTTTCACGGTCAAGTTCGAAAAGATCAGTTCCAACCTTTTGCCATGGCCTCTCTGGAAAGTCATGTTGAAGTAACGGTTCCTTCTGCTGTGAATTTCGGAAACGATTGCATACATTGCAATTAAGAACCAACTCCGAAATTTCTCTATTCATGCCAGGCCAAAATAGTATGTCCCTCGCTCTTCGCTTGGTTTTCTCTATTCCCATGTGAGAACTATGTAATTGACTTAGCATGTCCTTTTGCAGTGCATTCGGCACGATCAATCTTTTATTTTTCGTTAGGTAGCCTTTGTAGTATCCGATTTCATCCCTGAAATTCCAATACGGTTTGACAGCATTGCTGCATTCCGATTTATGTTCAGGCCAACCTTCTATAACTGTTTGTTTAAGCTGTTGAAGTGACGGATCCTTTTCTGTTTCGGTTTTAAAAATTGTCATTTTTCTATCCGATATTGGCATATATTCAAGAGTATGGACTTCAAATTTATCAACAGTATTGTCTATTTCTCCCGCATCCTTCCTCGTTGATCTACTCAGAGTATCGGCTATGTAAAGATCCTTTCCCGGTTTGTACTTTACATTCAAGTCGTACATTTGGACTCTAAGCATCATTCTTTGAATTCGAGGAGGCGCTGTTGCTAACGGTTTTCGAAACAAACTTTCTAAGGGTTTGTGATCCGTTTCTATTTCAATTCTTTTACCATATACGTACTGATGATATTTCACGCATCCAAATACTATTGCGAGTAGTTCTTTTTCAATTTGACTATAATTTTTCTCTGCTTCCGATAAGGATTTCGATGCGTAACTGACAGGTTGTGAATTCTGCATTAGACAAGCTCCTATACCTTCTGACGATGAATCCACTGACAAAATAACACTTTTGTTGACGTCATAATAACGCAAAAGTGGTGCGTTTACTAAAGCTTGTTTTAGCTTGTTATAGCAGCTTTCATGTCTCTCTTCCCAATGCCATTGAATATCCTTTTCAAGAAGTGTACGCAATGGTTTGTTTATTGTTGACAAATTAGGTATGAATTTCCCAACATAATTTACCATTCCCATGAAACGTTGCAGCTCTTTTTTATTTGTTGGAGTTTTCTTATCATTAATTGCTCTCACCTTGTCTGGATCAGGTTTCATTCCTTCCTGACAGAAAATATGCCCAATGTATTTCACTTCAGTCAGCCCGATTTTGCATTTTTCTTTGTTAAGTCTCAAATTTATTTTTCTGGTTCTCTCGAGTACTTGTTTTAGCCTTTCATTGTGCTGTTTTTTCGTTTTTTTCCCCAGACCAGAATGTCATCCATTATTATTTCGCACCCCTCTATGTCTTCATATAACTGTGAAATTGTCCTCTGAAATATTTCCGGAACACTATTTATACCCATTGGCATCCTGAGATATTTATATCTCCCAAATGGCGTATTAAATGTTGTGAGTTTAGAACTTTCTTCATCCAATTTTAAGTGATAAAATCCAGAGGAAGCATCTAATTTACTGAATATTTTTGCTCCAGCTACTTTTGATGCTACTTCGTCAGCAGTTTTCATTGGAAAATGTTCACGTTTCACAGCTTTGTTAAGATCTCTGGGGTCTAGGCAAATTCTTACCTTATTTGGTTTTTCGACAACTACCATTGAGTTGACCCATTCCGTCGGCTCCTTTATTTTCTCAATGATTAGATCCTTTTCCATTTTGTCTAATTCTTTTTTGACTTTCCGCTTTATTGTGAATGGCACTTTCCTAGGCGCATGCACGACAGGATTTATACTTTTATCCACGGTTATTTTGTGCGTTCCTTTGAGACATCCGATACCTTTGAACACATCCTGGAATTCGTCCAGTATTTTGTCATTTACCGCTTTGACCTCATTGATTCTCGCAATCAAATCAAGTTCTAGACACGATTTTAATCCCAGAACTGGTACAACATCTTTTTGTACAACTTGAAAATCTAGAACATAGTATTTTCCTTTATTAGACACAGTGAGTGATACTTTTCCACACGGTTTGATACTATGACCTGAGTACGAAACCAATTTTGCTTTTGATTTTCTCAAAGTGTCTTTCGACAGCGATTTGAATATGTTCAATGAAATCACATTTACTTGTGCTCCAGTATCAATTTTTGTCTTCAAAACTTTTGTTCCTATTTTCAGATTCACGTTCCATTCTTTGTCAGACTTTTTATTTTCCTTATTTATTGCATTCATGAAGTATTCATCACTCGCGTCCGACTCATCGCTTGTTTCTATGGCATCCACATTTGGTTTATTTTGTTTTTGACCTTTCTTCTTTTTCTTTGCGTCTTTTTTCTCTCGACACATTTTTGAAAAGTGATTCGCTTTGTGGCAATTGTAACATTCCTGTCCGAGCGCTGGACATTTTCTTTTTTCGTGACTTTTTCCACATTTATTACAATTTTTAATCAAACCAGAATGTTTTCTTTGTTTTCCTTTGACAATATTAACGCTTTCTGTTTGATCTCCACCTTCAGCCATCACTTTCATTTGATTTTCAGTAGCTTCTGCGGCCCTGCATATTTCAACTGCTTTTTCAAGTGTTAAGTCCAGAGTTCTCAGCAACCTGCTTCTAACACTGTCATTTTTAATTCCGCCAACAATTCTATCTCTTATTAGCGTGTCTTTGAGTTCTCCGAATTCACAAGACTTGGCTTTCATTTTGAGATCTGTTACATAATTGTCGATACATTCCGACACTTGTTGGCATCTCGAGTTGAAAATATGTCTTTCGAATATCACATTTTTTCTCGGATTACAGTACTCGGCAAACTTCTCCATTACTGGCTCTAGTTTCATTTTGTCCTCTTCGCTGGCAAATTCGAAGGTATTGTAAATTTCAACCGAATCTGGACCGATAAGATGTAATAATGTGTTTGTTTTCACACTATCATCTTTTTTGTCGACTCCTGTTGCCGCCATATATATGTTGAATAATTGACTGAATTTTCGCCAATTTTCCTTTAAATTTCCTTCTAAGGAGAGAATAGGTGGCGGAGGTAATTTCTCCATTCTGACACCATTTAATACGAACAGATCAAGCTACTTGGATGGAATGCGCTTTATTTAACAAAAGCATACAATATAACAACAATGTAAAGGTTCTGGTAAATATCAAATGTGATTAATTGGTGATGGAGTTCAGCCGAGGTTAACAGAGTTGATGATAACACGGAGTCGCTCTCGGCGGACGGTAATTAAGATGAATGTCCAATTTAATATCATGACAAGGACCTATAGTACTTCATGCATACCATGTTTCATTAAAATTTTTCATGTGGTATAACAGTAGAAGTTAAAAATGTGAAGAATTGTCCCTATACACCCTCATTTGGAAATCTTAAATAATTCATAGAAAATCCAAAAAATGAGATATTAACAAAATTCTTTCAAAATAACATTCCTTACCATAATTAAGAATCAAAATAGTCCATAAGAAATCATCATAGTCCATAAGAAATCATCATTTATTTATCAATTAACTAGGAAACATTACACTTTTCTGCATTGAAATCACTAAGTCCCAAAAAATGTCGAAAAAATTTCTAAAATTTGATTTTGGAAGGGAACCAAAATGACAATACGTCTTCACTCATCCCTCTTGATCATTTCTATGCGTTCTGATTGTCTCTGTATACAGCCAGTATGAAGAAAAAGATTGTCAAAGGAGGGTACTAAAAAAATGTCGAAAAAACCTCAAAAATTTGATTTCAGAACAGAAACCAAAAATAACAACACTTCTTATCACATCCCTCTAGATCAATCCTATACACTCAGTTTGTCTCTGTATCTCCACGGTCTGAAAAAGAAGTTTGTTAAATGAGGGTACCCTCTGTGACCTACTTTTGCCTGAGGTGGGTCCACCTGATGACGGATATGGACGAAAAAAACAACAACACTTGTAGAGGACCATGAGTACATCATGCATACCAAGTTTCTTCAAATTCTGTTCAGCGTGTTCTGAAGAAGTGGAAAATGTGAAAAGTTAACGACGGACGACGGACGGACGACAGACTACGATTGAACACAATAGCTCACTTGAGCCTTTGGCTCAGACGAGCTAACTCACATGACCACATTAAAGGTCATCTACTCCTCATAATCACCCAAAATTTTTCCATTCAAAAGTTTGCGTCTAATGATTAACAGATATGTCACTCGCCTTCATTTAATTTAGACATCAGTATTAACTGACACAAAACAAAATCAAAATAAATATGCTAAAGACAGGTATCCTAATTATAACCTATTACCTTGACCTAGATATCCTTAAGATGTATCTGTATACCAAATATCAGTTCAATTATATACATGTATCTAGCTGTTCCTGAGAAAATGAAGAGAATTGCTAACTGTAAGAAATTTTCCAAGTCCAAGGGGGATCACTCTGACAAAAATTATTGAACCATAACCAAATTTGAACATGACCTAAATATCCTTTAGATGTATCAGTATATCAAATATCAATTCAATATCTTTATTTGTTCCCGAGATAATGTGCAGAAACTGCTAAATGGATATATCTCTGACAAAAACTATTGAACAATAACCAAATTTAAACTTGACTTAGATATACTAAAGATGTATCTGTATGCAAAATATCAATCCAATATCTTAATCCATTCCTGTGATAATTAATGAGCAGAAACTGCTAATTATAAGAAATTTTCTAAGTCCAAGGGGGATAACTATGACAAAAATTTTTGATCCATAACCAAATATGAACTTGAGTTAGATATACCGTACTTTAAATGTATCTGTATGCAAAATATCAATTCAATATCTCTATTGGTTCCTGAGATAATGAGCAGAAACTACTAATTTTAAGAAATTGCACGGGAAAGTGCAAGGGGATAACTATGACAAAAATTATTAAACAATAACCAAGTTTCGAATCAACTTGACCTAGATATCCTTGAGATGTATCTGTATACTAAATATCAATTCTTCTTAAATCATAACTTACTACTGCATTTACAACTTAGAATTCTTTTGCCAAAAAAAAAAAGAAATCTGATCGCTCATAAGAATTTTTTTTTTTTAATCAAGAGATTTCAGCGTTGGTGAAGCATGTATTAACAAAAGCAACACCTAGCATGGCTTAATATGCCCGTCGCTTACTATGAACAGGATCAATTCAAACGTTTGGTTTTATTACCCCCAAATTTGGGTCTTTTTAATTGGTATATGTTTTCATGAAATATTAAAATCCAAAAAGAAGGTAAATATTGAATGCTATTTAAGTAGTTAAATTTAACCCCACATTATTATATTATATTCTATGATTATTATTATAGTATATTATATAACTTCCATTATCTTATTTAAGCATTCTTCATGAAAAACAGATGACGTTTATTAAAGTCATCTTATTCCACAGCATCTTATCAAAGTCAAAATAAAATCCAAGTCCCATAACTCTGTAACGACAACAAAGAATTTGCTCAAAATTGAAAGGCTGCTTTCCCTACACTATTTAAGCATATTGTATGAGTTTCATGAAAAACATTGACTGACGTTCATTCAAGTTATCGCATTCCATAGCATCTCCAAGCATCTTATCATACCGGTAGTAAAAATTAAAATCCAAGTCATAACTTCCGAACGACGAAACAGAATTTGCTCAAAATCAAAAGGCAGCTTCCACTACCCTATTTAAGCATATTGTATGAGTTTCATGAAATACAACTGACATTTACTCAAGTTATCGCATTCCATAGCATCTCCATAGCATCTTATAATAGTAAAAAATAAAATCCAAGTCTCCCGAACGATGAAACAGAATTTGCTCAAAATCAAATGGCAGCTTCCACAACCAGATTTAAGCATTCTGTATGAGTTTCATGAAAAACAGCTGACATTTACTCAAGTTATTGCTTTCCATAGCAATGATATATCTCATCATAGCTAAAACAAAATCCAAGTCTCATAACTCCAGAACGACAAAACGGAATTTGCTCAATATCGAAAGGCAGCTTAATTCCCCTACACTAGGTATTCTGTATGAGTTTCATGAAAAACAACTGACGTTTACTAGAGTTATTGCGTTCCATATAGCATCTTATCATAGCAAAAATAAAATCCAAGTTCCATAACTCTGTAACTAGAAAATGGATTTTGCTCTAAATCGAAATAAAGTAGCTTCCCCTACACTACTTAAGCATTTTGTATGTATTTCATGGAAAACAGCTAACGTTAACTAAAGTTAATGTGTTCCATAACGGACAGACGGACAGACGAACATCACATATCATTATGCGTCCCGTACATACTTCATCGTGCATATAAAAAATCTCAATTGTGCATTTTATTTTCTTTCAAAAAGTAACAATTTAACAACACTCAAGTGCATAGTCCAAAACCAAATTACCCAAAATAACTTTACCGGACACCACCATCACAGACAACACCAGGTGTATAAGCATAAACTCATCTCAAATTCTTTGAAGTGGACTAAAAATATCTGGAATGCTTATTCTTCAAAGGAAGATAACTCTTGTAAATAAAGTCAACTGCATAAATAAAATAAAACTTCATATGTATATTAGGATAATTAACTGAGAAAGCTTCACTTTCAATTGATGTCTCCTAGCATGACTAAAAATATTTAAAAAATACTGATTCTATAATCAAGTGCAACTGAGTTGACACAATCAATGGATTGGACAAACAGACAGAACCATATTAATACAATATCATACCCCTCAAAAGACAGATATGTATAAAAACAAATACACAGTATATGAATGAACTTCTAATAATATGAAGGTGCATTTTATGTGGTTTCAAATAATTCATTATACATACCTGTAATTCTAAAACTGATTTTCTTAGTGATTCAATAGTAGTTGAACCTTCTTGAATTTTCCGATCCTGCATATGAAACAAAGATAAAAAGAGTTATTACTCACGTTCTTGAACATTATTCAAATCAAGGAAAAAACAAGATGTTGTTTTTAAATAACAAGAGGCCCAAGTGGGCCTATATCGTTCACCTGAGTACCTAGATGATCAGTCATACAGGAAGGAAGAAGTCATTTATTTTTGCATTACTGTGACTAAATAAACAGAGATGTTGAAAATATGTCAAATTTTATTTCAGAGCAAAATAAAATACACACACAGTCATGCAGGAAGGAAGAAGTCCTTTAATTTTGCATTACTGTGACTAAATCAACACAAATCTTGAAAATATGTCAAATTTTATTTCAGAGCAAAATAAAAAACAACACTTTTTTGCATATCCATTCAGGTGAATTTGATATTAAGCATTTGCTTTGTCTATGCAAGATGTGATTCAGGGCAACACGTAAGTCATTTTCTTTAGGTGGAACTTTTGTTGACGTATGATTTCAAGTCTGGGTCATGAACAACAATTGTTTCAAATATTGTCCAGATCCAACTTAAAATTGCCTAATTTCATATGTTGAGTGTTGAGAAACATCTAAAAACTTATTTAGATGTGTAAAGAAATGAAAAAAATTTTTTGACCCCAGCTGGATTTGAACCGCTACTCTCCATATTTTAATTACCAAGAGGTATATCTACCATTATGAGACCTAGTTTTTAGACATGGTGGCATTATCTGTTGACCAATTTGGATGAAATGTACAAAATTGATAGAGGACCTATAGTACTTCACGTATATCATGCATGTTTCATTAAAATCTTTCATATGGTATAACAGCAGAAGTTCAAAATGTGGAGAATTGTCCCTATACACCTACATTTGGAAGTCTTAAAAAATTCATAGAAAATCCAAAAATTGAGATATTGACAAAATTCTTTCAAAGTAAATCCCTTATTAAATTACGATCACAATAGTCCATAAGAAATCATCATTATCAATTAATTAGGAAATATGACACTTTTCTGCACTGAATTAAATCACCAAGTCCAAACAAATGTCGAAAAAAAATTCTAAAATTTGATTTTGGAAGGGAACCAAACTTATCTTCACTCATCTCTCTTGATCATTTCTATGCATTCTGATTGTCTCTGTATACAGCCAGTATGATAAAGAATATTGTCAAAGGAGGGTACTTTTTTGTGACCGAAGCCGGCGTGGCCTAGTGGTATCGCGTCAGACTCCTGATCGGGAGGCAGGGGTTCGAGTCCTGCTCTGGTCATGCCGGTGTCATGTCTTTCAGATGAGACAGTAAAAACCGAGGCCCCGCGTCGTGGTATGCATATGGCACGTTAAAGATCCCTCACTGCTTCGGCTGGGTCCGTTGCAAAGGTCAAAATTTGTATGCTCCGCATCAGGCATATGCCGTCACCATATACGTGAAATATTCGTGGTGTGACGTAAAACAAAAATCAATCAATTTTGTGACCTACTTTTGACTATGGTGACGCCACCTGTAAAGAGGTCTGGACGAAAATAACAGAATTTGAAGGGGATCATTAGTGATTTATTTCTACCAAGATTTATTAAATTCCTTCAAACAGTTTTGCAGAAAAAGTTAAACATGAGCAACGCCTAAAGTGGTATAATACGCCCGTCGCTTAATTCGGACGGGATCAATTCACATTTGGCATGAGTTTCATGAAAAACATCTGACATTTACTAAAGTTAATTAGCATTTTATCATAGGAATAAGTCCAAGGGCAATAACTCCTGCAAAAATGGTCCTATCAAACCCATCTTGGAACTTGACCTGCAAAAAAAAATCTTGAAATTTTTTATTCCAAGACCCCCGCTAACACCCCCCCCCCCCCCACCCCTAAAATTATAAATTTCTCAAAAATGAAAAACAGATATTAAAACCTGTAATATATATGATAGTTGGCACATTTTACCTGTTTCATGACAAACCAACGGACGTACGGACAGTGCCATAACATAATACATCCGGTCTAATGACGGGCATATAAAAATGTGTGAAAAATGGCCAAAACACACCCCCCTTTCTTTGGAAGTCTTAAAAAATTCATAAGAAATCCAAAAATTGAGATATTGACAAAATTCTTTCGCAGTAATATATTATATTCCTTACCATAATTATGATCAAAATAGTCATTAAGAAATCATCAATATCAATTAACTGAAAAACATGACACATTTCCAGAAGTCCAGACACTTTTCCAGAAGTCCAGACACTTTTCCAGAAGTCCAGAAACATGTCAAAAAAGCGTAAATTTCTATTTGACAGATCTTAACCCCAAACACAGTTTTAATAATCCATCTTTATAGATTGCTGAAATGCAATTAGTCTCCCTACTTATGCACTGGTTCTGGAGGACAAGATTTTTGAAGAGGGGTACCGTTTTGGGCATTTTTGGCCCCGCCCTGGATCCACTCCTGAGGGAATCTGGATCCCGAACATAATTTTAGTAGGGGATCTTGAGTACATCATATATCCTTTACAGAAAAGAATGTCATTGAACTTCCATTGCTTTTACAGTTATATTCTTTCCATTGAAATCCCATTACTTTTGCAGTTCTACTAATTAGATGCAAACTCGTAATGTAAAATGTATGTGTAAAAACCATTGATTTTCCAGTTTTCTGTAAAAACCCATTGTAATACCATTCAAAGTCCATTGAAATACCATTGAAATAGGCGAATTATTTAAATTAGGTAGAACCAGTTAAATGACGTCACATTTAACTGAAAAATCAATGTTGAAATACAGCTTTCAGAAAACCATTGAAATACCATTACTTTCCCAATTATTCCACAAAAGACAAAAAAATTACAATGACTTATAGAGACAGAAGTTTTATTATGTTCTTCACATGTAATGCCACTATGTTAATTATCAAAGAACTGATATTAAACTTTAATTAGATATACAAAGATCATCTTACCAACAGATAATGTATAGCTGACTAAATGAAAATGAACATGTATATTCATTGAAAGTTCTCATATCTAAATGTTCAGTAACCTACCTTGTTTTTCAGAATTTTGGAAAATGTTCATATATAAACAAATTAAATCAATGCATAGAACAAAATTAAATTCCCTGAAAACATCATCAGAATTTCATATGATTAATCCACATATTGTCACTCAACAGTATTAAGTAACTTATTATGTCATGAAGATCCACAAAGTCTTCATAATACTTTAAGATACATGTCTCCTTCCTGTGCATGTCACTTTTTCTGTAAAAATGTCACCTTAGTATGCTTATCACATAGTTTAAATCACATTTCCATGTATAAATTTTAGTTTAATCACTTCTCCATGTATCAATTTTATGCATTCAAGCATTTCACACATGCAGTTTTTCTGCACACAATTTTTTTTTTATTCTGTACGTCTTTTAAAATCTTGGTACAGCCTTTACCACTTTCTGTCTGTTGTTTCCAATTTCATTAAGCAAAGTTGCCATGAATGTTTTTGAGGCAGGTGATCACGGACATGTTGCAAAGACCTGTAAAAATAAATATCATAAACGAATAACCAATTTAAGTTTATCAGGACAAAGGTACAATGGGGTGGACAGAGTAGTCTAGATGAACGGGATGAGTAAGAGATAAGGAATAGAATGGGGAGACAGGGTGAGAAGAGGTAAAAAAGGAAGAGCATAATCTATATTGACCACCTAAATTACACGCGACCACTGTCATGCGCAGATCCAGAGAGATGCACCGGGGGTCTGGCTGACCCTAAGATTTCACGAAAATTGTTTTCTTGTTATTGTTACTAAAATATGGATGAACACCCACCCATCCCCCCCCCCCCTCAACCAAAATTCCTGGATCCGCGCCTGACTATGCTCCTGCCGAAGGTATAATGCATTATCATTAATTACTTGTTAACATGAGACAACCCCAATTACAAACACACGAGATCGCAGAATAAGTGAAAATTATGAAAGTATATCAAAGTACATGTACGGACAGACTCGTACACAAGTATTTTAAGTGTTTTCATTTCTTGAAAAATTCTATGCAAGTTACATCTAACACTATATTAATCATCCGTGTGTTCCGAAACGTTCAAAACAGGTGCACATTTTATACGCACATCCGTCTTGCGATAATCACTGACCTTCATCCTCTTCTAATTAACCCGTATTATATTTCCCGGCCTCTTCAGCGACAGAGGATGTCCCGCCGAGCGCCATTTGATTTTGATATCAATAACTTACAAGTGATGGGTTTGACGAGGTATCATGAGGATTATCAACTTTACAGAAATGCAATCCTATATTACTCGTAAGCATAAAGTTTAATAATTTCAAGTTAAATAATGCAACAATCATTTCACTCTCATTGTTAGTTTCTTTTCTAAAAGAAAGACAGTGCCCATGCATGCAGCCATGTAGATTCAACGTTTTCAATGAATATTAACATAAAACATCCGAGCAGAAGAACACTGAAAGTTAAAAAAAAAAAAAAAAAAAAAAAAAAATATATATATATATATATATATATATATATTATATATATATATTATATATATATATATATATATATATATATATATATATATATATATATATATATATATATATATATCAGTACTTACCGGTACGTTAGTGAAAAGTCAAAAGAATTTCCTCCGTGACCATCCGATTGTTCATTTATATATGCAACCAAATCCGTCTTTCTATTTTGTATAATTCCATTATCGTCGCCTGTAGACATGCTCGCCAATTGTTTGACTATCTTTTACAAATAAATCGGCGCAAGAGCGCTTACACAACGATATACAAGACGTTTTCTCAAAATGAATCATGGCGCTCGATCGGATGCTGCTTCATATTCAAATGATACTAGGCTGTATAATAAGGTCATTTTCCCATGATTCTCGAAACGTGTTATATAATACAGTTCGTTATCAGGAATGGACGATATCTGATTTCACCGATTTGTCTGGACTGAAGCCGTATATATACTGTAGTGTGGATACAGAAATAATATTTTTTGTGGAAATTAAACCACAAAATGTATTGCGTTAATATTTTTCCCTTGTATTATTGTTTTAAAAATGTATTTTAATAAAATAACTGAGAAAAAATAGCAATGATAGTTATGGTGTATGGGGTGGGAAAATGGGGGGTGGGTGGTTGGTTATTGTAGTGTTTTTGCTTGAGACCTTTACAAAACAGCCTATTCAAAGTGATTTGAAAGAAAACCAAATGTATACGACGATTTGATCATAAGTCAGCACAGTGTCCCTGAAAATTAATCGGCAAGATTGAAAATTGACATCGACGAAGTGAGCGCTGGTCCGCTATCGCATTTGCCGTACATTTTGGCACCATATATATGTATAGGTACTTGACGGATACGTACGGTATTTCACATTTGAGTATATACGTACATGTACCTGCAAAGGTCTCTCGTATAAACTAAAAGGGAGTAACGGTACGCACTTCGTTAACACGGATGAAATAGGATCCTTATCGAAATATTTTGAAGATCACAGATGGGTTCCAATTATCACACAATCATTATATAACGGGAGTTTACAAGATAGACAAACTAAATTAATGCGTCCGTTCATCTAAATACATTAACTCTTTCCCCGCGGATTTCTGTATATTTGTATCCCTTTTCAAACTTGAGTTCTGTTGTGTTGAGAAACAACTCGCCGAACATATAATATACCTATAGACTATGTGTATGTACAACCATTGAATTGAGAAAAACTGCTTTCGAAAATAAATGCTATATCAATGTATAATTGTTACACTAAATGTCCAGTTATTTGAGATAATGGTATTTCAATGGTAATATTGAGTCATTAAAATCACAGTTACATTTGTAAGATAAAACCTGAATTTCAATGGTCTTAGAATAACTGGTTTACTGAGACTACAAGGTGAAACAATGGTATTCTAATGGTATTTCAATGATAACTGCTAAAACACTGGGTTTTCAATGAAGTTTCGATGGGAAATTTCCAGTTTTTTTATCTATATACAAAGTTTGATCCAAATCTGCAAAGTAGTTCCAGAGAAGAAGTTGAAAATGTGAAAAAGTTAACGACTGACGGATGGAAGACGATGACGGACTGCGCACTATGACTATAGCTCACTTGAACCTTTGGCTCAGGTGAGCTAAAACAGAGGTCTTCCCATCCCCTTTCTTCGATTCATTCTAATTTACAACCCATTACTTTGTTTCCAATCTAAATCAATATTCCTGAAAAGAATAAAAGCATAAAATATTTATTTGATACATGATCTATATTAAGCAAAACTAATTGAGAATAATAATTGAAGAAAAATGTTATCTTGGCCTTGGTCACATGACCTTGAGTCAAGGTCATGTGAAACCTTTGGGTCATGATCAACAACAAATCAAATAAATATACCCAATGTCAATTTAATCCATTCAACCTTTACCGAGAAAATGACCGGAAACTGTCATTTTTAAGGAACTTTTAATGTTCAAGGGCAATAACACTGGCAAAAATAACTGGAACACACCTATATTCGAACTTGACCTGCATTTTCCCTTGATACATTTATATGCCCAATATCAATTATTTAATCCACTGAACTTTCACTGAGGAAATGAGCAGAAACTTTCATTTTTAAGGAATTTTTAATGTTCAAGGGTAATAACTCTATCAAACTAGAGCAGTCCTAACGGGACAAATACCCTCCACGGCAACAAAGTAGAAACATGCAATAATTCATCCCAATATACATCACTGGTATAAGTGTAATGGATGTCCACTTACAAGCACATTTTAAGGTATAAGCAAAAATAGCCCAGACAAGATTTTTACATTAGAGTGAATAGTGACCTTGACCTTTGACCCATGACCTTGGTTTAGGGTCATGACACACCGGCATCTCCAAAGGAACAAATGTACCAAGTATGATCATCATATGATAAAGAATCAAAAAGTTATGCCCCGGACAAAGGTTGATGGACAGACAGACAGACAGACAGGGTGATTCCTATATACCCCCCCCCCCAACTTTGTTTGCGGCGAGTATAAAAACTCCCGAACAGACCCATATTCAAAGTTCACCTACATTTTACCTTAATACATCTATATACCTAATATCTATTTAATCCATCAAACCTTCATCGAGGAAACGAGCAGAAACTGTCTTATCTAAGAAATTTTCTATGTTCAAGGGCAATCTCTCGGTCAGAAAATACCCGACCACACCCACATTTGTACTTGACCTGCATTTTCCCTTGATACATCTATATACCCAATATCAATTTAATCCATCAAACCTTCAAAGAGAAAATGAGCAGAAAATTTCATTTTTAAGAAATTTTCTATGTTCAAGGGCAATAACTCTGTCAAAAATTACCAGACCACAACCAAATTTTTACTTGACCTGCATCATCCCTTGATACATCTGTACCCAATATCATTTTAATCCATCAAACCTTCAAAGAATAAATGGGCCGAAACTGAATGATGACAGAATGACAGAACAATGGAATGACAGAACAGCTTAACACAATGTGTCCCCCTCGATTTCATGGCGGGGCATAATTAAAACAGAAAAATTAGGAAATGAAATTACCAAGCAGTCATGTAGTAAGGTATTTATAAAAAACTTTTATTTTCAGTTTATGCTATCGCGTTGCCATTATGTGTATTACTTTTTTTTTTTTAATTATTTGCTTCTTTTTATGCATTTATCTATTTATTTACATATTACTAGTTTAACTAGTGGGAATTGTTTTTTGAAAAAAAAACCACATATCTCCCCTTCCCTATGGATTTGTTTCAGAATGGGCCAGTACAAGTAGAAGAATCTGACTAGGATTTTAAAACATTATAGGAATATAATCTAAGATACCGGTACTCTGTAGAAATTAATGTACAGTAAAACATGCTTTTAATGAAGTGCCAGGGACGATATATTATAAATGTATTTTGTTACAACTGTTGCATTTATAATAAATTTTCTGACAAGGGGTACTAAAAGTGACTTGAGTTAAGTTCAGGGTCAAAACTTCTGACATAGTTCATATACCGTGTTATTATATGCTAAAAAAATTAAAGTCCATAAGTCAAACAATTAACAAATTACAATTTAGAATCTTTTTTAAATGACCTTGAAACAATAAGTTTTTTTTTTTTAATTTGACCTTGAAATTGTAAATGTAGGTCAATGTAAAAAATTTTTACGTCGTGCACCTAAGCTTTCCTCACTGTCACCTTTCTATGTTTCAGGTTTAAAGTTCTTATCTCAAAGTGTATGCAAGTTATGGCCCTGACAAATTTTTTTTTTTAAATTTGACCTTGAGATTGTAAGTGTAGGTTAAGGTCCAAAATTTTTCTGCCATGCACCTTGCTTCACTGTCACCTTTCTAAGTTCCAAGTTTCAAGTTCTTATCTCAAAGGGTATTCAAGTTGCAACCTGGACAATTTTTTAGCTCACCTGAGCCAAAGGCTCAAGTGAGCTATAGTCATAGTGCGCCGTCCGTCGTCCGTCCGTCCGTCGTTAACTTTTTCACATTTTCGACTTCTTCTCTGGAACTACATTGCAGATTTGGATCAAACTTTGTGCAAATGATGTACTCAAGGTCCCCTACTAAAATTGTGTTCGGGATCCAGATTCCCTCAGGGGTGGATCCAGGGCGGGGCCAATAGTTTCCAAAACCGTACCCCTCTTCAAACATCTTCTTCTCCAGAACCAGTACATATATGGGGAAACTAATTGCATTTCAACAATCTATAAAGATGGGTTATTAAAAATTGTGTTCAGGGTTAAGATCCGTCAAATAAAAAATTTATGCTTTTTTGAGTGCATGTTTTTGGACTTAGTCATTTCAATGCTGAAACGTGTCATGTTTTTCATTTAATTGATATTGATGATTTCTTAATGACTATTTTGATCATAATTTTGGTAAGGAATATTATTGTGCAAGAATTTTGTCATTATCTCAATTTTTGGATTTTTTATGAATTATTTTAGACTTCACAAAATAGGGGGGGGGGGGGGTTGGCCATTTTTCACATTTTCAACTTTTTCTACAAAACCACATGAAAGATTTTAATGAAACATGGAATACATGAAGTACTAAAGGTCCTCTATCAATTTGGTAAATTTCATCTAAATTGGTTAACAGATAATGCCACCATGTCTAAAATGTAGGTCTCACAATGGTACATATACCACTTGGTAATTGAAATATGGAGAGTAGCGGTTCAAATCCAGCTGTGGTCAAAAAATTTTTTTTCATTTCTTTACACATCTAAATAACTTTTTAGATGTTTCTCAACATTCATCATATGAAATTAGACAATTTTAAGTTTAAGACTTCCAAAAAACAAGAGGCCCAAGTGGGCCTATATCGCTCACCTGAGTACCTAGATTATCAGTCATGCATGAAGGAAGAATTCATTTATTTTTGCATTAATGTTACTAAGTCAACACAGATGTTGAAAATATGTCAAATTTTATTTCAGGCTAGAATAAAAAACAACACTTTTTTGCACATCCATTCAGGTGATTTTGATTTTAAGCATTTCCTTTGTCTCTGCAAGAAGTCATTCAGGGCAACAAGTTAGTCATTTTCTTTAGGTGGGGCCTTTTGTTGACTGATTTCAAGTCTGGGTCATGAACAACAATTGTTTCAAATATTGTCCAGATCTAACTTAAAATTGCCTAATTTCATATGTTGAGTGTTGAGAAACATCTAAAAACTTATTTAGATGTGTAAAGAAATGAAAAAAAAAATTTGACCACAGCTGGATTTGAACCGCTACTCTCCATATTTCAATTACCAAGTGGTATATTTACTATTGTGAGAACTGCTTTTTAGACATGGTGGCATTATCTGTTAACCAATTTGGATGAAATTTACCAAATTGATAGAGGACTTTTAGTACTTCATGTATTCCATGTTTCATTAAAATCTTTCATGTGGTATAACAGCAGAAGTGAAAAATGTGATTGAATTGTTCCTATACACCCTCATTTGGAAGTCTTAAAAAATTCATAGAAAATCCAAAAATTGAGATATTGACAAAATTCTTTCAAAGTAACAATCCTTACCATAATTATGATCACAATAGTCCATAAGAAATCTTCATTATCAATTAACTAGGAAATATGACACTTTTTTCTGCATTGAATCACCAAGTCCAAAGAAATGTCGAAAAAAATTCTAAAATTAGATTTTGGAAGGGAACCAAAATGACAATACATCTTCACTCATCCCTCTAGATCATTTCTATGCATTCTGTTTGTCTCTGTATACAGCCCGTATGAAAAAGAATATTGTTAAACGAGGGAACTCTTTTGTGACCTACTCTTGACTATGGTGGTGCCACCTGTAAAGAGGTCTGGACGAAAGCAACAGAATTTGAAAAGGATCATAAGTGACTTATTTCTACCAAGATTTATTAAAATCTTTCAGACAGTTTTGTAGAAAAAGTTGAAAATGTGAAAAATGGCCAAAACCCCCCCCCCCGCCCCCCCCCCCCCCCCCCCCCCCCCCCCCCCCCCCCCCCCCCCCCCCCCCCCCCGCCCCCCCCCCCCCCCCCCCCCGCCCCCCCCCCCCCCCCCCCCCCCCCCCCCCCCCCCCCCCCCCCCCCCCCCCCCCCCCCCCCCCCCCCCCCCCCCCCCCCCCCCCCCCCCCCCCCCCCCCCCCCCCCCCCCCCCCCCCCCCCCCCCCCCCCCCCCCACCCCCCCCCCCCCCCCCCCCCCCCCCCCCCCCCCCCCCCCCCCCCCCCCCCCCCCCCCCCCCCCCCCCCCCCCCCCCCCCCCCCCCCCCCCCCCCCCCCCCCCCCACCCCCCCCCCCCCCCCCCCCCCCCCCCCCCCCCCCCCCCCCCCCCCCCCCCCCCCCCCCCCCCCCCCCCCCCACACCGCCCCCCCCCCCCCCCCCCCCCCCCCCCACCCCCCCCCCCCCCCCCCCCCCCGGCCCCCCCCCCCCCCCTTTTTTTTTTTGGAAGTCTTAAACGTAAAATTCCTAATTTCATATGTTGAGTGTTGAGAAACATCTAAAAACTTATTTAGAAGTGTAAAAAAAAAAAAAAAAATTTTTTGACCACAGCTGGATTTGAACCACTACTCTCCATATTTCAATTACCAAGTGGTATATGTACCATTGCGAGACCTACTTTTAGACATGGTGGCATTATCTGTTAACCAATTTGGATGATCCGCACAAAAAACAAAACCTTTGAAAAGGACTATGAGTACTTGCATCCTACCCAGTTTTATCACAATCTTTCAAGTTGTTCTGTAGATCAAGTTGAAGATATGAAAAAATGTCCCTCCCCCCCCCCTTTTCTTGGAAGTCTTAAAAAATTCATAAAAAATTCAAAAATCGAGATATTGAAAAAATTCCTTCGCACCAGCATTCCTTACCATAGAAATGATTAAATGAAACCAAATGAATGCATCAATGTTTACTAAAAGAAAATAATAACTCTTTAATGCATTAAAATAACAAAGTCCAAAATAAAAATGAAAAAACGTCAAAAATTTGATCTCGGAATGGAACCAAAAATATCAACACTTCTTCCCATATGCCTCTGAATCATTCCTATGCAGTCGGTTTGTCGCTGTATGCACCCGATCTGAATAAGAAGTTTGTCAAAGGAGGGTACCCTCTGTGACCTACTTTTGTCTGTGGTGGTGCCACCTGTTCATGGATCCTGACAAAGATGACCACATTTGTCGGGGACCTTGAGTATTTGATGCATGCCAAGTTTCATTGAATTCCAGCAAGTGGTTCCAAAGAAAAAGTTCAAACTGTAAAATGTTTACACCAATTATCCCACCCCCCCTTTTTCTTGAAAGTCTTAAAAAAATTCATAAAAAATCCAAAACATAAAATATTGAAAAATTTTCTTCGCCGTAGTATTTTTTACCATCAAAATGATCACATTAAACCAAATTAATGCATCAATGTTTACTAAAAGAAAAAAATACCTCTTTTCTGCATTAAAACTACCAAGTACAAAAAAATGTCAAAAAAACGTCAAAAATTTGATTTCGGAACGGAACCAAAAATAACAACACTTCTTCACACATCCCTCTAGATCATTCCTATGCATTCGGTTTGTCTCTGTATGCCCCCGGTCTGAAGAAGAAGTTTGTCAAAGGAGGGTACCCTCTTTGACCTACTTTTGCCTGTGGTGGCGCCACCTGTTGATGAATCCGGACGAAAAACAACAACACTTGTAGGGGACCATGAGTACTACAAGCTTATCAAGTTTCATCTGTTCAGTGGTTCTGGAGAAGAAGTCGAAAATGTGAAAAGTTAACGACGGACGACGGACGACAGACGACGGACGACGGACGGTGATTGATCACAATAGCTCACTTGAGCCTTTGGCTCAGGTGAGCTAAAAAGAGGGGGGGTGGCCATTTTTCACATTTTCAACTTTTTCTACAAAACTGTTTGAAGGATTTTAATAAATCTTGGTAGAAATAAGTCGCTTTTGATCCTCTTCAAATTCTGTTGTTTTCGTCCAGACCTCTTTACAGGTGGCACCACCATAGTCAAAAGTAGTTACAAAAGAGTTCCCTCCTTTAACAATATTTTTTTTCATACGGGCTGTATACAGAGACAAAGAGAATGCATAGAAATGATCTAGAGGGATGAGTGAAGACGTATTGTCATTTTGGTTCCCTTCCAAAATCAAATTTTAGAATTTTTTTTCGACATTTCTTTGGACTTGGTGATTTCAATGCAGTGTCATTTTTCCTAGTTAATTGATAATGATGATTACATATGGACTATTGTGATCATAATTATGGTAAGGAATGTTACTTTGAAAGAATTTTGTCAAGATCTCAATTTTTGGATTTTCTATGAATTTTTAAGACTTCCAAATGAGGGTGTATAGGAACAATTCAATCACATTTTTCACTTCTGCTGTAATACCACTTGAAAGATTTTAATGAAACATGGAATACATGAAGTACTAAAGGTCCTCTATCAATTTGGTAAATTTTATCCAAATTGGTTGACAGATAATGCCACCATGTCTAAAAAGTAGGTCTTACAATGGTACATATACCACTTGGTAATTGAAATATGGAGAGTATAGCGGTTCAAATCCAGCTGTGGTCAGAATTTTTTTTTTCATTTCTTTACACATCTAAATAAGTTTTTAGATGTTTCTCAACACTCAACATATGAAATTAGGCAATTTTAAGTTAGATCTGGACAATATTTGAAACAATTGTTGTTCATGACCAAGACTTGAAATCAGTCAACAAAAGGCCCCACCTAAAGAAAATGACTAACTTGTTGCCCTGAATGACATCTTGCAGAGACAAAGGAAATGCTTAATATCAAAATCACCTGAATGGATGTGTAAAAAAGTGTTATATTGTTTATTCTAGTCTGAAATAAAATTTGACATATTTTCAACATTTGTGTTGACTTAGTCACAGTAATGCAAATATAAATGAATTCTTCCTTCATGCATGACTGATCATCTAGGTACTGAGGTCAGCATTATAGGCCCACTTGCGCCTCTTGTTTTTTTTTATTTGACATTAAGAATGTAAATGTAAGTAAAGGTAAAAAATGTTTATGCCATGCACCTTGCCTCACTTTCACCTTGCTAAGTTCCAAGTTTCAAGTTGTTCTTACCTCAAAGGGTATTCAAGTTAGGGCCTGGACAAATTGTTATTATAAATTTGAACTTGAGATTGTAAATGTAGGTTAAGGTCAAAAAACATTTTTATGCTGTGCACCTTGCCTCACTGTCATCTATCTATTTGAGAAGACAATGTATTTTGCATAGAAATATCTAAGTTCAAGGGTCATAACTCCTGACAAAGTATTTTGCATAGAAAAATATAAGTCCAAGAGTTATAACTAATGTAATATTTGTAAATGTAGATCAAGGTCAAAATTTTTTATGCCACTGAAGGGAAGACATAACTCTGCGACCAAGAGCTGTAACTCTTGTAATTTATTTTTCGACAACTTCCCCTTCCAATATGCACATCTTCATATAGCAGGGAGTAAAATTTGCACTCGCCCACTCGCATTGGCGACTGAATGCTACCTGTGGGCAACCAAAAATCGTCGACTTGGTCACCCACATGTCGAGTTACAAAATCTGGACAGCTCTTGTGTAGGGATTAGTACAGTCTGAATCAAATGATTAAACTTTGAGAAACAGGCGAATGTTTTTTGATACTAATATTCTTCACCGTCTGACCATTCTTTCTTTTTGTTTCCATTTTTTTTACATTGATATTTTTTCCTTTCACTTTCGTGTTCACATTCACAAAATTATTTTGCTACTTTCGAACCCTCCACTTTGTGTATAAATGTGGCGCTACATAATCAGGGTTAAAATGACACTGGAAAGTTATGAAAAGAGACCAGGAATTCAGAGAAAGAGAAAAATAATCAGACTAAAAGTGAGTCAGCGAGCAAGACAGTAAATGAAACTGAGAATATAATTAAGACAGTCAAAATGAGAGTGATAGAGACCTTTTCAGGTTATCTGCTGGACTGACGTTAAGGATGGCAAATATTTATGTTTCTTGTAAAATTCCTGACGTCATAATAAGATAATGATTGTCTCTTACATCATTTTGCGAGAACAGCTAGTGATGATTTTACCACTCCAAACTTCAGCCCTGCAGTTAAGTGAAAAGGTCTATTGAAGAAGAAAACTGGATGAATCAGAGAGCGAAGTGTTTGGAAGATTGCTGGAAACAGATGTTAAAAGAATTTGAAATTAAATGAAAAGAATATATTGTAAAGAAATGAATTAAATTCTATGGTGTTTTTTTTTTTTTCATGTGGACCCCTAAAATTTCATGTGGGCCCCTGAGTTTTGTAAGTAAGGGACCCGCATTGCTCCTGAAGTATTTCAACGAATTTTATTCCCTGATACAGTGTACTATGTACAATGATTTATCGAAATCCTTCCAAGGCTTTAGGAGGAGTTACAAAACAAAATATTTTGCACAGAAAAATCTAAGAATCTCGGAGTCTAAGAGACATAAATCTTGTATTTGTTTTTGGACAGCATTTCCCTTCTAATATGCCAATTTTCATACGGTGTTCTTTCTTTGTTCCACATTTTATAAAAATCCCTCAAAGGGAGCAAAAAGTGTAGCAAAATCTAAGTCCAAGCAGTGACTCTTGTAATTTATTTTGAACAGCATTCCCCTTCCAATATGGAAATCTTCATTGGATGTTCTTTCTTTGTTCAATGTTTCATCAAAATCCCCTAAAGGATTTAGGAGTTGTGAAAACAAGGTATTTTGCACACAAAAATTTAAGTCTAAGGGTCATAACTCCTGTAAATGTTTCATCAATATCCCCATGAGGGTTTAAGAGGAGTTGTGAAGGCAATATAGTTGGAACAGATGGTATGGCGTAATACACCTACATCTTTATGTGGGCATATAAAAACTATAGTAGGTAAATCCTTAATATGAGACAGATAGACCTATCATTAAACATTCTGTGCATTCCTGCGACTTGTATGTAATACATAGATGGTTATAAGTGGCAATGCTGTATCTATATTTGTAAATCAGCATGTAGCCATACGATTACTGTACTAAGTTCCCTCACTAATGTAATTTAAACATTCCTTTATATGTTATCTTTCTTTTAACTGACTAAATTTATTTTATATTTAACTCTGCCAACTTTAGTTATTATTAGACTCAACAGAATCCCAGGTTATCGTTTTATATACATCCACTAACTACTTCTATAACCACTTCAGAGAATTGTGGTCCCCTGCTTTTGGGGTTCTATCAGTAAGGGTGCAGTGATCTGTGACATTGTCATGGTTGTGCATGTCGACATGTATCTGCAGCGCCATTAGGGACACACAAGCCAAATATGAAGGCCCCTAAATGTTTTACAAAAATCTGATGGGTTTTAATAATAATCATCCCTATAGGTCTTGAACTGCTTTACACAAAAATAGCGAGACCTTTTGTTTTATCTCCATTTCAGTATTCGCTTTCCATTTCCAAATTTTATCTGCTTCCCTATGTAGTTCCTGATGTAGAGAGGACAATCGTTCTGAATCCTTAAGTTTATCAAGTTGTTCTGCTTCTGAGGAAAGAATATATACATGTACAATATAAAGTAACAATATGTAATACATACATAAATATGGATCTCTTGATTTAAAATATACAATGGGTTTCACGTTTGCATTTCAACATATCATGTAACTTTTATTGCAGAAAGACTTCAAATCAGTTATCCTCATACAAGTGAAACATGGGGATATAGTGTTAACTTTAAAAACAATCACAATTTTCATCATATTTCAAGAGTTGCAAGTTTGGGTTTGATTCTGGCTGTCAGCTTGGATTTTCTAGATGAGTTATCATCTTCTGCCTTCTCATCTGTCCTCGAGTTGAGACAGTATAAACCAAGGCCCTCAGTGATTGAGTGTCATGGTATATGTTGGCACATAAAATATCCCTCACTGCTTTGGGTGGGTCTGTTACGCATAGGACAAAATTACATAGAAATGCACCAGATTGGTGCTACCACAATATAAGTGCAATGATTTGGGAGTAATATAATGTTAAAAAACAATAACAAAACAAACAATATATCTTATTATGTTTTCATGCATAGTAGGAATTACTAAATTCTACAAATGCTTTCCTTTAATCTAATACATGTGCTGTAATTTGTTGTTAATTACTGTTACAGTAAAAAATATTAAGCAATCACCTTTCGTCTTAGTAATCGCTGTGCATCCTGTATTAAATTTCTGCTTTGTATTGGATGGAAACTGAAAAAGTTATCAACATTATACACAAACTCACAGAGACAGATTATCATATAAAATGAATGAAGTCATACTGGCATGGCACCATATCAGATAAATGTACATTAATTGTATTCGATCTCTAATAATATTATTAAAACTATTTTATGAAAGTTTCAAAACTTCAAGCACCAACCAGTATATATTTACCCCTAAAGAAGTAAATGTATTTATATATAATTATTCAATATCATTCTTTTACAATTAAGTTAATTAGGCCAAACAAAAACAATTGTGTGTTTCAGGTAACCCGTGTCATGATCCTAATTGTTTGGGGTCAATTTGCCTGTAGATACTAGCTTTAAAACATATCCACAATTTCAGGTAAGTGATAGATTGAATATTTCCTATAAAAATGTAATCATTTAGGTCTGGTCTTGGGTAAATTATTAGAATAACCATGGCAGTCAACATATTCAGTGGCTGAAAAATATAGGTTTTTCAAGTACTTGTCCAAGGACAGGTTGGAACATGAAAACCACTTGCCTTAAGTTACCACAAAACTTACTTGTCCAAACTTTTAGAACTGTTAAGATACTTTTGTAGTACATTCAAAACATAACATTGTTATTTGTTGTGATAAGGCATAACTAGGTATTAATTCTCTCTGACTTTATATGGATCGGATCTTATATTAATCCACTCCGTCATCCCTATAATGCCTAAGTGAAATATCTAGAAATTAATGATGTACAAGAATTATATTTCTCGCTTGCCCATGGTCATGCACTACTCATGAAATTGCCCAGTCTTCATTACTTGTCGCCCTAGGTGTCAGGCAATCATATTAAATGTCAGCCCCTAGCTGGTATTAGTGGCCAACAATTATTTCGATTGATTGATTGATTTTTGTTTTACGTCACACCACGAATGTTTCACGTATATCGTGACGGCATCTGCCTGATGCAGGGCATACAAATTTTGACCTTTGCAACGGACCCACCCGAAGCAGTGAGGGATCTTTAACGTGCCATGCATACCACAACATGGGGCCTCGGTTTTTACTGTCTCATCCGAAAGACAGAACACCGGTATGACCAAAGCGGGACTCGAACCCCGGCCTCCCGATTAGGAGTCCGATGCGAAACCACTAGCTAGGCCACGCCGGCTTCAATTATTTCGAGATATTCTAACAATTTGTTTTAATTATAATATCACATACATCAGTGCTGCTTATATGCACTAAAATTTATCCTGCAAAAACCATGTATACCATCCAGGAAAACAGGTAAGAAGGATACATGTTTTGTGCATTGCTATGTATGGATATGTACAAAATCTCTTATGGTGAAATATTAGCTTTTGTTGTCTTCTCTACTTAAAATTAACCTCCTTCTAGATCACTGTGATGTTTTCAGTTTGTCAACTTATGCACCCAGCCTGAAGGAGATGTTTGTCAAAGAAGTGTGCCCTCTGAGGCCTACATCACCCATAAGTATAGATGACCTATCTGATCACTCTGGTGTGAGCTTAAATCTTTCAACAACAAATTTTGTTGCATTAATGTATACATGGTCCCATTTGAATTTAGAATTGGGAGTAACTATAAACTAATTCAAAAATGAACAATATTGGTACAAAATGTCAGATCCAAGCACAAGACTTCATGCTTTGGTCTGACGTTTTGGACTAGAATAATATATACATATATTGATTTCATTTTATTTTTACAAATGATTGTTATTGATAATGGTCTACTAGGGCCCATTTCTAGACAAAGATGGTGAATGACAAAATGTCCTTCAGGAAACGGAAATTTGATAAAATTGTTGTTATAATACCTAAAGCAAGAAACCGTCAAAAACAGTATAACCCGAATGCAAAGCATAAGATTATAGCCTACCTGTAGAATCTTATCCAGAAACATGTCTTTTTTAGTTTGAAGATGTTTCCAGAAGTTTGAAGTTGGTATCATTAATGGTATGCAAAAAATCACAAAATCAGACTGTGTTAATTGAAGTGTAAAATCAAGGTCAAGCTTTCTCAAGGTCACCAAATTTTGTGTCGTTCGAGAAGAACTCATCAATGTCTGCAAACTGACCAGGTTTGAAGTTGGTATCATTAATGGTATGCAAGAAATCATTAGCTAAACAAAAAATCAGACTGTGTTCACTGAAGTGTAAAATCAAGGTCAAGCCTTCTCAAGGTCACCAAAAGTTTTGTCGGTCGGGAAGAACTCATCAATGTCTAAAATCTGACTAAGTTTGAAGTTGGTATCATTAATGATATGCAAGAAATCAACCTAAATGCAAAATCAGACTGTGTTAACTAAAGCATAAAATTGAGGTCAAGGTCACCAAATTTTGTGTTGGTCGGGAAAAACTTATCAATGTCTAGATACTGACCAAACTTGATGTTGGTATCATTAACGGTATGCAAGAGATCAAGCTAAACGCAAATTGCTGATGCCGGATCGACAGACATCACCAATTCATATATATTAGACTTGCTTTGCAATCCGGTCAAAAACTCTAAATGGACATTGAATAAAGATCATGTTTTGAAATAGTTTAGATGACTATATATATACATTGTTGCTATCATTCCTTTTTCCTTCTAATACCAAGATCTGTAAAAACTTCCAGTCCTTAAACAATTTTTATATCATGGGCATTTTCATGGTAACATTGACAGGATTATATTCAATCTTACTTGCCGGCTTTCAACATCTATTTACATTTTGGCAAAGATTGATAAATTTGATTATAATGCATTCAGCAAGTTACATTTACCTCCTAATCCTATAAGTGAGCTTATACTGACCTATTAAAAAGCAATCATCTGACCTATTAAAAAGCAATCATCAATGACAGCTAACATATGACATTTGATAATTAATGTCTATTAATTAATTGTAAGATGAACTTATCCAATTAATTATATATATACTGCACAGCTAGTGCACACTCAAGGGACAAAATGCAGTGGTGAAGTGTTAAACAAAAATCAAAAAGCGAGACAATGCAATAATTAAACTGCATATATAGCTTCACCACTTAATTTAAATGGTATTTAATTAGTACAGTTATCTGGTTCCAAAAATTTTATTTGGGATCTGGAACATGGATTATCGGCACAATTAAAATAATGTTGAAGAAATCTGTTCCTGTACTTTTTGTCTGGATAAGTGGAATTTCCAGATTATATACTGAAGCCCGGATTAACAGAGTATCATCGTATATCTTTACTTTGCATGTTTTTGTAAGTGTATTATCTAAAATTTGATTTAGTAACTTCTCTTTTAGTATACCTAAATATTATACTTGTTGCTCATCCGATAAAGATTCAACTATCATTGTTTACCTCAAACATCCTTTTATTTGACGATGTTTCATTGTTTGAAACCAATTTGAACACTGGATGTTGCTTGGGCTGACTAAATTGTGACTGCATTATGTTCTTTTCCTCTTCACGAAAAATCTTTGGAACTTGTGAATATATATGCATCAACCTACAGACAATAACTATTGCAACAGATGAATGAAATGTTATTTTAACACTGTGGAGCTACTTAATTTCTGCAAGTGTTATAACACATATAATTATGTTGAGTGCAACATCCCAGTACACCAAGTCTTACACTATAGTCCGACAAATCTGACAAAGGACATTAATATTTTTATCAATTGTCATTGCCCTTCGTCAGATTTGCATGTCGGACTAGTCTTACACATATATATCTGATTCCACAACAATTTTATTATAACTGACAGTGACAATATTTTGCATTTAAATACTATTTTTTACTTTTATTTTTTTATTTTTTTTTTCTTTGGTAGAATTTGTACCGGTATAAAGTAAACAGTCATATTTAAATGCACTGCAGGAAGACTAAATAAAAGACACCTGTATTGTCTATTGAACTATTTTGGTTGAGCAATTTAATTGTGACTCACAATTGTACATTGGACTCCAGAGGCACACACCTTACAATCGCCTGGACTGGTCACTCCTATAATTTATGTATCCAACATCTACAGACAAGAAACATATCCAGACTATATAGGCCTAGCCTATCCAGGCAAAGTGTGATCTCTGGAGATTCTTGCACATGGCCGTCTGGCGAATGGCAATAGTAAACGACAGCATAATAAAACAGCCACGTGTGACTATTGTCCGACCCACTATAGTACTGTCCGTGTAGCTCACTTCAGAAATCAATTTTAATGCTACAAATACAATACAGTAGGAAAAATCGCGATTTTCCGATTTCTGAATTGTCTTGCGCGGACAGTAATCTGTGTAGATCTAATCTTTGATAGATCCTATCACTATAAATTAAATTCTTTTCATATACTGTAATCTTAATATTTATCAACATAATGCTTAACAATTAAAAAAAAAACATTCATGCACTTCATATACCCCTTCTACAATCAACCGTCCTACGTTGTTTACATTTCTCGTATTATGTCGTCTGCGATGATATCCAGAATGGATTTCGGCATTAATATTATTGAACCCGACAGAAATCACTGCAATCGCTAGTCAGAGTCAAGTTTCCGAGAACGCGAGACCCCTCTAGACTTGAGTACACAGTAAATCTAAAGGGTCTTTGGAACCTGATTGCATGTATGTAACCAGAGACATATATACACATGTATACATGTCTCTGATGTAACCGACTGAGCTAGAGGGTCGGATGCATGACAGCTAGGTGATTCGGTACCATAGGACGTGGGTTCGAGTCACAGAAGGGGAACGGTTATGAGTGCCGTTTCCAATAACTATATAAAGCTACACTCAAATGCCACAAATTTTCGGCACTTGCCCTTTATCAAGTGGATTCATAATTTATATTTTCTATTATCCATTTGATAAAGGGCATGTTGCCTAGTGGATAACGTGCTTGACTCGTGACTGAAAGGTCCCGGATTCGACTTCCGCCCTGGGCGCACCGGTGTTCTGTTTTTCGGATGAGACAGTGAAAACCGAGATCCCGTGTAACGGTAGGCGTGACACGTAAAATATCCCTCAATGCTTCGAGTAGGTGGGTTGCAAAGGTATAAATTTCTATGCACGGCATCAGACAGACGCCGTTACTATATACGTGAAATAAGCGTGGAGTGACGTAAAACAATATTCAATCAATCCATTTGTATATCTGTGTGTATACACATACAAAAGTTCACTCTTGTGGATCGAGACATGAGTATTTATAAGATTGGTGGGGTCATAATCTAAAAAGAAGAGATCTAAGCGAGAGAACTTTGCCGTGATCATGCGTTCGAATGGTTCTCTAATCGACGCATAAAACCCCTCTATCTTAGATAATCTGTTTTCCAACTGTCCAGTTTTTAGTTTTGTATTGGGTTTTGTCCATATTGTATAATATATCGAAAATATTCTGTAATTCTTGACCACCACTTTTCACTATTGACAAACTATCATGTACAATACCCACTGTTTCGCTCATTCATTATGCTCTATTAGCTAACAGTGGTGGATCCAGGATTTCCAAAAAAAAGGGGGTGGGCACATATGTATTACTCAGCCATTTTTGTTGCCAAATCTGGATTTTTTTCTAGTAAATATGTGGCGAAAAGGTGGGGTCCTTCCCCCTCTAATTCCGCCTCTGGTTGGTTTCTACATGTAGTCACTGGTCACTCACTAGTCTATTTGAAAATGGTCTCCAAAATGCCCCTCCCCCCCCCAAACAAATCCTTAAAAGAATTTCCCGGACAGTCTTTGAAATCGAATTCTTTAGATACTTCCTAATGTAATCTCATGATTAATCAAATAAATACAACATATTCTGTCGGAACGCATGTGTCCATTAACCACTAAATTTAGCGTGTGCGATTACATAAAGATGGACGCTACATGTATATGTATTGTATTCTTTATTGATCGTATGCATTTTTGCACATAGACATAATCCAATCTTACAACAGCATATACAATAGTATGTATCAAACGTAGTCAGAAAGTGAGATAAACAATTTAGTTGGAATTGATGAAGATGAAAATTGGACAATGTTCTCTAATAATGAATAAAAAGCATGTTTTATACATTTTCCTATATTACATAGTTCTTTTACATTTTCATAAAAGTTGAATTTGTTTAAAGACGAAGGGCCTAACATAATAGTAAATTTTCAAAAACTCTGGTCTTAACTGGAGATAGTGGTGGTGTTTTCCCCAAAAATGCAAAATGCCCCCCCCCCCCCCCGGAAAAATCCATGAAAGAATTTCCCGGACATTCTTTGAAATCGAATTCTTTAGATACTTCCTAATGTAATTCTAACTCATCCCATGATTAATCAAATAAATACAACATATTACGTCGGAACGCATGTGTCCATTGACAATTAAATTAGCGTGTACGATATGTATTGTATTGTTTATTGATCGTATGCATTTTTGCACATAGACATAATCCAAATCTAACAACAGCATATACAGTAGCATGTATCAAACGTAGTCAGAAAGTGAGATAAACAATTTAGTTGGAATTGATGAAGATGAAAATTAGACAATGTTCTCTAATGATAAAAGCATGTTTTATATATTTTCCTATATTACATAGTTCTTTTACATTTTCTGTGCATAAAAGTTGAATTTGTTTAAAGACGAAGGGCCTAACATAATAGTAAATTTTCAAAAACTCTTGTCTTAACTGGAGATAGTGGAGGTGTTTTCCCCCTAGCCACCCCCGGAAAAATGGCTATATAGTAGTTTTTCCCCCGGAAAAATGGCTATATAGTAGTTTTTCCCCCGGGGGAAATTTGGCCATATAGCCATCCCCCCCCCCTCTTATAGCCATTTTTCTCCCGGGGAAAAACTACTATATAGTGGATTCTCCCCCCAATGTGAAATTCCGGATTTTCTTTTCACACATAAGTAAATCCAGCTTGTTACCTTGTTAACAATAAATAGATTTCTATTTAAAATAGAGATATCTCAACTTTTGATACAGAAATATATATCCAATTAATTTAGAGATATCTCATTTTCTTAAGTAGAAATGTCTTCAATTTTAATCTCTTTTCCAAATACAAATGCATATATTTAGAAAAGAGATTTATCTACTAGAATTTCATTCGAGATATCTTTATTTAATCCGAGGAATCTCTATATATACAAATGGGAAAAAGAAAAACAAGTTCGTTTTTTTTTTGTCCCCGGAATGAAATTCGGGGGCATCTAGTTTTTGACCTTGTCTGTGACTCTTACCAAGTGGCAAAAACCTTGACTATATCGTTTGTACTAAGATGTACTTGTAAGTACTTGAGATTCCACATATAGTTTTCTTGTGATGAGACTTTTTATTTGGGACCATGATTTTTTAACTAGTGACTTTGACCTTGGTGCTCTACGTTTTCAAAAACTTAACTTTGGCTGTATCTTTTGTACCAAAAGGAGAAGGGGTTTTGAACTTCATATACAGAGTACTTGTGATAAAATCTTCAATTTGGGACCACGACTTTTGACCTAATGACCTTGACCTTGAAATGTGACCTACTTTTCAAAAACTTTAACCTTGACTATATCTTCTACACAAAAGGGTGTAGAGCTTTGAAACTTAGCATATAGATACTTTAAGATTTTCCGCCATGGGGGAAAACTACTATATCGCCATTTTTTCTGGGGGGAAAACTATTATGGGGGAAAAACTGCTATATAACAGGGGCATTACAGAAAAATGGAACTCATCTTCAGTATCTGAAAGATACAAAGGACATAATTAACCGTCTCTCTAGAGGAACATTCTTGTGCCGACCAAATTCTATCATGACAAACTGAGAGAGACTAGATGCACTTCACTAGAAGTGTAAAGACCTAAGCGAGGAAAGTAAACCAGTGTTTGCATGGTATTTGTTGAGTTTACTTTTTATTAGCATGTGTTGTTTTAATGGTATATATATTTACAATGCAATTCTATTAAACAAGTATTTATTGACAACAAATAAATAACCTGTCCCAGGATATCAAGGAAATAAATATTTGACAATTCAAAGATCTGAAAATAAATAATCTCCCCACTCAGAATCAAATGGTCGTCCCTTTACACACACACACACACACCTACACACACACACACACACACACACACACACACACACACACACACACACACACACACACACACACATAACCGAAGTCCCGTGTCACAGTAGGCGTGTTCCGTAAAAGATCTCTCACTTCTTTTATTTGGATGGTCTGTTGTAAAGGTATAGATTTCTATGCAATGCATCAGGCAGATGCTGTCTCCAAACACGTGAAATGATTGTGGAGTGAAGTAAAATAATAGTCACTTAATCAATCAGCCAACACAAATATTCATTTATGTTTATCAAGAATAAAAGGGAACCAAGTATATGAAACATGAATTCTTCCTCAGTTCCAAGCTTTATTACAAATTAATAAATGGCGACGTGCTACAATTATACAGATTAACCCATTTTGATATACAATGTACCACGTCTGACAATGATAATCGTCATAATAATAAAATAATAGAAATGACAATGATAACTATAGATAACACCAAACTATTGTCATAGAACACATGAAATTATAATGATCAAATTATGATTAATAATATAATTCATGCATGTTCACAATTAAGTCTACTATTTCATGTAAAAATCTTTTTTCTTAACATGAATGAAGACAACTCAGAAATAAAGGTTAACGTACCCTAAATAAGGCCATGTAGTGAAAACCAACTAATCTACTAATCACACGGAGGAGAAGGATGGAATATATAATTAAATGAAATTGGATAAATATAGTGACCATGATCAATTAATTACAGGGAAACGAATCTCTCGTCGTAGACGGATATCATTGGTATGGCAATAACAGAAAAGACATGCATAATAAGGCTCGTCGTGGGTCAGGTGGCATTGGATGTAAAGATGATGGATAAATCCAAAGCACAAGTCCAAAAATCATAAAACCAGAGGACATACAAAATCAGTGAAAATGAAAAACAAATGGAAAATAACAAAATATGTCTACTTGAAGAGCATATGTGAACCCCTGTGATGGAGTGAGATCAGGTGCCCGGGGAGAGTGAGCATCTCCTGCTTGCTAGCAACACCCGTCACATATACCCAGTAGAAAGAGTCAGATCGTGTAAATTCCATATGTATTTATATATGGAGAAGTCGAAGTAGGTAACCTTCTAGTATAGTAGGTGTCAAATCTGTGTAAAATGATCGGAATCGGTCTCAGTCCAGAATATCATTTAAAAGTCTGGATAACGAGATATCATATGGAGTAATAAGAGTCTCGTAACGACCATAGAATTTCCTCAGTGACGTTGCTAGTCTAGCACATATATAACCCTGGTTGAGCAGCTTAACTGAAAGTTGCCTAGCCCTCAGAACAAAGTCACTGTAATTTGAACGTGCTCTGGAATAACGTATTAACTGAGATATGAATACGCCGTATGCGGGCGATGATGGAATGTTGCTACTTATGAAAGGAAAGTTTGTGATAGCGAAATTGAAATCGTCACGTTTGTCATAGAGTGAGGTGTTCAATTGACCATTAATGTCGAAAGACAACATAATATCTAAATACGAAGTAGAATTACTACTTTCTGTGGTTTCTTTGACCTCAAGTTCACTTGGATAGATGATGCTAAGGTAATCCGCGAATGAAGGATTATTAATTGAAAGCAAGTCATCTATATATCTGTAAGTAAAATTGAAGCCAAGAGCCAATTGTTTTTTCCTTGCGAAAGCAAAGACTGAATGAATTCAGCTTCGTATAAGTAAAGGAATATGTCAGCCAGAAGCGGAGCACAGTTAGTGCCCATTGGAATGCCGACAATTTGTTGAAAAACCTTACCTCCAAACACCACAAAAATGTTATCGATAAGAAAGTTCAACATCTGGATGACAGCTGTTTCAGTGTATACATTTTTGGAATCAGAATTTTCCCTAACAAAGTAAGTTTATCGTGGCCTATTACTATATATTTGAATTTGCGGCTTCCGTTTTTACTAGTAAATGCATTTTGAATAATTTCCGCTAAACTGTCTTTTAATTTCTGATGAGGGATCGTTGTGTAAAGAGTCGAAAAGTCAAAAGACTTGATAGAGTGAATTTTAGTAAAACTTTTTGATTTTAGATTTTCTAACAACTCTTTTGAATTTTTAAGGATCCACATTTGATTAATTCCACTTCTGGAATATACTGTTTCGCTATGTCTATGAAGGCCAGATTTAATTTCTGATAATATTTTTGTGAGTAGCATCGATACAGATTTTGTGGAACACTTCGAGGAACCAGCGATAAAGCGTTGTTTGTAAGGATTTTTGTGCATTTTTGGAATGCAGTACAAATATGAAATTCTAAATTTAATTTATTTGAGTCAATACCAAACGTATTGAGGACAGATTTATGATTCTCGAGTACTTCCGAAACCGAAAAGTTCGTGAGAGTATAAGTAGGATTTCCTGGAGCTGAATTTAATCGTAATTCTTTCACTAGGCTGTCAAAGTAATATTTCTTACAAGTAAATGTATAATTATTGGATGCTTTATCTGCTGGTGTAATGATATAATGTTCTTGGAGGAAGGTAAGTTCTCTGACAACATCAGGATCTTTAAAGATAGATTCGAATCTGGTGTTTACAGAACATTGTAATTTTTTAATTTTTGATCTTAGCAGTACTGCAATAGATTTTATCCATTCCGAAAGAGTGTCGATCTGTACTTCCTCTCTTTTTGCCCATCGTGTGGCATATTCCTCGCAGCAGTTCATGATATTCTCAAAATTTTGGCTCCATGTGAATGATCTGGGTTCTCTGTATTTTGGACCTTTAAGTAAAAGTTCTCTTAATTTAGTGTTTTTAACAATATCGAGATCACCAGTAACGACATAGCCACAAGGAGAATATACAAAATTAGATGAGGAACATGCACACGATTGAGGATGGCATGCAGAGTTGCTAAGATCAAGACACTGTAGAAACCCTTTGTAATTATAAATTTTGGATGCAACTGATGGCGTGTAGCTATAGGAAATACATGGCGGATCTTTGTTTTTGAAATATGGAGGTATTTTCTCTAAAACAGACTTATGATTTAAAATTTGGCCAAAATTTAAATAATCAATGCCTTTATTTGCAAATTTAATTTTGATGAAAGGGCGATTAGATTTTTCCATAGAAATATCTGACTTGACGGGACGAAAAAGTCTAGCGGTCGATATGTCCATAATAATGCCATCTAGTCTATACTCTGCAGAGCTTATATCAGTAAATATACGGTGTCTGGACGATACGTACAACTCGTGTAATTTTCTGAGTGAAATAGAATAAAGTTTTGTACGAATGTGATGAAGGCCCAAAGGTTTATCTATAAATGGCAAAAGAGCATCAAAGGAAATATTATGTATTTCAGGTTTGTTGTATTTGCGTGTACCATGACTTCGATGCCTCCTCTGGCTTTTGTTGAATAAACCGAGTACGTTAACTGATTGACACGCAGGACTAGTGAGGTTACTAGTGAGGACTAGTGATGTTTGGTAAAACATGAAGTATATAACTCGTACGATGTACAAATTCTTGATGCAACACCGATGGGATCCTGGGGATTGCTTTAACTCCAAAAACAGAAGGAGAGCGGATTTGCCTATGTAAAGATGATGGATAAATCCAAACCACAAATCCAAAAATCATGAAACCATAGGACATACAAAATCAGTGAAAATGAAAAACAAATGGAAAATAACAAAATATGTCTACTTGAAGAGCATATGTGAACCCCTGTGATGGAGTGAGATCAGGTGCCCGGGGAGAGTGAGCATCTCCTGCTTGCTAGCAACACCCGTCACATATACCCCGTAGAAAGAGTCAAATCGTGTGAATTCCATATGTATCTATATATGGAGAAGTCGAAGTAGGTAACCTTCTAGTATAGAAGGTGTCAAATCTGTGTAAAATGATCGGAATCGGTCTCAGTCCAGAATATCATTTAAAAGTCTGGATAACGAGATATCATATGGAGTAATAAGAGTCTCGTAACGACCGTAGAACTTCCTCAGTGACGATGCTAGTCTAGCACATATATAACCCTGGTTGAGCAGCTTAACTGAAAGTCGCCTAGCCCTCAGAACAAAGTCATTGTAATTTGAACATGCTCTGGAATAACGTATTAACTGAGATATGAATACGCCGTATGCGGGCGATGATGGAATGTTGCTACTTATGAAAGGAAAGTTTGTGATAGCGAAATTGAAATCGTCACGTTTGTCATAGAGTGAGGTGTTCAATTGTACAATTGTTCAATTGCCTATGTATTTGCTACTTGCCACCCAATAATACGACACGAACTGTTGATCCTGAAAGTTTCTTTGCAAAATTGATGGAACATATTTATGTTTATCCAAATACGGGAAAACTTATTATTTGTGGGGGATTTTAACAGTCGTTGTGGACTTGAGCAAGATTTCATAGAAGGTGTCGACGATGTAATACCACGCGAGATCCTCGACGAAACGTTAAACTCTCATGGCAGTTTTTTCTTGGATCTGCTCACCGATTCAAATTTGTGTATGGTGAATGGTAGAGTTGGTACAGATGATTTTACAAGTATATCGTATAGGGGATTAGCTGTTGTAGACTATGTGCCCCACGAACAATTGAATCTTGTAAAATCTTTCAGTGTCCGCCGTATCACAAACATCATAGCTGATTTTAGTATGACCCCTCCAAATACAGTACCCGGTCATTCGTTACTTGAGTGGGAATATCATGCCACATTGTTATTGACAGGTTCCCCTGCTTTGCATGTGAATGATACGTCCGGCGCTGTTCATAAGAAACGATACAAACTAGACAACATTTCGGAATCGAATAATCCGGAAGTATTATGTGCATTACAGGAAACAATTGAACGCATCGACTATGAGATTAAACAGCATAAAAACGTTTCTGGGGCGTACCAGCAGTTCTGTGATTTCATACATAACGAAATGGACAATCATATTCAGTGGAGGGTTAAGGACGTCAGCAAACGGCCGAAAAATCGAGGTACACGCCATACTGGAAAGAGGAACTTCAGAAGCAGTGGTCAGCTGTTAGAGACGCGGAACGAGAATGGCTACGTTGCGATCCGAGCAGCTTTAGAAAACGTCGTTTAAAGGAGCGTCATTGTATGGGGCGCAGAAGCTTTGACCAAAGAACAGGCGAGTAAAACGGAAATTTCAGTTAAGTATACAGAACGAATTGAGTGAATTATGTACCGTTTCCAGTGACAGTCGTAATTTTTGGAAATATATCGGTAAACTGGGTATCGGAAACGATAGACACAGTACTATACCATGGGAAGTTATTGAGAATGGGGAGATAGTGTCGGACAAGAAGAAGGTCTTAAGTAAATGGAAGCAGGATTACGAACGGCTGTTTCGAATGAATGAAGATACTTACTTTGATAATGGTCATTTAAACATTGTAAAGCAGATTCTGCAAGACGGTTCAGTAGACGTAGCGTCAGTTGATGGTATCGATTGTGGTCAGTTAAATTGTCCGATCACTCGTAATGAAGTAGCCGATGCGGTCATCGCTGCAAAGACTCGTAAAGCCGCTGGGGTCGATGGAATTCCGACAGAAGTCCTGAAAAACGACATTTGTGTTGATATTTTATTCATATTGATATCGGGCTGCTTTGAGCTAGGAGATATATCGTCGATCTGGAGAACCGGAATTATATAACCAATTCCGAAATCAAGCGATAATGATCGCTGTGACCCAATGTCGTACCGTGGTCTCTCTTTGCTATCAATACCATGTAAGATGTGTACAGCGATATTAAACGCTAGACTGTGTGAATGGCTAGAAACTTATTATTAACTGGTTCACGAACAGAACGGTTTCCGCCGGAAGCGCAGTTGCCAAGACCACTTATATACACTCTATAGTTTAGTGAATAACCGGAAACTTGCCAGAAAATCGACATATGGATGTTTCGTGGCCTTCGATACTGTCAATCGTGATTTACTTTGGTATAAATTACGTCAAATTGGTGTCATCGGGAAAATTCTCAACGCACTTGTCTCGTTATATCGTAACACTACTTCGAAAATTCGTGTAAATGACATGTATACAGAAGAATTTCCTGTCTTATCCGGTGTAAAGCAGGACTGTAATGTTTCGCCCACATTGTTTTGCTATCTACGTCAACGATCTTGCGGAGGAAATCAAGGCTTCCGGTATTGGCGTTCACTACGGAGATGACGTCATCGGCATTTTATTGTACGCAGACGATGTAGTGCTTTTAGCCGAATGCGAAAAAGACCTTCAAAAGCTTCTCGATATCTTAAACCGATGGTGTCGTAAATGGCGTCTACTCGTAAATTGCGACAAAACGAAAATACTGCATTTCCGGCCGCCAAGTGTTCAACGTTCACAGATAGTTTCTAATTGTGGCGACCTCACCGTTTCATATTCTGATAAGTACAAGTACCTTGGGTTATGGTTCAATGAACACATAAATAATTATGCAATTCACGGTCTCTGAACTCGCTAAGTCGGCGAGTCGCGAGCTTGGGAAATTACAGGCGAAATTCTCCTATGCTGGTGGTATGTCGTTCGAAGTATATGACAAACTGTATAAAACATTGGTGCAGCCAGTTATGTACTACGGCAGCGCAATATAGGGAACATGTAAATACCCGAAACTAGATTAGCTTCAAACGAAAGCATGTAGATTTTTCCCGGGAGTCCGCAAACACACTTCAAATATCTCGGTCAGAGGAGAGATGGGCTGGCTATCGAACGTTGAGAATATTCGACTTGAGGCGATACGCTACTGGAATAAATTGTGTAATTCCGATGGTGACCGTGTTATTTCGAAGATTCACAGATGGTCGCTTGGGCGAAATCGTTCCTGGGAAGGTCGAGTGAAAACTATATTGAGGGACATAGGTTGGGACCCAGATGAAGGCCCGATGATTTTATTGGCCACTCGCAAATCGCTTAGATTAATGGACGAAAGGGAGTTTACTATGAAAATATGGAACGATTCAAACTCTAATGTTGTAAATGGGAATAAACTAAGAACATACCGTATGCTTAAGAATGACGTCATAACAGAATCGTACCTATACAATCGCGCTATAAATAGGTCGCAGAGACGTGCGTTAGCCTCACTTCGTTGCGGCAGCGCACTACTCCACATAGAGACGGGGCGTTTTACCACTCCAGTACATGAACGATTGTGTATATATTGCAACGATGGATCGATTGAGGACGAAAAACATTTTCTTTTACATTGTGAATTTTATAACGATATAAGGTCTCAGTTATTTTTAACGGCCATTCATCTTGATCCACAGTTTACTTATTTTAACAATAACCAAAAACTTTTATTCTTAATGACTGAAAAAGAACTCACAACAATTTTAGGGAAATGTGTACCTAAGATGTTTTTAAAAGCGATCTACATGTACTTAAGTAGATTTTAACTGTAAAGATGTTTTAACAGGTTGGGGGCAACCTCTCATTTGAGATATAATTACTCAAATGAGTAACTATCACTGTTTTCAGTAATCAATTTCATGGAATGAACAGAAGTAAACAAGTACTAAAAATGAAATTTTCGAATTATGATCAGAAATTCGCTACTTGCAGTATTATATTTTATTTTAATTGATAAAAATATAGCAGGTTACATATAGATCCTTGTAAAATGTCAGCATTTATATGAGACAAATGTGAAGAGCATCCATTTAGAACTGCGCGTAGTTGTCTATTAATTAAATTATTTATACAAAGATAAAAGGATTTTTATAGATGCCAATCGAATTTAGTTTTTGGAGAAGACCTTTGTGCCAAAATTTATCAACTGGTTTGCTTATGTCCTAGAAAACAACCCCTATTTCTTTACCTTGGTCTAAAGCTTTCCCAAACTGATTTGTAATATCTATTAATTGATTGTCGAATCCTTAGTCGGAAACGGGATTGCAGGTCAGTTATTATATTTGGTGTTGGATGAAAAAAAAAAACCAAAAACACAGTACTCCATAATTTTATCAAGAATATTTAGTATAGATATCGGCCTGTAAAGTTTTTGTTAATAAAGGGTAATTTTCTTTCACAAATTGGAGATTTGTAAGTTTCCAAATATAAGGGAATATACCCACTGAAAGATGAAATAGTTTCGAAAGAGGGGTGGACAAATCGTTGGCAGCTGATTTCAGTTGAATTGGGTTTATTTGATCAGGACCTGTATCATTAGACGTGTTTAATAAACGAAGAACATCTCGTGCGTCATCTTCGCTAATTTATATATTAGGATTAGGACCCGCGATTTTTCATGTGTTTTTCTTTGTATACATTAGAGTTTTAACAATTTTCCACCTTGCATTGGGGTCCGAATCTTCATTTTGTGATTAAAGAGTTTTGCACGGTTTGCTTACGTTTGCGGTTTATTTTCCTTATTTCATTATTTATCCAGAGGAGGTAATTTTTCCCATTGGTCACTACTTTATTAGGCATATAAGTAGCAGAGTAGCAGAGATAAATTAGGATCTTCCGTTATAATACAGCAAGCTGATCCCGGTACCCGCTAAGTAAATTCGCCACGGCTATAAAGCCAAATTATCCGTTTGGATGTGATACTTTGAAACATTTGGTAAAGCGTACGCTGCCAATAATAAAGTATCTCGTTTGACAGAAAGTGCTCCATGACACCAGATTTAAAAAGGATGTTTGGGACATTCATCAAATTAGGGTCTAGGAGGGAAGCTGAAGTGTGTGGGTTCGTTGATCATTTGACATAGATACATCACTACAAGATTTTGGTTAGGAGACAGAACGTATTCTACTTACGTGAGTTTTCAAAATGGAGTAACGTGAAAAACAAGAAACGAAGAAGTACCGAAGGATAAACCATATCTCATAGTCCATGGAACAAAAGGACAATATCATGTATAGTGTCATATTCAGACAAATGCGAACCTCAATAAAATCGAGGTGAGATCGGGTGCCTGCGAGGCTTCCCCTGGTTGCATACAACACCCGTCGCAAAAGTCCTACAACAACTTTTTAAGTCGAGGAAGTAAATACATAAATATACACATATGAATACATGAAGGAGACAAGAACACGAAGCCAAATTTTCCTATTCAACACAGTTATTTAACACACGGCATATTTCTCGATAGATCGACTATATCATGCATCATTGCCTTAAATTATCACTACATTCAGGTTAGTCGACTTGCTTCATATAATAGAAATAAGTAATCATACAAGAATCATGCCAGAAACGATCGATGGTTACGTTAGCAACAGAGGAAACGCCCACTTTCACACACTTTTCATTTTCGTCTTGAAAACATCATGTTGACACGCTGCCAATCAAGATTTGATATTTTATAATCGAAAACTAAATTTTTAAATGTAGTTTTGCTCTGATATAGTGTTTGAAAATCATGAAAGTGACTTTAATAGTAAACCTGCCTATTGTTTGCGCGCATCAAGAGCGACGCGTTTGTATCATGTTTCCGGCGATAAATCAAAGTCGTTAGATTCAAAATGGCGTCGCGTTACAAAAGACGCTTCTTCACTTCTAAACAAAAACAAAGGCTGTTACTCGCCGAAAGAAGTATTTGCCTAGCAAGGCAAATACGAAACGGAGACATGTCAAATTCAAACAAATTTAATGATGTTAAACTGGCATGGATTGAAGACATATGGCAAATAACCGAGCCTACTGAAGTTATCAAACGACTGATCGAAAGATGCGATAGCTGTAACAAGAGGTTGACACTCACAAGAATCGTGTATGAAACAAGGAGTGGCCTAGCATCTATGTTGTATATCCTATGCGAGTGCGGGATGCTGAACAAAGTTAACACCGGCAAAATCCACTTCCAGGAATCGAAGAAGAAAACACGGCCAATTTTTGACATCAACTCCAAAACAGCAATTTGTCGACGGCGCATATGAGGTTCAATTTGTCCAGTGTCTGTCCGTCCTTCTGTCCTGTCCTTAAGGGTTATGGATCTCTGGATAACGTCACAGATATTCCGTAAAAAGAAGGGGGTTGGGGAAATAAAACTGTTGATTTCATAAAAAGTAGCATGTATACCACAGTAGTAACAAAAGAATGTAAAACTATAGTTCTTAAACATATTTCTGATTTATCCTGTTGGTTTAATTGCATCAATGTCAAAATAAGAGGGCGGTGTTCTATTATTTTTCTCATTTCTAAATTTAGCATGGTTATATATAAAAAGATTCTTTTCAAATAAACATCTTTTATTGTAGAGTGCATTATAAAATCATAAACCATACTTATAATTCATCTTTATAAAAGCTGCCCTCTCATTGATTTTAAAATGATTGGAGGACAAAATAAGGGGGTAGAGTAATAAAATCTACCTTTGCGCGAAATCTAACATGGATACATACATATTTCTTTTGTTTACTCTAAATATTACACTTTGATGCATTTATACAGTGGGATCATTTTAGCAACCAAAGATGCAAGACGGCATTTTCACTTATTACGTATATAAGGGATTCTAAAACTGATACTGAACCATGAAGGAAATATATTATATTACAAAGAAGAAGTGTTTACAATCTGCTGATTTATATCAATTTTAATTGCAATGCAATCTTGCAAGTGATATGTTTGACTCAGGAATTACCAAGATATGAATAAAGCATATTAAGACTCCATAATTTTGATTTCTTGATCAAACGAAACCAAATATGGGTAGGTAGTGTTTTAACGCCACCAATCTATTTATGTCTTATATTTCTCAAATGAAAAAAGAATTTGAAAAAAGCATGTATTTTTCACTAGAATTTTCTTGTAGATGGGTAAAGAATGAAATACGTGTACCTAAATATATGTATAATAAGGAATAACAGTGATATCTGTTAATCCAATTTAATGCGAGAAAAATAGTGACCTCCGTCGTCCATTTAAGTAACATACATGTAAATGCCGTGGTGTATACACTGTTATTTGATTGGTATTTGTGAAACAATGATATCTGACGTCATAGCGTCTACTGCTTCATTCCTGACAATAATTTTGAGCCAACGCCAAATCCCACCCACCCATCCCCTTTTAGAACCTGATTCTGCTTCGAGTTTTGTCTATTGCAGCCATCTATTGGACAAGGGATATACTGCTACCGAGATGAGATCAGAGATGGGATCCGTCTTACTCTTGGACTTTTCATGAGCGTATCTGAGATCATTTAGACCGTGTGTGCATTCCATATGAACAATACATGCATTAGACTCATCTTTGTGTATCGGATTCATCATATTCAGCGGACTTACCAAAGGACATTATAACTATGTTATCGTATTTGTAAAATATTGTATCCCTCATAATGTTTTAACAGGTGTACCTGCCTTTTAATTAATCATGTATCAAATTCAAATTTTACTGGATAGCTTTAAGTAACTATACTTTTTAAAAAAAAAAATAATATAGCATTACTAATGAGTGCTATTTCATTCTTTGTCACAGCATCCGGCGTGATTCTGGGAGACCGACATAGACCTATAGGCCCATCCAGCCCAGTTTATTAATAGGGACCTACCTGCCGTGCAGTAGGAGGTCCAGGACAGAGTGCCAATAAAAGGCTGGATATAATACATTGTTGCCATGTCGTCCTCTGTGTGCCAGAGGGGACAAACTCCTCAGTCCGTGCAGATTGGGAGTGGCAGGCATCATCCGTCTGTTACAGACGGGGAAGGGGGTAGATATCGGGCAGTTAATGGTGGGTCTTGTGATCTCACCTTTTCATTCTGCATGATCGGTGTTTCGTATCCTTCGTGTGCCGGAGGGACACCTGGTCTGCCCATAAGTTGTGTACTTGGCGGTCAGTTTTCCGGTCTCCCAGTATCATTATCTGTGGCCGTTAACTTCCAAACCATGTGATGTAAAGTGTTGACTCGTCAAAATATTGTGTAATTGTGTAATAGATATATTCAAACTTAACTATGTCATTTTATCTCGTATTAAATACTTGTAATATTTTTACAGTTTTCAACATCTTCAACTGTTCTGTCTCTGTCCAATCATTGTGACCAACACCACAGTGTGGTGATCGGTGTTCCATTGAAGGGTGTGATAGTGACCGCTGCTTTCTCCATCGTTATGTAGTACAAGGGCATGTGAACTATTTGTAATTTCATGGTTTGCCAAGAGATCGAAATCGCAGAGAGATCTGGCACTAGAAGATAAAGCAGGGCAGGAATGACTATGTCCCCTCAGAAAGTGCCAAAATTTGCTCAAATCTTATTGCAGACAGCGAAAGGACTATTAGATTTCCAATTCTGACATTGTTCACCAATCAAACGTAGAGTTAGAAAAACCAACAAGATTACCGTAAATGAATCACGACGTCCTCTGAAGTAAACAATAATGCCTCAACCGAATGTGCTGAAAATGAAGATGTGAGTGAGTCAGACGACATATTTAGCATATCATTTGCGACTTTCAGATAAGCTACTCAACCAGGGTTTTATGTGCTAGACTAGCAACGTCACCGAGGAAGTTCTATGGTCGTTACGAGTCTCTTATTACTCCATATGATATCTGGTTATCCAGACTTTTAAATGATATTCTGGACTGAGACCGATTCCGATTATTTTACACAGATTTGATACCTTCTATACTAGAAGGTTACCTACTTTGATTTCTCCATATATAAATATATATGGAATTTACACAATTTGACTCTTTCTACTGGGTATATGTGACGGGTGTTGCTAGCAAGCAGGAGGTGCCCACTCTCCCCGGGCACCTGATCTCACTCCATCATAGGGGTTCACATATGCTCTTCAAGTAGACATATTTTGTTATTTTCCACTTGGTTTTCATTTTCACTGATTTTGTATGTCCTCTGGTTTCATGATTTTTCAGACTTATGGTATGGATTTATCCATCATCTTCACATTGCATCAACTCAGCTTACCCGTGCTACTGATCTTAACCTTTATACAAGCATCAAGAACTGTGAAGTTTTTAAACACATTTTTGATCACGTAGGCACAAAATATGCAATACTGGAGGGATGAAAAGCAAATAGAGAAAGAAGCTCCATCTACATATAGGTCGGATTTCAGTAATTCTACGCATTATGCCAGGCTGGGTCCGTCACGGAAGTTGTCTTTAGAGCAGGAACTACTCCTTGTTCTGATGAATCACTACAAGAGCATGACCTTGCCTTCAGGTTCCAGATCTCAGATTTCCTTGTTAGTTTCATTTTTGCGAACTGGATGCGACTCATAATGTTGGAACTTAGCCATTTATTAATATGGCCTTCAAAGGATGTCATTAAGGCAAATCTGCCTGACTGTTTCGAGATAAATTATCTGAAAGTTCGGTGCATCATTCACTGCACCTAGACACTCTCTAGCCTCGACACCCAAGCCATGTGCTGGTTTGATAATAAGCACCATCAAGTTCTTGGCAGGCGTAACCCCTAATATTTTCATATCCTACGTTTCCTCTTGCTGTTGTGGTAGAGCTACTGATAAGTGCATAACACGAGACTGTTCTTTCTTAAACTTGCTGGAGCCCTATGACCAAGTAATGGTTGACAGAGTTTTTATAATTAGGGAAGACTTTATGTCTGTGCAAGCACGTGGAGCAATCGATTGGACGAATGAGGAACGTTGAAAGCATATAATAGCTTCATTAATTGGTTTGGTTCATTAGGCATGCCCACTTCCGGCGTCGGCGGTTGCTAGGAGCAACCAGCTCTGCAGACATTTTCATTTGCAGTTTAAAAAATAATCTAATGTTGATAATTCAAATCGTTCAAATTATTGTAGTCTTTAATTAAGTTATAAGGATTAACTTTAAAATTTTTTGCAATTTATTCAGATATAATATGGTTTAAGACCTTTTTATAATCGCTTGGCGGATTAAAATGTGCACTGCACCATACTATATCTCAATAAATTGCGAAATTGTCCAAGTTAATCCTTATATAATATGTAGTGTTTTTTTTTCTGTATGAAAGTTATATTTTCAGACTAATTAAATGTAGGCGAATATGATTTATAAGGGAAATTGATACTGACATATCTGTTAAATGTATTTCCTATTTACGCATCATTTATTTGCTGATTGCTACTTATTCACTGGGTTCCTGCTAATTCAATGTTTGCACGTTTGAAAGACATATTCTTACAAAAATAACTCCATTTGCATGTTGCTTCCATAACTTACATTGTACTTGTATTGTCTCTTACCCTGCATGTTGTGGTGATGGATTTCTGTTTTCCTAGACATTTGCGTGCTATCATTGTAATTGGTGATGGTCATTGTTTAAACATAAATCAACATGCATGCTTTGGATGCTTTGATCCATGTGTTGTTTACATGTCGCATTACATGGTTTGGTGGTTGGTTATTGCACCACTATGGTATTTTACTCCTTGATGACGTTATATAAACATAAACAAATTACAATAATATTAAATTTGGTTGATTTGGTATTTTACATCGCTTTCAACAATTTTTCAGTTATATCGCGACATGGAAGCAGGAGGTTACCAACCTCTTAAACATAGTGACGCAGCATGGGAATCGAACCCGGATCGTCGGTGCCGCAAGCCAAGGGCTTAACCACTACACCAAGCCTGCCCCAAGAATATTGAAATATTTCAGATGTAAAACTAAAACTGTGGAATATATATTATACAGTGTTTTGGAGAAAAAACGGACAATTTTCTTATCATTAAAATGAATTCTTTAAATGAATGATTTGGTTGGTTGGTTGATTGGTGATTTTTCAGTTATATCGCGACATGGAAGCAGGAGGTGACCAACCTCTTTAACAGGGTGGTGTAACCCAGGAATCGAACCCGGATCGTCGACGCTGCAATCCAAGCGCTCAAACACTACACCAAGTCTGCCCCTTTAAATGAATGACACTTTATAAATTGTTGAAGTATTTTAATTCTATGAAGTTATATAATGAACATGTCTGAACTTTAATTTGCTTGAGAAAAAATGTGTTAAAACAAACTGATAGTTTAATCTGTGATTAAAATGAAATTATGCTTACAATGACGATAAGAGGAGGCAAATTAACTAGCACCACTTTACAGTTGTATACATGTATTCACGGTTTAAACTAGAGTTATGACTCTTTGTATATATAAGAAATATCGGAACACCGTCGCCATTTTCTTTTAGAAAAATAGACTCGGAAGCCCCACGGCGCAGCGATACGAGTGGTGTTCCGAAATTATTGTTACTTGCGCAATATCTCGTGGAAATAGTGCTAAATGAGCTTAAAACTACCTCATGGCGATAGCGTGATATCTGAAGCGTGGTATAGGTAAATTTCTCGCTCACAATTACACTGACCTTGGTGCTGTGTACATTGTTTTGTAGCGTACTCGTTACACTCTATATAAATATGGTTGGCAAGAGAGCTGAAAACGTAATTCAAATTAGGACCTATATCAAAGGTAGGTCTCTACTTGGCTTAAAGGCGGTAGATATTCATCGTGAGGTGTGTGATATTTATGGGAAGGGTCAAATGTCATATATGACTCTTTGTAGGTGGGTTGCTCGATTTAAGTCGGGACACCAGCAGCTGAAAGATGCTGTTCACACAGGTCGCCCTGCAACAACAACAACAAAGCATAACATTGAACGAATTCGGCAAATCCTTGAAAAAGATGCAAGGTACACTGTCAGGCAGTTCGCTAAAATGACAGGCTTGTCTTTAGCAAGTATTCACTGTATTTTAAAGAAACATCTGAAGCTGGGCAAGAGCAATGCCAGGTGGATACCATATTTACTAACTGACGACCAAAAGAGGTCCCGGGTTGACAAGGCCAAATCCTTATCGAAGAAATACCCAAAATACAGCAAAAAGGCTTTTGATAATTTGGTCATAGGTGATGAAACATGGGTGTATTTTTTCGAGCCCAAAAGAAACTGCTCTAATCGAATCTGGGCAAACAAAAACGCCAGGCGCCCTAGCATTGCTAAAAGAATACGTACCGTGAGGAAGATTTTGTATGTCATATTCTTTGATAACAAGGGTCCAATCATGCAAATCCTGTTCCGAAAGGCAAAACTGTCACAGCAAAGTATTATAGAGACGTTGTACTTCGAAAATTGAAGAAAGTCTACAAACGCCGCCGCCCACATACAGGTTTGAAGTACCTCAGGCTCTTGCATGACAATGCGCCAGAACACAAGGCGCGTATTGTAACGGAGGTTTTGAAGGCAGAAAAGGTCACTGTCCACCCCCACCCTGCATTTTCACCAGACTTGGCCCCCTTTGACTTTTTCTTGTTCCCCAAACTAAAATTTCACCTATCTGGAAAAAAATATAAATCAAGAAATGCCCTTGGCTCTGCCATTCACCAGTATCTTATGAGTATACCAATTCAAGAGTATGAAAACTGTTTCCAAAAGTGGATTGATCGGTTGAAACGATGCATAAATGCAGAGGGGGAGTACTTCGAAGGACAGGGCAAAGTAAAATGATCACAATTACTTCTATCAAAAAGAAATCGCCAAAGTAACAATAATTTCGGAACATCCCTCCTATATACCAAATCGCAATCGTAACGGTAATTCAGTAATCGTAGCAAATTTCATATTTTTGCGTACGGAAATGGACGAGTTGTTACGATTGAGTTCCGCTGCATCGCTATCACAAGTAGAACAGAGCCAGGACTCTTCCTTGGGTGCCCAGGTTTATCCTGTACACATGAAGTGGTACCATATGTAATAGTAGCCTATTCCAGTATGATATTAAGGAATAAACACAATAAGAGTTCGGTTACATTGGCTTTTAAAATTTAATTCTGTAAATATTCCAATGGACACAACTTCACAATATCTACTATGATTTTATAAAATATAATTCATAGACCATGTATGTCCAGTTAAATGTCCAGTCGGTAATAAGATTTAGTAATCATCGTTCTCAATTAAATTATGCGTCCGCCATATGAACAATCAAATTTCAATCTTTTCCTCAAAAACAAAGAAAAACCAAAGACCTGGCGGTAAAAGTATCAGCCAATCAAATAGAAATAACCAACTTATGACCTTGCTGACCACTATGACGTCATCCTTGTACATATATGTACATAGATAAGTACTCTCTACTTTCTTTGCAATTATTTACAAATAAACAGAAGACATAATTAGTTAATCTATAAAAACAAAGCAAACAAATCAATATGATGTTATACTGATTTATTCAATCAAAATAAATAAAATACCCCTATCACATACTTCCCCCCGCATGTAAATGACGTCCACGTCATTTTCTATCGTCTAAGACTTCAATACCTGCAAATGATATTATCAAATGGATATTCCAATTCATCAATGAAATGTGAAATCATCAAATAAAGTGAAAAAAATTTCATACTTAAATATATAAAACATTTTAACTGTACAATACCTATTCATCATATCAAATCTGTCGAAATCATCATTAAAATAAAACAACCATTAGTTACTTCCCTGTAACAATATTTAGCAATACTGATACCACATCTGAGCTATTCATGTGAGTAAAAAAACCTGAAGCAACTAAAGACTTCAAGTACTCAGCTCGAGCTATCCAATCAGCCTGATGAGCACCTTGTTGCTGCTGAGTACCCTGTTGTTGCATGACAAACTCCCCTGTCCTCTGCCAATGTGGTTTCTTTGAAACCCTAGCTGATCTCCTCGTTCCGGTGTCTTCTTGATCAACATCACCATCATTTTTATCACTAACACCATCATCATCATCACCATGAACACCGCCTGAAGACTGTTTTGCCTGATCATCATTGGTTGCAGTATGATCTGTATGATCAACTTGCTCATCAGACTGCGAATGTTCAAAATCATCAGCATGGTCAGAGTCACCCGTGTTTCTATCAGATGAGTGAACGCCGTCACTACACTCTGAACCTTGCAATGTGGTGACAGACAGCTGATCGTCACCAGCTCCATCAACCACAACATTCTCCTCTGTGTTTATATTAATTATATCACTGTGTACAGTGTCCGGATTATTGTGCGCTGGCACAATTTCCACTGTCTCGTCTTCATCTGAATCTCCTGTATCTGAATGCTCTTTATCACCAGAAACTGTGTCCCTAATACTACTGGATCTTGTAGTTAGTCTACGTTTCTGCTTCTGCTGCAATGATGGCTGTTGTTTACTATTCCTGGGAGTTGGTGTTGGCTTAAAAGATTCCAAATGTCCAATGGGCAATAGTAAGTTTCGGTGTAAGGTCTTATTCTTTCTCTGCCCATTCTCCTTGTTCACTGTAAACACTGGTATCTCCGGATTAGGTATTCTCTGCACAATATACGGATCCTCTTCCCACCTATCTGCAATTTTATGTTTTTTCTAGAAAGCGACGATCTTAACAAGCACCCTGTCTCCCTCTTCTATCTTGGCCCCTCTTGTCTTCAAATCATAATATTGTTTCTGCCTATCCTTAGCTTTCTGTGATAACTTAAGCGCTAGTTTGTATGATTTCTGCAATCTTTCTTTCATTTCCTCTTTGTATTTGGTCTTTGATGTTTGATTCACATTCTCTAACCCAAATGCAATATCAACTGGTAATTTCGGCTCTCTCCCAAACATTAAATAGTACGGGGAATGACCTGTGGTTTCTTGCGGCATACAGTTGTAAGCATGAACTAAAGATGGAATGTGGTTCTTCCAGTCTGATTTCTGATCATTCTCTAAAGTACCAAGCATCTTAATCAATGTCCTGTTGAATCTTTCTGTGATCTCATTTCCCATTGGATGATACGGTGTTGTTCTTGTTTTCTTGATATTTAGCAATTTGCATAATTCCTGAATGATGTTACTCTCGAACTGGGTTCCTTGGTCGCTGTGTAATACTGATGGTATTCCATAGTGGACTATGAAATTCTTGAAGAGTGCTTCTGCTGTTGGTCTAGCAGTTTGATTCTTTGTTGGGATGGCCTGGGCATATTTAGTAAAGTGATCTGTTATGACAAGGATGTTTTGTATTCCTCCTTTACTTTGTTCTAGGGATAAGTAGTCTACACAGACTAACTCCAAGGGTTGATAAGTATAAATATTGGTAAGTGGTGCACGTTCTGTTGTGGGGGTCTTTCTTAATACACATCTCTTGCAGTTCTTGATGTACCATTCCACATCAGCATACATGCTTGGCCACTAAAACCTGTCTCTTGCCATAGCTAAGGTCTTATCTCTGCCTGGATGTCCCATCTCACTGTGGATATAATACAAAGCCATGTTTATACAGGATGCAGTTAAAACAGTCTGATACTTCTTCCCACTATCCACTATAATCTCTCTGACTAATACACCTTGCAGTATCCTCAGTCTATCATAATTTCTATAAAAAGCTGTATGTACATGCTGCTGATGCTGTGGTAAATAGCGCTTCATTGGTTTGTAATTATCTCTCACACACTGCAACCAATATCTAATCACTGGATCCTTCCACTGTTCATCTTTAATGTTAATAGCTGGTATGTCTCCAATTGAAGGATAGTAAGTATGATGGAAAGGCTCAGTATTTAAGGCTAAACACTCAATGTATGGAGTAGAGTTGACGTTGCATATGGCCTTGATGGAATCTGTTGAGATGCTATTGTGATATTCCAGAGTTCCAGGTAATCTTGACAAACAGTCAGCATCCTGGTTTTTAACACCAGCACGGTACCGAATAATAAATTCGAATTCAGCGAGGCTTGAAATCCATCTTTGTCCAGTAGCATCTAACTTAGCAGATGACAGCACGTAAGTGAGCGGATTATTATCTGTAAAGACGATGAACTTGTTGCCGTAAAGGTAATCATAAAATTTTTCTGTTATGGCCCACTTTAACGCTAAAAATTCTAATTTGTGTACTGCATAATTTTTCTCAGATTTGGTAAGACTTCTACTGGCATAGGATATAACTGTTTTGACTCCAGATTGGTCTTGGTATAGCACGGCTCCTAGTCCTTTAGTAGAAGCATCTGTATGAAGTTCAAAAGGTAAATTGTACTGTGGAAAACCCAGAATAGGAAATGTAGTAAGTTGCTGCTTAAGGTTTTCAAAAGCTGTTTGTTGATTAGTCCCCCATTCCCATTTCTTTGGTATGATGCTGTTCTTTGATTTCCTTCGTGCCCTCTAGGTTAGTTCTGGTATCAACTCTGCCAATGGTCTAGATATCTTTGAGAATTCCTTTATGAAACGACGATAGTATCCCATGAAGCCTAGAAATTGTCGCACTTCATCTGGGTTGGTGGGTACGGGCCAATCTCTAACCTTGTCAATCTTTTGAGGATCCAGTTCTATTCCATCTGATCATACAATATGACCCACATATCTGACTTTCTTCTTAAAAAATTCACACTTCGTTGGTGATAGTTTCAGATTTACTTCTCTTAGTCGTTGAAATATCTTTTTAAGTCGGTCCACATGCTCTTCAAAGGTCTTCGAGAATATAACTAAATCATCCAAGTAGATATAACAGATGTCAAGGTGGAGTCCGAAAAAACATTCTTCCATTAATCTTTGATACGTAGCCGGTGCATTAACTAAGCCAAAAGGCATCCGGTTAAATTCGTAAAACCCAAGAGGTCCAACCGTGAATGCAGTCCTCTCCTTATGTGGCTCATACTTTTCTATTTGGTGATACCCACTCTTCATATCAAGGATTGTAAAGTACTTGTTACCAAATAGTGCATTCAATATGTCCTCTGTCCTAGGAAGACTGTAAGAATCTCTCTTTGTCCTTAGATTTAACTGTCTGTAGTCTATACGCATCCTCAATTCATTATTCTTCTTCCGGCATAAGACCACATTACTGGACCAGGGACCAGACTTGGATTTTCTGATGATATTGCCCTCCAGTAATCCTTTAAGATGTTCTTTAACCTCAGTATACATGGATGGTGGTATGTTACGTGGCCTCTGTTTAAATGGCACTTCATCTGTCAGATCTATATGATGTGTCGCTATATCTGTGTGTCCTATGTCGGCGTCTGATCTTGAGAATACATCTTGATGTTCTTGTATGACGACTCTACTGATGGTTAGTTCCTCTGATGTTAAGTGGTCACTATCTATAGTTACTAAGTCAAGCAAACTCTTACTGTTGGTTGTATCCTTTGTAGAAGAAACATCTGAATCCTCTATCGACACAGGTTGAATCTCACAAAGTAAAGCCTTGTGAGATATCTAGACGGTTCTCGTAGTCACATTGTCAATGCATACTTCTACCAAATTCTTCACTGGATACTTATAGTCTGTGACAGCTGGTGTTATCTCCAAGTCAGATGGTATAGCTGATCCTAATGTAGACTGAAGTATAGCAGGTGTTGTTCCATACGGTATAGCTTTATCTATGTATCCTGGGATGACGATACTGGTATTGGGTGGTATTATCACAGGATAGGGAGCTGCTGATTTCACAAGACCTAATCTGTTATGGTTACGAGCCAGTTCTTTTCCCTTAGAGTCATACTCCTAAAAATTAGATACCATGGGGTGTGCAGGTCTGCTTGTTGTAAATATTTCTCACCATAAGACTCTTTCACTCCACTAAGTATATGCTGTAAAATGTTGGTTCCCACCAATAATGGTACATTATGGTTATACTTGCTTTCCGGTACCACCAATATTGGAAAGTAATGTGGTGTATTCCTGACATCTGGTATCCCTTCTGAATAAATGGTAGCTTCTATGAATCCAAAATATGGTAACTGCTGTCCATCTGCACATTCAATATTTATCAACTCTGTGATGGGATGTAAATCTAGATGACTCAAGAATGTCTTATAAAATCTCTCATTAACAGTAGATACAGTAGACCCAGTGTCCAGAAGTGCTGTAACCTTGATTCCTTCTAAAAACACTGTCACTTCTGAAGCACTACCAATCAATTCTGTATCTCGTTTCCTGTTAGGGCATGTTGTACTACGACCTACAATCTGCCTCCCCCCCCCCCCCCCCCCGATGAAGGTTTGTTGTAGTTTAATCCATGCTTTGAGTTGTCAAGTATCACACGACATCCTCTCGCTAAGTGTCCTGATTGTCCACACCTGTAACATGTTGGTTCCTCATAGTAGTTTGGTTGATATGTCTGCTCATACTGTTGTTGTCCACCACTGTATTGATTACTGTCATTGCAGGAATCTTGTTGATAACTTCCTCCTGTATAACTATATCCACCATGTGCTCTATGCTGTTGGTTATGTCCCCTATGTCCTCTTCTATTTCTATTTCCTCCTCTGTTGTTGTTATTGTACACTCCACGGTTTTGTTGTCCATTATCTTGTTGCATTCTACTTCCAGATGTTGTTGAAGGCTGAGATGTTTGTTTGTTGTCTCTTTGTTGGTATCCAGTTTCCAGTTGTTTGACCTTTGTTGTAAGTTGCTGTATCATTCCTTTTATCTCTTGTCTGATGTAATTGCCATGCTATGAGTTTCTTTCTTCTCATGTTCTTTCTCCACCAATCTTACTTCCTTCCTCAATTCATCAAACTCCTTTATTCTGTCGTACTTGTAACCTGTGATGTCCTTTAACCACTGATGCAGACCATTCCAGAATCTTGACTTCAGTTTCTCATTTGCTTCTTCCCTCTTTGCCACTCCTTTTGTTACTGCTTTACTGTATATCTCTTCCAATCTACAACTCCATTCCATGGTGTCCTCCGATTTCCTCTGTGTGGCACTATAAAACTCTTCCATTATGGACTCTCCTCTTTCTACAGTTCCAAACACACTCTCCATCTTTTCCATAATCTGTTTGATGTTCGCATCTGACCCTAATCTCATTGCTACTTTCCCAGCTTCTCCACGTAATGATCTTCTGACTGACTGTGCAACTGCAGATTCGCTATACTTGTCTTTCAATAAACACTGCACTTGATACTTCCAAAGGTCATAACTGGTATCTTGCTTACTACCATCTCCAGAGAACGTAGATATCTTTGGAATAAAAACCGATTTCACACTTTCACTATGTCCAGATGCACTGTTCGAAGAATCAGTTCCATCTCCATTATCATGTGATTCCTGCTTCACATTCAATTCAGTCACATATTTCACCATCCAATCTTTAAATGCAGTTGGTGACTCTAAGTCTGTCATTTCCTTCAAAACTGTAACCATCATCTTCACCTCTTCACTGTTCAACTCCTCCATTTCTGCTGATTAACTATCTAAACTATTCTAAATCTAATACAAGGTTTAAAGAATGTGTTTGCTCGAGTGTGAAATTTTTATTAATATCAACCAAGTATTATAAATACTTATTTGTAATTAATTGTAATATTTGAACAATCAATACTCTGGTGTCTTACTGAGTTAACTCTAAACTAAACTAAAGTATTATATTAAACAAAAAAAAAAAACCATCTGAAATCTAAACTACTATGACTTTAATAGTAATGATGCACAATATATCACTTACTAATCTAAATCAAAAGTGAATGCAATACAGAATCTGATATCAGAAGACAATTTAATAAATAATGGTTACATCAGCACATCAAATATATAAAAATAACAATACACAGAGTTGAAATGCTTAAATATATATATATATATATAACTTCACATTTACCAAGACAAGTCACTTCTGCTGCTACTAGCTCTATCTTCTTCTGTTATTAACACCCGAACAACAAAATGTAACCTACCTGATACCCTAGATAATTAATGTAAGTAAATGAACATGTGACGATACACTCTTATATCTCATTACCAGTGACAGACAAACATTACTGTGACAGACGTACGTATGAAACTCTCTTCAAACTGACAAAATGACACTATCTGACCTATAAATATACTGACCTTAACACAACTAAACTTTACAAACTTCAACAACTTTCAATTGTATATATATATATATATATATATATATATATATATATATATATATATATATATATATATATATATATATATATATATATATAATATATATATATATATTTTTTTTTTTTTTTTTAAAATATTTTTTTTTTTTTTTTTTTAACAAGTGTCACTGTCTGGCAGGTCTATTTAGAAATGTTAATCAATGTGGGTTTAGGTATTATGAGGATATGTCATTATTATTAATCAGTAGCTAAATTTTCTCTCATATCACTCACAGTCACAATGTACACACTCCCAAAGTAATGAATGAATGATAATGAAAATATCAAAACACTGTAAAAAGAAACTTGCAATACAACGTTGCATATATCGTTCTATAAACTGAAGTACAACATGGTATATAATGTTTCTTTATTTGTGCACAATGAATGTTAGAAATGCGTTAAATACCTTCTCTGTGTTTTGCAAACGACGAAAAGTTTTTTTTTTCACCGGAAACGTCAGTCCACTTGATTTGAGTAGAAGAATAAACTCAAAACGGTTTTCGTCCCAGAGCAATCACTAATTCCGGAGAAGATTTCTTCCAGTTTCTTGGCAAAAATAAGAATAATTCCTTCACGAATCGCTGAATTAGCCAATGTCCCTACGTGGGCTCCAAATGTAATAGTAGCCTATTCCAGTATGATATTAAGGAATAAACACAATAAGAGTTCGGTTACATTGGCTTTTAAAATTCAATTCTGTAAATATTCCACTGGACACAACTTCACAATATCTACGATGATTTTATAAAATATAATTCATAGACCATGTATGTCCAATTAAATGTCCAGTCGGTAATAAGATTTAGTAATTATCGTTCTCAATTAAATTATGCGTCCGCCATATGAACAATCAAATTTCAATCTTTTCCTCAAAAACAAAGAAAAACCAAAGACCTGGCGGTAAAAGTATCAGCCAATCAAATAGAAATAACCGACTTATGACCTTGCTGACCACTATGACGTCATCCATGTACATATATGTATATAGATAAGTACTCTCTACTTTCTTTGCAATTATTTACAAATAAACAGAAGACATAATTAGTTAATCTATAAAAACAAAGCAAACAAATCAATATGATGTTATACTGATTTATTCAATCAAAATAAATAAAATACCCCTATCACACATACATTACAGTAATCACATATGACATTTAACAGTTTGGGCAAATGTGTATCTCTTTTTGTCCAAATAGGAATGGCGCACGTAAATCAGAGAAGGATTGTGACAGTGTTTGTTGACTTGCAGTCCAAGTGGACTGTTCAAAATTAATACTCTGTGTGAAGTCCGGAGGCTTGAGGTTCCCAAGAAATATGTCTTGGGGATACCTGTGTCTCTGATCTGTGACTGCGCCTGTGTATAGTACTTTTGACTGGTCTTAATGCCAATGCCCCCAGGTTTTTTTTCTGTTTCATTCTTCTTGCGCGGACGCATCCCTCAGAAAGTATGTACACTTTATTTTGAGAAATGTTTTACCATGACACTGGCATGCTACAATGCCATGAGGGCTACATGCAAGGTAAGGCCTGTCCGTTTTCACAAAGAGACAACACATATATCAACTTTCAGGTAAATGTGTTCCAGCTAGAGTTGTATAAAAATCAAGGTATAAATAGCTATCTTTGTGAAAAAATGTTCTTTATCTCCAAAATACAGAACATAACATCATAAAACATTTTATCTATAAACAGTCATAAACGCTGATAAAAGTCGCATGGTAAACCATCAAAGTCATGAGACTTTTGTTTTTCTTCATACTAAATTGCATTTTTACATTAATTAAGAAATTCTATCACACAAAGTCTTCTGATTCTCATCTTAAGTCACATCTAGTGATGTGAGATAGTCATCAGTTTTCGTAGAATCTATGGATTTGCTTGAATACAAATGTTTGTAAAAATAACACATTTCATTTAAAATGTCGATATTATCACATTTATTATAACATTTCTATTTTCAGATTGTAATTCTTTAATAAAATTATGACTTTGATGTGTTTTTCTTATAGTTTGATATTTTTCTCTCTCTTGGTAATACATTTTGCCTTAGAACTAATTCGTTTTTATGTATCGTTTTCTAATAACATCGAATGGGATGTCAGGTGAACTTTCCATCTATTCAATTTTATATTCTTGTTCTGTAGCTTTACACTTTAGCTTTCTCCTTGCAAATTTTACAGATAACTTTTTAATGTTTTGTTTCAAATTTTCCTACTTAGTTATTGGGTAGACATTTTCAAAATTCAATAATGTGCCATACACCACTTGTATACTTATAATCATCATCAAAATAAGATACATACAGTTTCCAGTAAAATACCTCTTTTCAAAGAATTGATAAGATTGATAATAGACTTAAAATATCTATGATCGCTAATTCTACACCTATTATTACGTGTTCCTGGTATCTTTCTTAAAATCCAATTGTTTGTTTTCTTTATTACTTGAATCAGTGAATACAAAATCAATTATACTCTATAGGAATGTTCTTGGAATCACACCAAGTAAAACAATCTATATTATTATATTTTTCATACTATAAATATATTAGATTACTTATAATTTCTTTAAGTTTTTGTGGACATTTATTATTTATTATTAAATGATTAATAGCATCTCTCAATCGTTTGATCTGTGAATACTATCTATTCAATTGGAAGAGATTTACGAAAAAGAATTGACACTCCATGACTGAAAGGAGAGTCAGCAAATGTATGAAAACATACTCCTCCCCAAGTTTCATAGTAACGATTAACATATTTCTATAAAATGGATCTCATTCAGATCGTGCTCAGTATTACAGTTGCGACCCGAAGCCACCGAGTTTGTATCTGATGTACGCGTACCTCTCGGAGCACTTTTGCAATGTTCCGCTGATAAGTGGTCTCTTTAGGCAGTTGTTTTTATTTTGGTTTGCTCCACGGCTCATTTCTCTTTCGTTTGCGCACCTTTTTAGCTACTTTTGCTACAATGATACCGAGAGAGTTTCAACTGGCTAGTGATCCTTCTTGTATTTGCCCTCTCTGTCAAGTCCCGAACCCCATTCATTATTGACGTATTGTATGTTATTTCCCTGAATGCAGTATTCTGTTTTGCTGAACATAGTTTCTCTTTGAAAACAGAAACTTGAAAGCACTTACTCTCAGTTACCTCCGCCATAACCTTGAGATTCGTGGAGTTCCACTGCTTATACGAGTTTACCTTATCGATAAATCGCTTGGCTAATAGATTATCCTGTGCCTCCTGAATGGCGTTAGCCATGATTAAATCCTTACAACGAATAGCTTAAATATACTGAAAGGTGTGTTCAACAGACGTACTTTACTCCCAAAAATCTCAATTATATCGGTAGAGGTTTGACAGTATCTCTTGAGTGCCATTCGAACTCATGCACTGAGGCAATGGTTCAATGTACATGAAATGGTTGCCATTTAAATCACTTGTCTAGTCATTATAAAGGTAACAGAATGTCTTACTTCTCCCGGGACACCTGATCTCACTCTATCAAAGGGTTCACGTATGCCCTTCAAGTAGACATTTTTCGTTGTTTTCTATTTGGTTTTCATTTTTCATGATTTTGTATGTCCTTTGGATTCATGATTTTCGGACTTGGATTTTTCGGGATTGGATTTATCGATTATCTTTACATTTATCATACAATATTTTGCTTGTTAATTTCACATCCAATTTGTTTAAAATTTCATGAATTCTAGGGTCGCCAACAGAGAGCAGTAATACACATAAACTTATTAAAGTTTATTGGTTCGTAATTTTGATTCAAACGAATACGGATTCGTATTTTAGAATGAAACCTCAACACCTTGGATATCCAATCCTTGATACAAGAGTTTAGTTCTGTTGTCTATATCTTTGACATATGCTCGCCAGAGATTGCGATATAATTGTAAACAAGGTTGCGAATCTTCAAAATAGTGTTGCATTTCTTACCATTGACCTGAATATAACTGCCCTTTAAATATAGCGTTTTAAGTGTATGGTCATCAATGCTCGCTGAAGTGTTCACTGGAGCGGCTATATTTACACTATCGTGAAAAATAGTCAAGAAAAATGAAAACAAATTGAAAAAAACCTATCCAATACGCCCAAAACCTCTTTCGGTAAAAGTAATCGCAAACATGTGTACACAAACACTATCATATATATACATAATCCAAAACAAGAACTTGAAAGAATAATTAAATCCACCGAAATGTCTATAAGCAATAGAGAAGGAGAAAACAAACTCTCGCGTCCTCATCACATGACTCGAATTTCGTATCTAGCGGAATTTCTCATCACAATTTACATTTAACTGTGAGTTGGAACTCCAACATATCACTTACAGACACACAGAGCAAGGTTGACTTATGTTGATGTCGTCTAATATATTATTGAAACTATCACATTATTCCATAAAATGTTTCGTGTGAACATTTTCATAACCTCTCGTTTTGAGAAACTTGTTGATTTTTGCTCTCTATTAGGAAGATTATTTATACATTTTCAAATGGGTGTCCTTTGATTGTGCTGCTTTTTCGGTGAGTGGGAAGATGGGCGCCCGTAAACCGGTTAACCACACCAATTAAGTGAGTGACGTTTATTACGTTAATTGACCGTCCTAATTCAGTATCGTAACAGCAATACAATTGGAAAAGTTTGTAATATTTCTGTGTGTATTTGACTATTATCATGTTTTATGTGCATATCCATGGTGATTTGTGTCATACAGCTTGGTCAGATGGCTTTTGTCTTCTCTTAAACAGGGTTCATATTTCTACATTACCCATAACATCAGTTATTTCCCTACTTTACTTCGTAATCTCAAAATGGTTGTTTTAAGATGATTATCATCTACATTAAATAAATATATATACCAGTAGGAGATGCAAGTTAATAAAATATATCCTGTATACCATTCACAACCAGTCTTCCAGGAGGAAGCATCAGTAACATCCGCCTTGTTGCTTTATAGGAGTAAGTATCCCCTGCCGACAAGTCACAACTGCTATTACACTCTGTATACAAATGTGTTCCCTGCTGATCAGTCACTCCTACCGTGATGCGCTGGGGCAGCCGGTCAGTTCTGCTGTAATCCGTTGGAGGCCGAAAAGTCACATCGCCGTAACGCATTGTAAAAAGAAACATATTCTGTCAATCAGTCACACCTTCTGTGATGCCATGAAGAAGACAGAAGTTTTGTTCACCAGTCACACCTGCCATTATGCATACATGTACAAAAAAGAAACATTTTTTGCAAACTAGTAACATCTGTTGTAATTATATGTCGGAGAGAGCATCAACTGCAGATCAGTAACATCCGTCACTTTGTCTTGGAGGAGGAAGAATACCCGCCGACTCACAACTTCTTAATCCTTTATAGGAGTAAGATTGCTCATCAGTCACACCTGCTGTAATGCGTTGTAGACAGACGCATCCCCTGCCAATCAATGACAAATGTCGTGATATTGTAGTCAGACGAATCCCCTGCAAGTCAGTAAAATCTGCCGTGATACGATTTAGACAGACGCATTCCCTGCCAATCAGTGACACATGTCGTGGTATGTTGTAAACAGACGCATTCGCTGCCAATCAGTCACACCTGCCGTGATGCGTTGTAGACATGACATACACATCCCCTGCCAGTCAGTGACACACGTCGTGATGTGTTGTAGACAGACGCATTACCTGCCAGTCAGTAACACACCTGCCAATCAGTGACATCTGTCGTGATGCGATTTAGAATATTTTGAGAATTTAGAACCTCCACTTATTTGTTACCAGTACAAAAAGTCTATAAGAAATCTATTTTAAATTATAAGAACATTACATCTAACCTGATGTTTCAGACTCTATTCCTTCGTCGTGTTCTTGTGAAAATTCTAAATATGTTTATAAACCGGCAGGTCATGTTATTACTGGTGACCTAAACTGTATTTCGGACAAGAAATTGCGCACCCTTTTTGGAAAAGGACCTAAATATAGGTTACCGTCCAGGATAGATTTCAATAAATGCCGTGACGTTATAGAAGATGTTTTAAATACATATTGTAAACGTTGGTGTAAAAAAGAACAGGTAAAGGTTCATGGTCTTAATGATTGGAAATACGAGATTTTAAGAATTGTGGATATCCGTGTTAAGAACTTTACGGAAAATCCGCATTTATTTCAACAGCCTAATACATTGACGGCAAATTCTATTAAAAGAAGATAGCTGACTTACATGCTAAATATGTCTTTGTTCCTGCTGATAAAGCAGGTAATAACATAATAGTTGTTTGAAAACTATATTATATTGAAGTACTTAAAAACGAATTAAACTCCACTTATACATATGTGGAAAGCCCTACCTCAAAATTGAGCACCTTGCACGATCTCCTCATGACCATGTCCGACTTCAAAATTAAAACTGATAAATCTGATCTACCAACAATATATTGGCTCCCAAAACTACATAAAAGTCCATATAAATCACGTTTCATATCTAATTCTAGCCACTGCTCTACTACGGTACTATTGAAGCATATTACGTCTACTCTAACTGCTATAAAAGATCATATTATCAAATATTGTGATGTCGCATTTCATAATAGTAACATCAACTTACTTTTAGTCGATTAAAAATTCTCATGAAGTTATAGACAAACTTTCAAATTTCAAAGCGACTCAAATTTCTACATTTGTTTTTTCTACACTTTATACATCTCTGCCTCATGATTTGATTAAAAGCAAGTTGCTGTCTCTTATACAATGGTGTTTTCACAAAGAATCTAAAACGTACACATGTACTTCCAATAACTCCGGATTCTTTTCCAACAAACAATATACTTCATATAAATACTGGACTTGCAAGGAATTATGTAAAGCACTAGATTTTCTCATGAATAATATTTTTGTGCAATTTGATGGCAAGATATATCAACAAATAGTTGGGATTCCTATGGGTACTAACTGATAATACTTATGATAAACGTGAGGATTTTGGATTTCCTATTGTAAATTTCCCTTACTTGGATGGCGATTTCCCTCGACTCCCATCATATGGTATCTATATATCTCAATTAGTTCGATTTGTCAGAGGCTGCACCGATGTTTTGGACTTTCATAAACGAAATTTACAAATTACTACTAAACTTTTAACTCAGGGTTACAGATATCACAAGCTAAGAAAAACAATCGGCAAATTCTTCAGATCTTATTCAGAACTTCTAGCTAAATTTGGAAATATTTCTTTTCAACAGTATGTATCCAATGGAATTTCCCATCCTAATTTTTACGGTGATCTCGTATATAAGCTAAGGAAAGTAAAAGGCTCCGATAACATTATTTTATCATGTAATAAAATAGTCAAACGTCTTCTAAATAGACAATATGATATTGAGATCATCAAAAAGACTACAGGTCTTGTATTTGGCCCCTCTACAGCCTTATGCAGACTTTTACTTGGACGTTGCACGCTGACTAACAGGGCGGTGGGGACTATATGACGGGCCTTGTCCAAACCTCTTTCAGAGGAGACATAGTCCCGAATCTCGTCCACTCTGACTGTAAGTCGGGACCCCTACAGATCTAGGGTTTTAGCTCGCTTTCAGACTGGCAGAGCACGGTTTATCATGTTGATGTCGCATATATTTTATACCATTATGTGTTTTACAATACCTTACGCGTTTATATTTTTATGACCTCTCAATATGCGATACCTGTTGACTCTTGTTCTTTACATGGAGGATTATTTATAAATTTTTAAATGTACGTCCTTTGATTGTTCTGCTGTTACGGTGAGTGGAAGGTGGGCCGGTAAACCGGTTGACCACACCATTTGTTTGGCTTTTGTCAAATAAAATGACCGTCCTAAGTTGGTATCGTAATTGCACTACAATCAAATATTTTTGTAATGTGTTATATGTTCTAGTATATAATTTATATTCATGTACTGTATAGCTCCATGGTGACTTCTGCCACATAACTGAGCCAGTAACTCCTCTTTTTCTTAAACAGACGCATTCCCTGCCAATCAGTGACACATCTCGTGATGTGTTGTAGACAGACGCATTACCTGCCAGTTCATGTAAGTGACACATATCGTTATGTGTTGTTGACAGACGCATTCGCTGCCAATCAGTCACACCTGCCGTGATGCGTTGTAGACATGACATACGCATCCCCTGCCAATCAGTGACACTTGTCGTGATGTGTTGTAGACAGACGCATCCCCTGCCAATCATTCACCCTGTAGTTATGCTTTGTAGGAATTTGTAGAAGCAAGACACCCTTGTCAACCAGTCAGCTACCGTAACCCCTCGTAGTAGGAATCACCCACTACCCATCAGTCATACATGCCATGATTCCTTGTATGTGGAAGGATCCCCTTTCGATCAGTCGCACCTGTAGTGGTGCCTTCTAGAAGTTAGAAAACCCCGTTGACCAGTCAGCTGCCGTAATCTCCTACATGTATATAAGGAATCATCCTTTGCCGACCAGTCATTCTTATAATGGTGCTTTCTAGAATTACAAACCCCTGTCGGTCAGTAAGCTGCCAGACCCCCTTTAAAAGGAATCATCCACTGCCGACCAGTCACTCCTATAATGATGCTTTCTAGAGGTTAGCAACCCCTGTCGACCAATCAGTTGCTGTAATCCGCTGTAAAAGAATCATCCCCTGCCGATCAGTCGTTCCTGTAGTGATGCCGTCTAGATAGAATCCCTGTCGACCAGTCAGTTGCCGTAATCCCATGTAAACGAAATCATCCACTGCCGACCAGTCACACCTGTAGTGATGCCGTCTGGATAGAATCCCTGTCGACCAGTCACACCTGTAGTGATGCCGTCTAGATAGAATCCCTGTCGACCAGTCAGTTGCCGTAATCCCATGTAAACGAAATCATCCACTGCCGACCAGTCACACCTGTAGTGATGCCGTCTAGATAGAATCCCTGTCGACCAGTCAGTTGCCGTAATCCCATGTAAACGAAATCATCCACTGCCGACCAGTCACACCTGTAGTGATGCCGTCTGGATAGAATCCCTGTCTACCAGTCACACCTGTAGTGATGCCGTCTAGATAGAATCCCTGCCGACCAGTCACACCTGTAGTGATGCCGTCTAGATAGAATCCCTGTCGACCAGTCACACCTGTAGTGATGCCGTCTAGATAGAATCCCTGTCGACCAGTCACACCTGTAGTGATGCCGTCTAGATAGAATCCCTGTCGACCAGTCAGTTGCCGTAATCCCCTGTCGACCAGTCAGTTGCCGTAATCCCCTGTCGACCAGTCAGTTGCCGTAATCCCCTGTCGACCAGTCAGTTGCCGTAATCCCCAGTAGAAGGAATAACCTACTTACGATCAGTAAATCCTGCAGTGATGCGATGTAGAAAGAATGAATCCTTGCCTACCACCAACAATTACTTTCATCCATGGTAAAAAAAACCATTCCCTACCACTTAGGTACCTCATAAGTGATGCGTTATGTAAGGAGACATCCCTCACCGCCCAGTAATATCTGCTGTAGAATAAGCATTTCCTGCACATATAACATTCCCGCCTTGATGCCCTAGATACCCATAATGAAGATCTTACAAATTGCAATGTTAATCATTTAATTCTAAGCTTATTACTATAATTCGATATAAAATTTGCCATAACTCGTCTTCTCAAAGTTTTTCACTTTAATTTCTTTCTACTATCCTCGTATTCTGGATTCGCACATAAATGAGATGAGTTCAGCTAAAATACATATTGCACAGTGTTACCGGAACACTGAACCACTGTGAATTGTCATATCAAAAATGTATTTACCCTGTATATTTGACTTTAATGTGTTTGCAATTCACATTTAATATTCTGATGGAAACAGTTAATGTGGAGGGGTATCATTTCTTTACTGTAAAGTATTTTTTCTACGTACTCATTTATTTTTCATGATATCATGATATTACGTTAAATTCAATACAAGATAAAGTAATTAATTGTCATTTTCGTTCAATACATCGTATTTAATCATCATATCTAGTTTCAATCTGAAATGAACATGCTAAGATCAGGCGAGACTCCAGCGAGTGGACGGACTCTGCCCCCCCCCCCCCCCCCCCCCCCCCCCCCCCCCCCCCCACACACACACACACACACACATGCACAACAAAACTGAAAAACCAGAAATGGTATCAACTTTCCAGACATAGAACATATATGTCATATACGTCACTAAGAATTAAACATTCATTAATTTCTTAACTTTCTTTAGTCCGAGATTCTCTGCCCTTGCACTTTTGATGTCGGCGGTTTGTGAGAGAGGGTCAGAAAGACTTTGTTCATCAAGGAGTTGGAATTTCAGCGATACCAGCCGGTATCGGGATGTACAAGCCTCTGGCGACAAATAAACAATTGCTCGACCAACTTGCAACTTATAATCCAATAAATGAACATTCTTTCCAAATAAGATCTATATCTTCTACTAGCTGCCGTTTTATCTGAAAACACAACAAGATTCTCCATTTCGTCATTTGTGTATAATAGTATGACTTCATATCTCGCCGAACGCGACGTTGCATTCGTGACAAGGTTGAATGGGGAATTTTTACAAACGCTTAGATGATCCAGATTCGTGATTTGTTATGAGGTATACTCCTCGGGATTTATCTTCAATTTCTGAGTAAAATCTTATTTTTTAATCTTTTGTTTTACCATGATTATTATCTTAAATGAGAAAATAATGAAATATATATAATGTATGTATACTTCTTCATTGAATTCAAAGGTGGATTTCAAAATATTTATAACAGGATTTGTAATAAATTACTGAAAAATTGCATTATGGCCTAGGATAAAACCAAAGTCATACCCCCTCATGCATTCGGAATCTCTCCTGCCTTTACTCATAAAAGAATGCTGTAATATGTAAAACTCAAAACGAATACGTATAGTGAAATAGCCCCATTGTGTTTTTCTTTACAAAATGTGTCAGCTGCTAAAGTGTCACATTGCGAAGTCGCGTTCGGCGAGATCTGACGTCATACTGTATACACAAATGGCGAAATGAGAATATTGTCGTGTTTGCAGATAAAACGGCAGCTAGCAGAGGTTATAGACTTTATTGGGAAAAGATATCGCTTTGATCGAGTAAGTTAAGTGTTCATTTATTGGATTATAGGTTACAAATTCGTTGTGCAAACGCTTCTTTGTCACCAGAGGTTTGTACATCCCGATACCGGCTGGTATCGCTGAAATTCCAACTTTTGATGAACAAAGTCTCTCTGACCCTCTCCCACAAACCGCCGATATCAAAATTGGGAGAAGGGCAGAGAATCTCGGACTGAATTTTTTTTCTTCCGATATGGTTACCATGGCCTTTAAGAAAAGTCTCACGACCATCCATGTATTGTCAATATATGAAAGTAAAGTTGGCGCATGGAGTTTATACAGAGTTTCTTACTTTGAATATTCCACAACTTCAGTTCATGTCTCTCTCAAGGAAACTGCACTTAGTGACATACACTCTCCCAGTCACCTCATCAGTGACGACAGCTTTAAGTTCGGTACTGTCAAAGGTAATCCTCAATGTTACTTGTTGTTCACGCCTTCTTTTCCACATGGGCATGCGGAATTTAATATCACCTAATTTGCGACAAGTTGGGTCCGACACGAAACGAGGTGGACATTTAGCCTCGGATATATAGAGTGTCAAGTGGTTCTCTATACGATCTTCTACAGGAGAAAACATATGGGTAAATACCGTATCTCCTATTTTGATTTGTTCCTCTTTCCGGATTATACATGAGAAGACACCTCTGCAGATGTTTCCGTCGTCGGTGACAATCAATCTATCTCTGGGATGATACCTCTCATCCCACGGTGTCGTCACTTCCACGCCATAATGGTAACGACTCAGTCTGGTAGAAATGATATCTGTCCTGTGGCCGAAAATCACGGCGCCCTTCACTACACATAGCTCTCCCTCACTAGGACATATGTATCGCTTATTCGGAAATGCGACTTTTATAGCTTCTTGAATATAATGGCAGTCGGAAAAGCCTCCTACAAGAAGTACGTTGTGTACGTCATCCATATCTTCTGAATCTATTATGCGTTTCATTTCTCCAAGAATACCATCGATACTTGGTTGAAAAAGTTCGCGAACGATGGCACCTGGAACTCTTATCTTGTCTGCTGAGCATTTGATTTCTCCCATGGTAACATATTTACAGGGGGCAGATGATATTGTTTCCTGTAAATTTTTGCCACTTTGCTTTTTAGCTTCCTGGACGAGAGCAAACGGAAGTCCAATGGTGACTAAGGCATCTGGATTTCCATGACGCTGTCTCTTTTTGACCTCGAATTCCCTTATCATAGTAAGATAGTCTTCCTGATTTTCTTCTTGGAATTTTGCTACCACTTTGGATCCAAATAGTTCACAGAGAAACCTCTTGTACTCATTGTCAACACATTTACCACCGTATGGTCCTCCAGATGCGTTCTTCAATTCACGTAGATAGTTAGAAGAAGTAACCTCTAGTACAGTGATGTCAATGGTACCACCTTTAAAAGAATACGGCCTTATATTAATCTATTGATGGATTAACAAACATCAAACATATTACACTAAACGATCGAAACGTATTCTGTTACCAATGTCATGTTTGAATGAAAAGAATTTAATTTTGTAATTACAGTACAAAATCAAGGGTATTTTCCACATTTCGATTGAACCCGGGATCGATTTTCGTATGTATATGGAGAAGGGATTGAACTCTCTCGACGGTAAAAATCGACCAAAGTTCGATCAACAGTCATTAAACTCTAAACGCCCAACTTTTGACTAATAGATAAATAAATTTCCTATAATCCTAGCAAGTTTCAGATCTGCATCTCCCGTAAATGCAGAGATACACCACCTCAAATATGATCATGTTCTCATAAATTCACTGGTCAGACAAATACCCTTCCATAGGTCGATGGCATGATTACAGGACAACAGCAGTTGCCAGAGGTTTCGGACAAAAACTCGTTCGGACTCGAGAGCTTTCGGACAAGAGATTTCGGACAAAAACCGGTTCGGCCCCTATGTTATATTCAAGTAGTTTGATTATTCTTAGAACATGTTAATGGTCTTCGCTTATAGTAACATGCATATTTCATCTATTCATGCCAGCATAGATCGGACGCAGAAAGACCATTAGATACCGGCATGTCCGTAACCTGAACAGTTTCCGTTCATTATCCATGCAATGCCAATGGGTGCATATATTGAAGTTAATACATAGGCTACAGATATATCATAAGAATATCTAGGTCAAGTTTTGATTTGGTTACCATCGAACATTTTTTGACAGAGTTACACCCCTTGAGCTTAGAAATATTATCCTTTAATCCTGAATATCATTTTTCCGGTGCGTCTAAATGAAGAATAAAATAACCGTAATCTACCGTTATAACCAAATAAAATAACCAAAATCTACCGTAATTTGGTGTGAAAGGGGCCGTCGTAAAGGTAACTTATATTGGCTTGTTTATTCATTAGGGAAGCGTTAACTGTGCAAGATCAAAATGAAGAATTATTCGAACGTTCTTTTGAGTATTGTACGCACATGAAGAACATGTACAACATGTACATTCCATAAAGAAAACAAAAATACTTGTACTTATCTATTATGAGAAAAAGGTGTACATGTGATCTCCGGGAGGTACATTGGGCGAAGAAATGGTGGAAAAGATGAAGCTTTTTTTCTCTCACATATCATTCATTTGTCAACTTATGATCTTTAGAATTATACTCTTTTAAATGAAATAATATTGTGTGTTTTCGCGATTTCTAGTGGTTTTTGGTAGTGTCCTGTAGGTTTATGAAAAAATCATCCGTATTATGAAATAAAATTTCTGGAAAATGTCCTATGGTTTCTTACAAGTTACAATGCTTTAAGAACACTGCAATAAAACTTGTCTATGGCACGAATTCGTTTGTATAGTTAACATATTATAGTGAAGACATGGCTTAATGTTTGAAAAGGTCTTCAGTAATCATGGAAATGTTGGGCTGAAATTTCTGTGACAGAATCGCTAATAATCATTTTTAAAAACGTAGGGCCGAAACCTCTGAGGCCGAACCGGATTTTGTCTTAAAGCTCTCGAGTCCGAACAAGTTTTTGTCCGAAACCTCTGGCAACCACAACAGCATACGAAACACAGCATCAGGCATGTCATTCCTCCTAAAGTTATCCCAAACATGTAAAAGTATATGTTCTTACCCCGTCCTACATCTCCATCACGCAAAAGTGATGTCGAGAGGAGGATTCAAAATACCGCCGCCGTATTATCATGAATAAAGAAGGAAATAGGAATTTATTTCGACGCTGAGTGGGGTAAACTCAGGCCAGCTTTACCCCTATGGTATTTTCAAATATGTTCCAGAAATGATATTGGAAACATATATATTTACCTCCAAGATCGACGACCATGAATTTAGTTCCAGGATCAAACTGTGCCATGACAACTTCGTTGCCCTGTGTTTTACGATAGAATTCCATGTGTTTACAGTATATGGCGGCTGCTTCTGGTTCCAAAGCTAAAGCAAGTTGCTTCTTGGATATACCAGCCTGTAATTAAATATAACAGAAATTGACTATATTGATATATCGGTAAGTGATCACATGCTTACTTATACAAAACTAAATTAAGCCATATTAATGACTGGATGACAGCATCATCGATCAATTTTTTTTTAATTCTAAGGACGGATGGTGGACAAACTGGTCGTGGGGAGATACTGTCTCTTCAATGACAATTTTACTAACTCGATAAAAGTTCATGAATAATGGGTACATGTGCTTACTTTGTAAAACTCTTCTTTACCATATTACATATACAGCCACAAGTTTTGCCAAAATAGTGAGCGTGTTTTCAGTAACAACACTGTTTGGTACAAATTTGGTGTTATTACTGCAGTCATTAAAATATCTACTTTAATGGTCAACTCATCGGTCTCGTTCCTCATAACAGGCCATGGGTGTCATGGATATACATTAAAAGTGACCGAGTTTCACCCTGGAAATTTTTTCACAAAAGCGAAGTCTTCGGACCTCAAAACTTTTGGGTTCACAAAAATAGAGATCCTCCTTGGAAACGTGTATCCTATTTCTACAATGGCTCTAGGTCGAAGATTTCAAGACAAACATCGATAACTGATTCCAAATAAGTTCAACAGCAAACAACTGCAACCTCGGTCTGTAGGTGTTGATAATAGAAATGTTTGCCTAGATAAAATCTCAGAGGGCGCGTAAAACTAGTGTGTAAAACATATATGTTTACTGAAACACATACAGACAGACCTGATACCACTTTGAAAATTAGTTACGGTGATATAAAACGACATTTACCATGTTAGCAGATTTCCTCATAAATTCTCTTGACTCGTCGTCCCAGATAGCAGGTACCGTGAGAACCCAAAATATATCCTCTTCCTGATAATACAAACATTATTTATCATATCAATATTAGTATCAGGTGTCTAAAGAGGAGAGTTTACAAAATTATTCCACAAAATTCTGTATATTCGTGAAATCATTGCCATAATTAACACATTTCACTGTATTTTAATGTCGCTTAGATAATCAAGTAACACTAAGATCGGCAAATTAAAAAGTAGGTAAGAAAAACGCAGTAACATGTCAATGCGTATTAAAGAAAAACAATAAAATAGTCATGATAATTTCAAAATAGGCAAATTTGAGTTTGATTCATTGATTATTGTTTTATGTAACTCCATGATAATTGCACGTATTTAGTTACCGCATCTGCCTGGGGCAGTGAGAGATCTTTTACATGCCGCGCCTACCGTGGCACAGTCTCATCCAAAAGACTGAACACTGGTTTGCCAATGGTTTGTGTCGAACCCGGGACCTCTCGGTCATGAGCAGAACACCTCATCCATTGAGCCACACCGGTTTATGTTAAAAGTAGCAATCTTTTTAAGATAATATACCCTTTTCAATGTTTGATTTTGTTGTCACAGTCACGTAGCAAAGTCATCTACTTTTTGCACATTATGTTTCAAAATTTATTACTGCTTAAAAGATAGTTAATTATTATATCCTCAAGGTTATTTATCAGATTCTATTGCTGGTTAGCAGATGAATAATAATGATTATTGTATTCTCAACTGATTATATTTATCAGATTCTATTTATGCTCGGCACATATTTAATTATTATTTCCTCAAGGATGTTTATCATATTCAATTACTGCTTAACAGATGGTATATTATTGTATCCTCTAGTAATGATGTTAACAAGTTTTACCTGAATGTCAGGATTCTGGCCAGTTGCCGTCTTTATTACAGCATCTTTTAAATATTCAATACACATTGCAAACACATCCCGAGCTTCCATTTCTCTACCTTGATCGTCTTTCAGTTTCATCTTGTTTCCAACATTCTGTATAAAAATATGAAATTTAATTCATTTTACCAGAATATCTTGTAATTATCGTGTTGCATTAATTAGATCCTTTCATATTGGTTTAAACAGTATTTATTGTAGAAAATACACATCATAGATATGAAGATTATACATATGCATTATGACAGGGATTGAGCAGCAAGCAAGTAGCTTATATAAAGCTCTCTCCCTTTGTACAATGGTATTATTATACAATTATATCAAGCCGACATTATAATAAAAATAGACATCAATATATTAATACATACAAATATACGTATAAACATGTACATATGCATCCTCAGGCAGATGCACGTACAAAGAATTATAGCAAAGAGATAATATTAATAATAATAATAATGGCAAAGCGGTATTCAGATACTAATACGGGTTGAAGTACACGTACTTAATTGTAACGTATTGTGAATACGTTGGTTTGCCATATGTCAAAAACGTGCTCCTTCACATATGTACATATATAAACATGTAATTTCTACAAAATAACGAATATTCGTAGCTTATTTGGATTTACAATTACACACTATCATTCACATTTATACACACGCATACACATTTACCGGTACAAACTTACATTGATACATACCACATATACAAATATATGCATACATGGAAACACACACTTACATGTATACATACACGTACATGCGTACAATAACATACATACACATATTATTCACATTCAAATATGTTTTATGTTTAATGAAATATATAAGAATAAGGTACATTGTGATAACCGGAAAATATATATACATATGACAAGTATATCTAAAAAAGAAAAATATAGGTAGCAGAGCAAAAAGAGTATTGAAATATTCAGAAGCGTTTGCTATTTTTGATGAAGTTGTGCACGTGTTTGAATATCTCTCCGTTTACATCGTTACTATACATAGGGCACCCAAATAGTAATATATCAATGTTTATATTGACTTGTATAGCGTGGATCGTTGATGGTCTTATGTTATTATAAAATCTACAATCAAAGAAGTAATGAGCGGCTGTTTCTATACTTCCACATCTACAAATATCATTATCTCTCAGGTGATTTTTATACAAGTCAGAGTTCAGAGAGCTACATCCCAGCCGCAGATGAGTGTGATGTATTTGAGTCCTTCTATCTCTTTTGTAATAGTAATTTGGAATATTGATACGGTCTTTTTCTAAGTAAGCTTTAAAAGACGATAAAGAATTTAGTGATCTTGTAGTTTCAGGTAGTGAGTTCCAATCATTTGCTGTTTTATTAATAAAAGAATTTTGGTATAAAGAAGTTTTACATCTTTGTATATGAAAATCGTTTCCAGTTCTGGGTGCGCGCTGGCTAACCTGATGAACACAAGGGGGGACCAAGGAATGCAGGTAGGAAGGGACATTGTTGTTGACCATTTTATAGAACGTAAGCAATCTATGATGATGTCTACGTTTTTCTAGGCTGTACCACCCAGTCTCCTCTAATAATTTAGAACTAGAACAGGATCGCGTCGCACCAGTGACTACATAAGCTGCCTCGATTTGAATTTGTTCAATTTTTTGTCTTTCGTACATGGTGCAATTATCCCAAACAGTATCCGCATATTCTAAAGTTGGCCGAATAAATGAAAAATAGATGATTTCAAGGGTTTTCCTGTCTAGTTTGAATTTGAGAGATCTAAATACATTTAAGCGTTTCCAAGCTTTGGCTGTAATTTCGTTTATGTGATCGTGCCAAGTACATGTCTTATTAAAAGTAAGTCCCAAATGTTTATGTGAAGTTACATTTTTGATAGAAATATTGTCCATGACCAAAGGTTGATGAATGGGTGGTACAGTCTTCCTGGTCAGCAATAATTCCTCTGTTTTATTAGGATTAAAATTTACCAGCCAACATTTGGACCAAGCGTGTATTTTCTCGAGGTCAGCGTTCATAAGGTCAACCGCTGTTTGCGGCTCGTCTACGACTAGGTAGAGGGATGTGTCATCTGCGAAAAGTCGTATATTTGAGTCGATACCTTCAATGATGTCATTGATATACACAAGGAACATTATCGGCCCAAGTATACTTCCCTGGAGTACCCCGGCCGCTATTCCCTTATAATCAGAGACACACCTTCTAATGCAACTCTCTGGAGCCGATTCGATAGATAACTCTCAAACCAAGATAGAAGTGGACAAGATATTCCTATCTGTTCTAGTTTGAATAACAGACCTCTGTCCCACACTCTATCGAAAGCCTTACTGATGTCACAAAACACCACTCGCACTTTTTTTTCCTTCATCTAAAGCCCGACAGAATGTATCATAGAGGTCTAGCAGTTGAAAAACAGCAGAATCGCGTGGTGTAAAGCCTGACTGAACTTTACTTATAATATCACGTGATTTTATGAAGTTGTATAGATGTTTAAACACGCATTTTTCAAACACCTTTCCAATACAGCTAAGTAAGGATATTGGCCTATAATTTGATGGATCGGCCCTATCCCCCTTTTTGTGCACAGGTATAATGTTTGCTCGTTTCCATGCAGACGGGAAAGTGCTAATTTCGAGCGATTTGTTAAATAGTTTGCACAGGTTTGGGGATAAAACCGGGGCACCTTCTTTTAAAAGCCTTGGGCTGATCAGGTCGGGACCACTGGCCTTGGACGTATCTATTAGTTTCAACACATCCTCCACGTCCAGGTCAGTGACCGCAATAGCATTGAGGCTATGTATGGGTAACTCAGCAGTTGGAGAAAGGCTGGCGTGTCTGTCATCAATATTGCTTTGTAACCGTTTAAAACATTTGCTTTTTCAATGGGGGTATCGAAATGGTTGTTGCCAATTGTAATAACAGGAATGTCAGAATCATTGGTTTGTTTTAGGAATTGCTTAGTTATTTTCCACCACTGTTTCGGGTTCAGGTTACCTTGTTGTAAAGAGGAAGCTAGTTTTTTGAAATGATTTATTTTTGCGGTTCGAACCAGACTTGTGACATAATTACGTTGTATCCTATATCTGCCCCAGTTATATTCATCATTGTGCGATTTTGCGAGTTTGTGAAATTGGTTACGCTTTCTAATTGCTTTTCGGATCTCATTGTGTAACCAAGGGGGGTCTTTAGGTCGTATGATGACTGTTTTATTTGGTATGGATTTTTCTGCAGACGACATGATGTTATTTTCAAATAAATCCACTGCGTCATCAATACTAAGTTGGTCGATATTCCAATTACATGCACCCAAGGTTTCTCGATATAACTGGTAGTCGGCTTGATCATAACGCCATATTTTCCTTTTATAAGAGGATTTTTTGATTTTAATAAAATTAGTAGAAATACAAACAGGGCAGTGGTCACTGCAGAACGGGTCCAAAACGCCTTTTTTTGTGCAATTAAGAGTTGGTGATGTTAGAATAAGATCAATTGCCGTACTACTCGTAGGTGTTATTCGAGTAAGTTGGTCTATATGTTGATTTAGATTAAAGATACTCATAATGTCTCGAATGTTTCGAGATTTGCCAATTTCCATGAAGTTTTCATTAAAATACCCAAGCATAATAATATTAGGACATGCTTGTAAGGCATTTTCAATTGAAAGTTTGGCAAGGTTCCAGTCCGTAAAACTTGGATGGAGGTAAAATGTTCCAATCAAAACCTGTTTATTATTTAATGTAACCTCAGCCCATATAGCCTCTAGGTGTGGTATTACCAGGTCCCTCCTTACAACAAAAGGTATGTGTTTTTTAAAATAGACAGCCACACCCCCTCCATGTCTGTCCCTATCTAATCGAATCGGCTCCTGAAAGTTGGGAATACATAACTCCGAAGTATCTATTGTCTGATCGAGCCAGGTTTCACTTGCAGTAATTATATCATAATCGCCTAGCTCGACAGCTATGAGATCTAATTTACTGTAAATACTTTGGCAGTTAATATGACACAACGTAAGATCGTGATACGTATGAGATGTTGGACCTGGGTTAAGTTCAACGTCTCCTGACATTAGCAATAATAATGATATGAAATCTATATACATGAAATGTAGATGTTCCTTTCCGGATATTAGGCCATAATAGTTCATAGGACGACATGCCTTTTTAGACAAGGTGTTGATATAATCAATTAAGATAACCTCACGCAATGATATACATAGTACCATTATGGTAAAACCATGGTGCCTATAATAATATAGTAAGACAAATAGTAAAAAGTCATAAAATGTAAACAAATGTCGTCCATTTGAGAACAACGCCCTCGCATAATAACGTCCTATCCTTGCTCTGTATTCAGATAAATCTATGAAGATTTAAAAGGTAAAGAGAATATGTAAAACGAGTGGAGCAAGGAAAGGAGTAAACGAGAGATATTCGTGTTGGTCGTAGTTGTAGTAGTGTGCACACATTAAATAATACAAGCTCTGCAAAACAAGAAGGTCTAAATGGCAAGTAAATACATGACAAAATTAGAAAATAAAGAAAACAAATATGAGAAAGCATTTTGAAAATATAGAAATATCGGATTTGTATGGACTATATTGGCATGTAGAGTTCATGCAACAGGTCGCGCAAGCCTACTAGTGAAGGGAAATCCCCAAAATAAAGTATGTTGATAATATGCATAAGCTTGTAATATTTAATTAGAGGGAATATAACTTAACTAAAGGTGGATATTCTAGTACAAGGTATAGTGCATTTTAAATATCTACATGTGTTTTGAATATAACTTAATTAATAGGCACATTGGTGAGTCGAACATTCCCGACACAGCATTTTGGGCGTTCTTCATGGTGGTTATCAACACCACGTGTGCTGGATTAACCAATCACGAAGAGACCAAAGTTTAAACATAAATAAATACACGTGACAAGGCACATGTTTCGATTGTTTGGATACGAATTAATTGCCATCGTCGACATCAGTAGAATACCTGCGGAATACCTGGATCCTTTCATATTTCACCATGCATCAACGTATGTGTATGCAAACTAATGAGGAGGACGAAGTAAACCACCGAACTTTTTAATTTAGGTGTAGATATCGCGTTAATTCACGTCATTCACAAACCTGATTCTTGTATAGTTGTAGGTGTTGTCAAGATAGCACACAGATTGCATACCCGATTCGTGAATAGTTGTCGGTGTTGTCACGTCAAAAAAATGATTCGCTTACCTGATTCCTGTATATACCTGATTCTTGTATAGTTGTAGGTGTTGTCATGTTAACTCACGTGATTACATAACTGATTCTTGTATTGTTGTAGGTGTTGTCACGTTAACACACGTGATTACATACCTGATTCTTGTATTGTTGTAGGTGTTGTCATGTTAACTCACGTGATTACATACCTGATTTTTGTATAGTTGTAGGTGTTGTCATGTTAACTCACGTGATTACATACCTGATTCTTGTATAGCTGTAGGTGTTGTCATGTTAACTCACGTGATTACATACCTGATTCTTGTATTGTTGTAGGTGTTGTCATGTTAACTCACGTGATTACATACCTGATTCTTGTATTGTTGTAGGTGTTGTCATGTTAACTCACGTGATTACATACCTGATTCTTGTATAGTTGTAGGTGTTGTCATGTTAACTCATGTGATTACATACCTGATTCTTGTATAGTTGTAGGTGTTGTCATGTTAACTCATGTGATTACATACCTGATTCTTGTATAGCTGCATTTTGAAATGTTTAAAATATCGCCATCCTTTGTGCTGTTCATTTTCAACAAGTTGAAGGTATTTATTTTCCGCTGCATACCCAAATGAATCAAATGTTCCATCCGGTTTAAGAAGGAGGACTGTTGGTGTTTTGAAGGACAAGTGAGATATAGGCCCTCCTCCTTCCCATCGATCAATTGTATACATCTGAAAAATAATTCTTAATCTGTACATACATGTTTGTACGACTAAAATATGTTATGTTTGAGCTCCATACAATACATATCTACCCCTATGCACAAACGTTTTCACAAGTATATAGGAATAATAAATATATAGTACAAAAATGAGAATAAATAAAAATATAAAAGATTTAAAAAAGGTATAAACCAGTACAGAAACCGTAAAAGACTGATAACCGAAAGAGACACATTGTACTTTGTATGACATATTAAATATGATGTTCGTTCATAACTCACATGAAAATAATGTCCAACGATTTAATAACATGTCATACTTGTTTCCGTTTCCTCCTTTATTAGTGTTCTCCCTAGATATAAGACATGCCATCCTATAATTTGCAACGTTTTAAAATTCATACAATAAATGAATATGGGAATATACCTTAAGAGGATCCGATTTGAAGGTTGACTCCGACGAAAACGCATATCCAGAGAACGTTGTACCAAAGTCTATCGCAGCGACTAGTGTTTTGTTTGGTATCTCCCAGATCTTGGGTGGATCCCAGATGGGCGTTACAGGTACTGAGTCAGAACGGAAACTCCCTAATCCTACTTCAAGAGGAGTGATTGACCTCGAGAAATCCTGTAACCTTGGTGTTTCATTTGATTCCAGTTGTTCAATAACCTCCCTATTGAGATTACAATTCAAAACAAACTTAAATATGATACCATGCAAAGGAAAAATAGTATATTAAAACCCCTGAAACCCTCTTACTTTACACCAGAATTTAGAAAAATCCTAAAATGAATAATTACTAGAAGTGCATGTTACTGAATATAAAATATCGTAAGAATGTGTTAAAACCGAACTTTTAAAAGAGTCAATAGCATTATATGCTTACGTTTGCTCCACAGCCTCTTGTCTAATGTCGGGTATAACAAATGTTGGCTTGATTGTTTTCGGTATTCCACCATCAGACAGATTCATTTGCTTTAAGATCTGTAACATCTTGTCAGGGACAGTAAGAAGCTGATCTTCTGCTTTCTCTTCGACTTCGATTGACCGCTTCGTATCCAACTCATCCTCAACGGGTTTGACTGCAGCAAGTTCAGATATAGATCTCTCTAGAATTTTCTACAAAATATATAGACAATGCTCTTGTTATATTATACCTAGGTGAAAGCTTTGTCAGCTTACACAAAGGTATTGAGAGAAACTAATGAACGCAAAAGGAACAGCGTAACATTCAGTTATTTAATGATTTCCACTTTTAAGTTCAACTGATCGAAAGGCTCAAGTGAGCTATAATGATGGTGCACTGTCCAAACATTTAAATTTTTTGACTTCTTAAAACTTGCTGCATAGACCTGAATAAAATCTCACTGTATGATTCTTAGGGAATGGAAGAAAAAAGAGTTACTGGCTCAGTTATGTGGCAGAAGTCACCATGGAGCTATGCAATACATGAAAATAAATAACATACTAGCACATATAACACATTACAAAAATATTTAATTGTAGTGCAATTACGATACCGACTTAGGACGGTTATTTAATTCAGAGACATATATACACATACATATATATATATATGTCTCTGTTTAATTTGACAAAAGTAGTGAGGCCCATCGCCAATGCCTAAGTTCAAATTAATCAAAATGCGTTGTTTGCAATTTTCGCATCAATAATTTATCGGGAAATATTTTTAACATGTAAATCAAAATCATATCATTAGAATATTCATTTTGTTTTCTTCTTATTTCCGAAATTTCACCTCATTTGGAGTAGAAATAAAGAAATTAGGGCAATTTGAAAATAGCTAAAATCATTAAAACATCTAACGATACCGCGGCGGTACAGCGAGATGTTTATTTTGCCTTACAATTGACGGCGCGCATAGAATCAATGAGCATAAAAGCGATATGTTCACTGGCGTTGTTCGGGGTTACGGTTGTATCATATCCAATGAGGTGAGGTTTTTCAGGTAGATACGTCCATTACCTGTAAACAGCTGATCGCCGAAGCGAAAACGATGTGCGATGCGGGCACACATAAGTTTTTTTTTTTAAATACATGTATATAATTTTCAATTTTTAATTTATTTCTACCGGCCCATAATATGTGATAAGTATGTTTCCCCCGATTCATTTGATACCATTTTTATGAAAATATACCTAGAAATGACTACAAACATTTGAAAATAAAAAGATAGCGTCTTCCTCTTTGCCAAAACAACAGTCCGCCATATTGTTTTCACGAGTCATTTGATTACATCGATATGGATGGTAAACAATCGTACATTATAAAATTCTCAAATAAGAGAACACATAACGAAAACAATGTCTATAGAAGTAATTATGATTATCTTATTTGTGAAAAAATTACCCTGTAGATATTATTTACAAAGTTTTATTTCTCAAAAGTTTCATTTCATCATTCATGAGGTAATTTAAAGAACAGCGTGGGCTAATACTTACCATGAACGATTTTTATATTCGAATTGATAATTATTGGTATTTACATTAATTAAATATTTGACGTTTTCATATAGTCTATTGTAATTTTGTAGCTCTATTAATACGATTTTACACGTGTTTCCTCTGACTCCAGGCGACCTCCACGTATTGTTGTATAGAATTATTTACAGAAATACACATTTCAATGAAATAAATACCAAGACATATATTGTGCGATAAAATAAGACATCATTTAGTTTACATTGACCCCACTGTTTACAACTTCAGACTTACATTTTTATTGCAGATAAGTCTAGGGGGGGGGGGGGGGGGGGTTGAGGCGCACAAGTGAAAGTCCAATGTAAACCAAAATACTCTGCCAATTTAGGGGCGAAATCTGAAGATTTACCCATAATTGTAGCAAAAAAGGGGGAGCGACCCCTATAAATCCGCCACTGTAGATATTAAAATGTGAGAACAAGTATACAACAATGAGAGAACAAGTTATATTAAGGTACTACGAAACGCCATTCGTCGCGTGACTTAAGATTCACGAAAAAAAAAAAAGAAATAAAGGTTTTAAATTTGTAATTTTTTATTTAGATAACTGTGTATTGAAGACTTTATAGAAAATAATTCTAATTTTAACATTCCCCCGATATAACTGTAATTGGCACTCGAAAACGTGTGTTTTTCAGTACAGCTCGCATGAAAACACCAGCGACAGCGTTGACTCTTCGACATGTGCAATCAAATGGCCAGTCCAAAGACGAATTCTATAATATCTTTAATAGCTGACTTCCTAATCAAGTTGCAATATTTTCAATATATCGAGGGTATATCGGGGTAACGTCGTCTAGGGCGATCACCTGTCACCTGTGCGGCTAAATTATTACGTAATATCACCACAATCGGCTGTCTGACCCAGCAAATATCAACCTTCATTTCGTACATTTTAACAGCTTTTAAGATATTAATTAGCGATCTTAATAAACTGGGTATTCATATGAATGAAAGACAAGGACTAATTATCAGGTTTCCTGTTAATTGTAAAGGATTATCATGTAGGAGACATAAAGAACAGGAATTGAAATCAACCAAATTTTACGACAATTTGTATTTATGAAGTTTATATTTGAGATTATAACACTTTTATTAAAAGTTTTTATGTTTTTAAAATAATAAATATAATACATATAGTACATTAATATAAAGAATTAAGCTGTACTATGATGTAAAAATGTTTTTGCTTATACAGAGCTTATTTCTTGTCATACAATCTTAATTCCTTCAAATATCCTTATAAGTAACCATTTTATATAAGTTTTTGCATTATTATGAATCCTTGTATAAGTTTTTAGAAAAATGCCTTTGGAGATTTGGACTTCGTCATTTTCATCAAAATAAAAAAGCATTCTTCGACAAGTTTAAGAGATTATATTTGAGATGATAAGACTTACAACCAATGTTTTTATCTTTTTTCGTAATACCTGTAGTACGTAAAGTAGATTAATATAAATAAATCACAAATTTTATGCATAACTGATTAAGTTATACACTCATGAAATTGCGAGGTCGTGCATTTTCATTTGCTGGAAAAAGGTGTGAAAATGCAATATTGTCCATTTTCAAATCCTCATATATTGTAAAGTACTCGAGATAAACCGGTGAAATTTTCAGAGTTTGTTGACTATAAAACATGCTTTGTAACTTACTTATTCTTTGGTATATTGTGATACAAATAAATTATTTATAGGTATCTAAAAAGTGTATCTCATGTGTTTTAAGGAATGAGTTTGGGCCTCCCTAACAAAAGCCAAACAAATGGTGTGGTTAACCGGTTAACGGTCCCACCTTCCCACTCAGCGGGACAGCAGAACAATCAAAGAACGTACATTTAAAAATTTATAAATAATCCTCCATGTAAAGAACAAGGGTCAACAGGTATCGTATATTGAGAGGTCATAAAAATATAAACACGTAAGGTATTGTAAAACACATAATGATATAAAAATATAATATATGCGACATCAACATGATAAATCGTGCTCTGCCAGTCTGAAAGCGAGCTAAGACCCTAGATCTTTAGGAGTCCCGACTAACAGTCAGAGGGGACGAGGTTCAGGACCATGTCTCCTCTGAAAGAGGTTTGGACAAGGCCCGTCATATAGTCCCACCGCCCTGTTAGTCAGCATGCAACGTTCAAGTAAAAGTCTGCATAAGGCTGTAGAGGGGCCAAATACAAGACCTATAGTCTTTTTGATGATCTCAATGTCATATTGTCTATTTAGAAGACGTTTGACTATTTTACTACATGATAAAATAACGTTATCAGAGCCTTTTACTTTCCTTAGTTTATATACGAGATCACCGTAGAAATTAGGATGGGAAATTCCATTGGATACATAGTGTTGAAAAGAAATATTCCCAAATTTAGATAGAAGTTCTGAATAAGATCTGAAGAATTTGCCGAATGTTTTTCTTAGCTTGTGATATCTGTAACCCTGAGTTAAAAGTTTAGTAGTAATTTGTAAATTTCGTTTATGAAAGTCCAATCATCGGTGCAGCCTCTGACAAATCGAACTAATTGAGATATATAGATACCATATGATGGGAGTCGAGGGACATCGCCATCCAAGTAAGGAAAATATACAATAGGAAATCCAAAATCCTCACGTTTATCATAAATATTAGTATATATTAGGTGGTTGATAATTTTGATGTTCAAATCTAAGAAAGGTGTAGATTTATCTCAAGTATTAGCTTTATTCAATTTGAGCTCTGGTGGATATATTTCTGATATAAATTGTTCGAATTCAGGGTTGTCGATAACCAAAATGTCATCCATATATCTGCAAGTATTATTAAATTTGTCAATGAGGTCAAAACGTTTTGATTTTTGAATAGAAACCATTAAAATCTCTCTCATAACAATAAAGAAATAAATCTGCTATAAGAGGCGCGCAGTTAGTACCCATAGGAATCCCAACTATTTGTAGATATATCTTGCCATCAAATTGCACAAAAACATTATTCATGAGAAAATCTAGTGCTTTACATAATTACATGGAAGCACAATTTTGTTAGAAGAATGATTATTGCCTTGAAAAGCAAGAGAATAAAAAAAGGAATTATTTGTCTGAATATTAAAAAATGTTCTTAAGAACCATTAACAACCAGGGTTTCTTAGTGCTGTGCAGCATTTTGCAATGTGTAGTATCAAGTTTGTTCAAAGGAAGGCCTGGCATCAATATATGACCCCGCTTCAATAGTGTGGGGCTTTTTAAATTGCTTTCCATTGTAATGGACAATAAACCACAGTGGCCTCATATTTGATATACATCTTAAAGGAATCTACAAGGTATGATAAAAATTTTCTCGGTATTCAATCATATTGAATGTTTTGGCAGTGAGAGAAGGGAATAACTCCCAAGGAAATTCATGAGGACTTCATGGGAATGTTTCATCGCCTTATAATACTAAACAGGGCTGCTGAATTTAGATGACGCCTTCTGTCATTGTTGGACAACCTTCACCATCGTCCACCTGGTGTTTGCATGACTTTTCTACTCTGGGCATCAGCATATCTATGTTTGTATCCTGGTGAAAGGGTTATTCCAGTTATAAGTCCCTACATTTCAAGCCATCTAGTTACATGTCTTGTTAGATTCTTTAGATTTTGCATTCACATTACGGCAGCACTGTCAGTCTTTACAAGTACTTCCTGGCCATAAATATAGCTGTGAGATGTTTTCAGTTCCACAATGACTAGTAACACATACGCAACTTCATGTTTGTTTATAGATTTGCTCATATAAGCCATGGCTTGTTCCTTTTGGTTTTCTTGTTGTGACAGAACCGCTCCAACAGCATAATTACTGGCATCCATATCAAGTATAAATGGCAAATTTGGTTTTGGATACGCTAGGATTGGTGAAGTCGATTTAGATTGCAGAAAAAACTTCACATTCATTAGTTCAATGGAAATTTGCATTCCTCTCACAAAGACGATGTAATGGTCTCGCAGTCTCTACAATTCTGACAAATCAAGTAGCAATATGCTAAACCCAGGGAGCATATAACTTCTTTGGCATTCTTTGGCTGTTTCCATTCTCTCATGCACTGATCTTGTTTGGATCTTTCTGTATGCCTTACTCAGTTGCAATATGTCCACGGAACTGTACACTTGTTTTGAATAATGTACACTTACTAGGCTTCAGCTTCAGGTTTGCAGTCCTAAGGCTTAATAAGATTCTCTCCATGGTCTGTGTGAAGGTACTGCCTGGATCAATAAAGTTATTCATGTAGAGGAGGGAGGCATTCTTCCTACTGCAGATTTCTCAAGTCCCCTCCAATAATCGTTGGAAGGTAGATGGTGAGTTTGTAAGACCAAAAGGCATTATCTTAAACTGATATAGTCCCATGGTGGTGGAAACAACTATCTTCATCTTGTCAAGAGGATCTATGTTGATTTGCCGAAAGCCAGAGTTCAAATCTGAGCAGCAAAACCATTTCATTCCAATGAGAGTGTCTAAGTTTTCATGGATTCTTGGTGGTGGATAAATAGCTTTGACTGTAATTTCATTCATTTGTCGATAGACGACACAGAACTTCTAGATATCGTCCTTCTTTCTTTCCAAAACTATGTTTGAGGTCTAGGGATAGTACTATGACGTTGTTTGCAAACATCTTTTCCACTTCTGTCTTTTCTGTCTCTTGTTTTCCAAATGTTACGCGCCTGTGAAACTGCCAAAGCCGTCCATTTGTTGATTTTGTGCCATATATCTTCTTGAGTGTTCGATAACATGTCCCCATACTTTGTCAAAAATTCTTCCAGAGGCATTTTCTCTGTCTTATGCAGTTGTTCACTGCCCCTTAGGCAGATGTCTGTAAAATGGACTGGTAATTCTAGACTACATATATCTATTAAATTTTCGCTTGAAAATGCACAACAGCTAATCTTTTAGTCCCCAAATAGAGAGATTCACACGACATCAGGCGCATATTGGAGTAAATCTTGACCTTATTCTTTCCATACTTGGTGATCTGGATCAAGATCTGGGGATCTCGTAGGTCCAAAATGACAGGTGTCACAAGAATTAGCTTCTCATTTCGTATAACGTTAACCACTACTCCAGTAAGTTTAAGATCTTCTACCTTTGAAAGGATGACTTGGACAAGCACTGCAAAGTTCTGTGCTATCTTGCACATTGCACACCATCTCAGCTTTCCACCAGTCCAACACTGCAGTTTGATCTGAACCGTAATTGCCTCTAATTTCCTAAAATCTTCCTTCACTTTATGTTTAAGAAGGAAGTCCTGACCCTGTATACCATCCATTTTCATGTCACATACCAACGTAGGAACAGGAAAATTTTTACCATAGCCGGATTTGAACCGCTACTCTCCATATTTCACATACCAAGTGGTATATGTACCATTGTGAGACATATATTTTAGCCATGGTGGCATCAAATGTTCACCATTTTGGATTAAATGTACAAAATTGATAGAGGACCTATGGTACCTCATTTATACCAAGTTTCATTAAAGTCTTTCAGCAAAAGCTAAAATGTGAATAATTGTCTCTATACACCCCCATTTGGAAGTTTTAAAAAATTTATAGAAAATACAAAAATTGAGATATTGACAAAATTCTTTCAAATCAACAGTCTTTAATGTAATTATGATCAAAATAGTCTATAAGAAATCATCAATATCAATGAACTGGGACATATGACACTTTTCTGCATTGAAATTACCAAGTCCCAAAAAATGTCGAAAAAACGTCAGAAACTTGATTTCGGAACAGAAACAAAAATAACAACACTTCTTCACACATCCCTCTTGATCATTCCTATGCATTCAGTTGTCTCTGTATTCACCCGGTCTGAAGAAGAGGTTTGTTAAGGTTTGTCAAAGAAGGTTACCCTCTGTGACCATAATTACTTTATTCCTAACAAGTTTCACAGAAATCTGTTCAGCGGTTCTTAAGAAGAAGTCGAAAATGTGAAAAGTTTACGACAGTCGACACAGGGACAGCACGCTTCCACTTAGCTCATTTCAGCCTTTGGCTCAGGTGAGCTAAAAAGGGGAAGGAAAGGGTTCTTTCTTACTTGAAGATTACTAAAATGCCACAACATTACTGGAAAATAAAATGATATGACGTTCAGTTCACTCTGAATATTTTTGTTATTGTCACAATAAGCATACTAAGTAGATAGCGATCCTTGACCTTGTATAACCCAGCAAATTTTCTTACCGATGAGGAGTATGTTAATTACCTTTAGTTCTAGATCCGCCTGGTAGTTGATGGATTCCCGTATCTTTCTCACCCATTCTTTGCGTTCTCTGGGATCTTTCGCTGAATAAAATCAACAATATCGTTAGACCAAACAAACTAAACTGCGTTGTTCTGTGTATAATGTTTTAAGACACACGGCCATTTTAGATTTTATCATAATGCAATGTCTGTAATGTAACATAAAAATGCCACTTAATACTGATTTACACGAAAATATTTACAACACCTTGAAATCTGAATTTTTGTCCAGCTGATGGCTTAACAGTAAACTTCTCTCCGTCGTCAGCAAGAGAAACATTGGCTAACTACAAATATATAATAAGAAGAAATATAAACAGATACAAGAGATTTGTATTTAAATTATAAAAGACACAACAATATTTTCATTTCCTAGCTTTTAATTTAAAAATGGTATCTGACTTCTTTTGATTATTCCATATTAAAGGTTAAGGAAATGACATTGCAAAACTCTTATCTAACGCTTGTAAGTTTTCACAACTAGATATAATAAAAACAGCCTTTATATTTGAACAAATGGAGAATAAAGGAACATCAAACGGTATGTAATAAGGTCATCCCAATGACTGGTATATATGATACAGCATATACAATATATAATGTGATGTTTGGTCTAGAGACAGCACAAATATGACATATTGTCTCTCTATTGATTAATATCACACTATAGATTCTGTCCAGTTTGACGCTTAACTCGTCTAGTCAACGAAAGACAATTTTAATTACTGAGAGTTTGCTCTTCATCATTGAAATGAAATCAAAGGTCAATATAACGGACGACGGAATATCGCATGAAAACGACAGATCTATTAGTAGAGCTGATAAACTTATTAGGAATGCAGATAACGTGGCATAAGGGTCAACTCATCTATTAGATTGAACCTAACACGGGGTACTTTGATGTCTTACCATGTGTCTAAATATTGTTTGGAAAATGTACTCTACGCTGTGTTGTGTTTTCATATTACTCATTACTAATTTATTACTTATTTAAGCTTTGTAAAGTGAAACAGATTTAACATCTTTAATAAATGCAAAATCTTTTTTCAGCCATGTAAATTGCCTACTTTGATAAGTATAATCTAATTTAGTACTTTAGTGACTACAAATTCTAACATACAGCCATGTAATTCTATAAAACGGTCTTTTCACACAAAAAAAAATGTTAGAGATATATATACTTGTTATCATAGTCCAGCAATACGGAATTTCCAAGACACCTTACATTTAAGGGAAGGATAAGCAACCAGACATCATTGCAGTCTGCGAAGTGTTACTAAAACATCTAGATATGAAACAAAAGTGTCTAAATTATCCCTTGAAGGCTACGAGACATTCCATGGGATTTAACTAAGAAAGGAAACAAAATGATTATAATTAATGAGAAAGAATAATGGAAGGCTACTAACATTAACATTTTATCAGAGTTTAACCAGTTTGTGTGATGACAGTCAACCTGAGGGACGGAGATAACTAATATTTGGTTGCAGTAGCCCTTTCAGTGACGAAGATGATATGAAGCATCTAATGGACAAGTTCACAAGTATAAGTGCAATCAGGGAGTATTCTCATATCCTTATCGTTGGAGATTTAACGTACCTTATATAAATAGGTATACATGGAACGCACGTAATTACACGGGTACAGTATTATGGAATGCTTGAGGGAATTCTTTTATGAAATGGTGATAGAGCCTACATGAACATGAGTTAAATAAGAACCAACTATTTTGGACTTGGTGTTAGCAAATGATATTAACTTTGAGTCGCATGTTGAGTAGCGGAGCCTACTTGGAGCAAGAGATCATTGTATACTACACAAGGACATAACATGCTATAACGCAGTTAAGGAAACGAGAAGAGAGCATCTCAACTTCAATTAAGCATACTATGATGTTAAAGGCAGGAGATGGCATTGGACTGGGTGTCTTTACTACAGGACAAGAGTGTTTAGAAAGCGTATTGGATATTTTCTGAAAAACTGTGTAAAACAAACCATATAAGATAAAACACCAATAGACATTAAGACAGAGCAGTGCATTAGACGTCAAAGAGAAAACAGAAGACATCTGACAAAGCTGTATCACACAAAACACAAAGGACATGCACAAAAAATGATATTAGAAAAATATACAAGGAAAACGACAATACAAAAATATTCGAGTGTGCTGCGGTTACGATACCGACTTAGGACGGTCAATTGAAGTAATAAACGTTACTCAATTTGTGTGGTTAACCGGTTTATTGCCGCCCACCTTCCCATTTACCGCAAAAGCAGCACAATCAAAGGACACACATTTAAAAGTTTATAAATAATCCTCTACACAGAGAGCAAGGATCAACAGGTTTCTCAAGAAGAGAAGTCATAAAAATTGTTTTATACACGGAACGTTTATAGAATAATAAGTTGCTATAAAAAATATGCAAAACAATATCAACATAAGTAAACCGTGCTCTGTCCGTCTGTAAGCGAGCTCAGATCCTTGATTCATAGGAGTCCCGACTAACAGTCAGAGGGGCGAGCATCAGGACGTTTTCTCTCCTCTGAAAAGGTTTGGACAAGGCCCGTCAGTAGGAACAGATTGTGGAAAAGATGCTTGGAAACTAGAGACTCAACTTAATTCATGGAATATTGTAAAGCAATGAAAAAACCAACCACATCATACACAAAGACCGGAATGCAAGGGAAAGGGACATTGCTGAATCTGCCAAGAGTGATTGTAAAAATGTTTGCAAATACGTGAAATCTATGCGGATAGTGGAGTCGGGAATACCGTAATTGCATACTGAAGTGGATGGGATACCTGTAATAGGCAGTACAGACATACAAGACAGATATTATGGCAGACTCCTTAGCAGAGTGTTTACATAAGAGGACAGACCTGAATTTCCAACAGTAGCTACGCCATTGGCGGTAGATTATTAGGGTGATGAATATCTAAGGAGGATATCAGTAAAACATTTACCTGAACTTAACATCTCGAAATCACCTGGACCAGATCAGTGTCATCTATAATGCTGCGGGAGCTTGCTAATGTAATTTATGTACCTTTGTGTATCATTGGAGAAGTAATGTATGGAGCAGTAAAAGATTGCTGAAGTTTCACCCAGATATATTTATGCAACATAATAAGAAATCTGTTTAATATTATTTATGAGCTATTATGTCATAATAGCTATTCATGGCGAGTAATGACGTAATGCCGTCACATGCATGGCTGTCTGACTAGCCTGAACCAACATCTTCACTGTCGATAGATTCACTTGCCTGGTTTTCACTATAAATCACTGACAATGAGATACTTTTTAAAGCACAATACACTGAATATGAGTTTATAACATAAGACAGAAATATCTAATATGTATACCTTGGATCCGTTTGCATCCCACGTGTATACCGTTAATGAAATAATCAAAGGACCTGAAGGTCCTGAAAGATAGTCTTACTCACATCTTGTTGTAATAAAAGATCTATATGTATAACACTAAGGACATCTCAACCTGAATTTGTATGAAGTTGATTGAAATGAGTTATGTTAATGAAAATAAGGTAGTGCACAAAGAAACCTGCTTATAAGGTTATCCCAATCATGTGTGATTCAATGGCAGTGGTCGGTTCAGTAGCGGTGGGGGCCTCTTCCCCCTCCGCCGCATATTTACAGGTAAAAATTTGCCACAAAAAATGGCCGAGTAGTTAACTAATACACATGTGCCCCCCTTTTCCGAAATCCTGGATCCGCCACTGCATGGAGTGTCCATCTTTCCAAGTTAGGTGTATTTAATTTTTTTTATACAGATTTGTATATTTAAAGGCTAGATTGGTTATTCAAATTATGCGTTGAGATTGATGAACTAAAAGCAACAGTGTTCCACGCAACACATTATCCCTTTAGTGAAGGCGAAATGCTGGTGATGTTTTCCACACACGTCCTTAATTCTCAGTAACGACAGTGTATTGCAATGAAAATAGTCCGAGATTCTCTGCCCTTCTCCCAATTTTGATATCGGCGGTTTGTGGAAATTTCAACGTTTGATGAACAAAGTCTCTGTAACCCTCAGTGTGAGAAGGGCAGAGAACCTCGGACTACAATGAAAACTGTTTAGTAGTCCCTAGACAAGTCGATTTGACCGTGATTCGGGTAAAAGAAAGTACGAATAAAAAATCAGTTCATAAAACACAGCGTTATACATTTGTAGTTTGAAATGTTTTATCTTTATTATTATATGAAATATGCGTAAGAACATTTCAAAGTGTGAAAATTAAGAGAAAAGAAAAGAGACGAGGAAATCGACCGTTACACGTACGAATGTTGGTCACCATGAATGTTGATCGTGCGAATAGACTGATGAACATAAATTTATACACCATCGCTTTCGCCTTGTCGGGGTAGGGGACGTTTTATAAAAGAATTCACACGACTGTGGTCAAAAATTATCTTTAAGAAAAGACTCTTACACAATCGATTAAATCTGTAAAGATGTCCTCGCTAAAAAAGACAAACACTGACACAGACATCGCACTATTTCTTCAAAGGTTGTAGATGGGTGGACGTAAATCTGACCTTTGAACTTTGAGCACGATTTCATTAAGATACTCCTTGATGAGGAGTATCTTAAAAATTCATTGAAAACCTTCAATTTATGACTCCAACCTATTGGAATTTCATGATACGAATTTGAAAAAGTCGCAGTTTTCAAAAAAGCGAGGAACCTTCGGAAAATGACAAGACACTTTCCTTTCCCGACAAGATAAAAGTCTCGACACTTTCACTACAGCTTATTTCTGGCACAATGTGTATAAATAACTTTGGGGTTTTCCAACATCATAGCAAAACGCTTCGAATGTTGTTATTGGCTAATCGCTCGAAAGAAGGCTTTTCAGTTATTTTTGCGATATTTTTGCGTATTCTAATGGATTCTGTAGACTGTGGAATATGCTTTTCATAAAGACGTAGCGTTTGATACGTTGTCAGAATGGGTAAATAGTAAAGTTTTTTTTTATAAAATCTCGTATAAGTAAACTAAGAAGGAACACGAGGACCCGTACCTGTCATCCCTCTCTCTTTGACGACCAAGGTGTCAAGGCAAAACTAAAGAGAATACATCACAACTATGTGTTAGTACCAGCAGATAAAGCCTCGAATAACATAGTTTTCGTTTATAAGGCTTACTACATTAATTGTCTTTTAAAGGAACTTGGTATTAACAAACCTACTGGTAGTCCTACTCGCTCTACACTCACAATAGACGAAATTATTGATAATCAAATATCTGTCTTGAATGCCTCTCACATATGTACTAAAGCAATCCGATTAAAATCATACCTTTATTCCGCTGCTCTATTTGTTCCACTGCGTACAAAGATCTGCTGAAACTCCGTAAGTGTTCACGTTCTGGTGACCTCTGATTTTTAGTCAATCAGTGGATCGGCTACAAAATCTTAGGGATTTGAAATTCATAAATTGAAATTAACATCCTCAGCGTACGTGACCCACAAGGTGGTTTTTGAATGGTGTTTGATGCATATTGCTTCACTATCACGTGCCTACCTATGGAAAATAACGGTTTCGGTGACTGAGACATCATTAGAGGTCACCAGAACGTGAACACTTACGGGGTTTCACCAGATCTTTATACGCAATAATATGGTTTTAATCAGATTGGTACTAAAGATAGCGAGTTTGACTTGCCCTACTTATACTGGATACCAAAATATAAAAAGATGTATATAAGCATAGGTTCATTGCAAATTCAAATTCAAATTCTTTATTGGCGTAACACATCTAATCTTACAATGGTTATTGCCCAGAAATAAACGAAGAACAAACAATATGACAGTATAAGGCGTATATGGCAATAGAGTGTCATAAAGTATTAATCTGCCTTTGTTAAAATTAAGGGTATTTAAAGGTTGGTGAGAATGCCCACAGAACGATACAATGCTATACTGGCATGAGCCAAACAGAAAATACAAAAATACAGAGATATACACATGATACATAGTTCAAAACTGGTATAGAGAGATTACAGTATTAATGTGTATTTATAATGCGTTATGAGTCCTCTCAATACGAGACACATTAAATAATACTATGTTTGTAATGACTTACATCTAATTTTTAACAAGGTTAGTATGCATTTAGATGTTGCCTTTAACACACTAGCACTCTCAGCATTAAAAAATAAAGTAAATATTGACCCTGAATTGCAAAAAAAACCCCAGAATCTATTATAACGTTTAGACATTGCGTCAATGCAAATATTTCTTTCATTTTCATATTTACAACATTCCCATAAGAAGTGGGTTTCATTTTCAAAAATATTATCAGTACAGACTTTACACAGTCTGTCATTTTTATTTATATTAATATATCTTCCCCTTTCAATTTCGAGCTTGTAAGCACTAAGTCTAATTTTTCCCAAGGTTCCTCTACCAAGTTTAGATGGAATTAGATCAACATATGGTGCTCTATGGTTAAATTTATAGATACAATTTTCATAAAATAGTATCCAATAATTGTTCCACCAAACATCTATAAGCCCTCCTTACAAAATTACTATCTGCAGTTAAGGAGAAACTTCAAACGTACTCCAATATAATTTTCTCTAGACGTGGTGTCAATCACTTTTGGATATTAAAATCCTTCCAGAAATTATTGGAAAGCTTTAAAATATCTCAATTTGTCTACTGTTAATTACATTAATTTTACGAGCTTTCTACGCTTTATACCACTATATCTCATGATAGATTGAAAAACAGACTCTAAAATTATCCATAACTGGGGGGTTTTCACCGTAAGTGCTCACACAGACATACATATATTGTATTAGGTTGTCCAGGGCACATATTTTGTGAAAAAAATCACTCTGAATCTAAATTCAAGTACTCTAAAGATGACTTTAAAATGCTGGACTTTTGACTGACAATAAATATGTTGTGTTCGGTAACCAGGTCTTCCAGCAGACCATCAGAATCCCTATGGGCGCATTCTGTGTTCCTTTGCTGGCGAATTTGTTCTTTTTATTCGTATAATGCTGATTTCATACAAAATCTTGTTAGTCAGAATAAGAAGCAATTGGCATTGTCCATTAATTTAACATTCAGATATACATATGTACAAACAATATATATATATACCAAACAGAATCCATTTCACGTTCTTCATATTTATATCTTCTACTTGATATTGACCGAAATAGTAGACTTACTACTTAATTTATGACAGACGTGATGACTATAATTTCCATATCGTTAACATTATATATATTTATATTTATATAATATTTAGAGAGAGGGAGGGAGAGGGGGCTACCGGGAGATTTGATAGAGATATTCAAACTATTCAACAAAATCTACGATGGGCGGGTTGCAAGAGGGATGTCTGAACAGTGCTACAACCAAGGGTCATTCGCTTCAAATTCTGAAACATTCAAGTAGACTGGATGTCCATAAACACTTTTTCACCCGGTGACTTGATGTATGGAATAGCCTGCCGGAAGAGGTTATTAGTGCAAACACTGTGAACAGTTTTGAAAATTTAAAAACCGTGTGGGTTCGCACATCCATCAGTGTATGACACTTGTGCACAGTATTCATATTCTAGGAAATGTACACCCGGAACCATAGCTTGGCGAATCAGAGCAGAACAAAAAGGTACAACAGAGCCTGCGTTCAGAATCATCACAAGGTGCCATAAGGTAAGGTATATGATCTCCCTGCTAATAAATATCACATAAATCAGCATATATCACGCACGTCTCTCTGCTGATAAACAGTACTTAGGAGATATTACAATATTACACATGTTCTCCCTGCTGGTAAGTAGCACATAAGTCAGTATATAAGATGATATATAATTTCCCTGCAGACAGAAATCATATAAGACAGCATAAAACCGAAACACGGCCTCTCTGCTGATAAATATAATATAAAAGAGCATAAGATATGATGTATGACTTCCCTGATGTTATACATCACATAAGATAATATATAATATGACACTTGGTATCTCTGCTTATAAATATCACAGGAAAATATAATGTGACATGCTCTCCCACGCTCCCTGCTAATAAATATCACATAAGTCAGTCTATAATGTGATACGTGATTTCCTTGCAGATAGATATCACATACGACAGCATACAATATGACGCACTTTGCTGATAAATATCGCATAAGAGAGAATATAATATATGCTCCCCCTACTCATATATATATAACTTTCATCAGTATATAAGATATGATTTCCCTTCAGACAGATATCACATGAGATAGCATATATCATGACGCACTTTCGCTCTGCTGGCTCATAAATATCACGTAAGAGAGAAGATGAAGTTGATATATGACTGTCCTGCTGATGTATATCACCGAAGACAGCATATAACATGACGCATGGTCTCTTTACTGATAAATACAACATACAAGATCATATGATATGACGCACGGTCTCTGTTGGTAAGTGTCACAGAAGTGAACATATAATATGAACCACCGTCTATGCTGATAAATATCACATACAACAGTATATGTGGTGATATATGATTTTATGCTGGCACACGGTCTTTATGCTGATAGATATCACTAAAGACGCACTGTCTTACTGCTGATATAACTTGTTTCAACTCAAATTATAAAAAAAATGCTAACAATATTATTTACTTTGAATCACTGAAATCTTTTAAAATAAAACATATACCTGCAATGAACTTACAACAAGATGCATGATAATGAAGGTTGCTACATATACATGTAATGGACTTACAGCAAGATGCATAAGAAAGTTGCTATACACACATCGACATCGTCGCCTTAGAACCATATTGTTCTTTATATATATATATATATATATATATAATATATATATATATATATATATATATATATATATATATATATATATATATATATATAAATAACATGCATAGGGTGTCATAGATTTAATTTGAATCTTTATTTACCTCAAATTATGATCATGTTTCTTTAAATTTGAAGTTTTTAAAAGTAGATAGAACATTTTTCTAATTTTTTTTATGAATTTGAGTAAAATCACAATGTTCTAGGTCCATTTTGACCAATGGAAAGAGAGAAAATTATGACATGGTACAGAGATAGATCAGAATGGTGCTTTTCCTATCTATAAATTGGATACAGATTTTTTTTCCATTGATTACAGTAGAGACTATGGAGATAGAACAGGATGGAATTTAGAAAAGTGACCCTACCTCCCACCCCAAGCATATATTGACCAAAGTAAAATTCTGAAAAAATGTGCAATCCAAAAAAGAATCCAATGATATAGTGAACTCGAGTTTAGTCAAATTAGTAGTTTGAACAGTCTAGTTCTCAGCCGACGACATGTAATGGACTTACAGCAAGATGCATAAATCCTTTAGGACTTTTCCTGGTACTAACATGATCTCTTTTCTGAAAAGAAAACGAACGCTTTAGTTTCACAATAATATTACAATAGCGTTATCTTGGTTCTGAGTGTCAACTGCTTTATAAAAATAAAAGGTCTACAACAAATTTCAATTTAATTCATGTACTGATTCCTAGTTCGTTCAATTACGAGGAAAAACTAAATTTAATCCTATTTTAGTACTATACACTTTATTCTCTTAAAATGAAATGTGAGTAAATAGATGTCCAATTGGGCCTAGTTCGCTAACCTGTGCTCCTCAGCTCAAGACAACATTATAAAGTATGAGAAATTCCTCAAATAAGAGTATCCTTTATATTTGTCAGAAACTTCTTCTCAGAATCAAAAACAACATCACATCCTTGTTTATATCTCTGATTCGTTAACTTTTGCATTTTATGTGAAATTTCTAAGTTTCTATCTGTAAAGTGTGATATCTCCCACACTACAGACATCCAGACAAAAAGTAAGAACACTGGTAGCCTTGTAGGGGACTTGGAGTATTCCCCTTCGGTTATTAATTCTAAAAAATTTAAAGTTATTTTTCATTGCATTTTTTATTCTTTACGAAACATCTATTTCCTTACTATCCTCTTTATAAGGACCTTCCAGAACACTCTGATGCATTTTGTCTGTTGATGTGTGAAGCAAGTCTGAAACAAGTGGTTTCAAAGGAAGGCTCCCCCACCTTCCGTGGTCTTTCTACATCCCGTCCTTGATCATCATTTCTAATGATATGGCCTAAACAAAAGCACTGGTACCAAGCTGTGTTTGTAAAAAGTTATTTTTAGCGTGAAGGTCATTGTCAAGGTCAAAAGGTCATGGACCTTGCTGTCATTTGAAAGGGTTTCATTATTTGAGTACGCATGTGAATTATTGTAAAATATGAAGTCTCTATCCCTCACGGTTCAAAAGTTATGGCCAAGGTTAAACTTGACAACAGACATTCAAACCGATATACAAACAGACACACAGATCTGACAAAGACAATATGCCCCCGAATTATGGTAAAGGACCATGAGAACTTCATCAACACTAAGTTTCATCAGAATCCTTCCATCAATCCTGAAGAAGTTTGTCGGAAAGGAGGGTACACTCTGAAACCCATGTTGCCCGCCCTGGATCCAACCCTTGATTTTGCTTAAAAACAAAACACCTGAATTAAGGAGACAATAAACACCTGGATTAAGGAGACAATAAATACCTGAATTAAGGAGACAATAAACACCTGAATTAAGGAGACAATAAATACCTGAATTAAGGAGACAATAAACACCTAAATTACACAGACAATAAACACCCGAATTACGGAGACAATAAATACCTGAATTAAGGAGACAATAAACAGCTGAATTACGGAGACAATAAAAAGCTGAATTACGGAGACAATAAACACCTGAATTACGGAGACAATAGACACCTGAATTAAGGAGACAATAAACACCTGAAATAAGGAGACAATAAACACCTGAATTACGGAGACAATAAACACCTGAATTACGGAGACAATAAACACCTGAATTAAGGAGACAATAAACACCTGAATAAAGGACACAATAAACACCTGAATTAAGGAGACAATAAAAACCTGTATTAAGGAGACAATAAACACCTGAATTAAGGAGACAATTAACACCTGAATTAAGGAGACAATAAACACCTGAAATAAGGAGACAATAAACACCTGAATTAAGGAGACAATAAACACCTGAATTAAGGAGACTATAAACACCTGAAATAAGGAGACAATAAACACCTGAATTAAGGAGACAATAAACACCTGAAATAAGGAGACAATAAATACCTGAAATACGGAGACAATAAACACCTGAATTACGGAGACAATAAACACCTGAAATAAGGAGACAATAAACACCTAAAATAAGGAGACAATAAACACCTGAAATAAGGAGACAATAAACACTTTATCTCTTCAGTTCATGAAAATGAAAAGAAGTCATAATCTTTATTTTGGAAAATGGAATAAAGAACAACACCCCCACCCTTTATTTATTTATTTATTTATTTATTAGTGGTTTTTTTTAATTTTTTTTTTTTCTTTAAAAGAAAAATGAAAAAGCAAGAAACAAACAATCAGGAAAAAGAAATACTAAAATAAAACAAGAGGCCCAAGTGGGCCTATATCGCTCACCTGAGTACCTAGATGATCAGTCATGCATGAAGGAAAAATTCATTTATTTTTGCATTAATGTGACTAAGTCAACACAGATGTTGAAAATATGTCGAATTTTATTTCAGGCTAGAATAAAAAACAACACTTTTTTGCACATCCATTAAGGTGATTTTGATATTAAGCATTTCCTTTGTCTCTGCAAGATGTCATTCAGGGCAACAAGTTGGTCATTTTCTTTAGGTGGGGCCTTTTGTTGACTGATTTCAAGTCTGGGTCAAGGACCCTACTTTTTAGACATTGTGGCATTATCTGTTAACCAATTTGGATGAAATTTACCAAATTGATAGAGGACCTTTAGTACTTGATGTATTCCATGTTTCATTAAAATCTTTCATGTGGTATAACAGCCGAAGTGAAAAATGTGATTGAATTGTTCCTATACACCCTCATTTGGAAGTCTTAAAAAATTCATAGAAAATCCAAAAATTGAGATATTGACAAAATTCTTTCAAAGTAACAATCCTTACCATAATTATGATCACAATAGTCCATAAGAAATCATCATTATCAATTAACTAGGAAATATGACACTTTTTTTTCTGCATTGAATCACCAACTCCAAAGAAATGTCGAAAAAAAATTCTAAAATTTGATTTTGGAAGGGAACCAAAATGACAATACGTCTTCACTCATCCCTCTAGATCATTTCTATGCATTCTGTTTGTCTCTGTATACAGCCCGTATGAAAAAGAATATTGTTAAAGGAGGGAACTCTTTTGTGACCTACTTTTGACTATGGTGGCGCCACCTGTAAAGAGGTATGGATGAAAACAACAGAATTTGAAGAGGATCATAAGTGACTTATTTCTACCAAGATTTATTAAAATCCTTCAAACAGTTTTGTAGAAAAAGTTGAAAATGTGAAAAATTGCCAACCACCCCCCCTTTTTTTTTGGAAGTCTTAAACGTAAAATTCCTAATTTCATATGTTGAGTGTTGAGAAACATCTAAAAACTTATTTAGATGTGTAAAAAAAAAAAAAAAAATTTTTTTGACCACAGCTGGATTTGAACCGCTACTCTCCATATTTCAATTACCAAGTGGTATATGTACCATTGTGAGACCTACTTTTTAGACATGGTGGCATTATATGTTAACCAATTTGGATGAAATTTACCAAATTGATAGAGGACTTTTAGTACTTCATGTATTCCATGTTTCATTAAAATCTTTCATGTGGTTTTATAGAAAAAGTTGAAAATGTGAAAAATGGCCACCCCCCCCCCCCCCCCCCCCCCCCTTTTTTTTGGAAGTCTTAAAAAATTCATAAAAATTCCAAAAATTGAGATAACGACAAAATTCTTTCACAATAATATTCCTTACCACAATTATGATCAAAATACTCATTAAGAAATCATCAATATCAATTAACTGAAAAACATGACACTTTTCTTCATTGAAATGACTAAGTCCAGAAACACGTCAAAAAAGCGTAAATTTCTATTTGACGGATCTTAATCCCGAACACAATTTTTAATAACCCATCTTTATAGATTGTTGAAATGCAATTAGTTTCCCCATTTATGAACTGGTTCTGGAGAAGAAGATGTTTGAAGAGGGGTACCCTTTTAGGCACTTTTGGTCCCGCCCTGGATCCACCCCTGAGGGAATCTGGATCCCGAACACAATTTTAGTAGGGGACCTTGAGTACATCATTTACACAAAGTTTGATCCAAATCTGCATTGTAGTTCCAGAGAAGAAGTCGAAAATGTGAAAAAGTTAACGACGGACGACGACGACGACGACGACGGACGACGGACGGCGCACTATGACTATTGCTCACTTGAGCCTTTGGCTCAGGTGAGCTAAAAAAACTAAACAAAAACAAACAAAGAAACAACCCTCTCTACCGAAATTTCTTAAGAGACCGGCTTAATCAACATTTACTCGACGCATTGTATTAGCTCCATTGATTTTAGTAGTGTTGGCATGTGTTCTATGGCTACAGACATTACATGGAAATGGTATATATATGCCAGCCATAGATAACAAGTGTGTTAATTTGCATGCTCAAATATGCACATTACCCAAAGTAGAAAGAATTAATCAAAAATTAACACATTTTAGTCCTGGGACCGTAAACCGGTTAACCACGCCGTTCTAAGTCAATAGCGTAACTGCACTATAATCGAATATTTTTGTGATGTCTTTATGTGTTTTAACGAAGTTTTCGGTCACTAATACAAGATACAGATTTGTGATGTGAGTTACATTATTTCAGATTTCAAAATTAACGTACGTTCGAGTCCGTGCCTAATAATTTTAATAATTTTTAGCCTAGGAGATTTCCGATAATATCAGCATGTTCTGTGCAGTTCGCCAACTAACAATGCCGAAATCCCTCAAAGCTATTTTTAGTAACATTCGTGGAAAGCGATAACATACTTTTTGCATTGAGTTACATGGAACGCTATAGCTGTCATAAGATAACATTATTAACAACCTAATTAAAACCATAACTTTATTCCGCTCTTCTATTAGTCTTTCTCCGCAATGGTGCAAATAGAGAAGCGGAATAAAGATATGGTTTAAATCAGATTGACATTATTAACAATAGATAGTCATTTCACAATAACATTACGTCAAGCCCAATCGTAACAACTCGTCCATTTCCGTACGCAAATACGACTCGTACGTACTACGTAGTCAGCCATTGGGACTACTTCCAGTTGTAATGTAAACACACATGGCCATGATCAACGTGCCTGTCATGAATGCACTAAAATAGGCAATTATGCTTATTGCCTGCTTATGTCTGTATTTGTTTCTCTCTGAATGGGTGAACTAGTATGAATTTTTCATGTCGGAGTCTACACACGTGCACTGGTTAAATGTCACTTCGGGTTTCCTCTGATTCGTTTCCAATGCTCTAACATTTAAAATAAAAATGTAAAATTTGCTACGATTACTGAATTACCGTTACGATTGTATAATATTCATCAAAACGGGTATTACAATTTCATACTGAACTTCTCATATCCTAAACTACAAAAACAATCCCATGAACTGTTTTTCGCCTCATTTCGCAAAGTGCCCCTACGACGAAAGCCGAAGAATTGGAGCGATTTGGTATATATCGCTGCGCCGTGGGGCTTCCGAGTCTATTTTTGTAAAAAATAATGGCGACGGTGTTCCGATTGCAATTATATGTGCCTATATCACTGTCACATCGTAATCAAAACTAGTAAAGGGAGTCGTCAACAATTTTTCCAAATATATGTAAAAAAGTAAAAAAAAAAAACCAAAAAAAAAACCCGTTTTCAGCTTTGAAATTAAATGCCAGGAAAGGGCTAGAATTCAGAATTTTACACCATTTACTCCAGAGCTTTTGGGCCCTTGTGCGTCTGGGATCTCACAACATGGGGGGACATAGGGACACTTCTATAACTTCTTCACAGTTCTTCTATTTCTTCTATAGTTAATGGCATCCCTGAATATTATATATTTTTTTTAATTTTAGTGGATTGTCTCATACAGTGCTGAATTATATGTTTCGTCTGTATGTGATGACATTCACGGTGGGTGTGTCTAGTCAAACAGGAGACGCTCACACATGGTCATGTGACACCAATGACTTTCGTATTTTACATTAATGTCATACTTATTCCCATTACAGTGTGGAGCTCGTAAAAAGTTCTTCGCGGAGGGTTTGACTTCAATGTAATTATACCCTTTTTCCCAATGTTATGTGGCAGTGGTACTTTCTGCACAGTCTTTGCTCACATTCATGTATATACAAAGCTGAATTATATGTTTCCTATGTAGGTAATGGCGTTCACGGCGGGTGTGGCTAGCAAACAGGATACACTAACTCATCCCGGGTACCTGGTCTCACCTCTGAATTTCAGGGTCTGTGAATGTCCACTGTGGTACATTATTGTTAGTGCCATAGTCAAGTGACACCAGTTGCTTTGGTATTTTACAATTGACATATTTGTAATTTGGGAAGTTAAAACATGCAAGAATAACTACATGTTATAATTTCCCAAATTACAAATATGTCATAGGACAGGATGAAGACCCACTCCCACTTACCCCAATTTTCACAATACCTCTAATTTTGTATATAGGATCAAGACCCAAACAACATGAGCAACAGTTCAGAAATTGACTGCAATCCCCCCCCCCCCCCCCACACACACACACAAAAAAAAAAAAAAAAAAGAAAAGAAGAAAAAGAAAAAGAAAAAACAAAACCAAACAATCAAATGAAGTTTTTGTTCCAGTCTCCCGGCAAAGTCCTGAATTGCTATATTCTTACTGCGTTTCTTGCGTGATGTAATTATATGATATTGCATTACTGCGTTGTGTATATGTACACAAAAGATTAGCTGATGACGTCACAAAACGTGGGTTTCATATCTTACCGTATAATACTTCAGTACACCTTGCTTGATGTCCAGTATCACCCATCTTGACTGGAAACCCTTCAAGATACTTGTGTATTTACTCAGCTCTCCCTCCATCATCACATGTAACTCTGCCTACAACAAAACAGAAAGTAGATCTGTGGTGAAGGCCTCACCACATCAACCGAGATGTAATCGATGACGCAGAGTACTTGACCTACATAAGTCGAGAACTAGGCACTTGCATGCATGTTGCAAAGGGGTTTTATAATTAATTCAGGGAATTGACAGGCTATTTTTACACCACAGGAACAATGGGAAACGCTCAGTAGAGAGGTGTACCTCCTGTTTCCCCCTAGTGTTTAAGAAAATAACGCGCTTCAAAGGACTGTCGAGGATCGAATACTTGTATGTGTTCAGATATACACATAACTGTACAAATATGCGTAGTGGATTGTATAAACATCAACAAAACTATTGAAGTATAGACGTAGGAAAGGAAATCCTTACAACATACTTGTACATTGATTACATCATAGAGTGTACAAGACACAAGATTGCACACATGAAAGCGGTGTGAACAGTCATAATACTAAAAAGAAAAAAAAAACAAAAACAAAAAATACAAAACAAAACAAACACAAGAACTAAAACATAAAGCACCAACCTTAAAATTAATTGCCATATAAAATTTAAACTACTTATAATGCTGTTAAAATACTTCTCCACGTGGACACATGCATGCGCATACACTTCGTAAACAGGTCAACAAGTCTTACCTGGCTTGGACTCTATATAACCTAAATGTGGTCGTGTAGAATGTAACTGAGCTTTAAGGAGAGACTTTGTGCGAACCACTGTGACATTTAAATCACAAAGGCGTAGAGAACAAACCAAAAGTGGGGGCCACAATTCATACTGGCATTTCAATAGCCGGAGCATCGGTAAAATATTTTATGTGACATTATTTTTAAGTTATTGTCGCCATAAACAATGGGGGATGTTTCCTTCACTACCCCCGCCCCCAACCCCCGCTTTGTAGGCTTATATGAATTACGTGGGGTATTGGTTAGATCTATATAGTCACACAATGAGCGATTAAGTTCTCCTTAGCAGTAGTATTTAGTACAATTATATAAGTAAAAACGAAGAACTTCCGAAGGGTAGACAATATATGATATCAATGGCGTAGGAAAAGGGGTGGGGACAGAATTTAAGGGGCACATACCCCACAGTATGTTTGTGCCCCTTCTTTATCGTAAGTTGCATAATGTTTGTTTTCGTTTATGTCTCACACTAGTTGGGACTGACCGGACCACCTTGTATGTGATACTCCTGCAGCTTCCAGACACCCGCCTCAAAATCAATCATGCCCTCCCCCCACTCCCACGCCAAGGAAAAATGGATATATAACAGTCCCCCCTCCCCTGGAAAAAAACTATATAGTAGTCTTTCTCCCGGGATTGATTTGGCTATATAGCCATCCCCCTCTCTTATAGGCATTTTCCCCCAGAGTAAAACTACTATGAAGTGAATTTCCCCCACCCCCACCCCGATTTGAAATTCTGGATTCTCTTTTCATACCTTAGTTTATCCAGAAATAAGAATTTAAATATACAAGTGAAATTGAGTGATTTGCGGCATTTAAACACATAAATGAGGCATAAATGAGAAATTTATTAATTAGTTTTAGTGTTGGGACTTAAAATATGCATGAATTGGTGAGTAATACTTACATTATATCTTTTGTTTACAATCCATAAAATCTCACGATTTGGCTATGTAAAGCAGTCTGACGGTAGGGCATAACGACAAAGGATAAAATGCCCTTCGTCAGATTTGTCGGACTAGTTTTTCACCTGTCTGTGACTCCGACTCTGTGGCAAAACCATCGACTATATCGTTTGTACCAAAAGGTATAAGGCTTTGAAACTTCACATTTAGATTCCTTGTGATGAGACCTTTCATTTGGGACCTAGTGACGTTTACCTTCGAACTTGACCTGCTCTTCAAAAACTTTAACCTTGGCTATATCTTTTGTACTAAAAGGTGTAGGGCTTTGACACTTCACATATAGATTCCTTGTGATGAGACCTATCATTTGTGACCTTGACCTTGAAGTTTGACCTACTTTTTAAAATATTAACATTGGCCATATCTTTCCAACCGTTACAGGTAGGGCTTTCATATTTCACATATATATTCCTTAAGATGAGCCCTTTCATGTGATATAAAAAAAATTGACGTAATGACGTCCAACACGACCTTTGGCCAACATTTCTGGAAACTTTAACATTGGCCATAACTTTTCAACCGTTACAGCTAGGCTTTCATATTACTCATGCGTACTCCCTATGATGCGCCTAATCGATTTCGTTTGGCCCATTGGTTATCCATGGCAATCTTACAGCAACAAGATATCGGGATTAGATCTTGGGACCACACGTCCTTCCTGTTGTGTATCAATGTTACTTTACGTTGCAGCAGGGCAACGCGAGGTCCCATGTTGCTAGGATCCGATTTGTTGTGACTTTCTGACTCACAAAAACGCCCCAGGTCTCGATTGGCCACACTACAGACTTGTCGCCAATGATTCCATGCAGCGGATTCAAAAAAGAAGTCGAAATTGCATCAATCAATCAGAGACCTTTGCGGTAATATTTGTTGAGGGATCGGATCGAAAATTACAACTCTGGTAGAGTGAATGCCATGTCATGAATGATATGTATATGCAAATAAACGGCAATTTTTGCAATGAAATAATAGGAGAAAATACCACACTATGGTAAATATAGAAAAAGAAAGACTTGTACACATTTGTTACACTAATATTTAAAACATTCAATTTGTTTAAATATCATTATAAGAATCTATAATGTTTAAACATATTAAATGTTTAAATATTAGTGTAACACATTTACAACAAAACACTTAACTTTATATAGAAACCCCTCAATCATAACACCATCGGTTTGATTAACAGGCTATTAAGGTACTACATTTGTATTTCAAATTTATACTAAAAGAACGAACGCGTATTATTCCCAAACCGTTACGTAAAGGGGGAAAACTACTATAGGGGAAAGACTACTATATAGCAGTTTTTCCACCATGGAAGAAAAGTACTATATAGCCATTTTTCCGGTGGGGGGGGGGGGGGTGGCTGGGAACTACACTATAGGGGAAAATACTACTATATAACACCGGCACCGTGCATTTTAAGCTCAATTTAAACGATTTATATTGGGATTTCTTATCGGCAATTTGATTAAAATGCATGATTACTGAAAAATTGGTACTTATTTTCAGATATACTTACCATTTCATTTATTACTATCATATCATGCATTTGTTTTTCTCTTGTTCTTACCATATCATATATTAATATCATAGTAATATCATGTAATTGTCCATAACTCCAAAAATTCACTCACTGTTTAGATAATTATATATTTATATTGTATATATGTTTTGAAATAACATGTTGTAATGTTTCTGAGGTTGATCCGCCAATAGGCTAAAGGCAAAATAAACCATACAGTTTGATTAGTATAAGACACAATAATACAAGTTTTCTAATTGTGAACAAAGGTCTAAACTATCAAGTGTAGACAAAGCGGGATCCGTCACGTGTGTTTCCGTGAAACACTTGATGCACCGAGTTCATGAACAACACTTGAACATATTTAACTTCCTGGTAATACACTTTAGGTCACTGATTGGCTGAATGCATTTAAACACAGCTTCAACTTAATCTTTATCAATCATTTCATTTTCTAAAAGTATTTGGGCGATACGCAAAATATACAGTACAATGACTAGAATATCATTGTGATAATATATGTAAGATCAAAGAGGTATACGTCAGGCACTCCTCGCAATGTGCAATCCTGCTATGAAGCAATCCAGTGCTAGTAATTTCACAACAACAACAACAACAACAACAACGATAATAACAATGGAATTAAATAATACAAACAGAAAATAAGCATATTTTAACAATTGAATTAAAGAAGACAAAACTTTTCTTAACAGTTAAAGGTCACAGGAAATGTAAAAATTATAAATCAATTTTAGCATCTAAAATTGTTCATCTCTTAAACCAAACGAGAATCGTCTCACTCCAATGTACGATACGTCGTAGTAACTCTTCAAAAACGAGAAGTTATTTATAGAATTCTTCGGTAATATTCGTAAATCTCCGTATTTATTCGGCGCGTGACGTCATTTCTGTCACTGTTTAAATGACAGTAGAGGAAACTATAGACGCTGTGCACGTGTTAACAATAATTAAATAAAATCTTTGAGTGGGGACATGGTCCACTGTGTAGTATTTGGATGTAACAATACCAGTACGAACTCAGACGTTAGTGTCTTCCAATTTCCGAAATATCGGAGAACATGGAAGGGGGGAAGAGAAAAGTCTCATATGGTGTTGATATAGAAGGATAGTTCATGGTATTATATAAGTATAGTACATTCATTGTGTTATATAAGTATAGCACATGGTGTTATATAAGTATAGTACATGGTGTTATATAAGTATAGTACATGGTGTTATATAAGTATAGTACATGGTGTTATATAAGTATAGTACATGGTGTTATACCAGTATAGTACATTGTGTTATATCAGTATAGCACATGAGGTTATATAAGTAAAGTACATGGTGTTATATAAAACTAGCACATTGTATTATATAAGTATAGTACATGAGGTTATATAAGTATAGCACATGGTGTTATATAAGTATAGCACATGGTGTAATATAAGAATAGCACATGGTGTTATATAAGTATAGTACAAGGTGTTATATAAGTATAGTACATGGTGTTATACCAGTATAGTACACTGTGTTATATCAGTATAGCACATGGTGTTATATAAGTATAGTACATGGTGTTATATAAGTATAGCACATGGTGTTATATAAGTATAGTACATGGTGTTATATAAGTATAGTACATGGTGTTATATAAGTATAGTACAAGGTGTTATATAAGTATAGTACATGGTGTTATATCAGTATAGCACATGGTGTTATATAAGTATAGTACATGGTGTTATATAAGTATAGCACATGGTGTTATATCAGTATAGCACATGGTGTAATATAAGAATAGCACATGGTGTTATATAAGTATAGCACATGGTGTTATATAAGTATAGCACATGATATTATATTAGTATAGTACGTTGTGTTATATCAGTATAGCATATGGTGTAATATAAGAGTAGCACATGGTGTTATATAAGTATAGCACATGGTGTTATATAAGTATAGCACATGATATTATATTAGTATAGTACGTTGTGTTATATCAGTATAGCACATGGCGTAATATAAGAATAGCACATGGTGTTATATGAGTATAGTACATGGTGTTATATAAGTATAGTACATGGTGTTATATAAGTATATCACGAATTGCTATATAAGTATAGTACAATGTGTTATATAAGTATAGTACATGGTGTTATATCAGTATAGCACATGGTGTTATATAAGTATAGTACATGGTGTTACATAAGTATAGTACATGGTCTTATATAAGTATAGAACATGGTGTTATATAAGTTTAGAACATGGTGTTATATAAGTATAGTACATGGTATTATATAAGTATAGAACATGGTGTTATATAAGTATAGTACCTGGTGTTATATAAGTATAGTACATGGAGTTATATGAGTATAGCACAGGACATTATATAAGTATAGTACAACAACACCAACAACATCATTAACAACAACAATAACTACAACGATAAAAATAATGAAATTAAATAATACAAACAGAAAATAATCCTATTTTAACAATAAAATTAAAGAAGAACTGTCCTTAACAGTTTAGTATAGTGCATGGTGTTAATATATAAGGATAGTACATGGTATTATATAAGTATAGTATATGAGGTTATATAAGTACAGCACATGGTTTTATATAAGTATAGTACATGGTGTTATATCAGTATAGTACATTGTGTTATATAAGAATAGCACATGGTGTTATATAAGTATAGAACATGGTGTTATATAAGTATAGAACATGGTGTTATATGAGTATAGAACATGGTGTTATATAAGTATAGAACATGGTGTTATATAAGTATAGAACATGGTGTTATATAAGTATAGAACATGGTGTTATATAAATATAGTACATGGTGTTATATAAGTTTAGAACATGGTGTTATATAAGTATAGTACATGGTGTTATATAAGTATAGTACATTCATTGTGTTATGTAAGTATAGCACATGGTGTTATATAAGTATAGTACATTGTGTTATATAAGTATAGTACATGGTGTTATATAAGTATAGTACATGGTGTTATATAAGTATAGCACATGGTGTTATATAAGTATAGTACATTGTGTTATATCAGTATGGCACATGGTGTTATATAAGTAAAGTACATGGTGTTATATAAGTATAGCACATGGTTTTATAAAAGTATAGCACATGGTGTTATATAAGTATAGTACATTGTGTTATATAAGTATAGCACATGGTGTTATATACGTATAGTACATGGTGTTATATAAGTATAGCACATGGTGTTATATAAGTATAGTACAAGGTGTTATATAAGTATAGTACATGGTGTTATATAACTTTAGCACATGGTGTTATATAAGTATAGTACATGGTGTTAATATATAAGGATAGTACATTGTGTTATATAAGTATAGCACATGGTGTTATATAAGTATAGTACATGGTGTTATATAAGTATAGTACATGGTGTTATATAAGTATATCACGAATTGTTATATAAGTATAGTACAAGGTGTTATATAAGTATAGTACATGGTGTTATATCAGTATAGCACATGGTGTTATATAAGTATAGTACATGGTGTTATATAAGTATAGCACATGATATTATATTAGTAAGGCACATGGTGTTATGTCAGTATAGCACATGGTGTAATATAAGAATAGCACATGGTGTTATATAAGTATAGCACATGGTGTTATATAAGTATAGCACATGATATTATATTAGTATAGTACGTTGTGTTATATCAGTATAGCATATGGTGTAATATAAGAGTAGCACATGGTGTTATATAAGTATAGCACATGGTGTTATATAAGTATAGCACATGATATTATATTAGTATAGTACGTTGTGTTATATCAGTATAGCACATGGCGTAATATAAGAATAGCACATGGTGTTATATGAGTATAGTACATGGTGTTATATAAGTATAGTACATGGTGTTATATAAGTATATCACGAATTGCTATATAAGTATAGTACAATGTGTTATATAAGTATAGTACATGGTGTTATATCAGTATAGCACATGGTGTTATATAAGTATAGTACATGGTGTTACATAAGTATAGTTCATGGTCTTATATAAGTATAGAACATGGTGTTATATAAGTTTAGAACATGGTGTTATATAAGTATAGTACATGGTGTTATATAAGTATAGTACATGGTGTTATATAAGTATAGTACATGGTGTTATATAAGTATAGTACATGGTGTTATATAAGTATAGCACATGACATTATATAAGTATAGTACAAAAACACCAACAACATCATCAACAACAACAATAACTACAACGATAATGATAATGGAATTAAATAATACAAACAGAAAATAAGCCTATTTTAACAAAAAAATTAAAGAAGAGAAAACTGTCCTTAACAGTTTAGTATAGTACATGGTGCTAATATATAAGGATAGTACATCGTGTTATATAAGTATAGTACATGAGGTTATATACGTATAGTACATGGTGTTATATAAGTATAGTACATGGTGTTATATAAGTATAGTACATGGTGTTATATAAAAATAGCACATGGTGTTATATAAGTATAGTACATGAGGTTATATAAGTATAGCACATGGTGTTATATAAGTATAGCACATGGTGTTATATAAGTATAGAACATGGTGTTATATAAGTATAGAACATGGTGTTATATAAGTATAGAACATGGTGTTATATAAATATAGTACATGGTGTTATATAAGTTTAGAACATGGTGTTATATAAGTATAGTACATGGTGTTATATAAGTATAGAACATGGTGTTATATAAGTATAGAACATGGTGTTATATAAGTATAGTACATGGTGTTATATACGTATAGTACATGGTGTTATATAAGAATAGTACACGATGTTATCTCACGCAAGGTTGGAAATGTCGAACCTTTCATTATGACGTCCTAAGCTTAACAATCAAAAGTCTGCCAAACATCGCTTTCTGTGTTGAAAAGTGGGTGAAATATGGAGCGTTATGACGTCACGGATCAATGTATTTTATACAGAAATGAAATACATAGATCTTGAAAGCTTTATCTCAGGCAATTACAGTGGTTGTGCATATATATATATATATATATATATATATATATATATATATATATAGAATAAGTGTCTTATTTTGTGTTTTCATGCAGGAATAAAGTACAATGGCTCATGCATTTATTAGATATAATGCGCTTTGGCGCATCATTTCTCATAAATGAATCAGACATTGTACTTTATTCCTGCATGAAAACACAAAATAAGACACTTATTCTATATATATGCGCTTTTAACTCCAAAGTATCATACTGGAAACTTCCTTTTCCTATTTATAAACTGCATCATTAAATCATTCCGGAGGGAAGTTATAAATTGAAAGAAACAGCCGGTGTCCCATGACAACGTAACGTTTATCCAGAATGACATACTTTCGTCGAATTTCAAGCACTTTAGCGCAAAATACGACTTTAATGACGTCACGCAAGGTTGGAAATGTCGAACATTTCATTATGACGTCATTAGCATAACAATCAAAAGTCTGCCAAACATCGCTTTCTGTGTTGAAATGTGGGTCAAATATGGGGCGTTATGACGTCACCGATCAATGTACTTTATACAGAAATAAAATACATAGGTCTTGAAAGCTTTATCTCAGGCATTTCACTGGCGGATCCAGAGGGGGGGGGGGCGGGGGGGGCCCGCCCCCCCCCCCTCCCCTTTGAGATTCCTATAAATTACCTTCCAGAGAGAGATCTAGAGAGAGAGAGAGAGAGGGAAGGAATCCACGCATTAAAAACAATAGTATAATATTTGTGTTATGCAGTTCACTCGGAGCGCCGGTGTATGCTGCTCGCCGGATAAGGTTTGTCGTTTTAACGGTTTAGAACTGTCAAATTTTATTAATTGCTCTGCGAGATGCAATGCAACATGGTAAAACTCCCGATCAGTGAGGCAAGTCTACACATGGTGAGTGGCGATGTATTGCAATTATGTAACATTCAGACGGACATAAAGAAAATATATGCATATAAAATAATATAAAGGTGAATGAAAATGGTAAGTTTAACTTTTATACCCCTTGATGCTACATATTCAGGGGGGGGGGGGGGGGGGGGGGCGAAACAAATTGTGGTTTTTTACGGGAGCAGACTCATTTAGTGGACAAAGAGTCGCTTCGATAAGTTATATTTCTTTTTTTTCTGTTTTGTAAATGAGAAATTTCTATTCAAACCATGCATATTCTTTAATGATATTGATAAAGATCCAATTGCCTTAAAACTTGGAACATGACAACCTCCCTATAAAGCGTGATGCGTCGACAAATGAAAAAATCCGCCCGAATTTCCTCTAAACTTTATGAACTTTTATGAACAACGCCTCAATTTGTTTATGCATATACAATCTAATTACTTATTTAAGTGTAGAAATAAGATTACAATTGGTAAATCCAGACTTAAAATGTACAAACAAAGTATTTTCCGAATTTTGTAGGACTAAGACGATAAAGTTAGGAGTAAGAAAGGTTAGGTAAATATTTATAGGAGTTTTTTATTCATAACACTAAAATGTTACTGCGCCCTCTTCATATGTTGTGTGTGGCTATGACCTTTTCTTTACAGTGTTTCGTCGTATTAAATGTTACGTACAGAGGGTAATATTATGTAAGCTTGTGTGTTTTGGACATTCGTGGCGGTGTGGCTAGTTAAACAGGAGACGTTCACTCCCCCAACAGAACCTTTATAAAACATTTTAGAGCACGAGTCGGTGCTCCAAAGTGACTATGTGCTCGAACTCGGAGTTTATCGAGGTTATAGAATATCTGGAGCATGACAGCGTGCTCCAATCTCAAATATGTTCTCAAAAATTTCAAAATCGGATAGGACCAAATTCAGAACCGTGCTTGTATGCACTCACAGGAATCGGGATCGAAAGCGTTAAGATTATAACCTCACCCGTACTCAAACTCAAGAGTGTGAGTAGGGGTTTGGAGTTTGAATACAGGTTTAGAATCGAACACGCGTGAAAGTTTTTTTTTAGCTCGGGTGCTGGTCTCACCTCTAAACTTCAGGGACCCATGCATGATCACTGTGGTACATTGTTGTGAGTGCCACAGGTGCATGACTTTATTCACTTTCGTATTACGTTTTGAACATTTGCAGTTAAGATGTCAGTAATCTTAATGTATTGTACATTATAACTTTAGAAACTATTGACCCAAAAGTTTTAAGCAGTATCCCAAGCTATAAAAAGAAAAAAACCATATAGGGATTATATCGCAATACGAATTTTGAGCAAATGCATCGCAATATGCCATACGATATGCCGATGCACGCTTACGCAATAATTTCATACATACACGTTTAAAGTACTAGTGATGTAGTAATTGTCGCCGATAATCGATTGTCTATCGCTAAAAGTCTTTCGATTCCGATTATCGATTCCAATTCTTTATAATCGATTGTCGCTGAGAGAGAGATAAAAAAAAGATTGTTCAGAAAGAACTAAACTGCACGTGAATTGTTTCACAAATTATTCCGCATGAACTGTCTATTAAGCACAAGGTGACCATTCGGAACAATCTTGGAATTTTACTCGTGTCGACGTATAAAGATCTCTCCCTTCACTAGTACCTACGTAAAAAGACTCGGACGTCACTTAGCGGAATGACATATTGATTCCATCAATCGGTTTCCGCCATTGCACTCAGTAATATCAGCCATATAGGCTTGAAATGTAATCCGGTACACATCTATGTCAAGGAATGTAAATAACGCTGCAATAGTTTGGGATTAGTGTTCAATTTTGGTCCGTCGAATGGGACTTTTTCACTGTACGTATCCGTTTGAGTTTTACATATTGCAGAATTCTTTTATGAGTAAAGGCGGGAGAGATTCCAAATGCATGAGGGGGTATGACTTTGGTTTTATCCTAGGCCATAATGCAATTTTCAGTAATTTTTACAGATACTGTAATAAATATTTTGAAATCCATATTTGAATTCAATGAAGAAGTATACATAGAATATATATAGTTCATTATTTTCTCATTTAAGATAATATTCATGGTAAAACAAAAGATTAAAAACTAAGATTTTACTTAGAAATTGAAGATAAATCCCGAGGAGTATACCTCATAACACATCATGAATCTGGATCATTTAAGCGTTTGTGAAATAGTCTCATTGTAAAAATCTTACACTGTCTACTTTCTAACATATGACATATTCAAATAATGTATAAGAAATAATACTCAACAATATGTTATGTCACTCAATACCCGCGGCTTGGTAAAAATAGTACAGTTGTCGACGGATCACTTCTTTTTGAATTTGCTGTATGTAATGAGGTAGAGAGTGTTCGAAAGGCATATTAAATAGCCTTAGAATGAAACAATTTATATGTTATATTGTAACTTAAATACTCGAAAATCTTAATTATTGTATAGAAAACTTGGCTTTCTCTCATAATTTTTGGCTTAGTAACGGACTGATCCTATAAAAAACGACTATTTGATTCGCCCCCCTGATATTGAGGTTCTTCTTTACGTGTATAGTGAGCGGTTTTACCTAAAATATTAGCCTGACCGACGGGGTTGGACAGGCTAACAGTACCTGTGATAGTACCCAATTACGGGACACGTACATTTTTATGCCCCGGATCGAAGCATCGGGGACATATTGTTTTGTCCTGTCTATCTGTTTGTTTGTCTGTCTGTTGTCAACTTAAACCTTCGCCATGACTTATAAACCATGACACTTACACTTACTCCAAGTTTAATTTTTGAACGTGTCTGAGCTGTATTTGTAACCGATTGGATATTAAAGTGTTTTGAAGCACATTTCTATTCTTTTAATCCAGTTTTAAAAAGTCGACAGTGGGTCCACTGAAACCATGAGCAATTATTGTCTCACTCATGCTTAGTATTGCTTTCACCAGTAATGCATGCCATTTGTAACAGCAATTCAAAAATATGCAAACAAAGAGCAATTGCAGTACATACAATTTTGCACTGTTCGGGCTGACAAAAAGAAAATACCTATGGTTTAAGTGTATATGTCGACTTTGGACATGAAAGTCCTATATATTGAATTTCATAAAATAGAAAAAAAAAATAATAAAGCATTGTTGATTTTGCGGGAAAATGCCGACCCCCCCCCCCCCTTTTAAAAATTTCTAGATCCGCCCATGCATTTACAGTGGTTGTGCATATATATGTCTATTATAGCAACGACCAATGTCGTGTATTCTCGCAGTCTGATCAAAACCAGACTGTTGTTCACCAAATATTGCAAGTCGAACGTAAACGTATACGTAGAGTTTGCACCTGTGGTTACGAGTATAAAAATTTTCGGAATACCAACAATCTGTTGGAACACTTTCCCACGAAAAATCACAAAAATATTATCTTTAAGAAATTCTAACATTTGTATGATCTCTTTTTAGTTAGTCCGGCATCTGTCGTAAACTTTTCACATTTTCGACTTCTTCTTCAGAACCGCTGAACAGAATTTGATACAACTTGGTATACATGAAGTGCTCGTGGTCCACTACAAGTATTGTTATTTTTGTTCGGATCCATTGACAGATGGCGCCACCATGAGCAAAAGTAGGTCACAGAGGGTACCCTCCTTTGACAAACTTCTTCTTCAGACCGGGGGCATACAGAGACAAACCGAATGCATAGGAATGATCTAGACAGATGTATAAAGAAGTTTTTTCGACATTTATATGGACTTAGTAATTTCAATGCAGAAAAGTGTAATGTTTTCAAGTTATTTGATAATGATGAGTTCTTATGGACTGTTTTGATCCTAATTATGGTAAGGAATATTATTGTGAAAGAATTTTGTCAATATCTCAATTTTTGGATTTTTTATAATTTTTTTAAGACTTCCAAGAAAAAAAAAGAGGGGGGGGGACAGTTTTTCACATTTTCAACTTATTCTACAGAACTATTTGAAGGATTGTGATGAAACTGGGCAGGGTGCATGTACTCGTTGTCTCTTACAAAAGTTGTTATTTTTTGTCTGGATCAATCAGCAGATTTGAGGCATACAAAGACAAACTGGATGCACAGGAATGATCTATAGGCATATGTAAAGAAGTTTTTGGTTCCATTCCGAAATCAAATTTTTGACGTTTTTTCGTTTTCTTTTTGGACATAGTGTTTTCAATGCAAAAAAAAAAGTGACTTTACTCATTATTGCTCTTCATATTATAATTTGATGCTGTAATTTGGTTTCATTTAATCATATTAAGGGCAAAAAACGCCACAGCAAACGTTTTTTGTCAATATCTTAATTTTTAGATGTTTTATGAAGATTATAAGATTGTAATATTACTGGTAATGAAAGGTTTGAAGGAATCTGAAGGTCATGGGTTCAAACCCCGCCGGGGGCAATTGTTTTTTTAATCATATGTATGAAAAGCACTTTTATAGTGAATATTTTTTTCAATATCTCAATTTCCAGATTTTTAAAAAATGTTTTTCTTAAATAAATAAAAATGGGGGTAGGGGGGTTTACAGTTATTCACATTTTCTTCTTTATCTTCAGAACTGTTTGAAGTTAATATGCGTCAATAGGTGGTGCCGCCACAGGCCAATTTTTATAAATTTAATTCTAAGCAAAAGTGGAAGGATTACTGCATCATTGCAATTTGCATTGACTTCTTCTTCCAGTGAAGTGCAAACCATACACATATTGATATATTTTCAATATTTAATATTTAAAATAATTGTTGAAATATGAAATCATCATGTTCTTTCATGAAAAGTTAAAAACACCTCCTCCTCCCCAATACCCTTTCTATATTATTTTTCATTTTCGAGAAAAAAAAACCCAGGTTCAAGATACTGTATCATTTTTCACGTCACAAGACACGATAATGGGTGATTTTCTCCTGAAGAAATTTTCACATCAATAGCTTTGTATGTATGTCTTTAAAAAATGGAAGTTTTTCTTTGATTATGTTTTGATTTAATTCACTTGAAATGTACTGAAATCAATAAATCAAGAATGTGGAGAGGAAACCGCCTTTCAATTTTCAGGTTCATCCGATTTGTCGTTACAGAGTTATGGGACTTTGATTTTGAGCTCACCGGAGCATACCAGATTGTCTGTCGTCTGTTCGTAAACTTTTTGATATATTTAACTTCTCTGAATTAACTGGGCAGAATTCAATGAAAAATTTCATTCAAGTTCCTAGGAATTCTTTCCATCCACATCTGATTGATTCCATGATTTTTCGAGTAAGTAGTAGAGCAGTATTTCTGAAAAGCATGTTTGATCTCTGTTAGAGATTGGTGGAACACTTGGAAGATCCAGCAAAGACTCGATGCTTGTATGGAGTTTTATGTATCTTAATTATGGAATCCAAAAAATGAATGGTAGCTCGAGATCAGTTAATCTGTAGTAATGCCACATGAACTTAGAAATAACTTGTGGTTATCTATACCACTAAAAGGAGACACATTTGTAACTGTAAGTAGGGTTAGCAGGCACTGAATGAAGACTAAGCTCCTCTACAAGACAGCTAATACACATGTAATATGCCTTAAATACAAACGTGTTATTGTTGGCTGCCTTGTCAGCAGGACCAATGATGAAATTTTTGTGAAGTCGAGAACGTTTTCTAACGACGCTGGATTCACGAAATATAGACTTGTGTTCGTTGTTAAAGAAATGAGGGGTCTTCCAATTCTTCTCTTTGACTCCAGCCGTTCAGAAAGAGTGTTTAGTTCAACCTTCTTTCTCTTAGCCCAACGTCTGCATACTCCTCACATAAGTTCATAATATTATAAAAATTTTGACGTCATCGATACACTCCTCAGAGACCCCATAACAGACAGACAACCATGACAGTGCGCTCATAGCGAGAAAAGCTGATCTCATAATGTCTGCAGTACGTACTAATAAAAACCACAGAGCTCATCACTATCAAAGTGAACCTACCAAAACAGAGGAGCCTGGTCATCTCATTGTTATATAGAACACTAAACAGAACAAATGCTGCATAGTTTCAATAACCACAGAAATTGCTGACAACTCCGTACAAGAGTATCAGGTCACAGGTCCAAAATAAATTGTGGCGGAAACCAATTACTCCACTTCAACCAGCCTGACCACTCTATTCTCTCAATGAAAATTAGAATTATAGAAAAAATATATCACCCACAAACAATGCCAATTTGAGCACTCCTTTTCGCCGGAAAAGAGAAGAATACTGGATAAGACGTCTCGGCACTGCTTCACCCTATGGATGCAATGACAATATTAGTAGTATTGGTAGCATAACTAGTCCTGCGTGTCAATCAGTTAACGTACTCGGTTTATTCAACAAAAGCCAGAGGAGGCATCGAAGTCATGGTACACGCAGATACAACAAACCTGAAATACATAATATTTCCTTTGATGCTCTTTTGCCATTTATAAATAAACCTTTGGGCCTTCATCATATTCGTACAAAACTTTATTCTATTTCACTCAGAAAATTACACGAGTTGTACGTATCGTCCAGACACCGTATATATACTGATATAAGCTCTGCAGAGTATAGACTAGATGGCATTATTATGGACATATCGACCGCTAGACTTTTTCGTCCCGTCAGGTCAGATAAATTTATGGAAAAATCTAATCGCCCTTTCATCAAAATTAAATTTGCAAATAAAGGCATTGATTATTTAAATTTTGACCAAATTTTCAATTATAAGTCTGTTTTAGAGAAAATATCTCCATATTTCAAAAACAAAGATCCACAATGTATTTCCTATAGCTACACACCATCAGTTGCATCCAAAATTTATAATTACAAAGGGTTTCTACAGTGTCTTGATCTTAGCAACTCTGCATGTCATCCTCAAAAGTGTGCATGTTCCTCATCTTTGTATATTCTCCTTGTGGCCATGTCATTACTGGTGATCTTGATATTGTTAAAAACACTAAATTAAGAGAACTTTTACTTAAAGGTCCAAAATACAGAGAACCCAGATCATTCACATGGAGCCAAAATTTTGAGAATATTATGAACTGCTGCGAGGAATATGCCACACGATGGGCAAAAAGAGGGGAAGTACAGGTCGACCCTCTTTTGGAATGGATAAAATCTATTGCAGTACTGCTGAGATCAAAAATTAAAAAATTACAAGGCTCTGTAAACACCAGATTCGAATCTATTTATTTTTGGCTAGCCAAACAGGGGACGCTCACTCCTCCCGGGCACCTGGTCTCACCTCTGAATTTCAGGGGTCCGTGAATGTCCACTGTGGTACATTGTTGTTAGTGCCATATTCATGTGACACCAGTTACTTTCGTATTTTGCATTAAAGATCCTGATGTTGTCAGAGAACTTATCTTCCTCCAAGAACATTATATCATTACACCAGCAGATATAAAGCGTCTAATAATTATACATTTACTTGTAAGAAATATTACTTTGACAGCCTAGTTAAAGAATTAGGATTAAATTCAGCTCCAGGAAATCCTACTTATACTCTCACGAACTTTTCGGTTTCGGAAGAACTTGAGAATCATAAATCTGTCCTCAATACGTTTGGTATTGACACAAAGAAATTAAATTTATAACTTCCGTATTTGTACTGCATTCCCAAAATGCACAAAAATCCTTACAAACAACGCTTTATCGCTGATTCCTCGAAGTGTTCCACAAAATCTGTATCGATGCTACTCACAAAAATATTATCAGAAATTAAATCTCATATTCATAGATATTGCGAAACAGTATATTCCAGAAGTGGAATTAATCAAATGTGGATCCTTAAAAATTCAAAAGAGTTATTAGAACATCTAAAATCAAAAAGTTTTACTAAAATTCACTCCATGAAGTCTTTTGACTTTTCGACTCTTTACACAATGATACCTCATCAGAAATTAAAAGACAGATTAGCGGAAATTGTTCAAAATGCATTTACCAGTAAAAACGGAAGCCGCAAATTCAAATATATAGTTATAGGCCATGATAAAACTTACTTTGTTAGGGAAAATTCTGATTCCAAAAATAAATACACTGAAACAGCTGTCATCCAGATGTTGAACTTTCTTATCGATAACATTTTTGTGGTGTTTGGAGGAAAGGTTTTTCAACAAATTGTCGGCATTCCAATGGGCACTAACTGTGCTCCGCTTCAGGCTGACATATTCCTTTACTCATACAATCAATATCAAAAGGATATACAAACATTTGAGAACGATTTCAGTAACCAACCATACACTGACATAAATATTATCTGGGCGTTTTGTAAAGACACTATAAGTAAACCTGCGTCATCTAACATGATATCCAGCAGATTCTCAAACCGCTGGATGATCAACAACATCAAGCACCCTACAAGACGGACGAGAAGAGCACACAAAAGAGCAAAACGTTCAAAACATAACCAACAACCCCAAGACATTGTGGACTTAGTTTAAGAGTCAGAAGCAGGATACAGCTGGGATGGCACATCTGACAGACCATGAGGTTATCATTGAAAACGAACTGGAATCAAAGGTAGAACTTCTAAACAGCGAGTTGCAGTCGGCATACACATGAAAGGACCTTTCACATCTACTACACAAAGGACCTTCACCACACCCACTGATGAGGGATAACTGTAAAGACAGTCACGAGACGAGTCTCTTGGGGTCTGAAACCACACAAAGCCACCGGTCCAAGTATGGTACTATTCAGTGCCTTGAGAGACTACGCAATGGATCTCTCATATATACTTACCAAACTGTTCCAGTTTCCCCTCGATAGTGGTATAATACTTGACGGCCGAAAGAGAGCATCCATCGTCCAATAATAACGAAAGGAGAGAAAAACATGCCTTTAAAATATCGACCTGTATCATTAACGTCAGTTTGCTGTTAACTCTTGGAGCACATTGTCCACAGCAACATCATGGGCCACTATGAACATCTTATTATTCTTACTGAAAAATAACATGACTTTCGGTCCTAAGAGGTCATGTAAAACACACTTCAGCGTTACCACCCAAGAGCTAACAAAGAGCATGGCAGTTTGAGAGCAGGTGGATATTGTTCCATTCAATTTCTCTAATGCGTTTGAAAACTGCCCTAAAGATGTCTACTGCAGAAGGTATACTAATGTAGAGTAAGAGAACTTACCATCGACTGGATCGAGAGTTTTCTATCGCGCCAGAGACAACAGGTCATCATAGATTGGAGATCGTTAAGAACAGCAGACGTCCTCTCCAGTGTCCCACAGGGAACTGTCCTCGGTCAATTCTTATTTCTCAGCTTCATCAACGACATGCATGACTGCGCGAGATCTAACATCCGACTCTGTAGAAATGACACTCTTCTCTGATCATGCCAAGTTACCATCATGCTGCAAGAAGCTCTAAGAGCTGAAGAGAAGTGGCAAAATGATTGACAAATGTCTTTCATAAACCGGCAGGTCATGTTATTACTGGTGACCTAAACTGTATTTCGGACAAGAAATTGCGCACTCTTTTTGGAAAAGGACCTAAGTATAGGTTACCGTCCAGGATAGATTTCTTCAATAAATGCCGTGACGTTATAGAAGATGCTTTAACTACATATTGTAAACGTTGGTGTAAAAAAGAACAGATAAAGGTTCATGCTCTTAATGATTGGAAATTCGAGATTTTAAGAATTGTCGATATCCGTCTTAAGAACTTTACGGAAAATCCGCATTTACAATGTATTTCAACAGCCTAATACATTGACGACAATTCTATCAAAAAGAAGATAGCTGACTTACATGCTAAATATGTCTTTGTTCCCGCTGATAAAGCAAGTAATAACATAATAGTTGTTTGAAAACTATATTATATTGAAGTACTTAAAAACGAATTAAACTCCACTCATACATATGTGGAAAGCCCTACCTCAAAAGAGAGCACCTTGCACGATCCCCTCATGACCATGTCCGACTTCAAAATTAAAACTGATAAATCTGATCTACCAACCATGTATTGGCTCCCAAAACTACATAAAAGTCCATATAAATCACGTTTCATATCTAATTCTAGCCACTGCTCTACTACAGTAATATCGAAACATATTACGTCTGCTCTAACTGCTATAAAAGATCATATTATCAAATATTGTGATGTCGCATTTCATATAATAGTAACATCAATTACTTTTGGTCGATTAAAAATTCTCATGAAGTTATAGACAAACTTCTTTCGCTAAATTTCAAAGCGACTCAAATTTCTACATTTGATTTTTCTACACTTTATACATCTCTGCCTCATGATTTGATTAAAAGCAAGTTGCTGTCTCTTATACAATGGTGTTTTCACAGAGAATCTAAAACGTACATATGTACTTCCAATAACTCTGGATTCTTTTCCAACAAACAATATACTTCGTATAAATACTGGACTTACAAGGAATTATGTAAAGCACTAGATTTTCTCATGAATAATATTTTTGTGCAATTTGATGGCAAGATATATCAACAAATAGTTGTGATTCCTATGGGTACTAACTGCGCGCCTCTGATAGCAGATTTATTTCTTTATTGTTATGAGAGGGGTTTTATGGTTTCTATTCAAAAATCAAAACGTTTTGACCTCATTGACAAATTTAATAATACTTGCAGATATCTGGATGACATTTTGGTGATCGACAACCCTGAATTCGAACAATTTATATCAGACATATATCCACCAGAGCTCACATTGAATAAAGCTAATACTTGAGATAAATCTACACCTTTCTTAAATTTAAACATCAAAATTATCAACAACCTAATATATACTAATATTTATGATAAACGTGAGGATTTTGGATTTCCTATTGTAAATTTCCCTTACTTGGATAGCGATGTCCCTCGACTCCCATCATATGGTATCTATATATCTCAATTAGTTCGATTTGTCAGAGGCTGCACCGATGTTTTGGACTTTCATAAACGAAATTTACAAATTACTACTAAACATTTAATTTAGGGTTACAGATATCAAAAGCTAAGAAAAACATTCGGCAAATTCAGTACTTCTATCTAAATTTGGAAATATTTCTTTTCAACAGTATGTATCCAATGGAATTTCCCATCCTAATTTTTACGGTGATCTCGTATATAAACTAAGGAAAGTAAAAGGCTCCGATAACGTTATTTTATCATGTAATAAAATAGTCAAACGTCTCCTAAATAGACAATATGATATTGAGATCATCAAAAAGACTACAGGTCTTGTATTTAGCCCCTCTACAGCCTTATGCAGACTTTTACTTGAACGTTGCACGCTGACTAACAGGGCGGTGGGGACTATATGACGGGTCTTGTCCAAACCTCTTTCAGAGGAGACATGGTCCTGAACCTCGTCCCCTCTGACTGTTAGTCGGGACTCCTACAGATCTAGGGTCTTAGCTCGCTTTCAGACTGGCAGAGCACGGTTTATCATGTTGATGTCGCATATATTTTTATACCATTATGTATTTTACAATACCTTACGCGTTTATATTTTTATGACCTCTCAATATGCGATACCTGTTGACCCTTGTTCTTTACATGGAGGATTATTTATAAATTTTTAAATGTACGTCTTTTGATTGTTCTGCTGTTACGGTGAGTGGGAAGGTGGGCCCGTAAACCGATTAACCACACCATTTGTTTGGCTTTTGTCCAATTAAGTGACCGTCCTAAGTCGGTATCGTAATTACACTACAATCAAATATTTTTGTAATGTGTTAAATGTTCTATTATATTATTTATATTCATGTATTGTATAGCTCCATGGTGGCTTCTGCCACATAACTGAGCCAGTAACTCCTCTTTTTTCTTTCAAACCTGAGAAGTGCATAGTCATACATGTTACGAACAAAAGTAACCTGCTGATTACATCATACCCACCTACATGGAGAGAGAGAGAGAGAGAGAGAGAGAGAGAGAGGTAACCAGCAATTACCTTGGTATTACCATCGGCCAGGACTTAAAATTAATTTAACATATAAACAACATAATCACCAAAGCGAACAAGTCCCTTGATTTCATTCATAGAAGCATGAGAGGCTACAAATCATCACTTAAGGACGTGACTGACAAAACGATTGTAAGACTAACATTAGAGTACGCAGCGACGGTCTGGGATCCACACACCAACCATTACATCCTGAAACCATCACTACTATCTTAGACGAGAAGGAAACGAGAGCCGTAATTGGTTGATGTAGTGTAGGGAGAGGGACGACTATTTCAATGTATCAGGAGCTGTGATTGGATGAAATTATTTGATCTATCTATAAATAAAGACTGATTCTGCTGTAAGATCATTAATTTTTATCTCATTTCGCTAATGTAAAAATTTTATGACCTAAATGGGGTGGTTGTTTACATGTACAAATCCAAGATATTGTTCCGAAATCCACAACTCGAAGTCGAAGAAACACGACAATACATATGTTAATATAATATAAACAATCACGAACCTCTGCCAAAATAGAGGTGGGATCAGGTGCCATGGACGAGTAAGCATCCCCCCCGACCGGTCACACCCGTCGTGATGCCATAAGTATAAGAGAAATAGTATTATTCGTTGTCACAGAATAAGGAAACGGCACAGCCGTAGTCAAAATAAGTATATGTCATAAGCAGTACGAATACTGCTGTATAGTATAGGTAATACAGATGGTTTAGTTACTGTGAAATAAGGAAGTCAACATGTCAGACAACGATACATCATATGAGCAAATAAGGTCTTTATAACGACCGTAAAATTTGTGGAATGTTGACATAAGTCGTGATATCTCATATCCTTGTTTGAGTACCTTTCTCCTAGTAATTGAATTTTGGCCAATTTTGGGCGGTGCCCCCTTCCAGCATGATTTTCTCGAAATTAAGGTGGATAACTTATGGTAAACTATTAGAATTCTGATAGAGGAGGGTCTGACATACATTTTGATATGTGGATTATATATAGCTAAAATGTAGGATGTTGTGTAAATCTTGCTGGAAGTTTGGTAATTTAACGTGGATGGGACCCTATGGGAAATGGAATTACTTTTCTTTGACCTATAGATATATACAGTAGAACATAGATGGAATTTAAACCGCTACTGTAGTCGGGCCTGAAACATTTTGGATATACAGTGTCATCAGCAGTGTTTACAAAATACATTACATTACGTTTACAAATACAAGACAATGATAAATGGCTTGAAAGATGATACGATTGCCTGTCGATTATTGATTTTATTTAAAATCAATAAATTTATACGGCGTGTCAAAAAGCTTACTTTTACAAGTCTTGCACACGAAATCTCGATTCAAGATGGCAGCTTCCATATTTTGACAGTTTCTTGACGAAAGTTTTAAAACTATGGTGTGTGTTTATAATAGAAAATTCGATCCTCTCATTTTCATGTGCTGGTATATTATTGATATTCATGTATTGTATAGCTCCATGGTGACTTCTGCCACATAACTGAGCCAGTAACTCCTCCTTTTTCTTTCCTTTGTTATTTTTTATTTATTTTATTTTGTTTGTTTACATAAATAAAGGCATGTACAAAGTTTCAGAATTTAAACCGAAACGGTGTCTGAGACATCTATGTTCGAATAAACTTCATTAACGCTAGCGCAGTTTGAATATGAATTAATTCCCCTCAGTGAGCCCCAAAATTTCGATCATCGTACTCTGTGACCAAGCATCGTTATTCATGCGGACAGGCCGTAATTATGGAATGAAAATCAAGAGCAGACATCTTTATAACTTGCTTTTTTGACTTTATGCATTCTATTCAAACCTCTAAACGCGTCGACCTTATTGATTAGTTCAATGGCACCTCTAGATATCTCAATGATATTTAAGTTATCGATAACCCTGATTTTGAAAACTATATTACAGACATTTTCAGTCATCAAATTAAGTAAATCACTTTAAAACTAAGGAGTATCTCCCTCATGCATAGCTCTGTCCTTAGATAGATTCTTTGGTTCACTTTTCGGTCGTTTTGGTTTCAATACTGCTCTTCAGATATTATATATTTTGAGAATTCCAATCATTTGGCCACGAGCATCACTGAAGAGACATAGGTTGTCGAAATGCGCATATGGTGCACTAAATTAAAAGGTATATATGTTCTATATTTATTATAACCACAAGGCCGGTGTCACTGCTGGTGGACTGATAGTCCCGGAGGGCATCATAAGTCTAGTTTTCAGTGCTTTTGTACTGACATGAAATATATACTTCAAATTTTCAGTCATCAAATTAAGTAAATCACCCTAAACCTAAGGAGTATCTCCCTCATGCATAGCTCTGTCCTTAGATAGATTCTTTGGTTCACTTTTCGGTCGTTTTGGTTTCAATACTGCTCTTCAGATATTATATATTTTGAGAATTCCAATCATTTGGCCACGAGCATCACTGAAGAGACATAAGTTGTCGAAATGCGCATATGGTGCACTAAATTAAAAGGTATATATGTTCTATATTTATTATAACCACAAGGCCGGTGTCACTGCTGGTGGACTGATAGTCCCGGAGGGCATCATAAGTCTAGTTTTCAGTGTTTTTGTACTGACATGAAATATATACTTCAAATTTTCAGTCATCAAATTAAGTAAATCACTCTAAATCTAAGGAGTATCTCCCTCATGCATAGCTCTGTCCTTAGATAGATTCTTTGGTTCACTTTTCGGTCGTTTTGGTTTCAATACTGCTCTTCAGATATTTATATTTTGAGAATTCCAATCATTTGGCCACGAGCATCACTGAAGAGACATAAGTTGTCAAAATGCGCATATGGTGCACTAAATTAAAAGATATATATGTTCTATATTTTATAACCACTAGGCCTGTGTCACTGCTGGTGGACTGATAGTTCCCGAGGGCATCATAAGTCTAGTTTTCAGTGCTTTTGTACTGACATGAAATATATACTTCAAATTTTCAGTCATCAAATTAAGTAAATCACTCTAAAACTAAGGAGTATCTCCCTCATGCATAGCTCTGTCCTTAGATAGATTCTTTGGTTCACTTTTCGGTCGTTTTGGTTTCAATACTGCTCTTCAGATATTATATATTTTGAGAATTCCAATCATTTGGCCACGAGCATCACTGAAGAGACATAAGTTGTCGAAATGCGCATATGGTGCACTAAATTAAAAGGTATATATGTTCTATATTTATTATAACCACAAGGCCGGTGTCACTGCTGGTGGACTGATAGTCCCGGAGGGCATCATAAGTCTAGTTTTCAGTGTTTTTGTACTGACATGAAATATATACTTCAAATTTTCAGTCATCAAATTAAGTAAATCACTCTAAACCTAAGGAGTATCTCCCTCATGCATAGCTCTGTCCTTAGATAGATTCTTTGGTTCACTTTTCGGTCGTTTTGGTTTCAATACTGCTCTTCAGATATTTATATATTTTGAGAATTCCAATCTTTTGGCCACGAGCATCACTGAAGAGACATAAGTTGTCAAAATGCGCATATGGTGCACTAAATTAAAAGATATATATGTTCTATATTTATTTATCCATCTGAACTTCAATTAAACAAAGCCAATACTCCCGACCAGAAAACACCTCTTTGTATCTAAATATTAAAATTGTTAACAACAATATTCATATCTACATATATGATAAACGTGACGACTTCGGATTTCCTATCGTAAATCTCCCTTTTTCTAGATGGTGATGTCCCCAGACTCCCATCATATGTTATATATATTAGTCAACTGGTTCGGTTTGCTAGAGCCTGCACTAACGTTTTGGATTTTCACGCAAAAAATTCTCAGATTACTTTTAAACTTCTTTCTCAGGGTTATAGATATCATAAACTTCCAAAAACTTTTGGTGAATTTTTAATCTGAATCAGACATTTTATCTTAATTTGGAAATGTAACTTTTCAACAATAAGTATCCAGTAGAATTTCCCATCCCAATTTCTACGGTGATCTAGTGTACTAACTAAGGAGGATCAAAGGTTCCGATAATTTCATATCGGCGGGTTCTAAAATTATTAAATGCGTTCGACATCGACTTATGACCCCGAGATCATAGATCGCTATGACCATAGTTCTTGTATTGGGTCCTTCTACAACCCAATGCAGACTTTTCTTGAGCGTTTCACGTTGACTAACAGGGCGGTAGGGACTCTATGACGGGCCTTGTCCAAACCTTTTCAGAGGAAACAAGGTCCTGATCCTCGTCCCCTCTGACTGTTAGTCGGGACTATTGATCAAGGATCTTAGCTCGGCATACGGACGGACAGAGCACGGTTTACACATGTTGATGTCGCCTAACATATATTTTTGATAGCAAACATATTATTCTATAATCACTTCGTGTGTAATGAAATTTTTATGACCTCTCTTCCTGAGAAACCTATTGATCCTTGTTTTCTATATGGATGATTATTTATAAATTTCTAAATGTGTGTCCTTGGATTGCCCTGCTTTTGTGGAGAGTGGGAAGGTGGGCGCCCGTAAATCGGTTAACCACACCAATTGAATGACGTTTGTTAGATCAATTGACCGTCCCAAGTCGGTATCGTAACCGCAGCACAATCGAATATTTTTGTAATGTAGTTTTTCAGTGTATATTCTACTATTATCATGTTTTGTGTGCATGTCCTTGGTGATTTTTGTCATACAGCTTTGTCAGATGTCTTCGGTTTTCTCTTTCAAACCATGTAAACAAATGCTCATGTTTAACTTATCCGATTTCTCACACATACTGATTCTTGGCACTGTATGGTCTATGGTATCACTATCAAATAGAAAACCTGCTATCTCGTGGTTTGTTCTTAAACTCACTTCTGATTTTAGGGAATTCCATCTGTCTTTGTTGTCTCTAATATACACCTTTACGTTTGCCATTCCATATTCACGGGATTTATTTATTCTCTTCGCTTCGGAATCGGTTAAACTGTGTTTTCTCCCTTTCTTTCTTAATGGGAAATTGATTTTCTTTATCCGATGTTACTTTGTTTATGGTAGTTTGCGCATGCGCCAGTGGGCAGGATTTATCGTATATGTACAATTAAAAGGGCGCATTCTTAATTCCTTTTTTATCCGTTAATTATGCTATTTTTGGAGGGATTGAGTTTTAAAATCTGGTATTTACGGGTTCTTCAGAACTTCTGCTACCAGAGAAAAATAAAGGTTTTCGCCTTTGGTTTTCTTTAAAATATTATCGATCGGAGAAGGACACTGCCACTTTAAATAAAAGGAATTTGGCACTTTTTCAAATTATGATAATTATTGCAATTTATTATCAAAACTGGCATTTAAAGGAAATAATGAGAATGAAATATCTATTTACAATAATGATATAAAAAGACATCCTCTTTCCTTATTACATTTTCCGTTATACATTAAATCAAGTGTACCCAATGGGGCAACCGTCGTTTTAAATCCATTTGGGAAAAATAAGGGATTTGCGGTTTCTGACTTCTATGGTGTACAGTTTACTTATAGATCATTTGTCTTAATCGTCTCCACGTCTAGGCACAACCTTTAGGGAATGGTCCTCGAGATAGGTCCTGAAGACTGCAGAGTTGGACCATCCACTTTCAGTCACTGTCCCATATGCTCCAGATGATTTAATATACTGTAGAAGTTCCTGGCACCACCTACCTCCGGAAAATACAAAATATGGTTTAATAGTTGTTCAATTGCACTGCCACATCCTATATCAGTGTTGTAGATACCACCTCTTGTACATTGGCATTTTGTCCGCATTATTAGTTATATTAATATTACTGATGGTGGGTTGTGGTTCTGATACATTTCTTTCTCATCAACATTAAATGAAGTTTATCCTGAAGGCTATATTTAAGCACAGCTTCAAACTCCTTGAAACAGGCACCTACAGATACTCCTGCCTGTCTTGGTCTTTTTTACACAAATGAGATCTGACCACACCTTGACATAAATTCTTTATACTATTTTGGAGTTGGTGGATTTCCCTTTCCTCTTTTTTGAAGACTGACAGTATAATCTTTAGAAATGTCAGCTACTACACTCCTGATATATCAATATCCGGATTTAGCCATATATTTCAGGTGTTCCACGATATTTTTCTTTTATGAACTGCTACAAGGAATATGCCACACGATGGGCAAAAAGAGAAGAAGTACAGGTCGACACTCTTTCGGAATGGATAAAATCTATTGCAGTACTGCTGAGATCAAAAATTAAAAAATTACAAGGCTCTGTAAACACCAGATACGAATCTATTTTTAAAGATCCTGATGTTGTCAGAGAACTTACCTTCCTCCAAGAACATTATATCATTACACCAGCAGATAAAGCATCTAATAATTATACATGTACTTGTAAGAAATATTACTTTGACAGCCTAGTGAAAGAATTAGCATTAAATTCAGCTCCAGGAAATCCTACTTATGCTCTCACGAACTTTTCGGTTTCGGAAGTACTTGAGAATCATAAATCTGTCCTCAATACATTTGGTATTGACAAAAATAAATTAAATTTAGAACTTCCATATTTGTACTGCATTCAAAAAATGCACAAAAATCCTTACAAACAACGCTTTATCGCTGGTTCCTCGAAGTGTTCTACAAAATCTGTATCGATGCTACTCACAAAAATATTATCAGAAATTAAATCTGGCCTTCATAGATATTGCGAAACAGTATATACCAGAAGTGGAATTAATCAAATGTGGATCCTTAAAAATTCAAAAGAGTTGTTAGAACATCTAAAAACAAAAAGTTTTACTAAAATTCACTCCATCAAGTCTTTTGACTTTTCGACTCTTTACACAACGATCCCTCATCAGAAATTAAAGACGGATTAGCGGAAAATATTCAAAATGCATTTACTAGCAAAAACGGAAACCGCAAATTCAAATATATAGTTATAGGCCATGATAAAACTTACTTTGTTAGGGAAAATTCTGATTCCAAAAATAAATACACTGAAACAGCTGTCATCCAGATGTTGAACTTTCTTATCGATAACATTTTTGTGGTGTTTGGAGGAAAGATTTTTCAACAAATTGTCGGCATTCCAATGGGCACTAACTGTGCTCCGCTTCAGGCTGACATATTCCTTTACTCATACGAAGCTGAATTCATTCAGTCTTTGCTTTTGCAAGGAAAGAGACAATTGGCTCTTGGCTTCAATTTTACTTACAGATATATAAATGACTTGCTTTCAATTCATAATCCTTCATTTGCGGATTACCTTAGCATCATCTATTCAAGTGACCTGGAGGTTAAAGAAACCACAGAAAGTAGTAATTCTGCTTCATATTTCGATATTATGTTGTCTTTCGACATTAATGGTCAATTAAACAACTCACTCTTTGACAAACGTGACGATTTCAATTTCACTATCACAAACTTTTCTTTCATAAGTAGCAACATTCCATCATCGCCCGCATACGGCGTATTCATATCTCAGTTAATACGTTATTCCAGAGCATGTTCAAATTACAATGACTTTGTTCTGAGGGCTAGGCGACTTTCAATTAAGCTGCTCAACCAGGGTTATATATGTGCTAGACTAGCAACGTCACCGAGGAAGTTCTACGGTCGTTACGAGACTCTTATTACTCCATATGATATCTCGTTATCCAGACTTTTAAATGATATTCTGGACTGACACCGATTCCGATCATTTTACACAGATTTGACACCTATACTGGAAGGTTACGATTTGACTCTTTTTGCTGGGTATTTGTGACGGGTGTTGCTAGCAAGCAGGAGATGATCACTCTCCCCGGGCACCTGATCTCACTTCATCACAGGGGTTCACATATGCTCTTCAAGTAGACATATTTTGTTATTTTTCACTTGTTTTTCGTTTTCACTGATTTTGTATGTCCTCTGGTTTCATGATTTTGAGACTTATGGTTTGGATTTATCCATCATATTTACATTCCATTAAGAAAGTAGGAGCTCTCCATGACTTCACTGTGTCGATGGAAAATATGCTGAACAGCGGGAAGCCGGCGTGGCCTGGTAGTATCGCGCTGGACTCCTGATCAGGAGACCGGGGTTCGAATCCCGCTCTTGTCATGCCGGTGTCCTGTTTTTCGGATGAGACAGTAAAATCCGAGGCCCCGTGTCGTGGTATGCATGGCACCTTAAAGATCCTCACTGCTTCGGGTGGGTCCGTTGCAAAGGTCAAAATCTTATGCCCCGCATTAGGCAGATGCCGTCACCATATACGTAAAGTAATATTCGTGGCGTGACGTTAAACAAAAAAAAATCAATCACTCAATCAATCTGAACAGTGGGTGTTTCGAGAATGTTAACTAGAGAAAATGTAGATTGCTAATAAGTGCTTTGTTTCATTTAAATACATTACCTGTTTGAAACGCGTTTTTCTTTGCAGATAATATCAATTGATAGCTTTGTCGATCGTCTTCAGATTTTGCAAGTAAAAGTAAAAATTGTTCAGGTATTCATAGTTCGTCGCGTATAGAACTGGCAACCAACTATGCGTATTTATAGATTCCTCGAATGTATGGGGTTTAATAATGAATAGCACGCGAATGCAACATGAATAATCAGCTGTTTTCGATGGTAAGTAAATTTCATTTAAAAGGGTTAGCAAGGATTAAAGGTGTTGCGGTTCATGCTTAATATGAAATTCAACCAATTCTTTTTTAACGTTTCTAATTACGGTTCAGACCTTTTATATTATAAACTTAAACTTGTTCTTTCTATTCACATTTTTTCAACATAACAAGCAAATATTTCAAATGTAAACATAAATCTTGAGCAAAACTACAAAATATCTCAAACATATAAAATAATTCAAGTTACACTATGTGTATTTAATGTGACCTGAGTACAGTCTTGTCACATTAAATACACATAGTGTAACTTACCAGAAAAAGGTAAACCCGCGTGTCCGACTTGTGATTAGAAAGTCATGTGTTCGAATCCGGCTTTTGTTCACAATGAGCAGAGTACCTCTTGTAGCAAAGAGGTAATAGACCTCCTCGGGCGTCAATATGCCTTTGTACAGGATATGCTCTGTACAATAAAGATACCAAGCTGTCCATAGAGTGAATACCCAGTAGCAGGAACCGTTAAGACGATGATGTCCCGTCACTATTGTAAAATCAGACATTTTCGTGGGGCTATTAATTTTTTGTTTCACCTGTAAACAAAACCACTTCAAAGCATGTATATTCATAAATTGAGGGACTTGGACTTAAATTTACACCGCTTATTTCGACGTTATAAGGTGTAGCATGTGTTTTAACAGTGTATGTATAGTCAAGGACAACAAAACTTCTCATTTCTATTCATAATACGAGGAAAGGAAAATAAATACACGGTGTCCTGTAATGAGACAGTAAAATCTAGGTTCCGTGTCACGGTGGATAAGACACTTAAAATTTTCATTGCTTCGGGTTGATCCGTTGCAAATTTTGTAATTCTGTAATACAGTCGCCATATACATGAAATAATCGTAGAGTTACGTAAACAACAATCAATCAATCAATCAACCAATCAGTCAATCAGATAAAAGTTCTGATCATACATAACACGTTAGAAATATTAGGAGATCTGGGAAACTGGTGGAAATCTTGGATCATATGGATTTTGGAATCGTAGACAGTGTTTGGCAAGATGCAAAACTACTTAAGACATTTTGGTCATAAAGTAAACGCCAGGACACACAGGGAGTAGCACCACTAAGGTTGACAGATGGACTCATCTACAGTGACACAGAATCCAAAGTGGAAATACACAATCAACAATTCCATTCGGCCTACACAAGAAGAGCGTACATAATAAAATAAATAACAATAAAAGTGTGAGCCTTTGCCCAGCGATGTCTTCGATTCAAGTTAGTCTAGCAGAAGTGCACAAGTTACCCAGGAATATCGGCTCTCGATGTAACCCTTTTCTTTAAGTCCAAACGTAAATGCCGTCGTAAACTTAGAGTTTACACCTAAAGTTACGACGTAATTAATAATTTGCGTTTTACTAAAAGCCGTAAATGCCCATGTGAACGTAAGTGTAGGTGTAAAGTGGCGACTTGGATCACGTGAGAATCCATGGAATCCCTATCCGTCTAAATTCGCCTCTTTATTATAATATACATACATTCGGCAAAAGGAAAATATGGTACTGTAAACATAAAGAATTCTAATTAATTTGTAAAGTTGACAAATTGAATAACAGCCATCCACTCCCCCACGTTAAAATGTTTCATTTGTTTAATGTGTTTGAAGGAAGATAGAAAGGTTGCTGACTCATCCGTATGACAGAAGTCACCACGGGAATATACAGTATACAGCGTAATGATATAAATAAACCACATAAGGACATCACAAACATATTCGATTATAGTGCAGTTACGATACCGACGGTCATTTGATATAACAATAGTCAATAAATTTGTGGTTAACCGGTTTACGAGACCACCTTCCCACTTTCTGCAACAGTAGAATTATGAAAAGACACACATTTACAAACATAAATTTTTCTCCATGTAGAGATCAAAGGTCAACAAGTGTCTCAAATTGAGAGGTCATAAAAATATATAAACACGTATAGTAATGCAGAAAAGAATCATTGTATCAAAAATATAGAAAGCGACATCAAAACGAGGAAACAGTGCTTCGCCGGTCTGGAGGCGAGCTCAGACCATTTATCTGTGGGAGTCCCGACTAAAAGTCGGAGAGGACGAGATTCAGGACCATGTCTCCTCTGAAGGAAGTTTCAACAAAACCCATCATTTAGTCGCCACCGCCCTCTTGTAGAGTCAGCGTGCATCCGTCAAGTAAAATTCTGTATAAGGTTGTAGGGCCTAATGCTTACAGTTTTTAAAATCTCCTGGTCATTTTATCTATGATGAAGGTGTTTAATTATTTTGGAATACGACGAAAGAAAGTTGACGGAATCTTTGACCCTCCTAAGTTTGTATACAAGATCACCGTAGAAATTTTGATGGGAAATTCCGAATTTAGATAAAAGTTCTGAATACGATCTAAAGAATTTGCCAAATGTTTTTCTAAGTTTGTGATATCTGAAACCCTGAATTAAAAGTTTCAAAGTAATTTTGTAATGTTTTGGGTATGAAAGTCCAAAACATCAGTGCAGCCCCTGGCAAATCGAAGGAACTGAGATATATAGATGCTGTATGATGGGAGTCTAGGAACACCACAATCCAAATAAAGGAATCTTAGAATAGGAAATCCAAAATCGTCATGTTTATCGTAAATATTAGTGTGAATTTTATTGTTATATATCTTACGTGTTTATACTTTTATGACCTCTCAATATGCGATACCTGTTTACCCTTGTTCTTTACATGGAGGATTATTTATAAATTTCTAAATGTACGTCCTTTGATTGTTCTGCTGTTACGGTGAGTGGGAAGGTGGGCCCGTAAACCTGTTCACCACACCATTTGTTTGGCTTTTGTCAAAATAAATGACCGTCCTAAGTCGGTATCGTAATTGTTCTACAATCCAATATTTTTGTAATGTGTTATATGTGCTAGTATATTATTTATATTCATGTATTGTATAGCTCCATGGTGACTTCTACCACATAACTGAGCCAGTAACTTTGTCTTTTTTGGTCTGAATTATATTTGTTTCGTCTGTATGTAAGGCTAGCCAAACAGGAGACGCTCATTCCTCCCGGGCACCTGGTCTCACCTCTGAATTTCAGGGTCTGTGAATGTTCAGTGTGGTACATAGTTGTTAGTGCCATAGTCACGTGACACCAGTTACTTTCGTATTATTTATATCGGTTTTCCGACGGAACATTACTCGGTATCTTATTGTTTTACTTGTTTATGTTCATTGTTCGTATGGACTCTCCGTCGATCAGCCTGTCTATCTCTCTGTCTATCACACTTTAATATTACAGGCCATAACTATAAAAGAATATATTGTATTTCATGAAACTCGATAAGAATTATCACAATAACAAATTATTGATGGAGGTCGATCAACATCATATTATATATAATATTATATATAATTACCGGTATATCTGTATGATGCCAAATTCAAACAAAGCAAAGGACATTGTTACTTCTCTTATTATATTCTTCAAAACCTATATCGTTTACCAACTTTTAATCATCATAAATTTTTATTAGTTGTGATCTTTGTTTGAAAGTTCTCTCTTTGCGTTCATTATGAACGCCGATTTCAATAAAATTAGTAATGTCGCCATATTTAGAATTTACGGCAACGTAGAAAGGTCATGAAGAAAAAATTTTTAAGTCGTACAAACGAGATACTAAGTCGTACAAACGAGATACTAAGTCGTACAAACGAGTTACTAAGTTGTACAAACGAGATACTAAGTCGTACAAACGACTTACGAAGTCGTACAAACGAGTTACTTAGTCGTACAAACGAGATACTAAGTCGTACAAACGACTTACTAAGTCGTACAAACGAGATACTAAGTCGTACAAAGGAGATACTAAGTCGTACAAACGAGATACTAAGTCGAACAAACGAGATACTAAGTCGTACAAAGACTTACTAAGTCGTACAAACGGGATACTAAGTGGTACAAACGAGATACTAAGTCGTACAAAAGAGATACTAAGTCGTACAAACGAGACACTTAGTGGTACGTACGACTTAGTATGCCGTAGGTACCAGGGGCGAGTCCAGGAAGTGATGATAATGCGGCGGAGCACAATTTTTAAACAAAAATACACATGTGAAGGCGATGCGTCTGGGATTGCTTTGTGGTGTCTAGTGAATCCAGAAAAAAAAACCTGGTAGGGGGATCTGGGGACGAACCCTTGGGAGCTCGTATAATTTCTTAAATCATTAAGGGTAAATCGTGGCCTACAATGATTAGTATGTTGCCAATTGTATACCTATACCTTTTTTTTATTACACATGTAACGGAGAGACTGAGGTTTATCAGATACAACCGATGTACAAATTGTAAACTTCACCATGTTTCTACTAGCCAGGGGCGTAGCCAGGCGTACATTTGTAGGCAAAAACGTCCACATCATTATCGTAAAAGAAGAAGAAGAAGAAGAAGAAGAAGAAGAAGAATGGGATTGAAGTTGTCATACACAGTCTTGGGTATAACTCGACCTGGTGTTTCGTACTTAACGAATAACTTGACTGCTGAAATACACGCAATATATGTATATGTTATATACGTAAAGAAGATGAAGGAATTTCCTCTTATCATTGTTGTTTTTAACTTCCACAGCTATAATCTGAACTTCTAATTTAAATTTATGATATCAGATATAAAGATGATGGATATATCCAAAGCACAAGTCCAAAAATCATAAAACCAGAGGACATACAAAATCAGTGAAAATGAAAAACAAATGGAAAATAACAAAATATGTCTACTTGAAGAGCATATGTGAACCCCTGCGATGGAGTGAGATCAGGTGCCCGGGGAGAGTGAGCATCTCCTGCTTGCTAGCAACACCCGTCACATATACCCAGTAGAAAGTGTCAGATCGTGTATATTCCATATGTATTTATATATGGAGAAATCGAAGTAGGTAACCTTCTAGTATAGAAGGTGTCAAATCTGTGTAAAATGATCGGAATCGGTCTCAGTCCAGAATATCATTTAAAAGTCTGGATAACGAGATATCATATGGAGTAATAAGAGTCTCGTAACGACCATAGAATTTCCTCTGACGTCGCTAGTCTAGCACATATATAACCCTGGTTGAGCAGCTTAACTGAAAGTCGCCTAGCCCTCAGAACAAAGTCACTGTAATTTGAACATGCTCTGGAATAACGTATTAACTGAGATATGAATACGCCGTATGCGGGCGATGATGGAACGTTGCTACTTATGAATGGAAAGTTTGTGATAGCGAAATTGAAATCGTCACGTTTGTCATAGAGCGAGGTGTTCAATTGACCATTTATGTCGAAAGACAACATAATATCTAAATACGAAGCAGAATTACTACTTTCTGTGGTTTCTTTGATCTCAAGTACACTTGGATAGATGATGCTAAGGTAATCCGCGAATAAAGGATTATGAATTGAAAGCAAGTCATCTATATATCTGTAAGTAAAATTGAAGCCAAGAGCCAATTGTTTTTTTCCTTGCGAAGGCAAAGACTGAATGAATTCAGCTTCGTATGAGTAAAGGAATATGTCAGCCTGAAGCGGAGCACAGTTAGTGCCCATTGGAATGCCGACAATTTGTTGAAAAACCTTACCTCCAAACACCACAAAAATGTTATCGATAAGAAAGTTCAACATCTGGATGACAGCTGTTTCAGTGTATTTATTTTTGGAATCAGAATTTTCCCTAACAAAGTAAGTTTTATCGTGGCCTATTACTATATATTTGAATTTGCGGCTTCCGTTTTTACGTTTGAATAATTTCCGCTAATCTGTCTTTTAATTTCTGATGAGGGATCGTTGTGTAAAGAGTCGAAAAGTCAAAAGACTTGATAGAGTGAATTTTAGTAAAACTTTTTGATTTTAGATTTTCTAACAACTCTTTTGAATTTTTAAGGATCCACATTTGATTAATTCCACTTCTGGAATATACTGTTTCGCAATATCTATGAAGGCCAGATTTAATTTCTGATAATATTTTTGTGAGTAGCATCGATACAGATTTTGTGGAACACTTCGAGGAACCAGCGATAAAGCGTTGTTTGTAAGGATTTTTGTGCATTTTTGGAATGCAGTACAAATATGGAAGTTCTAAATTCAATTTATTTGAGCCAATACCAAACGCATTGAGGACAGATTTATGATTCTCGAGTACTTCCGAAACCGAAAAGTTCGTGAGAGTATAAGTAGGATTTCCTGGAGCTGAATTTAATGCTAATTCTTTCACTAGGCTGTCAAAGTAATATTTCTTACAAGTAAATGTATAATTATTAGATGCTTTATCTGCTGGTGTAATGATATAATGTTCTTGGAGGAAGGTAAGTTCTCTGACAACATCAGGATCTTTAAAAATAGATTCGAATCTGGTGTTTACAGAACATTGTAATTTTTTAATTTTTGATCTCAGCAGTACTGCAATAGATTTTATCCATTCCGAAAGAGTGTCGATCTGTACTTCTTCTCTTTTTGCCCATCGTGTGGCATATTCCTCGCAGCAGTTCATAATATTCTCAAAATTTTGGCTCCCTATGAATGATCTGGGTTCTCTGTATTTTGGACCTTTAAGTAAAATGTAGAGATGATGGATAAATCCACAGCACAAGTCCAAAAATCATAAAACCAGAGGACATACAAAATCAGTGAAAATGAAAAGCAAATGGAAAATAACAAAATATGTCTACTTGAAGAGCATATGTGAACCCCTGCGATGGAGTGAGATCAGGTTCTCTTAATTTAGTGTTTTTAACAATATCGAGATCACCAGTAACGACATGGCCACAAGGAGAATATACAAAATTAGATGAGGAACATGCACACGATTGAGGATGGCATGCAGAGTTGCTAAGATCAAGACACTGTAGAAACCCTTCGTAATTATAAATTTTGGATGCAACTGATGGCGTGTAGCTATAGGAAATACATGGCGGATCTTTGTTTATGAAATATGGAGGTATTTTCTCTAAAACAGACTTATGATTTAAAATTTGGCCAAAATTTAAATAATAAATGCCTTTATTTGCAAATTTAATTTTGATGAAAGGGCGATTAGATTTTTCCATAGAAATATCTGACTTGACGGGACGAAAAAGTCTAGCGGTCGATATGTCCATAATAATGCCATCTAGTCTATACTCTGCAGAGCTTACATCAGTAAATATACGGTGTCTGGACGATACGTACAACTCGTGTAATTTTCTCAGTGAAATAGAATAAAGTTTTGTACGAATGTGATGAAGGCCCAAAGGTTTATTTATAAATGGGAAAAGAGCATCAAAGGAAATATTATGTATTTCAGGTTTGTTGTATTTGCGTGTACCATGACTTCTATGCCTCCTCTGGCTTTTGTTGAATAAACCGAGTACGTTAACTGATTGACACGCAGGGCTAGTGAGGTTACCAATACTACTAATATTGTCATTGCATCCATAGGGCGAAGCAGTGCCGAGACGTCTTATCCAGTATTCTTCTCTTTTCCGACGAAAAGGAGTGCTCAAATTGGCATTGTTTGTGGGGTGATATATTTTTTCTATAATTCTAATTTTCATTGAGAGAATAGAGTGGTCAGGCTGGTTGAAGTGACGATAGAGTAATTGGTTTCCGCCACAATTTATTTTGGACCTGTGACCTGATACTCTTGTACGGAGTTGTCCCTTTGTCTCTCCAACATATATTAACCCACAGAGTGAACACTCTATACCGTATACAATATTTGAACTATTTTATGCTTGCTTTGGTCCAGAGATCAGTTAACCATTCTAACCGATGGGTTTCCGCAAAGGAATTGGTTGTCCGGTAATATCGGTACCACAAATACTGAGAAATAAAAGCTTTCGTGTCATTTTCTATGTGTTTCTACGTAAAATTCCATAACTGCTGGTTAAATCAGCGAATAAGGCCAAGTCATAAAGGTCAAATGGCCGAAACGTTGTGGATACAGAGTGTTTTTGTTATTTATATTATTCATGCTTCCCTTCGGGCTACTTCGTACGGAAGTAGTCAACAGGTTTTACAAGTCCATCATTTTTACACATTTATGCGACTAATAATTAGTATCTCGTTTGTACGACTTAGTAAGTCGTTTGTACGACTTAGTATCTCGTTTGTACGACTTAGTATCTCGTTTGTACGACTAAGTCTAGTTTTCAGTGCTTTTGTACTGACATGCAATATATACTTCAAATTTTCAGCCATCAAATTAAATAAATCACTCTAAAACTAAGGAGTATCTCCCTCATGCATAGCTCTGTCCTTAGATAGATTCTTTGGTTCACTTTTTTGGTCCTTTTGATTCAACACTGCTCTTCAAAGATGTATATATTTTGAGAATTCCAATCATTTGGCCACGAGCATCACTGAAGAGACATAAGTTGTCGAAATGCGCATATGGTGCACTAAATTATAAGGTATATATGTTCTATATTTATTATAACCACTAGGCCGGTGTCACTGCTGGTGGACTGATAGTCCCCGAGGGCATAATAAGTCTAGTTTTCAGTGCTTTTGTACTGACATGCAATATATACTTCAAATTTTCAGCCATCAAATTAAATAAATCACTCTAAAACTAAGGAGTATCTCCCTCATGCATAGCTCTGTCCTTAGATAGATTCTTTGGTTCACTTTTTTGGTCCTTTTGATTCAACACTGCTCTTCAAAGATGTATATATTTTGAGAATTCCAATCATTTGGCCACGAGCATCACTGAAGAGACATAAGTTGTCGAAATGCGCATATGGTGCACTAATTATAAGGTATATATGTTCTATATTTATTAGTAAGTCGTTTGTACGACTTAGTATCTCGTTTGTACGACTTAGTAAGTCGTTTGTACGACTTAGTAACTCGTTTGTACGACTTAGTATCTCGTTTGTACGACTTAGTAAGTCGTTTGTACGACTTAACATCTCGTTTGTACGACTTAAAAAATTTCTTCATGACCTTTCTACGTTGCCGTAAGAATTCACGCACGGCAGATAAAAACCACATTTAGATTTACACCTATATTTACACTTTTTGATGTTTTCGATGTTTAGTGAAACGCCCTTTTGTCCGAAGTAACACTTACGTCTACATTAACGCTTACGTTTACGTTTGGCCTTGCGATATTTAGTTAAACTGCTTCCCGGATCGTCTACGCGCAAACTACAGCACGACTGCCTCTCTATTCAAGCAGTGATGGTATATGACATGTATCTAGATGATATACTAGGTATAAATATCCTCTCAAATCATCAGTGCATTATCAATATGTAAACAGGTAAGATATCTATATCTTAGCGGAATCAATTAGATATGGATCCTAAAGGATTACAAGGAACTTGAAGAGCACATAAAGTACCTCCTATATTTTGATAACGTCACTAGTATCAAGTCTTTTGACTTTTCAACTCTTTATACTACCATCCCTCATCAAAAACTGAAGAACAGAATAACATCAATCATTCAAAATACATTGTTTAACAAAAATGGAAATTCGCAGGTGAAAGTATCTCGTTTTAAGCCACAACGATACATATTTTGTAAAGGAACAGCTTGATTTAAGCAGCAAGTATACAGAAAAAGAGATAATCCAAATGTTAGAATTTCTTATAGATAATACTTTTGCGATATGTCGTGGGAAAGTGTTCCAACAGATTGTTGGCATTCCCATACGTATAAATTGCGTGTCATTGTGGCCGACATTTTATTGTATTCATACAAAACAGAATTCATAGTCTCCGCTCTCCAAAGGCAATAAGCAATTAGCATCTCGGTTCCACCTTACATACAGATACATCGATAAAAGATACAATTGAGAGCGCATCTTTTGTTTTATACCTCGATATACTCTTATCAGTTAGTGATGATGGTTCGTTAGTTTCCCCTCTTTATGACAAACGTGACGATTTCAGTTTCATTCTTACCAACTTTTCTCTCCTGATTGGCAACATACCTTCTTTCCCCGCGGTGATTTTGAGATGGGTGCTGCATACAAGGAGGGGACGCTCACTCCACCCGCGCACGTGGTCTTATCTCAACTTAATTGAGTTCGTGTTTGTCTAAATATGACATTGTACACAGAGTTGTCCATTCATTCCAAGGACTTTGAGACGTGGTTAACCCTTCAGCAATTCTTCGTATTTTACATGGAACAAGCTATCAAGGTTGGAGGTGCTGTTGGCTGTTATATTGTAGCAAAAGAATACAGAATTAGTCTGCCACTTATGTCATACCTAATTATGGAAGGAACTGCATGTGCTGCAGATACAGGAATCAGTAACCTACAGAAAAAATTTCTTAGATTTAACAATAGACTTCTAACAAAGTATTAATTGGAATCCCAGATACGATGCCTTTTAGGATCCTGGAATAGTTACATCGTTCAAAAAGGGCTTAAGGGGTAGTCTGGTGAGCTAGTAAGAAGAATTAAAATCTACAACTGGCTATATCATGCATATTCTATAAGAACAGGCAGAGGTAGATTAAATAATAAAAAAAAAACGTATCATGTTATGGAGCAAATTATTGTTCTAGTATCAATGCAAATTAACGCTGTGCCATGCCTATTTCGATATACAGAAATATAATTTTAGAGCAGTTTATAATTTTTTTTTCACACATATAACACAGAAATGTTGGTCTTTTCTATTTTGGTAGATAAACTTATGAATTTATACTAATTGATTGAAAAACAACAAGGATTAGGTAAAGCTCTGACAATTAATGAAGCTTTCATAGTGGCTATAGTAATTAAACAAACCTACTAAAATGATGACAATTTCACAAGAAATACACTTAGTTGATAATTTCTGAAATCTACATCACTGTGATATTACACTGTAATGTGCAATGGTCTGTCATAAGTCGAAGCAACATAAAATTATAATAGGAAATGAGGCATTTTACAAAGAAATTTGATAGATATTACACCCTCCTCCCATTTTGTTATAGCTTCATTTATTTTGTGTGTAATATATACTGAATGAAATATTTTCTTTTGATGATCAAGATAGGGAATAGGGATTGATTTGTATCCATACAAGCTTAAAATGACATTTCAAATCAAAATCATTTTAAGATTTGATATAATCAAGATATATAAACACATTAATCTCCCCTCTTTAGGTAGATGGAGCCTATTTAGAAAATAATTACAAATATCTCCTTGAAAAATTTGCCTTTATGGTACATATATAACTGCGTCAATTAACATATCAGTAACAATATCGTAATATCATTTAAAAATTAAAATGTCTTCTTTTTAATGATCTGTATATCATGCCTCTACTATGAACGAGTCCAGAGATATAACTGCTCGAAGATACCACACTTTTCCATAGAGCGTACACAGCAGGTGCGACAACGTCACGTCACTACGCAACGTAACAATGACGTCATCATCTGCATGACGTAAGTCTGCAGCCCTTTAGAAAATAACGTTGGCACTCTAAAGTTCTAAACTGTAAAGGTTAAAAATAAAAAGCCTTTCTTGTTCATTAAATTTAGTTTTGATTGTTTCAAGATAATTAAATAGACCGGCCTTCGCTATTAGTTGCCTATCTTGTGGTTTTAATACGCCCTCGTATTTTTCTTTTCCCATTTCGTATTTGCCGTCGATTGTTAGAGCGACAGAAACCGGTATGTCGTAAAACACATTTTGGTTGATAGAATAACTCTAAAAGCGGTTTTCTTCAATATCATATGATAATTTACAAACACATGCGTAATAGACAAATTATTAAATATTACTATTGTATTTTCTATCACGACTGAAAACGTCCCATCACTGCGACATTACGAGGTATCTTCCGTTATGCATATTACTTTTCGGCCTGAATCACTCACCAGACTACGTCCTTAAATGAGGCAATTTGATATAAATGCTACTTACAAATATTAAGGATAGGTCAGACACGGATAAAGATGTAGGAAGGACAGATAGCGTTATTCACAAAATAAACATCGAAACTCAGTAGACTGTGAAATAAATATTACGACGCTTTCCAGTGCATATGCAAGAAGAAGTAAATATACACCTTTCTTACATACTTAAAGGAGGATAAGAAGTATTACAGAACTTTATACAAACCTCTGGTTATTTGCTTTCGTTCATTATACGAATGAATAGGGTCACAATTACGGATGCATATCCTCTCCTGCGCATTAACTAGTCACTTAATTAACTCCGAGGAGCTTAATGGTTTGGTACCCTTGAGTTAAATGTATGATATTGGCAGGTAGAACTTGACACAAAAGATTAGCATAAATCTGCTTATGCGCCTAGTACTGTAGTACAATACCTCGGCAACATTTCAAGACTGAATAAGACAATACTGTTCGGTCTAAATGGTAAGTATATCGTATCTATCTTCATGATGTCCGTGGCTATGGATAGACTGACAAAATATTAAGAATGATAAAAATGACAATTGATAAACTCAGTATTCTAAAATCATGAAACCAAAGGCACGGCACATCAACAAAAGGAGAATACAATCCGCAAACCAAAGGCACAGCACATCAACAAAAGAAGAATACAATCCGCAAAGCAAAGGCACAGCACATCAACAAAAGGAGAATACAATCGGCAAACCAAAGGCACAGCACCTCAACAAAAGGAGAATATAAACTGCAAACCAAAAGCACAGCACAGCAACAAAAGGAGAATACGATCTGCAAACCAAAGGCACAGCACATCAACAAAAGGAGAATACGATCCGCAAACCAAAGGCACAGCACATCAACAAAAGGAGAATACAATCCGCAAACCAAAGGCACAGCACATCAACAAAAGGAGAATACAATCCGCAAGCCAAAGGCACAGCACATCAACAAAAGGAGAATACGATCCCCAAATCTGCAAAACCAAAGGCACAGCACATCAACAAAAGGACAATACAATCCGCAAACCAAAGGCACAGCACATCAACAAAAGAAGAATACAATCCGCAAACCAAAGGCACAGCACATCAACAAAAGAAGAATACGATCAGCAAACCAAAGGCACAGCACATCAACAAAAGAAGAATACGATCAGCAAACCAAAGGCACAGCACATCAACAAAAGGAGAATACGATCCGCAAACCAAAGGCACAGCACATCAACAAAAGGAGAATACGATCCGCAAACCAAAGGCACAGCACATCAAAAAAAGGAGAATACAAACCGCAAACCAAAGAACTTCTATGGAGCATTAGGGCAAAGTAAAATTTCGTCTCTTATTTTGAATTGAATTGGACTAAATTGGAACAGAGAAGCTGATGGCATATAATGCTCTCAGTAAAATTATTGTAACACACGGAAGGGACTTTTGATTATTGTGACATTTTTTAAAAAATAATAGACATGATTTGAATGATCATTTGAATGGAGAGAGCGGATCACTGTTTACCGAAGTGGTTGCTCAAGTTTAGAGATCCACGGTATATCTATGGCTAGACGTTATCTCCTCTAATAATATAAATATAGAGCGCCGGACAAATATGGACAGTGTGGGTTCTATAATAACTGGGAAAACAAAAATTCAGATTTGAGTAAATAATAGTCTAATTCAAGAAGATTGATACGTCCTTAATCTTTGTTGATACAAAGAAGAAAGGTAGAGATGTGAACTTGGTCAAATCCTGAGTTGGAAAATGGCCAGAATATAAAAATATTACTACTGAAAATCAAGAGGTAAAAGGTCAGAATTCAGAATGTACAGATCGGTGATCAAGTGGCGCGGATTGCTTCCGATATTTTGGGGAGTTTTGATAATAAACAATACGACAGTATCTGGTGTCACATGACTATGGCACTAACTTGCATCTCAATGGACATTCACGGACCCCTGAATTTTAGAGATGATATCAGGTGCCCAAGAGGAGTAAGCGTCTCTTGTTTGGCTAGCCACACCCGCCGTGGATGCCCTTACACACAGACGAAACAAATATAATTCAGCACTGTATATATAGATGAATGTGAACAAACACTGCATAGAAAGTGTCACTGCCGCATAACATCAGGAAAAAGGGTATACTAACACTTAAATCAAATCCTCCGCGGGGAACCAAAGAAGTAAAAACGATTTACTCTGACTCATACAAAAATTCTTATTGACAGGGGACATTTTGTTTTTCTATTATTGTCTACTGTTTCATACTTAAATAGATTAAGTAAGTCCTTCGCATGCATCACTCATACAGTCATATTTGTTTTGCTAGAATGCTATGACTTAGTCTGATAGTGGATAATCGTACCAGTTTAATCTAGTAGAGGATACACTCAATGGTGACCATGTACAATTATTGATAAGTATCTCGTGATTTATCCTTTATTGGATATGGGATAGTCGACACATACTAAATTCATTGTTATCATATATCGTGGTTCCAATGTATCATTGACTGTACTCTTGTCTTGGACTCGAGACACTAAACTGTAAGTCATGCATCCATACGTGTATGCAATATAAATGTTGGGAGAAGAATTCATTTGATCGATATTTGTAAAATATTTTCTGCATATATTGATTTGCTTTATGCGTTGATCTCTTACTTTTGAATCATTATTTTTTGTTTATATGTTTCTGACATTCATTTTAGGAGATGCTCACTTTCTCCGAAGATTGTGATATGGTCTTAGTCTCATTTGTGTGTATTATTTTTGTAGGGTCAGCAATATCTGACTGTGTTAGCTAGCCTTATTCGAAATAATTTTGCTTATCTATACTACATGTCAATCAAATGATTAAAATCATTATTCCAATAACCTATAGTTATTCTCCCTTCATTGATAGCAACGTAGCATCTTTCAACTTGTACAAAGAGTAGACTGTATTGGTCTACTACAAATGTTATGAATCATTTGTAAAGCGGCTCATTGAATTAATGAAGTTTAAGAAAATAACAGATATTACATAATACTATATTATAAATGCTCTATATTTTATATCAAAATACATATATTATATAAAAAAATATATTAAAAGAAATCCTGTTTATTTACTAGGTCAAGTAAAATGCAAAAGTCACTGGTGTCAAATGACAATGGCACTAACAACAATGCACCATAGTGGACATTCACGGACCTCTGAAATTCAGATGTGAAATCAGGTGCCCGGGAAGAGTGAGCGTCTCCTGTTCAACCAGCCACACCCGCCGTGAATGCCCTGACATACAGACGAAACAATATAAGTCAGCACTGTATCTATACATGAATGTGAACAAACATTATGTAGAAAGTGTCACAGTCACATAACATCAGGAAAAATGATATAATAACACTTAAGTTAAACCCTACGCAGGGAATTTTTATGAGTTCCACACTGCAAAGGGAATAAGTGTGACTTTCATGTAAAATACAAAAATAACTTATGTCAAATGACTATGGCACTAACAACAGTGTACCACAGTGGACATTCACGGACCCCTGAAATTCAGAGGTGAGAAACAAATAAGCAGTTAACCCCCCCCCCCCCCCAATGCAACTAATACACAACTGTTCATTATTTCTAAAAGAATTACTTTTATTTGTTATTGATTTGATATTTGAGTGAGCATGACTACCACTTTCTTCACAAATTAGTAGTGAATATTTCATCGTTGTTTTGGTTTTCCTTCTTCATAGATCTGTAAAAGATTAAATAAGATTAATCATTTATATCGTGAAAACTATGTTATATTAATTGTTAATTATAGTGGTTAAGCGAATTGTCTCATTTACTTACTGTCCAATTGTTTTGCTATCATCAATGGTTTCCGGGAGTGTTGTTCCCAATGTTTCAGGTAATAGAAATGTCGATAACCCTGCCAGTACTGATGCACCCCCAAAAATCACCAGAGGTATTGCTTTACCGGAATGTCCACCAACTAAGCCAGCCTGAGCGTAGAAAACAACATCACACGATTTACACTTATACATAATGGCTTTATCGGTTGTGGCTACGGTTATATCATTTTCACTTCATTCCACAACGAGTTATAGTAGCTCACATAACCCTATGGTATCACAGCGGTTGCCAGCAGGGAATGATTACTTCTCCATTACTCTTTATGACTTATGTGGAGTATTCTTCTTTGGATTTTTGAAAAACATAAACTCTTTTGACATGAGAATTGCACATAATCTATTCGAATAAGAAGTGCAGATAAAAGCAGTCATGAATTGTCAAATTAAGATACTATTAGTCTCAATTTCAGGCCTCAGTTTTTGAGGCAAGTGCAATACTCAAATTAAAAAGGAAACTGTTTTGATTAACTCTAAGTATTCTGGTCACTTAGAATTCTTAGTCATCCAATCTTAACAACGGTGCCGATGCATTACTTACAAAATACATGTACAACGCCATTTACTTTCAATTCCTATTGTGGGAGAAATACTTCGAATAGATATATAAACGGCATAAAATTATACAATTAGAATAATGTCATAGTCATTTATTAACTTACTAGGTCAGCAATAAATGGCGATGCCATGCCACCAATACGTGCAAAACAGGAACTGGTCCCCATGCCTACATTCCTTACCACCGTCGGAAACTGTTCCGCTGAAAACACATAGATTGTGGAAAAAGCCGCTGTGGCTCCACATTTTCCAAGCATAGCTAATGCTGTAGTAACATTCTGTATCTCTGAAATATAAATATGATATCTAAAAAATTCATTTTCACAATTTGGATTATTAAACGATTTGAACAGTGATCAGTTAATCTCAAAATGAGAAATACGGATGTCCGCAAAATAGAACATGTCTGGATTTAATTGAGACATTTGAAAACATAAAACATTCAACTGTCCTCTGACAGATTCTTTGGTTCACTTTTCAATCATTGTGGTTTCAACACTGCTCTTCAAATTTTTATCTCTTATGAGAATTCCAATCATTCGGCCACGAGCATCACTGAAGAGACATAATTTGTCGAAATGCGCATCTGGTACACAAGATTAGAAGGTATATATGTTCTATATTTATTATAACTACTAGGCCGGTGTTACTACTGGTTGACTTATAGTCCCAGAGGGCATCTTGGTCTAGTTTTCAGTCCTTTTGTACTGACATGGGATATATACATCAATTTTTTCATCAAATTAAGTAAATCTCTCTAAAACTAAGGAGTATCTTCCTCATGCATAGCTCTGTCCTTAGATTCTTTGGTTCATTTTCGGTTATTGTGGTTTCAACACTGCTCTTCAAATATTTATCTATTATGAGAATTCCAATCATTCGGCCACGAGCATCACTGAAGAGACATAAGTTGTCGAAATGCACATCTGGTACACAAAATTAAAAGGTATACATGTTCTATAAATATTCTATAAAAAAACCTTTTCCTCCAAATGTGACTGTAAATATAGTAGATAGGCATGCAATTCCCCCAAGCATCATGAATAAACAGTGGGTCTTCTTTCTCCCAATTCTATCTATAACAAAGAGGGGAATGATATGTCCCGGAAACTCTACGAGAACGAGAAACACGAAATTGAGGTAGAAGTTTCCATATAGTCCTCCTGCATTGAGTGAAAGACCATAAAACATCATGCTCACCACCATCCTAAAAGGATAAAAGATACTCATATTACTTTGTCATTTACCTTGTTTATTGTTAATTTACTTATTTATTTAGCAGTTATAGTTATAAATTTGCAATAATATTTCGGATTTCTACCGTTTCATCTTTGAGCATCATTGAACAGGCATAAGTTGGCGAAATTCAGACATTATATATAATCTTATATTTATCTATCGTAAACCATGTCCTCCCTGCCAATCAGAAATGTTCAAGTACATTTGATATATGTAACTTACAGTGAATACCTATATAAATTGGTACTTGAAGATAATGAAGGTAAATAAAAGTTACATTTATCGTTTTATATTATTGTCTATAATTGAGGTTAACTATTTGTATTGAACTGTAGTCCAGCAACCATAAAAGCAGGGAAACTACCACGGAAGCTATACATTTGTAAAATTATCTATATATGTACAGAGCAATATTCATAAAGAAATGCACATTTACATTTGATTTGCGTGTTTAATAACTACGAACTGAATTTTAAATTAAACCAGTTTAACGAAGACAGTTTATAATAATCATGCATGTAGCATTTACTTATTTTACTTAATTTCATGAAAGTTAAAAGTATTTTTTGCAAGTAAAGCTAAAGCTTCATTTTAGGTAATATATCATCATACGATAACTTGTAAACATTCTTTCATTGATTAAGTATCCGTATGCAGAAATCATGGAGCTGCAAATGTTTTTGTAATTATTAACTCGCCGGGACGAATGTCCAGAGAGGTAAAGTCATATCCGGCGTCAGTCTTACGCAGAGCTCTGTTCTTGGGTGGATTTGGACTCAACTTTAAAGTCAATTTTGTAATTAGTTTACTAGCTTCCAGTATTTTGGATTTCCACAATTTCGACCTGGAGCATCACTGAAGAGAAAATAGCTGAATGGCACCTTTAGTACATAAGATATTAATATGTCGCAATACAGTGTAAATGTTATACTTTCAAAACTTTTGTTTTGTTTTACTCACCAATTGAAAAATATAATGCATGATCGAGTAAACAAGGTCTTCGAGGACAGAAGTAGCCATATGCGACCGGTTTGTTTGCTGTCGGTACTTATTACCAGATCAGACTTCGACATTCTCAGAGTTGTTCCGTTGACAGACGCCGCTCTTTCTAATAAAGCTTGAGCTTCTTCTAGCCTACCTGTTGTCACAAGCCATCTGGGGGATTCTGGGATAAACCTCAGAAAAGACAGAATGAAGACTTTTCTTTACCATGGAGGTGAGATAAAAATGATACTGTTTAGACATGTTTGTTTGATTCGATCTTTATATGGAAGTGACATGCATTTCCGATTTTATTTTATCAAGATAAACTTCAACCAACACTAATTTTTTCAATCATTATCTTCATTTTGGATATCTGTCCAATTAAACGATTATAATGCTAGAGAGACCACGCAATGGCATTTACTAAATTCGGGGCACTGTTCAGAATGATTTATATTGTGGGAGTCAGTTCTTATGGAGCTGAAATAAACACGACCAAATCTAATCAGGTCGGATTAAAATTGATTCTTGTCAATAAAACAATAGAGGTAACTTTCTCCGTATCATATAAATGTCACATCAGTTAACCTACATTCTAAATATGATATTTCGTTATATATTGATCAGACTCAGTCTTAAAATACCCAGTTTGCATTTGGATATGAAAACATAAATCATCAAAATGTTACCATTGTCGTCAATAGAAATCTGTTTCCTATTAATATCCCTCTCGTATGAAACTTACCACCACAAAAACAGTGTCAGTCCTGCAGGGATTGCCATTGCCAGATCAATGTATCTCCAGTCTCTAAGAAAATACGCCATCATTGCGAGGTACAAAGATCCAAAGGGACCAAAACATGCAATGACTAGTCCAGCGACGGATCTTTTGTTTGGCCCTACCCATTCCATACCTAATATTTTAAAGTCATAAGTGATTTCAATATACATTATATTTCTACTATGATATTCTTAATCTTAATCTGGTATGAAATTATCCATCAAATATGCAACGGGTAAATTTCACATAAAATAACGAGAAAGAAATTAAATCTCTTTTGCAGTTCTTCTTCATAATGATGAAATCTGTAATAGATAACTTACTGGTAACAAATGACGTCATGAAAACCCCGACAGTACAAACTCCTACACAAAACCGGAACAGGACGAAGACGGCATAGGAGCTGGCGATCATAGTTCCGAGACTACTGGCTACTAAACACAAAATTGCCAGGAACAAAGTCTTCTTACGTCCTATGCTAAACGCAAAATGATTAAAGCATTTATACATTAAGAGAAAATATAAACAGAATAGTTTTTATTTATTCAAAAGCTGTTTATTTTTACTCAATATTCATGTATAAAGTCGAACTTTAATAACTGTAAGTGTAATGTATCGTCTTTGAGTTGCCGTAGGTTCGATTTTTCGATATTTCGTTGCGTGAATATAAATACGGGCAGTCAAAGGCGAATTAGGCTTATCTATAACTATGTTTGATGCAGTAATAGGTAAAATAATTCTTTTGTTATTTATAAAAGTATTTATGCTTTCTTAATTACATTAAATACAGTAAATTTATTTAATACATACTTTTCAGACATTTAATGATTAAATTCATACGAATAAATATAATACATTTTGTAGTTACGAATGGTAACATAGAGAACGTGCGAAACTTTCGCATAAAACAGCCTGTCACACATGGACGCACACGAACTGATTTATGTAATAATTCTACTAACAATTCAATTATTTCAAAAACCTTAGGGCTTCTTTTTCGACTTTCCGTTTGTAAAGTACGGTACAATTTTATGAAATGAACCTGAAAATTACTGTGAGGTTTCGGAGGTTTTCGAGTTTCAATCGTTCGAATTTGAGTAGGTATAGAACATTGAAATGTTACGGGACTTATTCGAGTTTACGAAGTTGGGGGGGGGGGGGTGGTTCCAAGTATCGGTGTTCGAGTTACTAAAGTTTGATTTTATGTTATGCTGTTACAAAGGGTTATTCCATTGCAGGCGTTTGACCTTGAAAATGGACACATAAAAGCAAATTACGAAAGTAAATGGTGACAAGTGACTATTCCAATAACAGTAATGTACCAGAGCGGACATTCATGGACCCCTGAATTTCACAGGTGAGATCAGGTGTCAGGGAGAAGTAAGCGTCTACTTAATGGCTAGCCACTCTCGCCATAAATGCTCATACATACAATAGAAAGAAATGTAACTCATCACTGTACATATAAATGAATGTGAAGCAACACCCTGTAGAAATTGTCATTGCCTCATATCATCTGGAAAAAAGTATAAAAACACTTAAGTCAAACCCTCGGCGAGGAACTTTTCTACGAGCTCCTCAATGCAAAGGGACACAAAACAAGCATTACTGAAGATAACTTCGTCGAAATTAATTAGTACATGTGAATTTGTCCTTATACTTCTTATTTAAACAATTTGAAAATACATTTGGTATCTTGATTATAGAGATCAAAACTCATTAAATGCAGTTTGAGGTTCCCCTTGTGTAAACCGTCATTTTGGGACAAAAGGATATAAATATAAACTGGCCATCTTAACCTTTTTGACAATGTCGCATTCGACAATATATATTTACTGGATTCGACAGGTTTACAGGATTTTTGCGTCGGTGTTTTATACAAGCAGGAGATATCATCCTTCCCGGGCACATTATCTCTCCTTATTCTTAAACTGGAGTTCGTGTTCGAACCACACACGATATTGTCCCTTTTTTAAACTTTGAGATTGGAGTTAGTCCAAAGTACGTCTTCTTGTTTACTTACAAAACTAGTCCGCATTCCCCATTTTAAAAATTAAAGCAAGAGCATCAAATGTGTTCAATGCTCCTGAAACGTAATGCAGTGTTTGGTCGACTTATCGAAATCGGTTATGGTATTATATTTGATATTGGTGGTTGGAGGGCTTAATGAGCATTCATGAATATTTAAAGATTTCGTAACCCTTATTTATATGTGCACGGGAATAAATATTTCAACATTTTACCTACACAAATGAATAAAGAACATTCAATTTATCTCTTTACAGCCACATTAAACTTAAAGCAATACTTACAAATCCGACAGCACGCCAAATCCAAAAGAGCCTACAAATACTCCTGCAAAGAAAATTGTTTTGGCCAAAGATGTTTTGTAG